>JAGPOW010001167.1:13750058-13786520 GCA_030014935.1 Caiman crocodilus
GCCTGCCCTATTTCCTGCTGATCACCCCTCAGCAGTTTATAGGCTGCCACCAGGTCCCCCCTCAGCCTCCGTTTACTGAGGCTGAACAGGTTCAGGTCCTTCAGATGCTCAAGTTGGTGCCTGCTGTTTGAAACACGTCCCTGCATCTGTCTTCACTCACCTGTGCCATCAAAGCTAACAAAATTGCTTTGTGGAGGAAAAGCCATAAGATGAGACAATTTGAAACTAGCAGCCTCACAGAGTTCTTCATTCAGCTCTTTCCTATATAGACCTGTTCAGTACGTACACTTCTGCCCTAAGCAGGACAGCTTTTCAATGTTAACTACAGTCTCACATAATTCTTACATTTAGTTTCTTATTTAAATCAGCTGGCCTGCATAGATAAATCTTCTCGCAGCCCTGAAAACGTTTGCAGACACACTGTTATGAAATTAAAATCTGATAGAGGTAAAGGCCATTGTAAAGTGAGAAACTAACTACCCACACAATGAGGCTAACAAGTTAAGCTTTTTTGTTCTAGAGTAAAAGAAGTCATTCAACTAAGTATTACAGCTTAGTTATATACATACATAATTGTAATACGTACAGTTATATGTATATTCTTATTTTACCTTACATAATGAAGGCAAGATAAAATTTACATGGAGCAATGGCTTGAAAACACTTCCTCTAGTGGTAATAACTTGGCAAAACATAATGGTCAGACTAGATGACCTAATGATCTTTTCAGGCCTTAAAACCAATGACTCTGTGGCCCGTCACAACATCCCTTTACAAACAAGGCCTTAACTCAATATAATAGTATAAGAATTGCAAACAGAAAATTTATCGTTCTTGGATTTAACATACGTTGGTGATTTTGTTTGTCTTCATATGCAATTTAGATGCAGGTGGGCATATTCAAAGGGGTTTCAACTAGGAATAAGTGATAGTTATCGTGCATGGAGAACTGCTCATGGAACTAGATGCCAGGTGTTGGAAATTTTCACTGGGGTGCTGAATAGGTTTGTGTTTTACTGGTATCATTATGGACTGAATGAAGCAGACCTGTCAGTCTCCTTGGCTCTGAGTGATTAGTAAACAGTGTACCAACTGGTTCCTAACATGACGGCCTCTTATAGGCACAGATCCCTACGACAACTTCCAACTGAATGCAGAAAAAAGTTTTATCATTTTAAACTTCAGTGTTGGAGAAATAACGTAATTGCTGATAAAGTTTGCAGAATTCTGAATTTTAGGGACCTGAATGAGGGGCCTCATTCTCAGTACAGATGACAGGAATGATGGGTTGACTTTACAAAACAAGCACAGCTACATGCACTGAAGTGCAAACAGATGGAACATTTGCTTTTTAATGCTTATCTGTATTTGAAGAATTTTCCAAAGAGGCATTTTTAATTCTCAATTTATATTCAAATGTAACTGGTTTAAAATTAGGCTGGTGATGAGAAGAGTGGGAATACAATAGATAATTGTCTGTCGCATCAGATAGGCAAAGAAGAAGCTGTTTTAACTCACTCCCTCAGCTGGGAAGGGTACAGCTATCACCCACTTGACTAGTTTGTCCCCTACATGTAGAGACAGATTATTCCATCACAGACAAAGGGTGAGAACTCACTACAGGTCTTGTGGGATAGAACTAAAATTGAATCCAATAACTCTGGCATCAACAGTGGAGCAGAATTTCTAGTATCAGCCTAACATAGTGAGGGCTGAGAAATGAACTGCATTTAAAAAAAAAAAGGCTCACGCTTAGACTTTGCTATGATCTGGATAAATATCCAAAGAAAAGTCCAGCTCATATCCAACTCCACATGATGATGGACCTGAAGCAACTGTGGTTTGATGCAGCATCCCATGAGCTGCTTTCAAACATCCTATTAGGACATATTGGGTGCATCTACAAGTGTGCTTAACTGCACAGTAGAGTAA
Source organism: Caiman crocodilus (assembly GCA_030014935.1). Taxonomy (NCBI): domain Eukaryota; kingdom Metazoa; phylum Chordata; order Crocodylia; family Alligatoridae; genus Caiman; species Caiman crocodilus. The sequence continues at coordinate 13,751,991 of JAGPOW010001167.1, forward strand.
TTTGCTGTGGTATAAAGCACAGCACACGTGTGTGACACTATTAGACCGCAGAAAGCTAATTAACATTACCATAGGATAGGATAGTCAGGATCAGTACTATCTTATAGCGGCGAAAATGACTGCACCTAAACACATGTGTAATTGCTGACTTGGACATACACTGCACCCAGCCAGGCCAGGCAGCAGGGGGGCAGACCTCTGGCTGCCGCCTACCAGAGAATCATAGGAAGTCATACAAAGTTAGGGTTGCAAGGGATCTCAGGAGGTCTAGTCCAACCACCCTGCTCAAAGCAGGACCATCCCCAACTAGATCATCCCAACCTAGCTGCAGGGCTCCATGCACTGGGAACAGGTTAACTATGTGATGACTATTCAGCAGCCTACATGAAAAGAAGCTTGCTCTGATTTCTAGCAACCTATATAATAATAATCTATAATACCCTATCACAATTGCTACCATGGTAAGCTTGACACCTTCAGGTAGACACCTCAAAAAAACAAACTAAGGATTGAATGGGACACAAAAAATAAACTTCCATCTCAATGTTCAAACGTAAAAGATCCCACCAGTTCATATTTGAGGTACACTGGTTGAACTAGGTGGAGCAGCTTCTACTGCTACTGCGAGGACTGTTCTGCACTCTGAGGATTTCATTTTCAAGTGCTATTAATTTATTGCTCTCCATGGGGTAATAACTTTAGTTTTAAAATCAAAAAACCGGAGAGAGAAATAAAAAGCTGTAACCAAGCAATAATTACTCTCGTTAAACACAAAGCACTATGTGCTGTTATTAGCTTCTTATAGATCAGTTGCTTGTCTGAAAAGTAGGTTCACATAATTGTTTAAATATTTCTTGGAGCGGTTTGAAATAGTTGAGAGTAACCGTTTTATGAAGTGGGCCTCATTCACTCCCCTCATGTTTGTACAAGCTAAACTTTACTGCTATGCTCAGATTAATTACTTGTCAAAATCCCTTGATCATATTAAATATGAAAAAACAACAAAAGAAATGCAAAACAAAAACTGTAAATTGCTCCTATCAAGACTGCCATGGAACAATAAATCAAAGGGATGTTTCAAATCCATTAAAAATGCAAATTGATAGGTTCAATGAGTATATATGCTTATTTATCCTACATGAAACATTCAAAATAGTAACAAAAAAATTAAAGACTGCTCTTGCCTGACAGCTTTTAACTATGGTTGTACAATAAAAGTTTGCCTGGTGGGAGAGAGAGAAAGAGGAGCCACTCAAGTTTGGTAAATCAATCAATATTTCAGTACCCAACAGCTGCCAGATTAGTGTTCATTTCAGTCCCCAGTGTATGCAAGAGCGAGAGCAAGGGCTAGCCTGAGACGGCAGGCTTGGATCACAGGGAATTTCCAGAAGCTCCTGTGCAGATCTGGCGTCTCTCCCCATTTTTCTGTGTTGCTGCCAAGTTGCTGCTTTAATGTATCATTAAAAGGGCCTTCAGAAGCTGTGGAAATAGACAGAGGGTGCTGTATTCATAATTCACTATTTAAATATGAAATAGTGGAAATTAAGCCCATACCAAAAAACAGAGCAGGCTTGTCTTCAGACTAAACTAACCTGGACAAGGGGTGGAGGAGAAGCACATGAAAAATAAGTCTAGTTTATAGCCAAAAATACCATGCAGGAATGCTCAGTATTTAATCCGATAACAAGTGACTTGCATCTCCAAAATCCCTTGCCCTCAAACTTGATTTTTCGCACAAAAGCAAGAGGCCGCTGCTACAAACCCAACATGCAGAACGTCAGGTCCCGGACACCTAAAAACTGGGGCTGTGACACAAAGCAGAACATCTCCCAAGCAGGTGGCTTGGCAGAAATCATTTGCAACTAGTCTCCCTTGCTGTGTTAAGTGTAATACAGGTGTTCACTGCTTCCCTTTCCATGATTTGACAGTACTAAAGGATGACCTGATCTTACAGATGGTTGGCAGTTTCTGGTCAGATGCTAAGTCCTTATCAAGCACTTGGATTCAAGCGGGAGCAAGCCATGCTGCACACCACACCAAAGCGTTCCTTTAACAAGATGTCCCTCGAGCCCAGTGGCAGGTTAGGACTGTAACTGAGCAGTTGTTAGCTTTAGCATTCTTGTTTCGCAGACAAACATTCGGGCCCTGTCAAAATTTTCACACGTCGCAAGTTCTTTTTTCACCTTGTTAGTATGGGATGGGGTCTGGGAGGCAAACACAACACAGTCACAGACTTTCCCTTTAAAAATAAAAATTCAATGCGGCCTTTTATGCAAGTCAGTTTAGGAAGAGGTGTGCTAAGGTGCCCTGCATTTCGCACAAGAAGTCTTCCAGACAACGAGTGTACAGTGTTCACAAAGAACTGGGTGGCTGTGACAGGATGGAGGTGGTCTGTGGCAATGAGCGCTCTCTCGTGTCCAAGAAATTGTTCAAAGGAGTCCATTTGGACTCCCCGTCCCTCCGCGGTCAGGCAGTATGAGCGTGGGTGAGAAGAGGCAACACTCAGGGAGTTCCTTTGGGAAAGCCCAGCCTCACACCCAGATTCTGAAAAGATTGCAATCCCAAGTTAGAAATCTTGGGTTTTTTGCTTCTGTTCAGGTATTTTGATTTCTTACGATTCCAAATGCTTGTTCCCTTACAGAAAAGGACCATGCTGATTGCAGTTGTAGCTGCTTTTCCTGCTAACTCGTTCCAAAGGCTGACTTAAACCATTACATTTTAACCTTCTAAGTTTAATTAGGAGGAAAAAAAATTGCATTACACACATTCATCAGCAGGGAGTTTACCTTCCTTTGTGAGGCCTCCCTCTCTCAGGCACCCCTGCAGCTGTCCTTCTGTTCACTGTGGAATAATCTGGATCCAGTTCATACCCTTCGTCATCAACCCCGAGGCTGCGGTTATCATCCTCCAGTCCATAAGGCTCTGGCTGGAAACGTTCTGGCTGAGAGCGATTCAAGTCAACATTGCTGCCTGTTGGCACTTGGGGCTGGGCCACGGGACCGTAGTTATCCCGCCTACTTGGCAAAGTGAAACTCCCATCCTCTGGTCGGTAACTGTTTCCTGGAACGTAGGCATAGCGAGGACGGTAGTTGACACCACGGGATAAACTGCCATAATTATCAGGCAGCTCTCCATAACCATCATGGCCAACATAAGGGCGGTATTGCCCATCATGGCCATCAGGGTAAGAATCATTGTAGCTATTATAAGATCTGGTTAACGTGGATGAAGCCTGGGGCGTGATGTACCGCTCCCCATTCTTCATATACCTTCTGTCTATTGAATCTGTGTAGCTACCCATGGGAGATGAGCCATCCATGGTAGGCAGGCCATCAGGCCCTAGTGGAACCTGGCGCACTGTTCTAGTGGTGACAGTCTTGACCATTTTTGTGACCTGGAAAGAAGAAATCAAAATAGATATTAATATTTTCCTCCTGACTGGTGGTGGTGCTTAAGTTCTATGGGGACTTAGAGGGAAACTCCCAATGGCGAGATCTAAACTAGTCTAGAAAAGGCACTAGAAAATATTCTTGAAGAACAACAACAGAAACTCAAGGCACTAAGCCGGCTAAGATTTCATAAAAGCACTAATCGTTCCATTTTAACAGAAGAATCAAAGAATGAAAAGAAAAAAGTTGTAAAAATTCTATCCCATTCTTCCGCTCACTTCGGGGTAACAAGTTATAAGTATACCCAAAAGAAAATTGGTGACTTCCTGTTGCTCTCATGGCAACCCATGTAAGATTTTGGGGACATCAGTAATAATGAAAACCTTAAGTGCAGAGGTAAGGCTGTACCTATCTAGATGAGCTACCACAGACCACAACTATCACTAACCACCACAAACCATACCTATCTACATGAGGCTCCGCAAAATTTCAGGCAGCCCTTTGGAAAGTATATTTATGCATGACATTTATTTTTATATGATTTTGTCTTCTTATAAATCATGTTTTATTATAACTCTAATGGCATTAAATTCTGTTCTTGAATGTTTTGCCTGTGCCGTTTTAGCCAGGACTCCGAAGCAGAGGAGATGGACAAGCATCATCCCAACCTTCAACTTCTAAAGAGAAGAGCAAGTCCTATTTGTGACACCGGGCTAAAAGGACAAAGGCAAAGGATTCCCATCTCAGAAGGTGCATCACTTCCAAGAAGTGCTTCCTTTGTTATGTAAGAATTGCTGCACATTCACCTCTTGGTCGTATAAGGACCAAGAGGTGAATGTGCAGCAAACCCCCTAGTTCAGGATATTTCACCAATGGTGGCCAGTAAAAGCTGCTTGAGAAGAGGTACAAGAAACCTTCTACTAGGCAGTTATTAGGCCTGTGTGAAGTGGCTAGTATTTGTTTCGGATTTGTATCCAGCTGATTTGGGGGACAGTGATTCGATTCAGTGATTCGAATCACTGTTCTGATTCGATTCGGCTGAATCTCTGAATCATCCAGGCCAGGCCTACCCTCAGCCTGCTCTCCCAGCCCGGCAACGGCTGCCCTGCCTGCCCCAGCTCCTGGCTCTTTGGGGAAAAAAAGCCTCAATTCAGCAGGTGTTGTCAGGCAGGGGGTGATCCCTGCTGGCCCCCGCTGTGTGGGGGGCTCTTCATGAGCCCCCCAACCCCTCCCCCACTGTCTTGGCCCTACCACGGGTGCCCCACCCAGGCCAGCTCTGGCCCTTTAAGGAAAAAAAATGAGCCCCCCCCCCAGTCACTGCTCCTGACAGCGGGGGGGGAGAAGGGGGTGCATCTCTGCTGCCCCCCCGCCCCCCACCACGTGGGGGCTCTGAACAATCCCCTGAAGCCTTGAGGCCGCTGCAGGAACGGTGAGCGGCTTTTCTCAGTTTTTTTTCTTAAAGGACCAGAGCTGGACCAGATGGAGCACCCGTGGGGGGTCTGGGGCAGCAGGGATCGCCCCCCCACCCAGCAGCACCCAGTGAGCACTAGGGCTTTTCTTTAACGTACTGAGCTGGGGTGGGATGGAGGGGCAGCCATGAGGTGGAGCTGGGGGAGCGGGGAGGGGAGCTGGCAGGGGTCCCCCCATGGTCCCTTCCCCCTGCCCCAGCCTCCTCTCCCCTGCCCCCTACTTACCAGCTTGGGGTCAGATGCAGCTCCCTGCCGCAGCCACTGGGGACTGCCCGAATCATCAGAGCTCTCTGAATCTTTCCTGAAGACTCACAGAGCTTTGAATCGATTCGGACAGTTTAATTGGTCCCCTGATCTGATTCAGATTTGGAGATTCGGCCACCAAATCGGGCCAAATCTCCTCCGAATCGAATCACCACCCGAAGCTTCGCACAGCCCTAGCAGTTATAGCTTTTCCTTGGGAATCTTTTATTCTCAATGCTGATAAAAATTGTCTTAAGGCCTGAATCATGAAAGTTTCTCTCCATCAAACATTTTTTTTAACTCACAAAAGAAACTGGAAAAAGTGCGAGACTCCTGCTAGAACTGCATTACCTCTAACAAACAGCACATGCTATCAAGAAAGATTTTGTTACCCATGCTGCGTTAAATAACATCATGTTCATTTTGGCCCCATCAGAAACATTAGAGTGGGAGGGAGAATCAATACACTAGATTGGAGTAGCCACTGGAAAAGAACAGAATCATTAGAGGTATTTTTACACAAGCACTGTGAGTCATGGAGACTTTAAAGAAAAAGTGCAAGGAGCTGACACTTTTCTTAACCTAAACTGCAGTATTGTCTGTACATCGAGCAAAAGATAGCTACCACTTCTGTTTCTGGACTCAGAAGTCCAAACAGGAATTTGGACTGTAGCTTCTGATTAAGCAAGTCTGTTGCTAAAACAAAATAATGAGAACAAGTTTTTTTGACATAGCTTCAGCCGTATCTCCTAGCCATACGTTTTGACATAGAAAGCATGACTAGGAATATTTTACCCAAATAGCATTTCTTTTCCCAGAGACATCTGCAAGCAAATGATACTTCAGCCTAATGAAATAATGAAGTCCTGAAAATCTGAAAACCCACACAAATGGCTCCCCACCAACAGATTAATTAAGCAGCATCATGAATGGAGTGAAGCATAGCCAGGTATCAACACAATCTTTTTGCCATTTGAGCCAGAGCTGAGGGAAATTTCCTCTTCATCCGGAGGGTTTTCCTGACTAATTAGTATCTTCCCCACAGCTTGGGCTATTTTTATGGTTTCAGCAAACTAAAAGAAAGGGTACCAGATCAAAGAGAAAATATTCGTTTTGCAGAATTAAGAGTGTGCCTGTTTCACTGTTTCATTGCGCTCTCACAAAACATTCAGCACTCTTTTATGTATCAACACCAATTAAAGGAGCTATTACAGAAAAATAGATTATGGATTAAAAAAGCACTTTAGATCATTTATGTGGCTGTTAGTATGTGGGTATGGAAGGAGGCACTACCATTCAATACCACCCAACACAAAGCCTGTATTCAAAGAAATGCTTTTAGAAATGACCTCAACAAGCTGGAAAGCAGAACTACTCAGGCTTGGAGTATGTACCGACTTCCACAGCAATGTCAACACAAGCTTTCAGTTGTCCGACGTTCCTGAACCTTGGAACTAGAATCCAGGAACAGGATGTAATAAGAGGGGGTTAAGTGGCTTTATGAAGCTGAATTCAGAACAGAGAAAGACGGCAGAGGCAAAAGGGTGATCCGCTTTTTAGCTGCCCTGAAAACTTGTGAACACTACATAGGAGCATAGGACCAAATCAGGTATCCCAGGCTATTTAATCCAGTACCTTGCATTTTCAGGAAATCTTTTACACAAGAAATCCCTGCAAAAATCTCTGCTTCAAACCCTAACACATACCCGCAAGGCACAATATCTAAAACTGAGAGCTCTCTGAAGGTAAAAGCAGGGAAAAAGAGGGCAAGCATCCTGCTACAACAACTGCAGAAAAGTCATTTTTAAATAAATGCTTAGAAGAATCTTGGAAAAAGATCATGCCACATGCTGCAGAGGAATGCAAAACCCCATACGGTCCATGCCAAACTGGCCTTGGGGAAACATTCTTTCTTCACCCCAGACATGGCTAAGGAGCTTGAACCTGAGCAAAAGAGCAAAGCCTTTTAAGCAGGAATCTGTTTTTTTCTAAGTACTGATAGAAGCATCAGCATCAGCCCGTAAAAAACTGCCAGCCACAGCTGTGGCCAACATCCAAGTGCTTCACAGGAAGTTCAAAACCCACCCAAGGATCTAGCAGCATTCGTGGGGGGGCGGGAATTCATTCCTGGCCTCTACTGGTGATCCCATGATGCATGGGATTGTCGGACACCCACCACACTACAAGAGCTCTCTCTATAACCCAACCTGGGATTGTAAATAGATAATTCTAGGTATCACACATGCTGATCGGTGGGCCAGAATTCCCTAACAAATACTCACAGAGATTTTATCCTCTGCCCTAGTCAATAGAAGTCAGATGGCATTAAATCCAATTCTCAGTTTCAGTTCTCAAGTCTTATTGCCACATGCATACTCTCTGTCACAACTAATTTGTTTCTAAAATTACCACCATCAGGCACAATGTCAGGCAGCCAATACACCCATGTGTGCACTGTGTCTTCAACATGAAAGATGAGAACAAACATTGATCTGCAAAAGGACTGGTCCTTGGTGCAAAACAGTAAGGGAAGGCTTTGCAGAGAGCTGAGATAACCACCATTCACACCTGCTGAAAATTTCATTTGTCAGTACCACAAGGTTTCTTTTCCTTCCCCTCCAGGAGAAACTAAAACAGCTTTTGCTCTACAAGAAAAATTGCTTACAAACCACCACCAAAAATAAGATCCAAAATATGTATACGTTACTGATTCATTTAAAAGTAGTATGTTTAAAAAAAAAAATCATTTCCTTGGAAATTTGTTATTTATTACTTATTGCTTGTGTTCAGGTAGCACCAACAGCAAGGTGCTAGGATTCCCTTCCAGGGTGCCACAGTACAGGTGCCACTGAGTTAGGTAGTACTGCTCCATTCCCCTCCTGTACAGACAAAGCAGAAAGCAGCTCTCCCTGCAATCTTTCTTGCTTCGACCTCACAGGCTCAATTCTAGAAACAGAAGCATGCTAGGCAGGTGGGATCATCCCACACCCCTGTTTCTGGGAGAAGCATGAGGGACAGACCAGGAAGGGCTGTGGCAAGTCTGCACACTCCAGCTGCAGCCCTTTATACGGCTCAGCTGGAGGGGTCCGGCTGGGCCGTAACACCCCTTTGTGCAAGCTGGATGGAGGAGTAGAGTGCCCTCCCTCAAGGGCACAGGGGTAGGACTGCCAAGTCTCCCAGGCTGGCTGGGAGTCTGCTGGAATTGGCATTGATCTCCCAGTGACTATTGAAAGCAATTCTGGAGATTGATATTGTGAACAGGTTGAACAGTATAATTAATGACATTACATCATGTTGGAAAAAAAAATCTCCCAGAATAGCTTCAGTCAGAGTTGGCAACCCTACACAAAGGAGTTCAGCCCAGGGCACACAACTTACTAGTTATGCCTCTAACTCCTGCCTCTGTTAGGTTTATCGGATAACCCCAATAAGGGCAGAAGCATGAGACAAGGCCCTGGTTGGAAGCACTGAGGGTAAGCTGTGGCACTACAGTAGTGGCTCTCAACTGGGAGCGACACCAAAACCAAAGAAGCCCTGGAGGGGTGCACTAACTCTTAAAAAGTTGAGAACTAGGGCTGTGCAAAGCTATGGGTGGTGATTCAATTCGGAGGAGATTCAGCACGATTTGGTGGCCAGATCTCTGAATGCAAATCAAATCAAGGGACCAATTTAAAGGTCCGAATCAATTCAAAACTCTCCGAATCTTTGGCAAAGTTTCTGAGAGCTTTGATGATTCGGGCAGTCCCCAGTGGCTGCAGCAGGGAGCTGCAGCCCTACTGGAGCTGGTAAGTACCGGAGTGGAGAAGGGGGGCTGGGGAAGGGGGCCATGGGAGACCTCTGCAAGCCCTGACCTCTCAAACAGCACAGCAAATAGCTCAGCTCCAAGCAGTCTTGCATTGTGCCACTGCACTTCCCATGTCCTTCATCAGACTTCACTCTGTCCTCCCTGGGACTATGCTTTTCTCTCTCTTTCCATCTTTCCTAGGACTACCCTTTCCTTCTCTGCCCTGTCCTCCCTGGGACTACCTTTTTTCTTTTGCCTTAGGCACAGTCAACCACATACTTGCAACTGAAATTACAAAATGATAGAATTGATCTGAAAACAACACTCAATAAAATGAAACATGAAGGCATGGGGAATCAAACAGAGAACAGTCTCTGCAGCCTGCTGTCAGGCCTAGACTGCCATTTGCCTGGGGTGAAAATGGCAAATAGGTACCCTGCTTATAAAACTATTCACATAAATTATTTACAACAGCACACACTCAAACTGAGCTATCCAAAGTGTTCCCCACCAGAACTGCAAGCTAGAACTCAGCTCACTTCACTCTTTTTTTTCACAAATATGCAGCACAAGACGCACAGTCTTGAGAAATTTTACAACAGTTACAAGAAAAGTGATCAGTGCCTCTGCTAGTCATGGAAACCATACCAGAACCCTGATGGCAACGATCTTGAAAAACCCTGGTTAAACATAATCGTTGTTTGCAAAACTTTAATCCTAGTATTTCCCCAAAACTGTGCTAGCCAAATCAAAATCCACAAGAATTGGGACATCTAAAAAGACCCTTTTAATTCCACCACAAAAAGCATCCCATTCACATGTTAAGGTAAACATTTATCTTAGCCTAACAAATATCAAATAACAACAATGAAATTGAAGTGACTGTCTTTATAGGAGCAAAGTCCTGAAAAGGGATAAAAGGAGTTTCCACTAATGTATCTACCTACTGAGAGGTAGATGTGCCTTGTGATGGTTTTAACAACCTCTGTCACCAACTGCACCATAAAAGGAAGCTTTGAGAAACGATTAGCACACAAAGGAAGTTCCATTTATCAGGTTTCCAAGCAAGAAAAAGAAACCTCCACTTCAGGAAATCTAATTCAATGGAATGGTTTATTCATATTTCCTAAAGGACAAAGACAGAGTTGAGGAGCTGATAACAGCAACCTCCGCTCTTAACATGCATTTTTGTTGTTCCCCTGACACCAATAACTTGTAATAAAATGCCTAGAAGCTGTCCCAAATGGGGACTACAATATACCATGACTTTTACTCAAAAAGATGCCATGTCTTTGGAATGAGCTGGTGATGAGCATGACTTAATGGAATGAGACTACTTATGTTAATAAGGCTCTCTACAGTAGGCCTCAAATATACATAAAAAATGATACACTTATAAATTACTGTACTACCTACTGCAGAACAACTCAGGATGAGATGGAAGGTATTAACTATTTAACAAGGCATACAGCATCCCGTCACTATACAATCAGTACCAGAGTCAGATGAAGTTACATTCTCCATTCCCTTAAGAAATACAGACATTAGGGATGTGCAAAACAGGCTGTATTCAATTTGGATTCAGATTCGGCCCAAATTGGGGACAATGATTTGACTCGTTGATTGGGATCACTGTCCCTGATTCGATCTTGCCAAATCCAAATCTGAAGATTCGATGTTGATTCGAAGAATCAGTGATTCAACCATAGATATCACTTTAAATGTTTTTTCTACATACCTCAAAGTACCAGGTGTGGCTCGTGAACGCTGCCATGCTAGGGTGGATGGAGCATCCCTCAGGAGCACAGGGGGGGTCCTCCATGGGGTCGGCAGTGAATCCAGAGTGGACTGAAAGTACTTCCAATCCACCTCTGGGACTGCCAGGGAGCGTGCCACCCCCTGCCCCCTGCGGTCGGCCACAGGGGGATCCCAGGTGCCCCCCCAGACCCAGGAAGCACCAGTCACCAAGCTGGAGGAGCACAGGGCCCCCCCCCCCCGTGTGCTCCCCAATAGACCCAGAAGTAGACTGGAAGTGTTTCTGGTCTGCTGCCAACCACGCTGGGGATCCCCCCATGCTCCCATGGGACACTCCATCCACCCCAGCATCACAGCGTTCACAAGCCATCTGGTACCTTGAGGTATGTAGAGAAACCATTTAAATCTGTGTCTACCTCTGAATCTCCAAATCTTTCTGAATCGATTCGGAAGGTTCCGATTCAATTCAGAGAGATTAAAGGGTCTCCTGATTTGATTTGGATTCAAAGATTCAGCCACTGAATCAGGCCGAATCTCTGCTGAATCGAATCAGGGACCAAAGCTTAGCACTGCCCTAACAGACGCCCCAAATCTGCAAAAAAAAAGAAAAAGAGGAATGGGAGAAAACAGGAAAGCATACATTGTTTATGACCATAGCTGCCACAGCACTGGGCCTGCTATAGGTCACGCAACTGGGAATATGAGATGTTCATCATCATCAACTCCTATCACCAAAAATCTAGGGTTTTGCGTCACAATCGTGGCCAAATCAGGGACTCATTGTGTACTAGTACATAGAAAGGGATACTCTTTGCCAAATCTAAAACTGTTCTTTTAGATAAACTCTACACTACATCAACATTTCCATATCACAATCCTACTGTACATCAGAAAAAAGGGGGCAGTCTCTATGGTATGCCAACCATTTTGATCCCTTGGAAATATTTGGCAATAATTCCAGATTTAATCTAGGTTAGATTTACATTACATCACAGACAAAATTTTTTGAAAGCACCTAACTCCTTCTTGCACCAGTGATTAGGCACTTAGCAACCTAAGTGTCTGGAAAGGGCCTAATTCTCTTTTGATTTAAGTACCTACATACATTTTATCTCCAAGCTAATGCTTTATTTAAAAAATTTGTAAAATGATTAAAATGTCATGCTTGTCAACCAAAACAGCGACAAAGTGTTGATGTTTTTATATTTATACTATGATTCCTATCCAGCATCTACCACAAGGTCAGCTCTTGTTCCCTTCCGGGAACACGTCTGTCTATAAAACCTGATGGAATCAATCACATTTTAAAAATTCAATGTAATTTCCTTTTCCCTCTTTTTTTTTTTTTAATTCTAGCTATCAATATACAGGAGGAGCAAAACACAAAAACACGCTAAAAAGAAATCCAATCATTATTTTTTTACAGCAAATGGGAACTGATTAAACAGATGTATACGTTGTATACATGTGTTCCTCAAAGCGTACAAAGCACAAACATTTATACTGGGAAAGATCATATCAGGATGTTAAGTGGTTTGCCTTTGCACAAATGAAGCTATCTGATTAAGCAGTGCTGTAATTTTTGTATTCCCGTTTCTTGGGTTTTTTTAAATAACTCAGGTGAATTAAATATTTTACATTAACTGACAGGACTGGGGATTCTGCTGAAATTGTGCCATAAAACAGAAACAGGTAAGAAGGGACGCACAAGGATAAAAGCATTTTGACATTTCTGAGTGCTTATTTTTGAACTATACACTGTAAAATTATCAGGCCAAATGGGTTCAAGCCATTACCTCTCTGTTAAATGCCATTTAAGAACTGGCCCTGTAGGTTTTCAAAATGAATGCTTGAGTTTCCCCCTTCCAATTTAAACTTAATGGTTGATATTTTCAAAGGGACCAAAGAGAGTGAGGCGCTCAAGCTCCCATTAAAATTAATTTGGACTCCAGTGCCTACCTTCCCTCAAGCCCCATTTGAAACTCCCTGCCTAAGTGAAGAGCTGCACTGTGGGGCTAAATGGCTTCTCTGGAATCTAGGGCTGAAATCACAAGCACTTTCAACCACCATTGAAATTAAGAGTAGCAGGCAGTCAGCACTTTGCAGAATCAGGCCCCTGGTGAACATGACAGCATAAGGCAAATCATTCAAGTTTTCAGTAGGTTATTTTTCTAAAAGCATAAAAACCAAATAGCCACACAAGTTCTAAACTGTATGCATGCAGACCTATGCAAATACAGAAAAATGATCAACATCTCCTTTGGAAAGCTCTTATCAGTTCAATGCAGATAAAGACAGAGGTCGAGAAAGAGGCATATTTAAAAACACAGAAATCATCTGGCTTGTTTTATTGAGTGCTCTTCAACCACTTAAAAACAGGCTCCCTTTAATCTGCTGCAAAGTTCCTAGGCTACAAACTAAATATGGTAGTTTTCTTCCCAAGGTGACCTTCACTGGTTTAACATGCTGGATGTTTGGCTTCCAGAAGAGACAGTAAAGTTGAGGTGGAGTATATCTGATCTACTCTTTGTGTCGTGACTGTTGTGTAGGGATTGAGGCAACAAGGTATGGAGACTGAACAGCAGAACAATAGTTTGCGGAGGAATTACTCACAGAGACCTCAATGCAAAATTCTGCATGAAGGAAGGTTTTCTCTATCCAAAAGAAGGCAATTGCTCAGTTCTACTATCCCTTCTTCCTGGCTCCCTGCTATAGGAGGTTTCAAAGAGAAGAAAAAAGAAAATATGCAGCAACATATTTCAATGCCTGTGAGTTGAGGCTATTTAAGTATACTTGGAAAAGACTGCAGCAAATTCTAGCTCTGAAACAACAGGTACACAGAAAAACACAAAGGAGCAGCATTGTGCAGAAGCATGCACATTTACATCAGATACGAGGCTTCAGTTCCAGCTGAGGAATCTCAAAGGCATAATAACGGAAGTGATTTTAAAAGGAGACCTAAAATAGAGTAATACAAAAATGCCCTCTCGTTCTATGGAGTTCAAAAGCATGTTCCAAACAGACTCAAAAACATGTGGATTCGACAGTCATGCCACTCGCCTCTTCTTCCTCCCCTACCCTCCAAAGTTGCTGCCTCTGAAAAGACATCTTGCTGGAGGAAGGCGGCCTCTGGGAAGCTCCTCCAATACCTTTGGCTAATGGAGGAGCAGAGGCTTGCATGTCTCATCCTCTCAGAGGATGTGCTGCTGCTGCTGCACTGGGGTGCTGGTGGCAGTGGGAAAAGTCAGGTGAGGTGGCTCTCTTGGGGGTTCGGCTGTGAAGGGAGGGAGAAGGGTCAGTTCCAAATCTTCTTCCATGAAAGGTGACTCAGCCTCGTGGAAAGAGCAATCGCTTACAGCATGAAACAACCACTGGCCTTTGCACCGTGTTAACGACCTTGAGCTCACTCAAGGTAAAAAAGGCATAATGCAGACACAACCTGAAGTGTCTGGATGAGCAAGTAGAGTACCACAGCTTCCGACTGGAGACCTACATCGGAAAGGAAAGGAAACTAATTGGAACTGAAGACTATTGATTTGCCTGGGGGCTTGGAGAGGAAATGTATGAAAAATGTGAAGAGGACAGGTGTGGACTATGTTGTATAAAAAGTAAAACTCAAGCTAAGCCAGAGCAGAGTAGAAGCAAAAGTCTCAGATGCCTTTTTTATTTGAGGAATGGGGTGAGAGTTAAAATAGACTAAAGCACATTTTGCATAAAGTTTCAGGGAAGTTGCGGAGGAAGAGAACGAGGTGCTGGCTGGGACAGAGTGTACATACATGTAGATAGAAATATAGATATAAAAGGGGGACCATGTCAATTTTTAATGCCACTTTTATTAAATTCATGCATTAAATATAACATAAAATAGATTTAACCTCCATGTTTCTGAGGACATCCCCAGTCCTACTCCATAAAACTCTTTCCCGTTAAAAAAGGGATGAAAGTAAGCCAGTGCACACTTAAGAGCAGGACTAGATTCACTGTTTTAATCCACAGGGGAAGAACAGCAGTTCCTGGCACTCCAGAGAAACCCCGACAGCAGTACTTGATTGGGAGGATACACTGAATTCTTCTTCTTCGGCAATCCCTTGCGGTCAAGGATGGAAGTCTTCCATGAGTGTCTTATCTGTGTGGCCAAAGATGACTGATGAAGCTTACCCAGATTCAACAGGCTCTACTGCAGCTTGGACACGTGTTTTTATGTGGGGTGGGTGGCTCTGGATTCAAATTTGGTTCACGACACACTGTTTCCGCAGCTCCCACTTGGTTGTCATAAGGTTTCAAAGTACGGAGATCCCTGCAACAGACTCTTCCTCCATTTGGGCTGGTCCTTGGTGATAGTCTCCCATGAGGCAACATTAATGTTGCATTGTTCGCCCTGAGGATGGCCCTGAAGCACTCTCTCTGCCCTCCTCTTGAACGTACACCTTGACTGAGCTGGGGGAATGAAAATTGCTTTGGGAGTCTGGAGTTGGACATCTGGATGACACTGGCAGCCAAACAAAATTGATATCAGATGATCATCACCTCAATACTTGTGGTTTTTGCTTGCATAAGGACACTAAAGTTGATGCATCTGTCTTTCCACCGGATTAGGAGGATCTACCACAGGCAGCATTAATGGTGCAACTTGAGATGTCTCCTGTACATTGTCCATGTCTCAGCTCCATACATCAAGGTGGGGATCATGACTGCTTAATAAACCATGAGGTTGGCTTCAGATCTGATCTTATGATCTTCAAACATACATTTCTTCAAGCATCCAAAGGCTGCACTTGCACGTTTGAGGCGATGTTGGATTTCTTGGTTGATGTCAGCCTTCTGCAAGAGATGGTTTCCAAGGTACAAAAAATACTCAATGTTCTCCAGAGTCTCACCATGAATCTGGATTAATGAAGCTGGGGATTGTTCATTAGGAGCTTGTTGGTGGAGAACCTTAGTCTTCTGAATGTTAAGTGTCAGTCCCATTTTCTTGTGTGCCTCAGTAAAGACGTTGACAATTGCCTGAAAGTCTGTTTCCAAGTGAGCGTACACTCAGCATGCTCCATCATCAGCATGCAGGAGCTCAGTGATTGAGGTCAAGGTGGTCTTGGTTTTGGCTCACAGTCAGCTGAGGTTGAACAATTTACCATCTATTCAGTAGTTCAGCTCAACTCCGGCTGGAAGCTTGCTGGTGGTCAGATGTAGCATCACAGAAAGAAATATTGAGAAGAGTGTTGGACTGATGATGCAGCCTTGTATAACTTCTGTCTTAACCTCAAAGGGATCTGTGATGGATCCATTACTGAGAACCATTTCTCACATACCATCATGAAACAGGCAGAGAATAGTGACAAATTTTGATGGACATGCATACTTCAGAAGGATCCTCCACAACACTTCTTAGCTGACAGAGTCTTAAGTTTTCATGATGTCAAAAAAGGCCACGCAGAGAGGCTTATCTTGTCCCCAGCGTTTCTCTTGCAGCTGGCAAGCTCTGAAGATCATATCGGTTGTGCCTCTTGTTGCCCTAAACACACACTGAGATTCCAGGAGAAGCTCTTCAACATGGGGAAGGAGACTGTTCAGGAGGGTTCTCAGAGTATCTTTCTGTGGCGCATAGCAAGCCGATCCCTCTCTAGTTTCCAGTTGGACTTGTCTCTGTTCTTGAAGACTGTCACAATCATTATGTCCCTGAGGTCATCTGGGATTTTCTCATCATTCCAGATCCTTAAGATGAAGGTATGAAGCTGTGATGTGAGCTCCTCTCCCTCCTGCTTGAAGATTTCTGTAGGGATATTCCATCCTGTCCAGATGCCTGGTCATTCTTCATCTGCTTGATGGCTTTGCTCACCTTGCAAAGGTTGGAGGGATTCTGAGGTCATCTCCGACTGGGTGTTGCAGGATGGACTTGAGAACGCTCTCATCAACAACAGAGTCTTGATGAGACGGTCTTCAAAATGCTCCTTCCAACAGGCATTGATGGCTCCTCTTTCCTTGATCAGGTCTCCTCCATCCTGACATCTCAAAGGGGTTGGGGTCCCTCAGTGCTCGAACCATGGATGGCTTTGGTGGCACTGAAGAAACCACACATTTCATGGATGTCAGTGATATGTTGAGTCTCCTTAACCTTGTCTTTCTACCATTTATTATTCATAGCATGGGACCTCCTTTGGACCTCTGTCTTGGCTCACTGGAGATTCAGTTTCTTTTTCTTGGAGTTGATGTCATTTTGCCAAGCACAAAAGGCCTTGCGCTTGTGATCAAACAAGTCTTGGATCTCCCAGTTGTTCTCATCAAACCAGTCTTGATGTTTCCTGGTGGAAAATCCAAGTCTCTCTTCAGAGGCACCAATAACAGAGGCCTTGAGGGCACCACTCATGCTGATGACCTTATCCCATTGTTGCTGATTGGAATTGACCAGTCTTTTGTTAAGGCACTGGTGGAAGATGTTTCGCTCACTTGGGTCCTCGAATCCTTCAGTGCTGATCTTCTGTTGGCATTGCTTCTGCTGCAGCCCTCATTTAGTTAGTCACAGGGACTTCTGAGTCATGCCCCTTTATACAACCTGAAGACCTGATGTACTAAACTGGTATTGTAAGGCTCTATAATTCTGGAGCGGTGGTAAGCATAACTCTGTCCATACAGTGACTTATATTTGACTTTTCTTCAGTAGCTCATGTCTAGCCTACTGTGGAAAACAGCTGAACCATTTTGTTTTTACCCAATGCTGTTTAAAACTTTTAAAAATGGAAACAACCTTGACCTTGCACAGGACCAAAGCCTAATAAAGATGCCAGCGTAACTCCCAAGGTCCAGCTCTTTGGATACATTACTATGCTAATAGCATTCCAAAGCATGTCAGGCATCCCTGAACACACAACACTTGCCCTACAGAGATTACAAATCAACTTGAGGCAAAATGCAGCAAGGGAAGTAACAGAAGAAAAGCAGCTCATAGGAGAAGATGGACAGAAGTAACATCTGGATTTATAAGGAATTTGATAGGCTACCTGCCTGGTACTGACCGCAGTTTGTGAACATGCATAGACAATCATGTGCAGTAGGAGCAGTTATTCAAGAGCTAAAACTGGAAGCCTTTTATCTGAAGAACAAAGCACTAGGAACCCCCAGCACTGCTATGGATTGTAGCCAGGCTGAGATATGCAGGCTGGTATGACTGTCATTCTACTAATCTATTTTATGCGCTGCTATTTTATCATTCCCATGACTAGGCTGAGATTCTGCCATTTCCCTCAGTGGGTAAAAGCTTGGCAAATTTACCTGCAAAACAACCCTTCTAATGCCCCAGAAATTCTCACCTTGGTCTCAGTCCTCCTTGTGGTGCCATCTTCAGAAGTCACAATAGACACATGGGAAGTGGGAGTGCCTGGATCTTCCTCCACCGTTACAGTCTCCTCCACCATCTCTTGAGGCTCTTGCATCATTGCTATTGAGGTCTGGTTGCTGGGGCTTTGCTCCTAAGGAGTAAATATGAAATATGTTTGTCATTCATCTGAGCAGGACTTAGCAGAGATGCATTTGCACTTTTGTTTTGTGTTCTAGTGTATGCAATTGGATGGGCATACTGATTCAGAAGGGGAGACAGGTTATCGACAATCTGAGATCATGCTGGCCAGACTAAACCTCTGCAAGCAAAGAACATCTGAAGCTGCCATCAAGGAGCCTGCATTTCCAATGGACCATTTCTTCATATTTAAGCTTGATTTGCACCTTCCCTTCCATGCTTCGTCCAGCAGGAAAGGGGCAATATCTGCCCAGAAAAAAACATGTACCATGATCAAAGCAAACACCACCACTGGGTTTCAAAGCAGTTCATCTTATTTGTTATTAGAAACTTACTTCCAACTGATAAAACACTTTTCACACCTCAGTAGCAGAGCATAACAAGGCTATAAATGATCTATCAAGGCCTGCTAGTTACACAGAACTATAATTGACACACATCGTCCGCAGCCAAAACGATAATTATGTATCTACGACTAGCCAAAACTAACAGCCGAACTGCTGGCGGCACTAGTGGGAATTCACTCCCCTTCTCAACTCTCCCTGCAAAATTTTGTAGCACAGTCAAAGCCTAACTAGTTACAAAATCAATTAAAAGTTTTGTATATGTACACAAAGCGCAGTGAAGTGTTGAACAGAATCAAAAATCTCCTCTAGATCAAAGGATGGCTCCCTTGGGGCCACTGTCTGAAGATAATTCTTCTGCTTCTCACAAGCAGAAATTACTGTTTTCTTTTTTATTTTCCTCATGCAATTTTGTTTCTCACATGGCAGCAGAAATCAGAAAAGGTTCCCCATTAGGTGCATGAAATTCAGAAGTTGCACAGTATGTGGCCAATAAGGAACTGATTTACAATATTGAGAAATGATACTTTTGCAAAACACTTGGAAAGCAATACAGTATGGTATAACTGCCGGCCATTCTTTTGCCCCCAAAAGCCACTGGACTTCATGAATGCATAGGGGTCCAACCCACTCAAGACTCAGTGCAAAATTAGAGCCTATATTTCCTAAGTCAAGTCCTACTAGACATAGTATTTTTGATCTTCCTGTATAATTATTTCAAAAAAGAAATGTTTGAAAAATAGGAACAGAATGCACTGCTCACTGATCCTCCTAAGAAATTATTGTGAGCAAGACGGTATGTCTTTTCACTTCACAGACAAACAAAATGATAGGGAATAAATCTGTTGCTACGCAGGTGCTGAGTCTAATTATGTCGAGACTTAAATATCCTGCACCTGTAAGTAGTCTCATCACCAGGAAACCACAGCATATTGTTTTTGTAACATTTTATTTAGGAAATTACATTTCATCCCCATGATATGGTAGGCTGCATCCTAGGCAGCGACATGCCTGCTATTGAGCTCTATAGGAGAAAATACTTTCAGATGTCTTTATGCTGCTGAAAAGGAGCAGGGCTTTGAATTCTCTTGTTCAACTCCACAGGGAAAATATATTTCATTTAATCCTCACATGATCGGTAACCTCCTTTGAAACGAGCTGGCTAAGGTGCCCTTGTTCAAGATTTTGTATTTATTTACAGCTATATTGTGACGTTATAAAGAATACCTGTTGCTTGCAATTCAGGCTTACATTTTAACTTGCAAAGAGTTTTTCTATTCAAGCAGATGTTAATATTAAGCCAGTTGCAACATAGTTCGGCAGTGAGGATGTGAGCCTGAAGCAGCCATATTGAAGCGTAAATAACCATAGAAGAACAAACATGCTGTACCAAATACATAGGTGTACGTAGGCACGATGCTGGTTTTCCCCTCTGAAACCACAGCATGTGTAAGATGGCAAATTTGTCTTCCGGAGCAAGGTTCAATAAAACCAAGAGGAAAAACTTGTTTCAGTTTACAAGCTGCCATCTGTCTAATCATTGAGGCCAGTGACTATTGAATCTTATGTGTATATTAAGAGCTTAAAGGTTAGATTGTGCTAGATCCGCAAATTAACTGGGAATTAAGTCCTAGGACAAATGGATCAATATTTACATATTTCACAGAAAAAGTATCATATGACTTAACTCCAACTCTTTACAGAAAAGCCATTTCCCCATCCTCTTCCCCCAAAAAACTTCACAGCAATCAGAAGAGTATATGCTATGCATAAAAATACAGCCACATGATATCCTCCATCTACTCAGTCCCTTGTGATCCCTTCCCTGTAAACCTTCCTGCTACCCACAAGCAACCACAACCAGTGGCAGATTTAGCGTTAGTGTGGTCCTGTGTGCAGCTTCATTTTCGGGCCTCCCCCCATCGGGCCCCAGCCAAGAAAAAGAGCATTCGAGACAGCAAAAAAATGGTGAAGCAAATTTTTTGCTAGACTACTTCAAAAAACCATGTTTAGAGCACAATTTGCAGAAGACGTTCACAGGATGCAGAAAGTCTGGACTGCTTCACGACTTGTGGCACTTATTACGTTCAGTCATTTGTCAAATTTGTCCTGCATTTTGGGGCCGCATGCCACCGCACAGTTTGTTTCATGGTAAATCTGCCACTGACTTCAACACATCTTAAAGATGGGACTTGGCGGCTTGTTTCTCACCCCTAAGTGCCAGCCCTATTCCCCCCTTCTTTCTCACTTTTGGGTGCATTTTGCAGCTCCAGGATTACTTCATTGCTTATTCTTCCCCAAGTTCTTGCGAGGCAAGCCTTGCTTTGTGATGATAAACCTGGGGAGAGGGGAAGATGGCAAGGAATGTTTGGTTCTGCATGTTTCTGCAACGTCTTCTACTTCAGGAAAAAAATTAAATCAAGTCTTCCTTTGTATTCAGTCTGCCTGTGGGCAAAGCAAATCTTGAAAGTCTGGTACTTAAACACGAGCAAACTGCAAACTAGTGCATGCCGACTTTAAATGAACCCCAGAGCTTGTTTTTATCCTGTGGCTGCTGCTAAAATGACGATCCAGGGAGATTTGGTAGAGATTTGCATTCCTAAAGGACAATGCTATCAGTAGGGAAAGAGTGTCCTGAGCGTCGAAAGATTAAAAGCCTGCTGAATTTAAGGCAGATTTCCCAGTACAGGCAGCTACTGAGGCTGTGTCTGCCTGGATCTTCCCTCCCGTGCTATGAACTACCTAAGGATGCTATAAGTGAAGGGAATAAAACGGCATCCAAACTCCTGCCCCCTGAGTTGTTTTCCAGGAGCTTGATCTTTAATCTCTGAAGTTGTCACTTTATGATCTTAATTCAAGTTTTTGATACAGTAACAATAGTATGAAAAAACACTGGGTCAGTTATCCTGGATTTCAAGTCTCAGTTAACACAGAAACTGGGACACGTTACCAATTTCAAACACTTCACAGACATCAGCAAGGAAGTACACTCTCTTGCTAAACACTGTTTTGGCCAAAGAAAAGATTCCAAATATTTTACCAGTTAAGCTTAATTATTTAATATCTTGATACAAATTGACTGGCCAGACATTTTGGTATATACTAGTCTCAACAGCTTTGAATAACATAAGCACTGCTTCCTCCACAGACCGTCTGGGTGCCAGCTCTCCACTCTGGGTTGTGAAGGAAAGAGACAGCAGTCTGGACACACGCCGCAGTCCTTTGCCTATTTTCCTTGGGCACCAGCAAGGCAAATTTACATTGTATACCCCAACCCCCTCCACAGAGCAGCCGTGCTTGTTATCACTTTAGTCTGGACCTCCTAAGTGTCATAACCTGGGATTGTGGAGACAAAAAGCATACAGTCTTCCCCATGAATCCCATGTTGTTAAAAGAGGAGGGTCCCCACTGAGAGCCAGCGGCTCTAAGGGGATTGCTAGAAGCAATTAAGGACTAGCTCTGAAGGTCGTTTCTCATGGATCCGGCAGTCAAAAAACAGGCTGAGATTCTGAAAGGTCCAACCAGAGTGGTTCACTAGCTCCTTTGATCTACAGGGGCGGCTACTTCTAATTTATCCATTTACAGAGCGATGATCCATCCAGGAAAACATAACACTGCTTACAATGAGACTGAAGCAGGATTTCCCTTCCAGTAAATCAACATATTGCAAGGAGTTACTCAGAGCAATCACTGAGCATAACATACAAACCACTGAATCTTTTACTGTCACAGAAAATCGGAAGACAATACCATGGTATTCAAAAAAGAGATTGCAATCCAGTCACTGCAAAGTGCATCAACACTCGAGGCTTTTCCCCTTGCTTTTTGTCAGAGTACGGGATGAATTACATCTCTGTTTATCTGTACTTAAATCTCTAGCATCCTTTAAAAACAAATTATTAAAAGTAAAACGCAATCAATTTATTCCCAGCCTGTAAAAGTTTAGTGCAGAGAAATGTCTAAAAACCCACTAAAACAAGCAAGAACCATAAAATAATAGTAATTCTCTCTCTCTCTCTTTTGTTAAAAATAGAGTAATTTTCCATTTGAGGCACGTATCTCCTAAGGCCTTCTTTGCATTAAAATATTGCAACCTCAACAATCATCATGATTTCCATTCCTAGGGTTGTATTTCCATCAAAGCAGCTATTTTATATCTTTTTAAATAAAAGAATAACCTTCTCCAAGAGGATCACGCCTCCTACATCACCTCAAACCAGTAAACAGAGTTGTTCATTATTCTCTGCCTATAAAACAATTTAAAGAGTCAGCAAATAATATAGAATTATAGGAGATTGCCACCTCCCAGGAAAACAAGCCCTCTTCAGAAACTTCCTTCTGATAATCACTCTTCCCAGGGCATCTTTTGTTTAGTGGACTGCAGTAGAGTCTATCCAGGTTGCTGCTTACTTCAGGTTACCGTGAGGTATCAGGTTTAAAGGCTTTAGTAAAGTACAAAGGCTGTATCTACATCAGTGGGGCATCTTTGTCCACAAAAATGTAGTATAGACAAAGGCAAAACGAATGGTTTACTGTGAAATGTACTACATATCTGGGCATAGTTAATGATCTCAGACAATATTTCAAATGTAATTAAACAAGAATATTTCATCTCTCCTGGATGGGTTACCTGCTGAAAGCCTGATCCCAGCAACAATTTATTTTAACGGGTCAACTTACATGTCTGGTGTAGGCACAAATAGCTTATGCAGGTTCAAAACTCTGTCTATACAGTAAAGAAGAGGTATCAAAAGTATTTCTGGCCCATGGAGCCACAGGGTCCAGCTCACAAGGCTCCCAAAGGGGCTGGAGCAAGCAGAGGCAGGGCCCACCACCAAAATCAGGGGTCTAGAGCCTCACTGGGCATGTGTCAGCAGCAGTGCACAAGCCATGGCTGCATTAATCCCTATACCACTACTGCTTGCCCTGCCACCACCACATCCAGATTTGGGCGATAAGGAGCCCTGCGGTCCAGATCCAGCCTGCAAGGATGGGTGAGTTTGATAACCGTGGGTTATTTATCTGAACAACAATTTGCTGAACCGTCCAAGCTGAACGCAGAATGTTCTACCAGCCTGCAGGCTGCGTGCTGCCAGGGAGAGCCGCGGTGACCAATGGAAGAGACGGTTTTACCAAACAGGATAAAACCGAAACAATCAACAAAGTGTGTATATATATATGTGTGTGTACATATATATATATATATATATACACGCACACACATGCTGTATATCAGAGTTCATTTAATATGTACCTGGTTATTGGTACCAAGTTGCTGGTGAATCAAACCGTTTGATTTCACAAACAGGTTTCGGTGCCAGGGAACTGTGATAACCGACATCCGTAAGAACGGCTTCACAATCAGGGCGGCTGGGATCTGGAACCAACTTCCAAGGGAAGTGGTGCTGGCTTCTACCCTGGGGGTCTTTAAGAAGCGGCTTGATGCCTACCTGGCTGGGGTTATTTGAGCCCAGTTTTCTTCCTGCCCAGGCAGGGGGTCGGACCTGAAGATCTGCAAGGTCCCTTTCGACCCGACTTCCGTGATTCTATGACACTCCCATATATTAGAAAAATAACTTGGATTCAGGTTGGATATTTAGAGCTCAACAGCACCTCCTGAATGACCTCATGCAAAGACTTTCTTATTCTAGGGTAAATATGTTCACATGCAAACAGCTCCACATGGAGATAAAGTCCTCAACTGCCAGTTCTATGGGGAAGGAACTTGTCCTACGTCTCACAATATTTAGCACAAGGGGAGCCCAAGACTAATCAACCTAAGTTCTATCCTTTAAGTGGTCACAGTGATTTTAATCATGCAAACAAATAACTTGGTGCCCACATCAAGTGAGAGTCTGAGCCATAGTGACACAGCCAGCTCTGCTTCCCTATCTTTTAAAGCCCATTAATGGACGCCTTGATAAGTACACTACATCATGAGTAGATGCAAAATGTCTGTAGAATGTACATTTGGAAGACTAAGAAGTAGGTGGAGAATATGTATTTTGAGAAGTATCTGCCCTTTACAATAGCTGCCTGCTGTGGTTTGTGAAACAAGGGAACTAGACATCATAGATTTCATACACATTAGGCTCGATGGGTGGAAGGTGGAGGTGAACAGATTTGCTGAACATTTTGAAGAGCTAGGGACAAGGTTAGGGACTCCTTGAAATGCTGTAACTATTCAGGGACACACAGTCAGGTGTATCTTGTGCTCCTTGTTCCAGTGTAGGGGCCACTCATGAACACTGTACATACTTGTGTATAAGGCTTGATACAGAAACCCGGCACACGCATGCATTTTGCTGGAGTAAGCAGGGATCTTGCAATAATGAAGTTAGATGTGTTAATGATGTACATAAAACTCAAAATCTGGAACAACAGTTTCAAAATGTTGAGTATTTCGATCATTTAAAAATAAATAACAATGCACAAAGTTAAATATGGTGAGTACAAAAATCCAATGATCAAATGTGCCCCATGCAAAAAGAACTGAAATGCTTTCTGGACTTTTGGGTATTGAACCGCATTGGAAACATCTGACTTTCTGGGTAAGGGAGTGAAAGGGACTCCCCAGTGCTACTGCTTTCTGAGCTTTCCTGTGGATTGGGCTGTCTATCAAGGAGCTCTGTCTTTGGGGGTGTGGACTGATGAGCAATTTTATACCATTTTAAAGGGGAAAGGGGAAATGTACAACAGTTCAGCTCAATCTGCTACAACCATTTAATCTACCTGCTCCTATCCCATGATAAACTGAAGTTAAACTAGGCATCTTACTTCCAAAACAGGATTCTTATGAAGGCTTGCTTCGTCACTGCAGGATTGGAGCAGATAGTTTAGATAGTTGCCAAGAATCAAGTGGCATGCAGATGCCCCCTTTCAAATGGCATTAAGTAGTACAACGATTGCCTGTGGAGTTATTGGCAGGGATGGGACTTCCCAGGTACAAGAACTCCCTCAATGCTGGCATCACAAAGACCACCACTACATGCCACTAGGAGAAGAACGTGGAAGAGGCACAACAGCTGCTTCAGGATGGATTTGCATCTATACCGACGTGCTGCAGGTAGTCCTCCCTGCTTCCCAACTCAGTTTAATAAACTGAGTTACAGCAGTGCATGATCCGCAGTGAGAAACTATTTGTGGTACAAGTCACATCAATGCAAAACAGCGCAAGTCAATCTGCAACAAATAGCAAACGCAGACAAGCCTGTATTTAAGCCACTCTGCTAAAAGCTCTCACAGAAGCTGTGCCCTAAAGCTGCTCGAGTCTGCACATAAGGAAAACATCCCCAACTAATCGAAAGCAAGCAGTCCTGGCCTGGCATGGGATGCTGGAACAGACTCAGCTGTACTCCACAATGCAGTCACTGTTCCCTGAACAGTTACACACTTACCTTGCCCTTCAGGAAAAAAACACATGCAGCAGGTGAGTCAGAAATGATGCCAAGGGGCTTTAAAAACCAAGGTTAAAAAGGGACTCTTTTTTCAGCAACTGAAAAAAAATTACATTTAATACAATCATTGTGGAAAGCATTTTCAGCCACAAAGAAGAACTCTGCAACAGGGCACAGCAGTCCACAGTCTAAAGGCATCACACCTTTCAGGGAAAGAAAGAAAAAATACAAATACAAGGGAAGCAGTAGTAATATTTATTCCTGAAGTGCAGCTAGATACACTAGGGCTCTGTTCAGCCTCGCAGCAACTGCCCATCAACATGGAAATCTACTGTGCCTGCCCAACAGGCGACAAAGAGGGCTTTTATGCTATTTTACCAATCTGAAGTGTCTCAGTTAATGGAAGACCAGGCAATTGGCCCTCAACTATTTCTAATTGACTGGAATGATGGATGAAGCTAAAGGGGAAGCTGACCTGCTGAACTTTTCCACACAAAACTAGAAAACCGTCAAAAACGGTAAACAGAGTTTTAAGAATGAAAATGCAGAAGGCAGGGGACGGGATCCCAGAGGCACTGCATCCTTGCTAACCTGCTGCAAATTGTTTTCGGAGTAAGGAAAACAAAGCCCTTGAACCCAAAGCAACAGGAAGATTATCGGGGAAGAGCCAAACAGGGTATTTTTCCCATGCTCTTCCCCCTTTCTCTCCAGCAGGCACGCAGCTCTGCCATACAAGCTGGCTCTTTGAATCAGAAAAGGCCATTTGTCATTTTGACAAGAAAGATGTCTCTCAGGGTTCTTTATTGCCTTGTCTTGCTACGGCAAGGAATTTTTTCAGATAGATTGGGTGCTAACTGAATGTGCTGAGGCATTAAATCCCAGCCAACTTCAAAGCAGAGACTATATGTAATATTATATATGTTAATCACCCCACTGCATTAAAGGTAATGCTCAATAACCATGATGAATGGTAGATGCTGGGTGACCTTCACAGCACAGTAATTACCAGTAGCTTTTAAACTGGGAAAGGGCAGCAGGCAGCCTTTGCTGGACCAATTTGCAAACGTAAATAATCCCAGTCAGTTTTGATGAACATTCAGGTTATAGACGTGGGAGCTGCATTGTGAACACGGTGAAGCCACCAACAGGGAGGTAGATTTATGCTTCAAAACCCTTGAAGGCTCCTAGAGGCACTATATTTACACTGGACCTTGATTGCAGTGGAAAGAAGCTAACTGTATCAAAGGAGCCTTTCCCTTTGTGACATCCTGCTCTACTGACATAATACTCATTGGATCACTTCACTGCTTACTAGATCTTTCCACTAGTTACAAGCTTCAGACAGTATGAGCGAGGTGCTGACCGACTCAGAACATGTGATGTGCCTTTAACAAAACCTTCACGAAGTTAAATAATTTCTATGAAGAACATCACTCGGTCTTTCTAGGAGCTCCGTGGATGGAAGACCTAAAGGGTTTTTTCAGACCTTAATGAGTTTAGTTTAACAAGTCAAAGGGGGAAGAAGGGAGGTAAGTATTATCTTTTACAAGTGGGGCAAAGAAGGCATGCTGCGCTCAGGCATACTTCCAAGATAGCTGTAGTAGATCCAGAGATCGCACCCTGGCTCCTGATGTCCAACTCCCAGTTCACCGTCCTGCTTTCTGGTATCCTGGTCCCCGCTCATCATGAAGTGCCTTAGGCACAAGGCCATCCTTTGTCCTTTAAGGCCTGCCAGCTCTACTTAGGCAAACAGATACAGGACAGGAGTCTCTACTAATATCACCCCGCTATCAGAAATGAAGCAGCATGCGCACTGAGGAAACCATACTTTTTTGTAGCAGAAGCTCCATGGGTAGGATTTGTCAGAAAATCTGCTCACCACAGGCTCAGATTTAATGAAGAGGAAAATACTGCTACTTTCTGTGACTGAACACAGACTGATCACTCTGATTTGCACCACTACAGAGCTGATGTTTGCTAGCTACCCGAGATCTCCTAGGGTGCCTATACACATGCAGGGAGGCTGCTCCAATGCATTGGAATTACAATAAGTCAGAGCAGACTTGATTAATTGAATCTGCTGGAGCATGGCGATTATCACACTCCAGCAGACTGCAGTGTCACATGTATCAGCGTCCCCGCACTGAAAAATGGCAGTGGGGGGTGCTTTAACTAAAGCTGGTTCTACAAGCTTTTAGATAAAGTGCCTCCACCGCCAGTTTTCAGCGTGGGGATGCTGATGCACGTGACACTCCAGGTGCTTTAATTAAAGCGGCTCTCGGAGCTGCTCTAATTAAAGCACCCCTCGCCCCACACTCCCCCCACCTCTCTGAGCACATCTATAAATGTCCCTACAAATCAGTAGATGAACACAACATGGAGCCAAGTGTTTTAATATCTAACCCAACTCATACTAATTGCAGAAAGAGTTTAACGCAGACCATGATTGCTACTGGCTTTTTTCCTAGGGTCATTCAATAAACCAGCAGAAGCTCAAGTGAGGGAGTTAATTTCTGTGGCAAAGGTTGTGCTGCAGATTACAATCTTCCATCATGCTTTTTTCCTTCTCTTCCATCTGCTTCTGATGTAATGCTGGCAAAAGGAGTTGTAGTAAGGATGACTCATTTGCATATTCCTTTCCTTGCCGGGATTTTAAGATACAGTTCTCCCTGAGCTCTGCAGGTTTTGATCAGAGATAAAGATGAGGCATGCATTAATGTATTTCACATACACAAATTTAACATATACACGCTTCCTTCCCTTAAAAGACAACTTTTTAAGCTTGACAGAAGTTACTCTAATTAGTTCGAAGGGACGGTCACTAGAGAACACAACCATTTAACACAGGGGATAGCCAACCTGTGGTGTGGATGCCACAAGTGGCACGAGCTGCCTCTGCATCTGGCACACAGCATATTGGGAAGGCAACAGGCAGCAGAAAGCCAAGTAGTAAATTGGGAAGGAAACACAGGGATGGAAGAGGAAAGCAGAACAGCAGATCAGGCAGGGAGCATAGGGCTGGGAGCAGAAAGCAGAGCAGCAGAAGTGGATCCGAGTGACATTTGGGGAGCGTGTGGGGCTAATTTGTAGCAGGTCTGCTAAACAGGTTGGCCTCCGCTAACTTACCACATCCAATCCCAGTACCTGAGAGTCAGAGAGGGACAACCTGTTTGGTCAGTTTTAAGCTAAAACACACATCCATGCACACGTTGTGTAAAATGAAGTATTGCGAGGCAGGGGTGGGCAATTATTTTGGAAGTCTGCTTCACGAGTTTTAGTGAGCTGTTGTGGGCTGTAAAGGTACCCCCACCCCTTGACGGGTGCCTTATCCGCCGGTCACCATCTTGGGACCAGACGTCCCACCCTCTAAGGAGTGGGAGCAAAATGCCTCACAAAAGCTGAGGAAGAACTAATTCAGGAAGGTGCAGAATTTCATTATTACCAATACCTGAGCACTTTTTCTCTCTGTTTGGTGACTACATCAAACCAGAGCCTTGCATTTAACTCACCTCCCTATGCACGTGATCCATTTGCCTATGGATAGCACTTGGATTATATAACTAACCGGATCAAGCCCAGCAACAACAAAGATGAGCCATCTCACAAATCCAAAGGGGACAGCAGGAACAAATGGATCGCTGAGGCATTCGCAAACCGACATTCCAAGCATGGCATTTCTTAAATAAATAATTTCTTACTCCAGAGAGTACCCAGTGATTGACAATAAATCTCATCACCCATCCCCTAAGGAAGCAATGTGCCAACATCCCCTGCTATTAGAGTACCAAAGCAGGTTTGCTTGGCATCGAGAAGCCAGAACAGCTTCAGTCCAAATAACTC
This sequence comes from Caiman crocodilus, assembly GCA_030014935.1. Classification (NCBI taxonomy): domain Eukaryota; kingdom Metazoa; phylum Chordata; order Crocodylia; family Alligatoridae; genus Caiman; species Caiman crocodilus. Next base: position 13,781,719 of record JAGPOW010001167.1, read on the forward strand.
CCTGAGAGATTATCTGTGTTAAATTACATTCTGCTTTGCTCCTCCCTCTGAAGCAAGCCATTTTCTAAGCAGAACATAGCAGGGAATGTGTGAATGGTTTCTTAACACAAGTCTGGCTCTTAATGTTATGTAACCCCAGAGAGTAAAAATGTGACAGCAGGAAAGTAACTTCACAGGAGGTCTTTGGATGACTACAGGTCCATCTGAATGCCAAGAGACACAAACAAGTTAGCAAGCCAAGGGCCGTTCCATTCGCTGTAAATCTTCCAAATGGAAAACATTCCAGGAGCGAGACAATTTTACCAAGTGCAGTGGCAGTTCCCATGCTATTTTAGCAGCCCCAGGGAGTCCACTAAGAATTTTTCATTTTCTTTCTTTGTAGTTCGTTTATCCCGTTTACTGTCCTCCACCTCAAAGTATGCAGAACAGAGTTGATCTTGTTACCCATATTCCTGCAAACAGTTTTTGCACACACAGGAAAGATGGATGGATAATTTGTCTGAACAGGGCTACAAGACTGCACCCTAAACTTGTACTGAAAGTAAGAGGGAAAGAAGAAAGGGAGAACAAAGGGGCACTCATTTACAACTAAAGCAGGAGGATGAGAACAAAAATGAGGACAGCACACAAACAGAAGGAGTTCTTTGACTGCCTCGACCGCAAGCCTACGGGCCCAGGGAATAAACCAGAAGAACTAGATACACCTGTCTTACAAGTACAAACTCTACCTTGTTGGTATTACTGAAACATAGTGGGAAGATCTGCAGATCTGAAAGGTTAAAATTCAATTGTTACAACCCATCTAAGAAGGGCTTAAGTAGTGAAAAGGTAAGAGTGACTGGCACTTTGTCAAAAACGGGCACTGCCAGTTTGCAAAGCATTGATAAGACAGAAGCAAATAATCTTGAATGCCTCCAGACCAGTATCCTAACCTAGTGGATAAAGCAAAAAGAGATGGCATACTAGTAAGCACCCGCTACACACCATCAAATCAAATTTGGGAATAGGTTCCTTGTTGCATACATAGTTCCCATCTATACTGAGAAGTGAAAAGAAAAAAGCTTCATAATCACCGGAGACTAATTCCAGTGATATATGCCGCAGGTCTTATGATGCCAGGACTATAATGTTCTTGGAGTTCTAAAATTAACAAATGGTTTTGACCACAAAAAAAAAGTGCTGTACACAAATTTGGCATATAAATTGATCACAGAAATAATTAGTTCATAGGTAGGTACAAGTGACAGTGATGCGGAAGTGATTAAATCTGTAGCGCCAAGAATGCTTGTGCTATGCTGGAAGTCAGACCAGATATGTACAATGGCCTTGTCTAGCCTAATAAACTATAAACATATCCTTTAAGGAGTCATGAATAATTCCCATCTCCCCCCCACGCCCCCCCAGTCTTTTCAGAACATTTACAAAAAGGGCATGATTTTCAGCTGACTATCTCAAAAATGTTTGCCAACACAGGTAAGCACTACTGTTTCCATTTTACAGAGTGGAGAAATGATGCCAAAGTGAAGTACAGTGATTCACTGGCAGAATCAAAAGCAGAATTCAAAATTGCTCACCAGCCAGGACTAAACAGTCCTCTGCACCCAGGCTGCCCCTACAAGTGGGTGCAAATCACTCACCAAGAGAGAGGAGAGCTTTTTGCTAAAGTGGCTGCACTCAGCAGCATCACTAGCACAAAACAGTCTTCACCAGGACAGGAAGCTTCAACAAATGTGTCACAATCTTTCAGCTAACTGCAATTCCTATCTTTGGTTTACCTTACTCTGTCTAAATGCTTTGTGTGCTCTTGAAAAACAAATATCTTTCTATGTCTGTTCTTTTATTGGCACTGTATAGGCTCAGCTCTCTCTTTACAATTCAACCACTTTAATCAAAATCCAGTTGCATCTGCCGAATACTCAGTCATTTACATAATATCTTATTATTATTTCTGTAGTACAAAAGGTCTGTTTGGCACCTTCCAGTCAGACTTAAATATTATGAAGATAGAAGGTCCCCAAAATGATATGTTACCTCCTTTCCAAAAAGGTATTTTGGGTCTTACATTAAGCTATTTCCAAATTAATGACACAGTTAGCAATAATAGCAAGAGATCTCCAGGATGAGAGTAAAATAGGGTCTCTATTGACAAACAAAATGCATCTCCAAACTCACTCTGAATGATAGAGTCAGCCTAGCTGCCACAGCTGGTATACTTTTCCCTTCAGCTAACAAGGCAAGCTGTAAGGCTAACTGCTCACTGTTTCATCCTCAGCATAGGAAAACTTCTTTGAGCATTTATGCTAAAAAAATATACTTCAGGAAGCAGAAGGAATACAGAGATTTCATATACCTTCCAAACATTGGACCAATCGCCTGCCTAGGCCCGTACCCTCCAATTTTGCGAGCATTAGTCTGCTGCACGTGCCCTGGCAGAGGCCAGCTTCCAGCTACCTCATTTTGGTACCTACCACTTTGCTCTGGCAGACTCCCCTCATTATGGAGCAACTCCGCCAGCACTTTTGCAATATAGTCTATTTTTATAACAAACAAGGAAGTGCTCCAGGAGAACATATGGCATCTAGCTACCAAGTGCCTTCCTTTTCTTTCCCTTCACAGCTTTCCTAAAGAAAAACTGAATGCACAAAACCATCTCCACCAGCCTCTCAACATACCACCAATGTCCTTTGCTCCAACAGGATAGGGGCAAACTTTTCTCAGTATTTTTAGTCCTGTACTGTACCATGAGGATCTGTGCTGATGCCAAGGTCATGCAAATAGTAGCTGATGGTAAGAATTCAAATGGAAGTGGTGTGATTGTTTTTTGACAAACGAATGATGAATAAATATATCTTTTTTTAACAGAATGGCTAAAATGATCCAAGCATCAAGAATTGAGCAATAAGCAATGGAGCCCGGCTGTGGAGTATGCAGCCCTGCACATTAATATACTTTCCATGGTTAATTCTATGAGCACTACCCAGACAATTTACACGGGAACATATACAGACAGGGTTCGTTTTCATTAGGCTTCCAGCTTTCAGACTTGCTCTGTTCTCAAAATGGAACGGTGCCTTTTGATAAAACTGTGGAATCCCTAGTGAGTACGTAAAAATAGCTCCTGTAAAAATTCTGCTGAACCAGGGATTCAACTCCATTGATCTTGAACTAAATCATAATTTTTAATGCTATTCCTAACAAATGGAAAGATCTTGAAAAACTGTTTGACAGAGCACCAATAGGGTGAAATGAGGACAGACATTCACATCTACCTGACGATTTCCTTGCTATGGTGCAAGACAAGCAAATACATTAAGATTAAAGATTTAAGTTTAAATCTGAAAATGTTAAGATTAAAGACTCCATTAAACAAGGCATGAGACAGAAGATTCATCTCATATTTATTTCTGGAGGTCTTTCCCTTCCTTTACAAATGAGAAGTCCTGTCATCCATCATGGTGATCAAAAATCCAAAACAACAACAGGAGTTTTGCAAATCTGGCAATCCAGGGAGGGTTTACATCAGTCCCTTGGTTTTCCTGAAGGCATTGACATGGGTCTTCCCCCATTCTTACTTACAGAAGAGACCTAGAGCCATTCTGCTTGACCTAAACAGCCAGGAGACAAAACCGAGCTGCGATGGTATTCTGGGAAGAATAGCTGGTCAGTGCTCCTAACGCAACTCCCCACTCCCTTCCTGTTAAATAAACCAGCTGGTCTTGGGATGTCAGAACAGAAGAAGAACAAAACCAGCTTGAATGTCTGCCATGTGGTTTTGTTTTCACTAATTCACTAACCTTCCTACACTGAGCTCATGAGCTGGCATCAGTAATAATGCTACTGCTTTATGCCATTTCCTATAACCACCAGGGTTTGTTTTTGTTTTGTGCTGGGGTTTTTTTTGGTTTTTAATATGGGAAATGTAATCAAAGCACAGCAGCCATAAAATTCTGCTGTCTAGCCTACTAATCCAGACAAAAGGGTAATCATCAACAGATTGGAAATGAGCAGGGAAGAGAAAACTATATGAAGGGGGCAGGGAGGGGCTGGATGAAGGAAGGAGGTACAACTAGGCAAATGAGACTGGGAGATAACAGGGGAGAAGTGTAAAGGGATACAGATATACTTGGTGGGTGGAGGGGAAAGGGGAGAGGTAGAGCTAGGACAGAATGACAGAATGAAAAGCAGAAGGGAGAAGATGAAACCTGTGGATAGGAAGGTTCAAATACAAGACAGACCCCAGCTGAAAACCAGTGGGGAAGAATGCAGAGGTTAGGGGGGGAAAGGTGGACATAAGCAGGTCCTTAAATCTTTGATCTGATCTTGCCAACATGACCTTAATTTTCTTTATAAACTTTCTACCAAACAGTAGCTTTTCTCCATTCACAACAGGATTCATAGGGGTGTTTTTAAGGGTCTCCAAGCAATAAAAAGCCCATTCCACAGCTACTGTATCTGTGTGTGTGCATATATATAATTATTACTATTTTATTATTATTTCTTTTCGTCAGCAGTTAGTCACCAAGTGTTACCAATGTATGGGCACTCCCAGACAAAGAAGGGATTGAGCACAGGACGCCCGAGCACAAACCCTTTTAACTTAATGCAGTCTAAGGGACAAACAAATGTGCGATAACACAAGAATACGAGTAAGTCAGCATGTGCTCTGTGAGTTAGCACCTAAAGAACGGCACCCTTAGTCCATTCAGCCACAAGCACCTTCCTTGGTCACGTCCAGATGAGCATCGATGTGCAATATATGGCCTTGCAGCATCCGTGACCTGTCTGCAGCATCACACACCACA
>JAGPOW010001167.1:13787674-13831310 GCA_030014935.1 Caiman crocodilus
CCCCCCCCCCCCAATATTCTCAAAAAGTCACCAAGAGATCCCAGTTTCAGCAGACAGATTGGGAACGTGTTCAATAATAACACACTCACATTTGTGGGACCGTTCTGGTAATAAACTCAAGGAAGAGACTGCCAGCTGAGAAACAAGATGCATGAAGTCACGGCCTCGGCTTTGCAAATCTGTCTTGATCTTTGTATTCTACTCGTAAACAGGAAAGAGGCTCAGCTAAATCTGCTTGGGTGGGAGGACTGAATCAATTAGAGAATAAATTTCTGGTGTCTTTACAAATCAAAATTCAAATCCAAAGACAACTGAAGACAATCTGTCAAATACATTTCAGTATAATAAAGTAAAGAGATCAAAATTAGGGATCCTTCTAAAATGAATTCGGCTCAACCATAAAGCCTTTAAAAGGAATTTTTGTGCAAAGGACTTCGATGCTAAACACGTGTGCTGTAGCTACAACCATTTCAGTGAGAAAAGACCTCACCCTCTCCAACAACCCTCCTCTTACTGAACATCTGGAGTTTCCCTCCACCACACCGAATCTCTTCACAGAAACCTGCCAAACTTTGGGCCTCTGTCTCAACAGTAAAAAGACTAAAGTGCTTCTACCAGCCTGCACCCGGCCATGAACATGATCCCCAATATCCGCTCAACTTACCATCGAGGGAAAGACTCTGAAAATAGTTGAGCATGTCCCTTACCTCGGTAGCCACATCTCGGAAAGGAGATCCAGCACACACTACAGTGGGCAAGCACCGCCATCAGGAAATTGCTCCAGCATATTTTATTGATCACAGTCTCCAGAAAGACCCCAAGATCTGGGTCTACAATACAATCATCATCCCCACTCTCCTCCACAGTTATGAAATGTGGGTGACCTACTGCTGTCATCTCAAAAGCAAGGAGAGATATCACCAACAACATCTCCAAAAAATCCTCCACATCAAATGGAAAAATGCCAGCATTCTTGCTGATAGTGATGTTACCAGCATTGAGCCAGTGATCCTCAAGCACCAACTTTGCTGGACCAGACATGGTGTGTGGATGCTCAACTCTCAAAACAAGTGCTCTGCTCACAGCTTAGTTGTGGCTTGAATTCTCGTGGCAACCAGAGGAAATGTGACAAAGACATATTGAAGGCATAACTCAAGAAAACAGATCCCAACTTTAAGAACTGTCAGAAGCTGACTGCTAACCGACTCCAACGGTGCCGTAACCTCAACCAGCAGTAGTCTGCTTCAAGGTAAAGTGTCATACCCTTGAAGTAGGGAAGAGAGAGCAGAGAAAGGAAAAGGAGAGAGATTCTACCCTACAGCCTACTCTTCCCTGTAGAAAGACCTGCAACTTCTGTGGATGGATATGTGGCTCAAGGATTGGATTTTTAAGTCACCTCAACACCCATCTGTGAGCCATGGTTGAGATCATCCTCAGATTGAGGGATTGCTGGCAACTATGTCAATGAGTGCATCCACAAGTATTTAGAGTTTACCAGCATGTATCTACTACCTACAAGCAGAAATCAGATTACCTTATTCAGAAGAAGTTGACTTAAAGTTGCTGATCACGCAAATTAGTTTGCAGACAACTGACAAAGCATTTATGTGCCAAGAGCGAGAACTTTATGCACCGTTGAGGTTCATTTGGAAAATTAAAGGAAAACCTAAAGGTAGGCAGACCATTCAATTCAGATAATACAAAAACACACTATGTTAACTCAGGATGCTTTTATAACAGTGTTTTGCAACTGGAGAATGCTAGATAACCCACTCTGTAACCTTAGCAGGTAGAAGTTACAGCCATTCTTAATCCTGGCTTTTTAAAGCTTGTAGACATAATTCAATGTGCTTTTGGATCCATAATATTTTGCAACGCACTGCAGTTTGCTGGTTTATAAACCTGCCCTGCCTGTTCACTGGGTGAAAAGATTTTTGCTGACTTCATGTATCATTTCAGTTGCAATCACCAGGGACTAATAATTTTCACTGCTAAGGAGATAGGCTACAAACACAACATAGAAAAGGTATGTATGTGCCTGAAAAAAGATAGGTGACATTTTGATAGTGTAAATATATTGACGGTTGAAGATGCTTGTAAAGGTATATATATTCTACTAGTGGAAAGTACGGAACTGTACTGAAAAGCAACAGCAGAGGGGAAGACGGGTGCTGGCGCACGCGTGTGTGTGTATATGTGCATGTAGGTGTATGTACAGCACTAGAAGCAACTGAACGAAGTGTTTTCAAACACTCGAGATCACCAATTCTGAAATCACTGATTTAATGGCATTCATGCCAACTCATTTATACCTATTTAAGATTTTTAGGAACAGGATTTTTTGTTTGTGGGGAAGGAATAGCTGTTCCTATCATCAAATCACATAAATGCTTCTGCATGAATGAAAATATTCATTATCCCTTTGCAGAGTCTCAGTCACTCAGTCAAGGAGCAGGAATAATATCATGTCACCCATGTAACCATTTGTATTTCAGAGCATGGAAAGTCTAAATAAATGGTTGATTTCATACTAATAGGCTGATTCTGGGGGAGGGGGCAAACTGTCAAGCAAACTGTTATAAGCAACACATTCCCAGAAATCCAATTCAGTTTGCAAGCTGGTCTCAAATACAGAAAAGGCTGGAGTCCCAGCAAGTTCTGTGTGTAGGGAAGAGGTCAGTAGGACACAAGGATTAATGGCTTTCTGAAAATCCCCTGAGAGCAGCTGACCATATGAGTACATGCAATGCACAGATACTAAAGAGTCATTTCATTATTTTCAATAAAGTCCAAGTGGGTATTTCCATTTTCATCCTGTGGAAGGTTTGTGGTCTTCATTTTTAAAAGCTTTCTATTCTATGAGCACACAATTGCTGAAAAAGGTTTATTTCAAGTACAATGCTGCATATTCTTCTAAAGGCATTTTTTTTTTTTAAATAAAGAGAGCTGCTCACCAGATGTATTTCCAGATGAGTAGTGCAAGGGAATATACAAAGTTAATGAAGACCTCTTTTCTGTTGTCTACATGCACATGTATAAGAAGCACATCACAAGATACAGACAAATTGTATCTAAAGAAAAGTAATGTAATTCATAAGCAGAACTTGAGAACCCATGTATGCTAACTGAAAGATTCCTGGTTTGATCCTGGAATCAGTGAAGCTTCCAATCATCTTCAGGTGAGACAAGGAATAGACCCGACCTTGGATTGTTAAAAACCACTGAAGTAGCTAACTTGCACCTGATTATTTTTTAAGGTCCCAAAAGTTTTATTTTATTGAGCCGGAGTTTTGCCAGTGCTTGGACTGAAAGGTCAGGCAGTCAGTATATTAGTCATTGTGAAGGGTCCCTTTTTGGACAGAAGAAAACATCTATTTTCTTGCTTATTATAGCGATACGCTAACAGAAGCTATTTGCATTCTAATATTAGATTTGTCTTTGTACTCACCAAGAAATAAGCAAATATCAGTTCAGGGTCACATCACTGGGTTAGGGGAATGTTACAGTTTAATAAACACTCAAAACAAAGTACCGAAAAAATTACTTAGAGAACATTAACCTCCTATCAGCACAAATGCCACAACAAACTTTTGTGATTATTTCTTCTCTTTCTTAAAGCACTCAGTGGCACCTGAGCCAATTCAAACGACCAGTCAAAATAGCTTTTGGAAGTAATTTGCATCTCATGATTACCAAAAACCTTTAGCACAGAACTACAGAACTATCATATTTACTTGACTAGATGACCCTGATTATAAAACAACTCCCCCAATCATTAGATTCTACATATAGAAACTTTATGAATTTGTTATAATTTTCCAGGTACCAAATCTAATTATTGGAGGTTTGCTTTGAATTTTTATCCCTCTCACTGCTATAGCAGGGAAAATAAATCTGAGGGCTCAGGTAGCTCCTTTACTCTGTGCTTCTCCCCAACTTTTTCCTCTGGCAGTCCCTTCCCCTTACTTTCAGACCTTGCTCTCGCTGAGTACATGGAAATGAGCTTCCCTGCTGGGCCCCGCTCTACCCTGCCACACCGGGTCTCGCCCACTGGGCTGTGGAGGTCCCAGGAGATGGGCAGCAGGGCAGGGAGCCCTGAGCCCACAGTGGGAAGCCCGCCCCTGCCCCCCATCCCTCAGGCTCCGCACTGGCTCTGCTGCCCATGGAAAATGGGTAACAAGCTCCATGCTCTGCTCTGCCACAGCAGCTGCCACCTACCATGGACAGCGGCCAGGCCTCAGACACTGCTGGGGGGAGAACAGGGCACTGCAGACCCAGGTCCCTGGCCCCATAGCCCTGGCAGCTGGGGTCCCCTCTGGCACGGCTGTGGGTAGGGAGTGAGGGGCACCAGCAGAGCCAGGGAGCTGTGGTTGGGGAGCGAGGAGCACTGGCAGAGCTAGGAGTGGGAAGTGAGGAGCACCAGCAGGGCTGGGAGGCTGTGGCTTGTAAGCAAGGGGCAATGGCATGAGCAGAGCACCAGCATATCACAGAAAATTAGATTGGAAGGGACCTCGGGAGGTCATCTAGTCATCCAACCCCCTGCTCAAAGCAAAATCATCCCCAACTAGATCATCCCAGCCAAAGCTTTATCTAACCAGGTTTTGAAAACCTCCAAGGATGGAGATCCTACAACCTCTCTGGATAACCTGTTCCAGTGTTTTACTACCTTCCTAGTGAGGAAATTCCTCCTAATATCTAACCTAAACTTCCCTTGCTGCAACTTGAACCATTGCTCCTTGTTCTGTCATCTGCTACCACTCAGAACCGTCCAGCTCCATCCTCTTTCAAACCCCCCTTCAGGTAGTTGAAGGCTGTTATTAAATCCCCCCCCCAAGTCTCCTCTTCTCTAGACTAAATAAGTTCACTCAGTCTTTCCTCATAAGTCATGTCTCCCAGCCCCCTCACCATTTTTGTTGTCCTCTACTGGACTCTCTCCAATTTGTCCACTTCCTTCTGTAGCGGGAGGCCCAAAACTGAACACAATACTGAAAAGGTAGTCTCGCCAGTGCTAAATAGAGGGGAAGAATCAAATCATCCCTTATTCAAATGGGATGAACCTATCCTTGTGTTAGGTTCCCATTAGTACATTTGCCCAATGTGGGCCATGTGTTTTACAGTCATATTCAGTGCTGGCTAAATTTAATCAACTTCATAGCTGGTTTCTGTTGCTGAGCACATGCTGCTTTTAGCAGCAGCTTAATGATAAACAATGTAGTTAGTTAGATATCCTTCTATGTGGCTACAAGAAAATTTTTTTTCCCCCTATGCTAATTGTGAAAGGAACATCATATTGTATTTGAGTAAATATGGTAATTTATTATCAAGAAGAAGCAGGGAACTATTTAGGATCTTTACTGTTAACTCCTGTACTCCAACATCCAATAATTTTGATGACAGATCAACGTACTGTTTCTTGTTGTGCAACAACAAATGCAATGGAAATTTGTAATTCAGCTTTATAACCCTGGGGTGTCTACTTTTTATCCAGCCTACAATGGCAAGGATCAATGCAGTATCAAGTATAAATGCAAACACAGCTGTCTAATACCAGCAACAAGGCTGGTTGACATGATGCCATCCTGTTGTGGAACAGATTTCTTTTTTTTTTTAATAGACAAAATGCATAGATGACAATCCCAGCTGTATGCAATAAACAGTGAGCTGAGCCCTAGAGGAAAAGCTCCTAAAAGTATCAAGATAGAAAAGTATAAGTAGTAATTTAAGAAAATGTATTTACAGTACATATATACATATACAACCTTGGGCCACATGGAAGGCATGACCATGCACTCTTCCCACAGAGAAAATTGTGTGTGCTAATCAATGTAATGACCTACTGGCTTTCCCAATGCCATGCTCTGGAAGCTGTGAGTTTACTGATCATGGTGTTGCATTAGGAGGTTGGTAAGGACACTAAGTTCAACCCAAAAACTTTGCAAGGGGGAAAATATTTCTATGATATTTCAAAGGAAAATTAAAACATCACAACAGAAATCCAAGCAGAATGATATAAAGATAACCTGTGCTCTTATTTCAGGTACAGCCTATATTGGCAACAGAAGATGTTTTTAGAAAGGCAGAAGAGACCAACTTGGATCCATTCCTTTCCACGAGTCATGGATTTATACTGAATGATAGCTTCCTTCCAAATACTTACCTTTAAACTCCTGTTAAATGTTCTATTTGTAGTAGCTTCTCCTACCGCTAACCAATTACACTTTAAATCCAATGCATCCTCTCACTCCCACTCCTTTTCACCAGCATGCAGTGTGGGAGGAGTATTTTTGGATTCTGACAGTCAACCTGGCACAAGTATATACAGTGACATCATTTGCCAGTGCTATTGGTATCCTTTAGAAAGTCCTTTATTCCTCTCACATATTAATAATGTCAGCTGCCAGGCTCCGTGACTTCTTTCATCTACTGATGCAGCAGTTTTGTTCATTGGCCAATCTAGGTCAGCACAGCCTGTAGGAGCAGAGAGTACAGGGGGCAATCCTACAACCGCCCTTTTGTAAACACTGTCCTAGCACAGGGAGTGGATAAGCTCATCCAAGCATTCTCTAGGGAATTTAAGCGCCGCTCAAACACTTCTGTTTGAAATCCTGCTTCAATGTGCACAACTAAAAGCATGTCACGATCAGCTGGTTACTGACCACCCTGTGGTGGCAAGATCTTTGGTAGCTTAAAAGCCTTAGATGCTAATTTAGCTCAGCTAACCAACTCCAGAATTGCCCAAACCAGACACTTGAAAATCACCAACTATAATTACCACACCCAGTGATGAGCTCAAACTACAATATATAGCTCAGCACTACCTATCAGCCGGACAAAGCTAGCCTCTCCATCCTCTTTTCAGATATTTTAAGGTCAATATCTTTAGAATAGAAATTTTATGCTAGCTAAATAAGCATATTGCATTCCAAGGTTTCACTGTCACATTGCCACTGTAATATCACGCTGTTGAAACAAGCTGCCCAGGCCCAGGGAACAGATGTTTGAGCATTGCTTAGATAGATAATTGTTTTGACATAACCAGCAGGATCATAAAGATAGCTACAGCATCTTACACAGATAGTTAACTTCAAGGTATATATCTGATAGATAAGACAGATAGCTAATCAGACTAAGCCAGAGCAACAGAGGTCTTTAGAAAACCAACGTAACTTTTCAACAACATAGAGTCATTAAAAACTGGTCTCTATGAGCTGCTTGGTAATATCAACAGCTAAAAGATGGACATATTGGTAAAACAGTGTCAGGTAAAAAATAAGGTGAGTGGGTTTCTCTTTGGGTTTTGCACAAGTCAATTATCTTCACAGACAATTTAAAATACAATCCTTAAGAACTCCGAGAGGAGAAGGAAAAGTGCTGAGGACATAGTACGATTAAATTACCTCACACTGGGTGCATCTACACATGCACTTTAATGCTAAGTAACCTATTTTACTGCACATTAGAGTGTCACATCAAAAACTGTGCTAATGCACAGTAAAATTTGGCTACTGTGCATTAAGCATCACTAGAAAAGTGCGCACTTTCACTACTGTGCATTAGGACAGTCTAATGTGCATTTATTTAATACCTCACATTACAGGTACTAAATTTAAAGCACAAAAGCAAAAGCGCAGTAGTGAACATGTAGACACACCTACTGTGATTTGCAAACCAAGCTCAGGAGATTGGAAGTAAAGGCTGAACAACATACCCACTCAGGGCATGTACCCCACTCTGCTGTCACTCATTATAAAACTCTCCAGGTGGCAAAGACCTAATTGTTCTACCCTTTGGACAGAGGTGCTTCTAGGCCACCTTGCTCCAGGAGTCCAGTTTGGGCCTATTTTGGGCCTCTGTTGATTCAAGATTAGAGTACGGCTGAGCTGGACAGGTCTCATGGCTCCTGCAAAACTTAGCAGTCTTCACAGCAATCATTTTTTATGGGCTCCAAATCGTTGTGTTGTTCCATCCACTGCAAACAACTCTCCATGGCTGTTGATGCTCATCAAGCTACAGCACAATGCAAGCTGAAATGGCAATTAGCTGCTAACCAACATTTGCACAGGATTACAGGGGAAGAAAAAACATGCGAGAGGCATTAGGAATAACCTCATTTAATACTTGGGCAGAATGAAACAAACTAAAGGAGCATAGCTGTAGCACTGCAGATCGTCATTGTCCAATAAGTTTCCTTCTGCTGGCAAGGAGGTTAAAGTGCTCCAAAAATAAATCTATTTATTAATCTGGGAGGCTAGGTAATGTGTCCCAAACTAGCCTTCCTGATAAGGAAGCAGCAGTGGGGTCATTTCTGCAAGAAATCAAGGAAGCTGGGGAAGATATTTAATTCACATGTCTAATCAAAGTCCTTTGCTACTCCCTCTCACATGTTAAACTCATTTAAAAAAATAATAATACAGTAAACAGGGATTCAAGCTAGCTTCAGGAAAAAAACATTTGCTCATCATGTGGGCTGCAAATTAGAGATGGTCAGACTTGTGCTACCTGTCTGACAAACAAATTTTCTTTTTATGATGGATATATGTCAAGCGAGACGTTAGAAGTTACCAGTGTGAAGTTACCAGTAATGCAGCAAATAAAAAGCTAGCAAGTTTTCTGTTTTGTGGAATGAAATTTTCTGAAAGATTTGCAGCATGCCCTAAGGAACCGGGCGCACCACTTTATCTTTCTGAAGGCCAGAACACCTCTCGATGCTGTGAACCGCTGCTCTTCAGGTCAGAATGCCTGCTCCATTCAATGATTAAATCCTCTGACATGTCGTTCAAGAGGAAATACGTCTTTCACACACCAGCTAAAAAGATTCAGGAACCAACTGATAAATACCGGACTTTTAGGTATTTAGGTATGTTGTTCATAGCTAAAGACTACACAAAGGGTTTGATGGAGTGCTATGCAATAACCACAGGCTGGCTATACACGTGCTGGTTTGCATTCTAATTAACTGAGTCTGCTCCACCTAATTAGAAAGCTCCAGTGCAGCCTCACCATCACATGTATAAGCCCCCACGCATTTAACAATGGCCACTGGGGCATGTTATCTAAACTTCATTGAACGAGGATTAGATAAAGCATCCTGTGGCCGTTTTTAAACTCACGGCGGCTTAATACACATGACAGTGAACTGTGATAGTTAGAGCAGCTCTCCAGAAACCGCTCTGATTAAAACATCTGTCCCCCGTCTCATCCCCCGCCCTCCCCCCCGCATATGTATAGGCAGCCATAGTGTCTATAATGTCATTTCAACATGTGGTTTAGTAAGCCTTTATAGATTTGTTTCAGCCATTCATGTAGTACCTTTTATTTTCTACAGCAAGCCTAATGGGCTTCATCCAAACTTTACTGAAGTCAGTGGGAGTTTTTTGATCAATTTCACTGAGCTTTGGTTTGCTTCACACCTGTATGTCGACAGACACATGGTTGAGAATCCATTTGGCTTCCACCCAGAAGCCATGAGTATTCAATCTCTGAGAAAATCAAACACAAAGAACTGTTGAGACTTCTCTCCCTGTTTCCTAATGGAAGAAACAAGAAAAAAAGGGTAAAGTCCAGGTGGAGATGCTTTCAAGGACAGGGCAAATCTTGCAGGATTTCCAAATTCGACACCATACCTGGAAACTCAAAAGTTCAAATGGAAAAAAAAAAGCTTTTTTCCCTTTTTAAGAACATTTCAAGTATATGTAACACAGGCCAGAGTATATCATACAAAAGATTCTTCTAGCCTTTTCTGACTCGCAACATAGCCATTATACAATAAAAACACCTTGCCAACTCTCTCCATGACCAAAATTACATAAAGCAGACTGAATAAAAGTATATTAACTATTACTTTGTACAATTCACTGAGATCTTACCATGTAGTTATCATATAAACAGCTCTGAAGCCTGTACAGTGAAAGAGGTTATCCATATTAATGGATGACTGAGAAGGCAGATGCAAAGAACCCAGTCCCTGGAAGGGTGTCCCTCTTGAATGATCAAAATACGCTCAGTTACTTACAAGACTGGTCAATTCTCTCTAAAATCACTCAAATCAAAAGCTATGTTTAACAACAGGACTGTCTGAACACTTAAATGAGAACCAATTCAGCATCATTCAGTCCGTACTGTGAAGTTATTTTAGTGGGAGTTACTCAAGGAGTCCACAACAAGCTAAACCATTTTGGACTGATAAAATGAGTGTATTTGAGGATGGGGGCAGGGAGCTATGAACTGGGAACTGGCAATATGGAAAAAGTAACACTTACATTTTCATTTATCTATACACCTACAGACTGCAGAGTCAGCAATGCTAAGACACTGGATATAGATTTATCGCATTTATCCATCCCTGGGCACTTATAAAAGAAAAATGTCATATAGGTACATTAAAAGATAGGTAAAAAGAACTTTATCTAAAGGTCTTCTAAGACTTTAAACCAACTACTCATACCATTTGTCCAGCTGCTTCCTTCAGGATATGTGAAATCTAAAAATCCTTAAGAAATGTCCCTACCTGACCTTTTTCTCTCATATCACAGCTTATCTGATGAACTTCTTACTTATGTCAATTGCCCTACCACTTACACTTCAGGGTTGGTTATGTGGGAAAACAGACCATCCTGGCTATTTGGGAATAACTCTATGTGGATCCTCTACTCTGAAATAAAAAAGCAACTTTATTTTGGAATAGTTACGCCTCCTTGGAAGCAGAATATGTTAGAAGAAACTATGAAATAAAAATCAGTGGTCAGATTATATTAAAATGACACAGTGGAATAGTTATTCCAGAGAGACACTGATCAGTCTCTCCTGTGAGACTGCGAAATGCACCTTGACAAAACCTAGGTTTAGTCTAAAGTGTTTCAGTGGAAGTTCACTGGTGCAGGGGACAATATTCAGCCCCACATAAATTGTGGTTTGACTTGAATTTTTACAGTTAATGCTGCAGATGCCAAAATCAAGTGAAGAGGAGTGGGGGGAAGAATTAAGAAGCAGCATTTCAGATGTGTTTAAATGTTCCCTCTCCTGTTTGAAAATTGTTTCCTGGTGGAACGCTCTATGGGGACAAACAATCAACCCCTGCTCATCATCCAATTAGCATCTGGATTTCCTAGCTGTTCTGGGAGCAGCAGGAGGTAACAGTTTTTGCAAAAATAATCAGATGATGAGGGAATCCAGAATGCCAAACGGTTGGAGTGAAGATAATGATTTTAATTAAGAAAGGCCAGGTGAGCATGTACACGTAGCACAAACGACAGATTAATCAAGGCATGTTCCTTTGCTTCCGATTTAGTAGTGTGTGAAAACAATTTACAGCTATGGACTTTATTAACACTTTTCTCAGGCTCAACTTTATGTGACTGCTTCTCTTTTCATCTATTTCTTTTTGAATATTTCAACAGAGCGCATGCATCTGGCCCCAGGACTGGTTTATGCAGTGAGTGTCACAACTGACTTTATAAGACTTGTTTTTATAAAAAGAAGTATCATCACTGCTATATGTCTTTTGAGTTATTCCAAATTCATTTGGCTTCTCCTATCGCCTGAACCCCCCTTGCCTTCTTGGAAAACAAGCTGTTCTACCATTATATAACTCTCTTTTATTTCAAAGACAAAATCCTACAGAAGCAAGGTCAGTAGCTACTGAGGTTCAGACAAACCATTAAATATACCCCCACCAAAAGTATGTGTAAGATAAAGAAAAGCATGGCAATAAGAGGGGTTCCTATGTACATTAGGCTGACTAGTCTCAATTAGCCTAATATCATCCCAGGCTGAGAAAGAACAAAGGTATCTAAACGTGAATGGGGGCTGAGATGTGCCAGAGGATTTGCTCGTAAGGGTGACAGGCGATGAAGCAAGAGTGGATGGGGCTGTGGTGTGGGGTTTTCTGCTTCTGGGGTGTCATTTGGGGCTTTTACTGTTGTCGTTTGTCATTTATTTAAGCTGCTCTAAGACCTTCTGGATACAGCAAGATATATGTCTAAATACTTATAAAAATAAGGAGGTGGAGATATGACTTCGAACTTGTAGCTAATTAAGAGCCCATCTGCACAATTTTGAGTACTCCAAACCCCTATAAATTGTCACTGGAGTATTGGATGAAGTCCATGAGAAGCAAGATGGTTAGCACCATACAGAAGTAAACCACTAGTCAATAGCAATTGGTTTTGCTGGGCCACAAATAGTAGGACAGAATGTGTCTGCATTGCCGACCTGGCCTGCACACATTCTTAATGCTCAGTCTCCTTATTTCATGCCATCAAAAGAGTTTGCCATGTAAAGCAACCAGTAAAACGTCAATGGTAAACTCTTTACTTCACTGGTTCTCCAGGCTTAAAATACAAAGAGGGAGCACATTTTCAAAACTTATGATTTGGGCACTGAACCCTCACACGGTGCCTCTGAAAATGTGTTCTTTGTGGTCTGCAGCAAGGAGCGGAGGGTATTTTCTATATTGAGGTGCTGTTCATATAAAAACAATTCTGATCTTTGCCAACGTGAATTTTTACCTGACTAATGACGGCATGAACTTCCCCATTCATCTCAATAATCTCTAACACCGTGAAATGACAATTGATCTGTCAACTTTGTTAATTATTTCTCTACTTATCCCATTCAGCAAAAATAATGAGTTAATGAGCTCATCCAGCACAGGCCCACATCACAAAAGTAGAGACACTGGACAGGCTTGTCTTGGTTATCTAATATAATATATCCCCTGCCGTCACAGTGTTGTCCCTCCATTGCATCATCCAGTGCTTTATTCATTTCAATTAAAATGAATCAAGCAACTGAGCATTTCTCTAATGCAACCATTGCACAGTCTGGCAGAGCTCACCATCACGGAGGTCATCCCCATTTTTTTCCAGTCTAATTTTTTATTAATGCTAGTGATCTTCTTGGCTGCTTACATGAGCTGTTCTTTTACTGTCACCATAATACATGCTTATGACCTGACCATCCTCATATCACGCGTTCTACCTCAAGACAACAACCAGCGAGTGGGAGAAAAGGGAGCAGCCAGCACAGAAGGAGTGGGCACTGGACCGAACTTGAGAGGATTCTGCCACTGACTCCGCCAGTGCTTCGCGCCATACAAAGAATGAAAGAAAACATTTTCAGTGATTACGGTTGCTCTGAGAATTAGGGTTTCTGTGGCAACTAAGAAAAGCTGAAGCTCCAATGGGGAATGAGCATAATATAACTTCTGCTAGAACTGCAATTAGACTTCCCTCCCCCAATGAAGAACATGGCACTCACAATTACCCAAGACAAAGATGAAACTCATTT
Organism: Caiman crocodilus; assembly: GCA_030014935.1. Classification (NCBI taxonomy): domain Eukaryota; kingdom Metazoa; phylum Chordata; order Crocodylia; family Alligatoridae; genus Caiman; species Caiman crocodilus. Next base: position 13,800,962 of record JAGPOW010001167.1, read on the forward strand.
CACCTTTCTACGCTTCACTGCAGTTTTGCATTTTTACAAACTGGGAAGATAGCTACAGATTTGCTGTATAACTCTAACATATTATTAAATGCTCAAATTAGGGCATCTTCACCTTTCTTGGAGATTGTAATTGAAGTTGGCACATGTACCGGACTGAGGTGCTGCATGAGCACCTCAAGTACTGTTCATGCAACTATGGTGGAGCAGCCTAATCTGCAGTCACAATGAAAAAGCTGGAGCCTCAGATAAGAATAAAACACAGCAGTCTAATACAGGAAGGGAATGTAAGCATGCTATCTGGCTGATGATCCCAATAGCAACTCTACTTCATCTGGTAAAAAACACTAAAACATCCCCCCCAACACACACATACTCCAGTCTACATGTGAGTTCTTGCTAAGGAGCCTTGTTCACCTGAACTTCCTGTTGTGCGAGTGGTGGGGCAGGGGCCTCAGCGCCATCAGAAAAAGCTGTTTATAAAGCAGAAGAGTTGCTGAACAACATCATTCCCTCCAGAGTACTTTGAAATGATGGGATCATCGGTGCACTGAACAGCACTGAACACCTACCAATGCAGTCTTCACCTAAAGTGCACAGCGACTAATACCAACAACCCATAGAAAGACATGCAACTCTCTCTTCCTTACACCTCAGAAATAAAAGCTGCTTAAGCCAGTAATGAACTAAAGCATTAAAAAGCAATGAAGTTTAGTTAAACCTCTACTTTTACTATGTGGAATTGCCAAACAATTTACTGTGCTTCGAACACCTGAGATGCTGCAGATCGTTACCTCCAACATGCACCAGGGATGTTAACATCAGGATATACAGACAAGGTGAAGGGAAGTTACTAAGCACTAGCTGCTGACAACACAGCTGGGCAACGTACCTGGATTTTATACACAACAATATGTTGTTGAGAGACATGACAGCAGCGAGAAGGGTGAAGGAGAGAGAACATAAAAACGCAGCAAAATATTGTTAGGACTCCCATGGAGAATGTACATGCAGCAAACTCCAATGTAAAATATTTAAACAAAAGCCACTCATCCTGGCCTATAAATTTTGTATTCCAATTGTTGGTCTGGCACATTATTTAAAGCAGCTGTGTTATAAAAAGAGCTCTCCCTCACATGCACACAATTCCATATCATCTGTTTGAATGTGTAATGAAGCAGTTATTGTGTGTTTAGGATGTTAGAGCCAATTTGACTGATAACTCAGACCTAGTCCTGAGGGGAAAATTAATCTCTGGCATAACTCCATTGGCTCCAGTGAAGCTGCATTCACTTCAGGGCTGTATTGAGATCCTAGTATTTATTGAAGGATTAAGGGCAAAATGGCACTGGGTTGGGCGGCAGGCCCTAGACTAAACATTACTGACGTGGATGATTGCTCATGTTGACAAGGTAACCCTCTGCAAAGCACTTCACACACGGGGGTAAGCATCCTCACCCCTCAGCATACAAATGCAGACACAGACCTAGGCCGGTCGACATCATCTGCCCAAAAAAGAAAGAAGCTATGCATTTCAACATACAGCTGACAATTCAATTTTTGAATGAGGCCCCCTTTGACTTTTACTGATACTGGTATTAATCAGCAAGGATCTGGGTTTTCCGTTTCCCATGGAAAGACGGAGTAAAATGCAGATTTCTCATTTCAATGGAGAAACCCACAAATTTTGCAGTTTGTAAAGAGCCCTCTGCAGGCTGGCACAGTTCCAGCCTGCAAGAGGCCAGGAAGGAGCAGGAGGGTGGTCAGGCAGGGGTTGCCATGTGCACATACATGTATATGATCGCCAGGCTGCCTGGAGAGTAGCTCCCACAGGTAAGTGGGGAGGGAGGGAGGGAGGGAGTTGGGCAGTGCATCCACCCCCACCCTGCACACAGATTTGGGGGGGACACATGTCCCCCCTGCCACAGGAGTGTGCAAGACAATGCGAGCCAGCCCCTCCCCGCCCAAGCCTGCACGGCAGGCAGCAAGGGGGGGAGCCGGGTCTGCTCTGCTGCAGCAGCCACTGCCTCCTGCTGGGGGCCGGGAACCTGGGTACCCTGGTCCCGCAGCCCTGGCAGCTGAAGGCCGTCTCTGGCAGGGCCGGGGGACAGGGGTTTGGGGGGCGAGGGAGGGAGAGGCACCAGCAGGACTGGAGGAGGCAGGGGGGCTTTCCTTTTAATCACTGATTTTGGCATTTTTATCAAAGAATTTGTGATCTTTTATCAGGGAAAACTGGGATCCCTGTTAATCAAGAACAACACTACTGAAAGCAATTTATACGAGTGAAAAAGAAAAGAAGCCTAACCTGTTGTTTTAGCCAGGAAAAAAACCCTACAAAACTTGTTAAAGCACAACGAATCCAAGTGGAAGCTTTTACAATGCTTTCCTGAACTTCTAAACTCTCTGCCCCCCACCCTTGCCATTCCCGCCTCACACCTCTCAGAAAAGAAGAATCAGAATAATTCCAGGATGCCCACAAGTCTCAGCCGTGGTTCAACAAGTCACATTAACACATTCAAATCCAAATATTTGAAAAGATAGAAGCATACAGCAGAGCTTGTCCTGGAGGCATAAAACAGAACTGGGTCAGAAAATTGGGTAACATTTGACTTGCTCAGGCCAACACAATCAGGCAAAAAAAAAAAATGGAGTTTTGACTGGCTTATGCCCATGCTGGCTCCATGTGCCTATTTACTACCCAGACTGAAGTACTAAAATGCCCCAAGCAATGAATCCATCACACACCAATTTTCGAAGAGGAAGCCTTATTCTTACCCTTTTGTGTGCTGGCAGACAAAGGGAAGAGAGAGTCTTTCATAACATTTTTCTTGAATGTCACTAAAATTATTGATGCTTGCCAAAATAAGGGAACAACATAAGTGATGAATGTACGCCACCCACATGTGGGCTGAGTCCTGGTCGGCTTGTGGCTCCAAAAAAGGAAAAGTTAGACAAAAAGTCCCTGTGTCTTTACAAAGTGTAAAACGAAAATGGTTTGGGGGGGCATGACTTGCAAGGAGGGGCTGACGGACCTGAGCTTATTTAGTCTGGGGAAAAGAAGACGGAGGGAGGATTGAATAGCAGCCTTCAGCTCCCTGCACGGGGGTTGCAAAGAGGATGCACCGTGTGGACCCAGCCCCGTGTGCCTCACTGTGCTCACGTCTCTCAGGCAATGCTGCCACTGCAACCCACAACAGCAGCTGGTCCTGAGAATGGGGCTGGGCACAGCCCACCAAACTGAGTCCAGTACCCTCCAGGCTGGAAGTGCATTGCCAAGGCTGCTCTGGGCCTTTCCCCAGGCTCAATTCTCAAGTCCTCAGTGTCTCCTATCAACCACCTTCTGTAATTTGCCCTGTAGTCCCTTTCTCTTGATTATTCTCTCCTGGAGATGGACTGCGGGTGGGCAATACACCACATCCCCGCGTAGCATTAGATGAGAGGTGAGGAAAAACAAAAAAAAGGAGTGGGAGGATAGCACTACTGGAGAAAGGAGGAGGTGAAAACACAAGGGTGGAACCCTGCTGAGAGCCAACAGAAGAGCTATTAACACCATGCCGTGAAAACCATATTTAGACACAGCATAAGGATTCACATCTGGAGAATATTGACAGCAATGACCCTGGCAAGGAGGAGAGAGAACAACAACCCACAGATACTGCAGGAGATGTCCCAGACCAAACAAGGGCCCTTTTTTCATTTTGACTGTGCAACTGAGAATTCAGCGTCCCTTTCAACAATCACATTTTTATAGTTATAGAGACATCTTTGCTTTCCCAAGACATCCAAGTTCAAACACTGACAAGTACAGCACTTCTACTGAGAAGATATTCTCTCTCCATTTCACAGATGAAGACTTTGAGGGGCAAATTAGTAAATTATCTCACAGAGTGTATCTAACTAAGAAAAGAGGTTAGCTCAAACATAGCTAATCTCAGGTTTTTACTAGCCTAGACAAACACCAAGTTGGTCCATCCCTGACACAACCAGGAACAGAATCCAGTGATGCCCCTGATGCCTTGCCACATATCTTAATTTTTGAAGCCTAAAAGAGTAGTTTTTGATCAAGTGACTTCTTCCTGGGCAGCAACTTTTATGAAGCATCTCAGAAAAGGGAGGTTGAAAGTTAGAACTAGTTGCTGCTGGAGTTCATTTCTGAGGAATTTTAGCAATGCTGTACACAGATGTTGCACATCAGTTTATGCTTTTGTTAAAGTGTAAAGATTTTTGGCCGCAAATCTGAAGAACTAGATTGTGGAGGTTTATATGCAGAACTCCCATTCATGCCCAACATCATTCCTGTTGCACAGGGATGAAAACAGAGAATCCCAAGGTCGGTAAACAGCAGCTAGTGCATTCATCATGGCTAATCTGGGTGGGGTCATCCAGGCTTTCATCTTGTTCTGTTCTCTCCACTCTCTCGTGTTTATTTATCTACAGCTCAGGCTTTTTCCCTGGAGCTTTTCCTAAGCATTCCTTTCCCGGCAAGCACCCAGTGTCCTCGATATTCATTTGATTCTTAAATTCTCTACATAAGCTGCCATTTCAGCAGCGACACGGTTCTAATCGCCAGAAATATTTTCAAAAGCATTCTGTCTGCTTCTTTAGTGCCCATCCTACCTTGATACCTAGCATCCGTCTCATTCAGTGCTTGTGCTTCAGTGTTCAGCCTCCCATTGAGTGCCTCTGAAAAGCCAGCTCTTTGACCAGTACGTTCGCATGAGCAGTTCTGTCCACCCTTTTCACAGCAGAATTAGAATCATCCCATACAATTCACCAGGGTTGTGCTGAAGTTTTTATTGCTTTCCTTTCAGTCTACCATGCAGGGCAAAGTACTCACTTGCTACTCCAACAACACACTGTTTACCAGAGCTATTCTGGCTGCACCTGTGACTTCTTTTCATCCCACCACGCAGGATGCTCATTCTAAGAGACAGCGTTGCATAAAATGGACATGACGATATTTCTCTCCATTACAAAGTACTTTGAGATCTACACTGGAAAAATATTACAGGAGTCAGGGATCATTATTTTAAAATCTCCTCCACCTCTTTCATTCAATGTCGGCCATGCCACAAAACAGTGGGCTGACCTGAATGGCTGGAAAGTCACGATAGCCATCTCTTTCTCAAATTCTCCAGTACAGGCCTCATTTTATCAGTACATGACAATAATGGGAGACCAAAGTATGAAAAGTAGTTTAGTCCAGCATAGCGATATTATTCTCAGGAAAGCAATTTGTCCAATGAGCACAGAAAGCATCATAAATTAGTCCCTCCCAACAGCGGGGCTTCACTATTTGAGAAACTTTCCCGTCCCCAAATTTCTCATTTATATGTGGTGAGAAAACCTAGTTCCACAAGACTAACATCCTACAGTTCATGTAATAATTCACTGTGAACTAAGTCTGTTTTTAATATAGATTTTTTTTTTTCTAGGAGGTCATTAATGTCTGCATGGAGAATGCTTTTCTCCCTAGACACAAAAGCTTTCTTCAGGTCCCCAAACAGGAGCCAACACCCCAAGCTCCCATGGGTCAAACCTCTATTCCTTTTATTTTTCATCATTAAAAGGAGAGAGAAAAGCCGGTCTCACGTAATGGATACAGAATTTGCCCAGACAAACGAACATGCCGCCCACTTAGAAGTTCAGTCTGAACATACAGCGCTGCTATTTTCTACCCTATCTCCTGTAGACTCCCTTGCTTTTATGCAAGTTCTGACTACAGACCTCACACTGCACATTTTGCATTCCTTTTTAGTTATCTGAAATCCTCCATGTGTCTACTGCTCTTGCCTCCATCTATCTGGACCTTCTGGAACACGTCTTATTGCCTCTGAATCCGAGCTGAAGACATCTTTATTAGCTCATCAATAGAATCCGATTTGTTCTCTGCGAGGGATCACTCCTGGCTACTACACCGCCCGCCAGAGCGCTGGCCTTGCCATCTGGTGCGCTGGTGAGGCAAGCTTGTGTAACAATTTCTGCTGGAAGGCTGGAAGGCGCACGGCCAAATGGTTTTTGGCTCAACAATTTTATCATCAGTCTCTGTTACAAGCACCACATTGCTTCAAGAACAGCAACAATCTGAACTGAAACGGTCTCGATTTTGAAGGGCAAGTCGGGGTCACACAGAGAAACCCAATGGAAAATTACTCGGCGGTACAGGGCTTTCTCCTCGTTTATGGCACTGTGTGGAAGCCAGACACAATATAGACTAATCCCTGTCACTCTGAGAGACTAATAGGCTAGCACCAGTTGTCTACGGCATAGAGCCATTTGGTCGCTCAATAGGAGAGGCTTTAAAAATAAACAAGGCATTATTTATTTAGCAGGTTATGACGATACAAATAAGCAGTGCTCATCTGTGTACTAATTCACGATAGCTAAGCTCAGGCTTGGACTGCTCCCGTTTTACTAAACCCAGTATTTTTTCATTGCATCTGGAGTTTAATAGAGAGCATTTTCTCCATTTGCTCACCGTCTTCTACTTCAGTGAGTCTAACTCAGGTCATGTCCCAATAAAAGCTGGATACTGTTGGCCAGGTTCCCAAATGACTTATAATTAGGGACCTACCTAAGTTGCGGTGAGACAAAGGGATTTTTGTGTCCCACTCATGGTGCACAGAGCCAATTTTGCCAGCATTTTAAAACAGCCCTACTCCTTGGCACCGATTAGCAAAGAGGACCTGCTCCCTGGCGCTGATTTGTGGAGAGATCAGGTGCACAGGAGGGACAAGGGGGCAGCCAGCATCTTGATAGCTACTCTTTGTGCTGCCCCACCCCTCTGCACTGATTGGTGGAGAGGCCCCAATAGGAGGAGGAGGAATGATGGAGCAGTTGCTATCTTGATGCTGGCTGCCCACTGCACAGCCCAGTCCCTCGGCACTGACTGGTGGAGGGGGAAGGGATGAGGGGACAGCCGCTATCTTGTCTGTTGCCCTTCATGCTGCCCCACCAGCCAGTGCCTTCCCCTCCCAGCAGCGAGGACCGATGGCTCCCATGGGGGGCCAGCTGTTTATTTTTATTGCTTTTTTTGTTGATTTCATGGATTTTTGTTGAAACAGCAGATTAAGTAGATCCCTGCTTATAATAATGGAACATTTCACCCCCTATGCTCTGTAGTTAGACATCAAACCAAGCAAACCAGCTGCAGAAGCCAGTGAAAGGAGGACAGGAAGAGAACAGGGAACATTTCTCCTTCAAGCTGCAGGAATCCATCTGCATGACCAATGCATGGCTGGAGCTTTAATAATCGTAGGAGTGAAGATGGACAGGCCGCAAACAGAGGTATGGGCAGCTGCTCTACAACACATGCTGCAACCAAGCAGCTTCCCATATTCATCATCATCTCTAGCATCCTCCCACTGCATGCCCTTGACCCTGCTTCAAGGGATAAAGTAAGCTCCATTACTAAGGCAGAACAGGAAAAAAGTAAAAAGGTGACTGTTTTTGCTTGGAATAAGCCAAAATCCAGGAGACTGTCATAGATTTGAGGGCATCTGTTGCAGCTGGTTATCCACTAGACACACTGCTTGAGAGCACCTGGGAGACCAACATATCAGGGTTTCTGCAAGTTTGGGGTTTTTTCCCCCCCTGGGGGTTTCTTCTGAATAGCTTTTCCTCTTTCATAAGTGTTTCATGCAGAAGAAGATACTTTAGGCTAATGCTGCTGGAGATTTGTGAGAGACCTTTTTCAAAATATTTTGTAAACTCAGACCAAAGTATACCAATATCATGAGAAAAGTGAATGGTTTAACTTTCCCTGCTCATCCAAGGCTGCATTAAGGAAGCCCTTCAATAACCTCATAAATATGTGCAAGGCAGACACAAAATAATTTAGGATGTCTTTAGACTTTATTGACTTGGCCTGGTCACAGATTTGATAATACATCTTGCTATTGGTATGGTAAATGGGAAAATAAGATTAAACTAGTCAGTCAGAAGAGGCAGGCTTATTCTCAATAGGTCTTTTAAAAACTCAGACATCTCTCAGGGAAATGCATTTTTAAAGCCTCTTCCCTTTAGCCACCTAGGTCACAGAGGCAGTTTCTAAGACAACAAAAAGCTCAAAATTTAAGCGAGGCTTGCACCTCTCTATGGGCAGTAACATTTTGTGGTCTAGCGACTGCTCTGTACCCTTTGCTATGTTACTTTGTACAGCAGCTGGAAAGCAGCAATGGAAGGAAAGCAGCAATGGAAGGAGTCTATGTGTCTATCTTCACATAATGCAGTGGGGAAGATATTGGGAGGAAATTAAAAGAAAAAATTCACTCTGTCTATGCTAAGATGAACCTGGTCCTTCTGAGCTGTCTGCACTGCTGTGACTGCACTCTACTGTGGACATGCTTGAACTAGCTCCAAAGTACCTAGCACGGATAGCATCTAGTAAGCTAGTTTAAAGGGAGTTTAGAGACTAGGAACAGTTTTACTATAGCAGCATGAAGTTAAGTGTGGCCAGCAAAACCAGCCCAAGAAACAGGGTAATTATATTCTAGTGCAGTGTGGCCAACTATTTTGGCAGGTGTGCCACGAGTTAAGGCCCACATCCCCCCCCAAGTGTGGCTCCAGGCCCCTTCCTGTTCCTGATCTGTTGCTCTGTTCTCTGCTCCAGACCTTATCTGTTGCAGTGTTCCCTGCTCCCTCCTCGATCTGCCATATGCCACACACTCAGGCTGTCCATGACACTTGTGGCATGAGTGCTACAGCTTGTCCACTCCTACTCTAGTGGTTACCCATACTGAGTTCCATGTCACTTTGCCCAGGCTACTCCTGTGCCAGATCTGGCTAAGTTAGAGTTAGCCTGAATGTGTCTAAACTACACTGTAGTCACGTTAGTGGGCTAGTGACAGACCTCCAAAGTCACTACCATCTGCAGCTTTATCACCAGTCCCATAGTATTTAGCTTTAATATGCACACAGAGCTATACAGAATAATCTGTGTGAGAAAAAAACCTCTAACAGCTCAAAAATTAGAAGACAAAGAAATCTTGGATGTTCAATAACCATTTTTTTAATTGTTTTGATATTTAGGCCACTATCATTCTTTTGAGCCTGACTCATGATGTTTGAGCTCTGAGGGCTGGCAATATTCTGCTCTTGAGCAAACACACTCACAGTCCAAGCAAGAGAGGAAAGGCAGAAAATACAGATGATATGCCACAAACTAGTGGGCTGCCCTGGCAGAATGCTGAAATCAGTCAGCTGATTTCAATGTATTTCAGTTAGTGTCAATGAGAGCAGAACATGAGTCGTGTTTTTTAAATACCATCTTTAGTGGTTCTGTGAGAATGGAAAAACTTGTGCTCTAGTAAGTAGCTTTTTGTTCCACAGCTAGAAAGGAGAGCCATTAAGCCAGTCATTTACAAGAAATAACACAAAGTGGATTACAAAAATCTGCCAAAGGTCCTTGAAATTATAGAACATGGCATTTCCTTGCACTCTAGCTCCTAATTAAGGACCTGGGCCCAGACTCTTAAGGAGTGCAAACATGCTGAAAAAGAAACTACCCTGTGCACTACATTCCTACACTAGACAATTCATAGGCTTGATCCTGGAAAGTGCCAAGTATTCAAAGTCTTAGTCACAAAGAGCCTCTATGCATTTGCCTGTTTTCATCTGATAACCATAATCATAACACTGCTGAAAATATATATATATATATATAGGTTATTACAATAATTGTGATTGTGATACAGTAAATATCTCTGACTAAAACTACTGACATCAACTTTTTAGCCAATGTAGTCAGGAGAAATTAATAGATCATTATAACTGAGTTGTGGACTCAGATCCAAAAAACATTTATTGATATACAGTAGTTTCATCTATAACTGATTATATGGATAATTCTCTGTTTAGGAATAAATTACGGTTTCACTGAAGCATGAGGCCTTTCATAAGCTAACCTAAACACAATTCAGTAACCCTTACTGGTCACATCAATTCTTACTTCAAACCATTTCAGAGCAGTATGTGCAAGAGAATATAAACTGAACTTCAGGAAGAAAAGATATGCCATCAGTACGAGAGCACAGTTTAGGCACATGGCATGCCTCGCAAAGTGAACACCAGGCAGGGCTTTCAATTGAGTCAGAAATGAAAAGCCAATTTATTATATACATCATACTTCAATGCCACATGCCATGATACACTGTACCTCAACAGCAAAAAAGTGCAGTGATCACTGGCCAGGTATATAGTGGTAGCTAGGTTGTTTTCAGACGACAAAACTCTAAAATAGGATATGTGATTGCATGGCAATTTACAGATGGAAGGTTCCAGTCACATTATTGAAAGCAAATTAAATAAAGAATAGCATAGGTTATGGATGAAAACACTACACGAGAGAAATCTAATCTAGTCAAGAGCTTGTGGACTCAAAGCTTCCCCCTGCCACCTCTCTCCCAGGAGAATTATCTGTCTGCATAAATGTCCCCAAACACAGTATTTTGCATTCAGATCTTTGTTTAGCTAAGAGATGCAAAATGCCATGCAAACAAGCAGCTCCCTATCAACTATGCATCAGAAGTAGTTAGTGTTCCAGTACGCATATTAAATACATTGCACACATGAAATGTGCCCACGATACTCTGGCTTCAGATAGAGGATACAAATAACTAGTGTTGGCTAAAGTCTCCAAGCCTTATCACTGAGCCTCGGCGCATTCAATACATATGGTCGCAAAGTGCTTTTGTGAAAACTTCAGGGTGACAGGGGAAGAGCAATGTGTTAAGTTGCTATCACCCTTCACACTCCAGTTATTCCACTTTGATATTATGCATGTAGAAATACAAATCACACTGCACTTCAGCACAGGCTTCTCACTCCTTGGCCAATTAAGCTAGTTTTGGGAACACAGAGATCTAAGCAGGGCAAAGGGAGAATACCGAGCAATTGAACCATTCAAAAAAAAGAACAGATGGTGCTTCCTCCAAGTGATTTCCTCATGAGTTTTAGACTGCAACACAACAATGAATACTACGTGAGAAAAAAAACCCAGACTAAACCCCACTCTGCATGACATCCCCACCCTGGAGTAACTGGAGGTAAAGTCCTCCAGTCCGATGTGTCCCAAAAAAGCTGCTTGCTGGGCAGCCTGACTCACTTACCATCTCCAAACCTTACCTCCTCTTCTTTTCCCAGTCACCTGTGCAAGGGAAGGGAGAAAGTGTGCTAGAATTAACCTCCATTTGCCAGTGCTAAGACAGTACCTCTGCTCACCCATCTGTCATACATTTGAAATAAATTTACAAAAATAACTAATGATCCACTTGCTATACCAGAAACAGGCTGCTTTTTCAAAGGGCAGCTGCTCAGCCCCCAGACACCTGGGCCATTTAGATGGTATGAACTGGGAGCCACATCATGGAAAGTCCAAGTTGGTTCCTACTGCTACTGAGAAGAGGCTGCAAAGAAAGAATAATTCATTGTTTCAGACTAAAAGGAAACAGAGCAGTATGGTGAATACAGCAAGCATGGTGCCTGCTCCCAGCACTATCAGATTTCTTTGCTGGGAAAAGCTGGAGAAGTCAAGGACATCATGATGGCAGTTCTTTGAAAAGGAAGGTTGTCTCTTCACGCATTAGTGACCCTCCCAAAGTGTTTGGGGATTGGGTTACAGTTAGCATAAATAACTTAAAACACACCCTGAAGAAAGCTCACCTTTGAGATGATGACCTGAGCACTGCTCAGCAAGAGCACACCATGGAAGTAGGAACACATTTCCCAACTTCTAACTGGAAGTACTACTGCCCTCCCTGCCACAGCCATCTATCCTGGTGTCCTTCAAAAGGGGCTACATATGTCTGGAGAAGAACCAACTGTATGAAAACCTGTTGAGAGGATACTCACAGATGTTTCCAAGACGTCAACTCCAGGAGAGCAAGAAAAATCCAAAAGAGAAGGGAAAATATATTTGAAAGGTGAAATTCAGCTGGTTCAGAGACAGGGCAGAATAACAGTTTCACAAATCATGGAGCTTTTTGCTCTGGTTGATTTATTAAATGGGTCATCCTCTTTCTGCTATTACTTCAAGCAACAGTTGAATTGTTCACCGAGTTGTAGTTAGTTGGCTCTGTTGTTTCTAACATACTTGGACCACCTCTGAGGGGGTAACAAAAATAGAGCAAAATATGTTTAAGTTCAAAAAGCGAACAGAAACAGGACCTGTCCATTTATGTTTAAAAAGTAGAAGTATTGACACAGACTTTTCCTTGTTATAAACCTTTGCACAGTTGCCACATGAAACCAGAACACAGGCAAGACCAAGAGAAAAGAGCATGTATTTCAGCATAGAGGGTGGTGAAACAGAGGGAAACAAAACCCTTTATTTCTTTTAAATTGCTTCAATGGTAGCAGTCTTTTACCTTCAGTATCAAAAGGGACCTCTGTCTTTCATGGCATGGGTGTCTCACTTTGGAGAGACTCATAAATCATTGCAGGAAGTTTTTCTGCCCTTTAAGAGACCCATCCTCTTGCACACAATATGGTGGACATTAGGGCTGTGCGAAGCTTTGAGTGGTGATTTGATTTGGAGGAGATTCGGCCCAATTTGGTGGCTGAATCTCCAAATCTGAATTGAATCAAGGGACCAATAAAAAGGCTTGACACTCTCTGGATCAATTTGGAAAAGATTTGGAGAGCTTCGATGAGTCGGGCAGTCTCCAGTGGCTGCAGCAGGGAGCTGGAACCAGGCTCGGAGCTGGTAAGTAGGGGGCGGAGGAGGTGGGGCAGGAGGAGGGGGGAGGGGACCATGGAGGGGACCCCTGCCAGGCCCTATCCCCTGCCTGCCCCCCCCAGCCTCTCCATGGTTGCCCCACCCACCCCAGTTCCTAGTACTTTAAAAAAAAAAACTCCATTCATCCGGTGTTGCCGGGCGGCAGGTGATCCCCACTGCCCCCCACTGCATGAGCCCCTGACCCCCCTGCTTCCCTAGTCCCCCCCTCATGGCTGCCCCACTTACCCCAGCTCTGGCCCTTTAAGAAAAAACAAAATTAAAAAAAAAACCTGGAATCACTGGCTCCTGCAGTGGCCTCGAGGCTGCAGGGGGCTCATGCGGAGCCCCCCACGTGGAGCAGAGAAGCAGGTGGCAGCACGGATCACCCCCTACCAGGCAGGAACCGGTAAGCCCAGGGATTTGGGGGTTTTTTTTCCTTAAAGAGCAAACTGATTCAGGGCAGAGATCTGAATTACTGAATCGAATCACTGTCCCCTGAAACGGCCGAATCTGAAGCAAGTACTAGCTGCTTCGCACGGGCCTAATGGACATTCCTCTCACTATCCATCATTTATGCAGGACCATCAGGAAAAAGTTTGTAACCAAGAGCTTTGCCAATCCAAACCTTTGGAGTTTAACTACATCTCCTCCACAACATCCTTAGCCTTGGTCAGAAGCTGAACTAAAGACAGGTCTTGAAAATGCATTTTTAGTACCCTGGTATGTAGGGTTGCCAACTATTTGAATCTATTTCAGGAGGTTTCATTACATGACATAATAGCATTTAATTACTTTACATCAAGAAGGCAAAGGCACATTTTAAAAGCCCACTGGACTACTGTATCAATTGGATGCAACATTTAACGTTTAATTTGATGAATGCCCTATAATTTATCTCCCGGGTGACTTTCAGCAGTCTCCTGGAGACTCTAGAGCAATCCTGAAGGGTTGGCAAACATACTGGTGTGCACAACCCACCTCAAGTTAACAGGTTAATGAAAACAATGTTCCCCATAAAACCCTGAGCTTCCATCTCAATACTAATACTCCTTCCAGCACTCAGCTTTATCTTTGCTTTGCTGCACAGCTCAGCATGCCATCTGCAGTCACAATACAATTGCATTATGCTGCTGTGATCAGTGTCTAATTTTCAGAATTTGTCTGTGGAAGGTACTTGATCATGATGAAGCAAGTGAACAGGTTCACAAGCTCCTACTGGCCTAGTAAAGACAGTGTGTCTATGCAAAGAAAAGAAGCTTGCTTGCAGATTTTCAGCCAACATCAGCAAAGCCTGCTATCATTTATGCCTATTCTAAACAATTTCATAGTTTTTTTCAAAGACATTAGGGCTGGAAGGGACCTTGGAAGACCATCGAGTCCAGCCCCCTGCCTCAGCGGCAGGAAGTCAGTTGGAATTATAGCAAGATAAGCATCCAAATTTCTCTTGAAGGCGTTCAATGTAGGTGCCTGAACCACCTCCGGTGGCAGGCTATTCCAGACCTTGGGGGCTCAGACAGTGAAGAAATTCTTCCTTATGTCTAGTCTGAAATGGTCTTGCAGTAGTTTATAACTGTTAGATAGATCGTGAACAATCGTTCCCCCAGATCCTGGTGAACACCCCTGATAAGCTTACAGGTGGCCATCAGATTGCGTGCTTCTCCAGGCTAAGGAGTCCCATGGCTCTCAGCCTATTGTCATAAGGTCTATTTTCCTGACCTCTGAACATGCATATGGCTCTCCTCTGCACCCTCTCAAGTTTCTCCACATCCTTTTGGAATTGTGGAGCCCAAAACTGGATGCAGTACTCCAGCTGAGGCCTCACCAAGACCAAGTACAAGACAGGAATGATGTCCTGGGATTTGCTGGAGAAGCATCTATGGATGCAAGCCAGCATTTTGCTCGATTTACCAGCTGCAGCATCATGCTGAAGGCTCATGCTCATCTTGTGGTCAGTCATGACCCCCAAGTCCTTTTCATCTGTAGTGCTAACCAGCATAGCACTGCCGAGCTTATAAGGATGATGCAAGTTTTTCCTCCCAAGGTGGAGAACCTTGCATTTTTTCGGTGTTAAACACCATCAGGTTCTTGTCTGCCCATTTACTGAGCCTGTCCAGGTCAACCTGGATCACCCTCCTGTCCACAGGTATGGATGCTTTACCCCACTGTTTGGTATCATCAGCGAACTTGGCCAGTCCACTTCTGACTCCAATGTCCACATCATTAATGAAGATGTTGAACAATATAGGTCCAAAGACAGAGCCTCAAGGGACCCCACTGGTCACAGGGCACCACAATGATTGACTTCTGTCAACCACTACCCTCTGAATCTGACCACAGAGCCAATCCCCCAGGCAGCGGATTGTGAGCAGGTCTCAGGAAAACAGAGGAATAAATCAGCATATCAGGAGAATGGGAAATTAACCAAATTAAACCATAAAACAATAACATTATCTGAATGGAAAGGGTCTGGCAACAACATGCTAAAGCCGGAAAAATCCTATTCTTGATCAGAACAGCATGTTCTTCCATAAACCATACAATGACGCTCTAAAACTAGAGTTAAGTATGCCTGCAGAGAAACAGAAGCCCTGAGCCCATAAACTTTTTTGTGAAATGCTAAGATGCAGCCAAAAAATGTTCATCCTCTGAAAGTTAGCAAGCTTCATGTACATCCACCAACCTCCAGGTCCAGTAATAAAATGAAATGCCGCACCCTTAGTTAATGAAAACTCAAAGAGAACACAAGAAGGGCCTATGTATATAGCAAACATGAACCAAAAAGAAAATCCCTGAACACTTATAGAGGGCCCAATTCTCTACTGCCTATCACTCTGTATAGTCATCTACCCCTTACCAAGTGACTTGACAGAGAGAACAACACTATTAATTTTAACTATATAAATATGGTATTTGACACCCATAAGTGTCATAGGCTGTTGGAAATCACATCTAAAGCACCTACTGTAGCAACCGAGTGCTATACAAGGATTATAAACAGAAGTACAGTCTCCCAAGATGGCATAACTCCACTCTTGGTTCTACTCTAGGATCAACCAAGCTGTCCAATATTGAGGGCTAAATTAGAAGTCCAACTTGAAGAATGGGCTGTAATTTGATTTCTCTTCCACTCTGGACCTTTGGAAGAATGCTGTGGTGCAAAGTAGCATCTTCCAGTGTGGACTAAAAAGATGAGGGGAGATCTCTTTCTCATTTCCTTTTGTGTGGCTGATTTGGATGTTTGATGCACAGGACTGCTTTGCAAAAGCAAGGGCTGGTGTCTTCAGGCAAGGTCAGGCTGAGCAGGAAATCAACACTAGTGACTCAGATCTGTAGAGAACGCTGTCCAGTAACAACTAGTCTTCACATCAGTATGAAGGCATGTGGAAATGTATAAGACAGCAGGGAAAAGGAGGGAGTTTCAGATCTACAACTGATTATTCAATGAAACTCAAACTGATTCATCTTCCTTTTCAAAACCCTCCAATCTTTCTGGGAATCATGATCTTACATCTTTATTTAGCAAGGGTATTTACTTTGAAGGCAAGTCCTACAAGTATTGTATAGTGCCTAGCAAAAGGCAGGAAATGGAAAGGCCATAATGAAGAGAACAAACATTCTGACCACAGAAGGATACAAAAGAAAACACAACATTTTAAACAATGTTGGCAAAAATAATAAAGTCAGGGACAATAATAAAGCTCTTTTGCTGTCTTTTAGAAAAAAGTCTGCTAGACCTACAAAGGAAGATGTGCAATCATTTCATACATATTTTAAGAGACATCCACATCAGAAGCATTAGAGCTATATAACACACACAGATACTCTTTTGTCACATCAATGTACGTTTATACAGTGCATTGACTATTTAATGATTTGATATAAATTTTGAATAAACAATACTGCCATTTCCAAACTAGCAACCCAGCAGACATGGTGGCAATCATATTTTTGTCAAGTATATTAACATCCAGTTGTCTATGAGGCTTGAACAATACTTTCCTCCATCAGTATCTCCATTTTACTTTGTTTAAATGGAAGCTGCAAATAAATGACATTAGCTTAAGTATCAATAACTATTGAAGAAGAGTACTGTGCCACAAATCAGTAAACCGCCACCAGGTTACACATTTTCCTAAATATGCTGCATCTGAAATGTCCTTCCTACAAGACAATTAGGTCAAACTGTGAAATAAAGCCTTGCCAGGAGTAGAGATATTTATGCAAAGGGTCATCAGTTGTCTGCGATGATGATGACTGACGTAAGAGATTTTGTGCACACACGGACTGCTAATGAGACTGGTTCTTGATTCACAGCCCTCCCTCCTCAGGTCGGATAGAGAAACAGTGGTGGATGAGCATTGCATTTAACTCCTGTTTCATCTCTTCATGACATGCTCCCTTCTCTGGCTGTTGACTTGAATCCTGCAACAAAACATTCTGCACCAGCTGTCATTTTGGCTTGCCCAATCCATTTGTTTGCTTATACCATTTCCTACATGTTGTTCTCGATGGTGCAATGGACAAGGGATTTTTTGCTAGTCTTTTTTCCCATCTCCACAGTTGCCTGCTCCTTGTTATTTCGCTCATTAAAATTTCACCATTGAGGGAGTCTGCATCCCATGTGTGGATGCCGTTTGCCCAGTCTAGAAAATCTGTGTGTTATCACCATTGCATCAATGATAGCTGTGGAATCTCTAGGCAAGCATAAAAATGCATTTGAGATCTTTTTTGTGCTTATTGAACTGAATATGTGTACAGGGTAAGAATAAATTATTCACCACAGTGATTCAGAAAGGATGCCCTAATAGTCCTTAGGTAATACATTTTCCAAGCTTCTGAGTCACCTATGTGTAAAACAATTAAAGCTCATTTTTTTGCCAAAAACGTTGTCTTTTTGTTATATTCCAGTAAAGCCTTTTCAGTCTAGCACACACACTTCACAATGCCAACTTTCAGGCTCTTGTGTCACTGGGAAATTCTCAGTTGAGTAACTTCCATTCAACCCTAGCCAAGAGCATTAGAATATGCATTAAGCTGACATGCCATTATCCATGAACAGCACCCTAACTAATCAATTTCAAACAATCAGTGAAGTTTATTATGAAGGGCCAAAACACAATATTGAGACCGCATCTTTGAACTAATCATGACATACATCGCTGGGAGAAAAATATTCATGGAAACTTCACAGAAGACTATAGCTTCCTTCCAGGTGAGAACATGTTTTTTAGAAATCTTGTAGTTACTCATAAGACACATCAGACACAATGCTAGGGCTGAAAAAAGGGGCTCGTCATGTAAATAATGCTCTAAAGTTTGCAACCAGCAGAGTGCACTTAATAGGCATTTTTCAGTATCCTTAAAAGATAATAAATCAACTTTTACATTCAATCTGCCTCTCTCTGCCTGGTCTGTTTCGTACCATAGCTAAGCATGAAATTGACAGGAAGTGGTGCAAATATGACAAGGAGAAACACAGGCATGGAAGGCTGCCTAAACCCGCACGCACCTTTTTACAGGATATTTGGAGAGAGGCAGCATGAGCTTGAAATATATTTATCTGTAAATTTACAGCTGAGCTGGCAGACTTACAGGCTTAAAAGAAAAAAAAGATTGCATTTAAATAAACCTCTGTTTCTAAAGTAAGGCTGTTTTTAAGACAGAACTCCTTTGCATGGCTCTGAGATAGTCCCCAAAAGACAACGAATCATGTTAAAAATTCAGACTTAGTGAAATCAGCTGATTTTTGCCACTCTTTCATATCAGGACATCTTAAAATTTTAAGCATCTGTTCCCTTGATAAAAAGTGCCTGAGGAGGATTCTGATCTCAGTTCAGACTGTGATGACCTGGCTACGCAAGAAACTACTATTTTCAGCAGCTCCCTCATTACTGACTTGTTTTCCTCCAGGAAGGACACACAGGCACATCCCCTTCTCCTGGCCTGTAGTGGGAACAAGGCACCAATTTTAATGAAAGACCTTGATCCAGGAAATAACCTTACTCATGATAAAACTGGGAACATCAGGGAAGCCAAATACAAAGGAAACTGCTAGAGGAGTACAGCAAAGCCTTCCCAGGGGAAGAGTAGGAATTGCTATTGTTTTACTCTAAAATGCAAGTGTTTTGGCCTCTGGTATTTTTGGCCTCTGCTAATGCCAGAAGACGACTCCTTTCATTTAGCCGCAATTCCAAGTCATTTCAGGACCCACCACAACTAGTGCCTGTAGGACCTAGCCAATTAAGTGCCTTCTCATCTTGCCTCAGAGTCATTACACTCAGGGTATTAACTTGGAGACTGGTGTACCACAGTGCTGAGTACTGTAACAGTTATGATAGTCACTACTTTGCAGAAGATTCCTCTCTACCACGACGTCCTAAATTGCTGAGGCATGCACATAAGCTATGCACATGCAGGAGAGAAATACGTCTGCAGTTATGATCTTGAAGATGGAACAGTCCACATGGATATAAAGTTTGCCATTTCCCCTGAGGGAGGTTATTTCCTGGATCAAGATCTTTCATTAGAGATTGTGTCTTGTTCCCACTACTGGTCCAAAGGGGATATGCCTGTGTGTCCGTTCTGGAAGAAAACAAAACATTATATCCGTATGGATTGTTAACTTTATCTTCACTATATATATATTTCTCTCTCAAATTCAGTGAGAGGTTGAGCCAAAAGACTCATCAGCACTGTTGGGACAGCACTTTGACAGCATCTTCAATAAACTATTTTACAATAATGTTGCAAGAACAGGCAATCAGCACAATCTCATCTTCTAAACTTCGGTTTGTATTAGAAAAATAAACAAGTAGCACAGCAAAAGATGCCCTACTTATACAAAAAGATGCATGCAGGTTGTATATGCCATCTCCAGCCTCAATAATCAAGGTCTACCTTCAATAGGAGAGGCAGAAGAAGTTAAAAACGGAGCCCGAGAAAGGAACAAGAATGGTAGTTGCAGTAGCAATTGCTAAGCAAGGTGGCCAAGCCTAGCCTGTGCATGACGAATTCAAGAGTATGAATTGATTGGGGGGAAAGTGGAAAATTAAGCAGATAACTGACAGACAAAGGAAGACATCATTAGGGGAACATGGAAGACTTATGAACTATGACAGACAAGGTGTGCAGAATCCAAAGCGGGGTGGGGGCAGCAACAGGATCGGGAAATTTATGTGGAAGGGTGCAAACTCTACATACACTTAATGTATTTCTGTGCATGTTGTCTACAGGTTCCCCGAAACATTTTGACTTGCTAGTGGTAGGTAGGTCACACTTCAGTATGCTGGTTTCTTCCACTAGTCTTCATCACCTGCATTCTTTGGACAATGCTCACAAGCAACTTTTCATCTGCCACATCTCATATCATGCCGCAAACACTGTAAGGTGACTGATGGAAGTATTGCTATCATTGCTGAAGCAATGATAATATGGAAGCAGTTGAAGCCACCTTCAGTCCCACAGCTGGGCTGCTGGGCACCCTGCCTATTTGCACTTAAGCCCAGAGACAACAGGCTTTGGTCAGTCTGCCACTCATGCACAGACATTTGACTGGCCCAAGCTGGACTCTTATTCACTTGCTCCCTCCATGGGGAGGAAGGATTTAACTCCAACTATAGTGCCCCCTATCCATTGTGATGAAGGAAAGAATAACCCACACAGCAGTTTCACGGAGAGCAAGGGGAAGCCTTCATGGTAGTCCAGCTTCTGAAAAGCTTCTTGCCAAAGCAAATTCCACTGAGAGCGGCAATTCTCAACTGAAGAATGCCACGGTACCTTGTGAAGCCACAAGACCCTCTCAAGAGCGTTGTGTGGTATCACTCAATATTAACACTGTTAGATATGCACATGCCTACATGTGATTCACAGGATAAACCCAGAGGCCGCGTCCCCACAAGCAAGAATGTGTGCTTTGTGGTGCCTCAAAGGCTTTTGAGGCACTGCAAAATGCATACAGCACATGTGAAAAGGTTCTCCTCACCAAATATTTCCAGCACAGAGCCAAAATTAGATACCACGTAATCCTAGTATCTAAAAAACATGATTAAAAAAAAAACAAAACAGGGCGGTGCACGTGGCTACAGCGTGTACTCCTGCAACTGGAGCCTAGCCAGCCAGAGCCGTACTCTGGCTGCTAGCCAGGCTCCGTGCACCCAGATCAATGTCGCTGCAGCCCTGGGAAGCCCCCTGGGCCCAGGTAAGGCTGCCTTTGCAGGTTGAGTTCTTTGCAACAGAAGAATTGCTTGTAGTATTTTTCTGATGTTAAACAATGGGTGAAAGCTAAGAGCTGGCATTTTTTGAGGGGGGCCTTGAGTCTAAAAAAAAAAAAAAAAAAAAAAGATTGAGAACCACTGCCTTAGACTGAACAAGGATAGAAACTGAAAAAGCAGAAAAACCCATACCAAACTTGACTGAGGGACAAAACAACGTATTTAGAAAGCAAAAGGCCAGGCATCGTTTTCCCTTTCTACTTTCTGGCCACTCATACAAGCAGAAAAAAAACACAAAAAAGCAAGCATGTGCATTTTGTACTCACAGGTTCTGAGAATTTTTACATGAAGGTCTGAAATGTTTCCCCCCCACAGAGAATCAAGACTTAGGACTGCTTTCCAGACCAGCAAGTGACACCTCTTCTGCTGTAGCTGTTATGTGTTGCCCTCTTTTTCTCCCAGTGCAGCTCGCCACCAGACCAGGTGCTGAGGAGAACATGCTACTGGATAGCTTCATCAGTAACAGGGGTAGGCATTTCTGCTGGGTAAGACTCCCAGCTCTGCAGAACTGGCACCAGGTCTTTGCTCTGCTTAAGCATTGCTCAAATATGTTTTGGGTTTTGTTGGGTTTTTTTTTTTTAAACAAGTGCTTTAAATCTAATAAAAAAACAAGGGAAGGCACCTTAGTAAAAACAGACACAAAACCCACAGTGCAGGAGCTTCCCTTTCAGACTCCTCCTTCAGAAAAAATAAACTAAAAAGCCCCATGTCACAGAAGGATCTCAGCACTTTGTAGATATTCCAGACACAGGAGAAAGAAGAAAAATAAAGACATTAATGTGAATGGCAACAATGCCAGTAACCATACTCTAAGAACTGCAGTGCAGTACAATTAAGGTACCTTACCGTTACACCAACATGCGCACTACATGCTCTTCGTGTCGGATGAGAAACGTGAAGTTGGAATTATTCAGACCCACTGGAACAGAAAGCTGCCATCAGTTCCAGGAACAAGCGGAAACATTTCTGCACTTGAACAGCTTTGGTCACATATAAAAAAAAAAAATCACAGAACTCTTTCTGTCCCTTTAAATGCTAGAAATTTCACAGGGAGCATTTCCCAACAATGATCCTCCTACACTTGGCGAAATAATTTGTTGCCATTCCAAACGCCTCTGGAAACATCAGCAGGATCTGCATACCACAATTAAAAGCTGGCGAGTGCTCAACCACAGTGTTGAACTACCAAATCATGTTTGTCCTCCAATTATTGTAGAGCCACTACCTCCCAAAAACACTCCTCCAGCTCTCCCGTTCACCAACTGGCAGGGCTGGAGCTTTGGAACAGTTGTAGCATATGAACGGTGCTGTCTTTATGTAACAAAATGACATTGCAAAGTTACTGTGCGCCCCTGCAAATCAAATTTAGCTCCTCAATTTGTGGGGACAGCAAGCGTTGTCTTAAGTCATCTAGATTTTCAAGACCCTTCCCCACACAGCCGCAAAAGCACCATCTCTTGCAATGTTCCTGACTCTGGCTGTCAAAAGGAATGAATGAGAACATGGGCCACTAAGTGAGTTCACTCAGTGCTTTCTGTCTGCATCCATCACCACTGCTCGGGACGAGGCTCCCAACAAACCAGGACAGCTCTGTAATAGTCTTAGCATTCAATACTGTGATTTACATAGTTAGAAGCAGGAAAAAAGTATGTGAAAATGACAAGATATATCTATATGTGGGTATATCAAACCTTCCTTCCCCACTCTGTGGGACAACATTTTTATGCTGGTATAGCATGTATCTGTTTTGCACACCTGTGCCCAGGGTCAGGGCCAGCAAGGCTCAGGGTGGAAAGGAGGGAGCCCGCGGCCAGCAAGCAAGTGGGGAGGAGTGGCGGTGGCAGAAAGAAGGGGCAGGTGGGCAGGGGGCGTGAGCGTGAGGCCCAGGCTGGAGGGGTGGCGGGAGCGCAGGGCCCGGGATGGCAGGACCTAAGCAGGTTGTCCCCCGCTCTAGGCTGCAGTGGGGCCGAGGCTACGGAGCCGTCCACGCCCCCGGGCTGCAGCCCATGGCCCATCTGGTCACACACTCTCCCGCAGGGCATGAAAACCATCCTGAGCCTGCAGCAATCCAGCTGCAGCAGATAGTTCCAGTGTCGGGTGCCCTGGAGGGTGCCCCCGCTGGGCAGAGCAGGGTGCAGGTGGTGGTGGGCAGGTGGCCCCACTGCTTCCCACATGCCGGCCGGAGCCCTGC
The DNA here is from genome assembly GCA_030014935.1 of Caiman crocodilus. Classification (NCBI taxonomy): domain Eukaryota; kingdom Metazoa; phylum Chordata; order Crocodylia; family Alligatoridae; genus Caiman; species Caiman crocodilus. Next base: position 13,824,135 of record JAGPOW010001167.1, read on the forward strand.
TGTATTGTGAGGAACCAATTATATTTATTTATATTCAATCCTATGGGGAACTAGGTTTCACTTAACGCTGTTTTGGTTAGCGCTTTGTTTTTCCGGAACCAATTAAGAGCATTAAGTGGAGGTTGCCGGTAACCTGTTTTCCTTGAGCAGAATAACGGCCCCATGTAACTTGCAGCACTGAAGATTTACCCCAGATCTTTCCCAGGGTAACACAACACCAGTTTTAGTAAGTTACATGAGTCTGGAGTTATAGGTCATGGCTAAGTACACACACATTGAGGAGGTTAAACCGGGTCCAAAATGGCTGTCTGATTTAAATTTAGCTCATCCCAGTGCTGACCTTCCACTTCCAAACCCAGGCTCAGTGACTGGCAATCAGTTGAAACCCGTAACTGTACAGAAGTTCCATTCACACAAACCGGTCTAAAAGTGCAGAACCTGGTTTAAGATAAACCTGGATCAGTGTAGTATCAAACTTCTTCTATATATGTCAAACTGGAGCATGGAACTTCTGTACACTTTCCTTGCACAGCCGCGGGGCTGGGAAAACCCAGCCACTGGTCCCAGCTGTGGGGCTACTCTTTTCATGTCTCCCCCTCCCTCCCTGGGGAGGAGGGGCAGAAGGGATGGGGGTGTAGGTTTCAAAGCAAGGTCAGGGAGCTAAAAGTAGCCCCTGATCCCACCAAGCTCCCCCAACAGACACCCATAAACCCCCCTGATCCCATCAGACACCCCTAAACTCCAGCAAACCCTATGGATTACACCTGTCCCCCGCCGACCAGTGGGTCTTGCCTGCCCCGCCTCAACCCACTAGTGGGTCTCACCTGCCCCCTGCGCTCCTTCTAGGTCACACCTCCCCCCCATTCCTTGGCAGGCCCCCAATCCACTCTAGCTTGCTGGATCCCCAACCCCCCTGCAAGCCCCCACATTCCTACTTACTGGATACTAGGCAGTCATTTTGAACCAATTTAACGTCTGCCTAATGCCCCTGAACAGCTATACTTAGCCCATGCGTCCTTTCCTTTGCTACAGTGTAAAGGTGGGTCATGCAAGTATAAAAGTGTTGTATATCCAGGAGTTATGCCTTATCAGAGTCATTGCTCCAATACAAAGTTTGCGCCACTATTGGGACAAGGATTCACATGCAATACTACTTTGGAAATGAAAGTATATTCAAACAGTACCAGCTTATTACTAAGCATGAAATGATACATAAATGTAGCATCCATTATGGTACAAAAAGCCCTGACCCTCACATTCTTTCTGTCATTATAGGACTCCACAATTTTGACATTATTATAGCTCCATTAACATACGAGTTTAACTCCATTATCGTATGAGCTCTCCATTATCATATCAGCCTTCCTTTTTCCATGGGAACATCTAAATGTAAGAAATATGAACATTAGAAGGATAACAAGCAAGCCAAAACTCTGAGTTCTATGCAACCATGGCAATTCTGATCCAATTTCAGCTTTGGACAGTGGAAGTAAAACATTTTATTTAATGAATGAAGATTGATGGATCTGTATCATTTGCACAAAATTAAAGGTTTCTATCCTGAACTCCCAATGACCTCACAACAAAAGCATCAACACTGACCTGATAGAGCCAGATATCCCAAAGGCAATCCATAAACCCTACTGGGTTGATGGTCCATGAAATAGAGTTTCTTAAGGGGCAAAATGGCCTTGACGTGACAGATACTCAAGACCATGAAGGACTCATCAAGAAACTAGCATTTAGCAATTTTTTGCTTAACATGAGCACCACCATTATCTTCTTCAGAACTCCGTAGCAGCTACTACTGCCTGATAGAAATGAAAATGTCTTACAATATGACAAAGATATATTTTCATTGAGCATGTTTATTCTTTTAAAAAGTTGCTGAAGGGACATAAAATGGAATTTAGCTTCAAAAAATGCTTTGTCATTATTTTTGTGGGTTAAACCACAAACCTATTTTGGGGCTGAAAAATCAAGATTAATCTTCCTTTAATTCACAGTGTCACAGAACACAAAAGTAGGACTTCTTAGCCTGAATTTTCTGGATTAGCTCTGTAATATTTCAGCAGTTCTGTACCCTAGTTTTCTTTAGCACTGGTAAAACTAGAGCTAAAATGATCTGCATCACTCCCTACATAAAAATTCCAATTTAATTTAAAAAGACACTTAAAACAGCCCTGAAAGATGTACACACTTTCCTTTCTAAGTTGAAGCAAAAACTATTCCCATTAGCCTCTGGGACAATGGTGACATCCAAGATTTCCTCACTCATGAAAGACAAAAAGTCACTCTTAATGGTTAAACTGGCTGATAAAGAGCCAAGCAGGAACCTTATCAAGCATATAGTCTCATTTTATTTGCCAGTCTAGATAAAGGAGGCAGAATACAGGAAAGATGTACACCATATTTCATTTTCACTCATTTGCACCTGTTCCTAGGAAGTCCAAAAGGCTGGTGTTCAAAGCATCTATTTCTTACTCTGGTGAAGTAGAAAGCTATTTCACATGCTAATAAAATCATAACCAGAAAATATACCACCTGCATTTTCCCAATTCAGCAATGGATTTTTCCTTCCCTCTTCCGCTCTTCCTACACGCCTTTTACATATCTTGTGTGTGCAGAACTGACAGCTTTCCTAACTACAGAGGAAACAAAATATCCTTTTAGGATTCTCAGAGCAGACTGGCTAAAGCAAACTATTATCAGCTCGAGAATCTGTAAAGTTTATCTGTAACTTATAAATGGATCAAGAGAATCATAGAATAAAAATTTAACCACCATTTCACAATCAATTAAGTCAAATTAAATTTCCCTAAGCAAAAACAAAAGCCCAGTCATGTGGAAACTGTAAATAGTCTGCTTGAAAAGACCACAAACAGCGAACTATGTCAGCTATTAAAACCTGAAAGTGGATGTGCCTTACAATTGTTTTCTTTGAGCTGCTCACTCAAACTTCCTCCTACACCCACAAAAGAAACACAAGTTTACTATTTCCCATATGTCTGCGGTTTACATGGCAAAATATTTAGTAAAGCCCCAGCTAGGAAATTTATGAGTTAGGATCACCAATCAAGGGATATAGAAAGGTTTGCTCTTATAAATCTTCTGGTGCAAAACAGAATACGCATACCCAGCATCTTTGCAAGATTCAGATATTTATTCAAGTTACTGAAAATGAATTTTGGCACCTGACTCAGTGCATTCAAGTTTGACCAATCTGGCCTATAATTTAATTTTTATTTTTGATCTAAGCCAGAGGATGATTTCAACCTTTTTTAAGAAATGTACCCCTCCTGGTGGCAGTGGCCAGACGCAAAATGGGGGAGGGCGGCTTCCTCGCGGCTGCCACTGCCGCCACCCACCACCACCGCTGCCACGCTCCGCTTCCCCACGGCTGGTGGCTCCACGGGCTGCTGATGGGCCTCACACCCAGCTAATCACACGCCGCACACCAGCAGCCTGCAGAGCCACACACATGACTGACTGTGGGAACCTCTGGTTGACAACCCCTGATCTAAGCTTTCAAAAGCTAAGTATGCACGTCTGTTGGAAAAAGAAGAGAGACTCATTTAAGAACAGTGATGGACAAGAGAAGACACCTATTAATACTAAGTGAGGCGGAGAGGCTTGAGAAATACAAAAACCAAAATTAACCTTAAGTTCTTTTTTGCAATGTGCCTTGTTAATATGGCTGTAACCTAGCACTGTGTATGTTTATCTAAACAGTTAATAAATCATCCCATATATAAAGAAAGCATTTCCTATCCCTAGGAAGAAGCCACCTGTATTCAGGCCCCAATCATTGGAACTTGAGCATATTTTAAGTGCTTTGGTATCTCAGGCCCCTGCTACATGTTATAGATATTATGTAAAAAATTTACACAATACATAACTGTACATCGACCCAAATTTACATAATGTTACACATATTTACACATTATCTGTCATATTTATGCTTAATCATGCAATAAATTTACACCAGCCACACATGCAAAGTAATCATCACAATTAACTGGTTAATTATGCAATAACTTTAGACCAGCCACACATGCAAAGTAATTATCATACTATAAAAATTACTGTCCAGCTATACAAGAGCCAACCAGCTACAAAGTTAGTGCTTGAAAACGTGTATCAACTCGATAGCTGGTTTTTATCCAGATTTCATTTGGATGTGTGGCAGGGCCCTCAGAGATTTCCCTATCTTATATGCTCCACAGGCAGCACTTAGTACACAATTTACATCAGACATTCTTGGCCCAGTTTTCAAAAAGAGGAAAGCATTACCTAGATGTTAAAATGACCAAGAGTCGATAATGGATGAGTCAAGCCAGGGACTGAGAAAGATGTGATTGTATCAACTTCAGCTTAGGTCTGAAACACAGAACCTCAGGGAGGCTTTTATCTCATAGGGGGGAGAAGACAGGCTTGGAAAGATAAATAAAAATCAATCTCTGTTTTGCTTCAAATCACATAAAACAAATAAGCAGCCTTCTACAGCAGCTCATAATTTGTAACACAACCTGGATAGTCTTTCAACCATCTAAACTTGGGAATAAACTCCAGATTTTCTAGGTTACGCCTAAGATTTTGCTGATTTTTTTTGGCTTCTTCAGAGCAACATTTTTCAAGGTTTCAGGCCAATGGCCATCACCTAAAAATAGCATTCAAAAATATGCTGGGAAAAATATCTTTGCCACTGAAATTGTGGAGAATAAGCTTTCTTTTTATAAGTATGAAACATAAGTATACATATGAATTTCTCTCGCTGCACTCTTCCCACCTGATAGGCACCAACTAAGAAAACCAAGGATTTTAGCATTCATACCTGCAAACAACTATGAATGCAAGAATAACTATCATCTATATTCAGGACTTAAACGAGACTCCAGCTAGCGTTATTTTCTCACAGAGGCACAAGACAATCAGTAAGAACAAAGACGGGAATTTTCCGTTTTCCCTCAAGATGGGCAGAGGCAGATAAAAAGGACACTTCAGTACAGTCCAGCAACTGGATGCCTACTAGTTTCACAACACAGTTTCCCCCAAAAATAACGAACCGTGATTTGAAAGAAGGGAAGTTCCAGTGGGATGGTACACCCACACTCTCGCACAGGTAAAGTTAGATCAGTACTTAGAAGCCTAACTTTGTGAACTAGGAAATGCGATTCTTAGCTACATCGGACACTTGGGCTAAGTACAGATATTTGGGGAGTGAAAGTAGGGTCAGAACGGCTGCCTGATTTAATCTTAGCTCATCCTGGTGCCGACCTTACATTTCCAGACCTGGTCTCAGTGACCGGTAATCCAGCTAAACCTGTAACTGGACAGAAGTCCCACGCACACAAGCCAGTTTAAGAACTGCAGATCCCGATTTGGATCAACCTGGATCTATGGAGTATCAGAATCATTCGATTTAGGTCAAGCCAGTCTGTGGAAATGGTCCACTTCCCCTGCGCAGCCCCAGGGCTGGGAAAACCCAGCCACTGGCCCCAGCCCTGGGGCTGCTCTTTTCACCACCCCACTCCTGCACTGGGCTATTTTTCGCTCCGCTGCCCCTTCCCCCTACCAGCCAACCTTCTCAACCCCCATCCCAAAAGCCACTCCAGGTACAGCTGCTTTTATCAGCATTTCCCGCTGCTGAAGCTGGTGCAGGGAGCAGCAGGAGGGATGGGGATGTAGGTTTGTTGCAAGGACCTCACCCCACCCATGGCTCATGCTGGCTCCCCATCCCACCCAGGGGTTGTGCCTGCCCGCTACCCCACCTGCGGGTTGTGCCTGTCCCCCATCCCCCAGCGGACCCTCAATCACCTCCTGCCTGCTGGAGCCCCCGACCCCCCTCCTAGTCCCCCCCATTCTGACTTACCTGACACTGGGCAGCCATTTTGACCTGATTTAGCCTCCCTCTAATGCCACTGAAGGTCTGCACTTAGCCATATACATGGTAGTACTTTCCAACTGTTAATAAACTTAATATTCACCTGAGCGTGTTTGCTCTAAGTTTAAAGCTATGAAGTTTCCCAGGTAAATATATCCCTTCTTTTTCTGATATATCCTATGTGCTTTTAAGCAAAGGAAAAAAAAAATATATCGTCTGAAAGCTCTGGTCCAACAGTTAGATTCCTCTAAAGCCTTAATAATAAGGTTGTCCCTTAGATAATCTCAAGGTTATATTCATTTCCTTCCTCATTGCAGAGCACTGTATCTAGTATATCTAGCATATTTCTACCTCAGCTCAGTCACAATAAATTTGATAGTGTTGACAAGAGACCTCATTTCTGAAGTGCATTTTCACTGTGCCAAGTGAGCAGCAACACTTTCAACACTGAATTTTAAAAGCCAGTGCATGTACGCATGTGTACATACAATGGATCACAGTACCCACACTCCTATATCTCCTTCATAGTTTCATAGTTGGTGTGGTTGGAAGGGACCTAAGTAGATCATCAAGTCTGACCCCCTGCCACGGACAGGAAAGGATGCTGGGGTCAAATGACCCCCGCTAGGTGACTGTCTAGACTCTTCCTGAAGACCCCCAGGGTAGGAGTGAGCACCACTTCCCTTGGAAGTTGGGTCCAGATCCTAGCTGCTCTGACGTGAAGTAGCGCCTCCTGATGTCCAGCCTGAATCTACCCTCAGTCAGCTTATGGCCGTTATTGCTCGTTACTGCCGGTAGTGCTGGGGGAACACGGACTCTCCCATTGCCTGCTGGTCCCCCTTGGCCAGTTTGTAGATAGTCACCAGATCCCCCCTCAGCCTTCTCTTGTGGAGGCTGAGCAGGTTCAGGTCCCATAGCCTCTCCTCATAGGGCCTGCCCTGGTGACCCCTGCTCACATGAGTGGCCCTCCTCTGGACCCTCTCAATGCTGTCCACATCCCTCCTGAAGTGCGGCACCCAGAACTGAATACAGTACTCCAACTGCGGCCTGACCAGTGCTGCATAGAGGGGGAGGATCACCTCCTTGGACCTGCATCTGTGCATCCTTGAGATGCATCTGTGGATTCATAACAAGGTACGGTTGGCCTTCCTGACCGTGTCCACACACTGTTGGCCCATGTTCATTTTGAAATGAATAATGACTCCAAGATCCTTTTCTGCCTCTGCACTGACAAGAAGGGAGTTCCCCAGCCTGTAGGTATGCTGCTGGTTCTTCCTCCCCAGGTGTAGCAC
>JAGPOW010001167.1:13831410-13843756 GCA_030014935.1 Caiman crocodilus
ATGACTCCAAGATCCTTTTCTGCCTCTGCACTGACAAGAAGGGAGTTCCCCAGCCTGTAGGTATGCTGCTGGTTCTTCCTCCCCAGGTGTAGCACCTTGTACTTGTCTATACTGAATCCCATCCTGTTCTTATCCGCCCTCCCCTGTAACCTGTCTAGATCTAGTTGCAGCCTGTCCCTCTCTTCCAGCGTGCCCACTTCTCCCCACATCTTAGTGTCATTCACAAATTTGAACAAGGTGCTTTTCACCCCCTTGTCCAAGTCACTAATGAAGATGTTGAACAATGCGGGCCTGAGGACCGAGACCTCAGGGGACCCCACTGCCCACATCCCTCCAGGTCAAAAAAGACCCATCCACCACCACTATCTGGGTGCGACCCTCCAGTCAATTTGCGACCCATCTGACTGTGCAGGCATCGACGTCATAGTCTCCTAGTTTTTAACGAGAATGGGATGAGAGACAGTGTTGAAGGCCTTCCTAAAGTCCAGAAAGACTACGTCCACCACGACATCTGCATCCAAGGATTTTGCAACCTGGTCATAGAAGGTCACCAGGTTGGTCTGACGGGACCTGCCTCAAATGAAGCCATGTTGCTTGCCCCTAAGCATGATCTCCCCTGCTGGTCCCTCGTAGATGCGCTCCTGGATAATTTTCTCAAAGAGCTTCCCCAGGACTGACCAACAGGCCTGTAGTTTCCTGGGTCCTGCTTCCACCCTTTTTTGAAGAGGGGATGGAGGGCCTTAAAAAACAGCTCTTCACACAGACCCTGTTCTCTTCCTTTCATCCAATATCATTACAGGTCCACTGTGCACAAATGCAACCTGTCTTGTTTCAACCTCATGAGCTTGAGTGTACACTAGTAAAAGCTCCAATCCTCCCAATCAGATCCATGCATGCAGAAACCTAGGCTAATGCCAATCCCATGGAAGGATCAGGATCTGCACTTGCAAAGCTAGGTAATTTTTATGCCAGCTCAGTGTCAGCTGTGCTTTACATCTCTGTGCATGGTTACTTTTGGTACCATTGCCTTCAATGGCTAATCCCTTCATTTTAAACACATTTCTCCACAATGTTGACATGGCTTCTTGTAATGCCATCAGGCTGACATTCACAGTCACCTTATAAGAAACAGCCCTCATTTAGACGTGTGTTATGCTCTACCGTACCTTACACTAATCCAGCCCCTCGCTGTTACTGCCAACCACGGAGACGAATCCGATCCACTGGACATCAAAGTTCTTCATTCTGTACATTCCAGCTACTATGGGTTTTTGAAAAAGCGGCTGGAATTTCATACCACAAGGAGACCAATATCACTAGTTTGAGGAAGAAATTGCACAACAGTAGGACAAACCAGATAATATTTCCTATTTGACCCTGCCACAGCAATTCAGCTTGATCAGATGTGACCCTACTACTCCAGTCTCTTCTGATTAGAGACTGCCAGTGGTGCTCACTGGCTGTATCTACACAAGATGCTTTAACGAGCACTAGACTAATCTACTGCACAGTAAACCATCACTATCTACACGTGTGCAGTATTTACTATGCAGTAAAATAGTCTACTGCACAATTGGCCACTACCTGTAGATACAGGTAGCAGATTCTGTACCATAGCTACTGCACAGTAATACACGCAAATTTCTCCCGATCAGCAGAAAGCGGGGAAACTGTCCCATCCCTCTGCAGCTGCCTGCTTCCCAACCCAGCAGATCAGGGCACGGTGCTAGGAAATTGTCCCCTGCCAAAGGCAGCTGCTTGCTTCCCAACCCCACGCCCCATGATCTGGTAGTCAAGGTGCAGGGCTGGGAGGCAAATGCCCCAGAGACAGGACAGCTCCCCACACCTCCTGGAGCCCAGGCTTGACCCTAATGTCCCCTGCCAGCCCAGGGTTGGCATCTGGGGGAGGCTGGCTGCTTAGAGGGCCAGAGCAGGACAGGAGTAGCCCTGCACTGAACTGCTCCTGTTGGAAGCAAATTTGCTCCTGGTGGGTACACATCTAGATACACTCCCAGTGAAATCTTATTGCACCTTATTTTACTGTGCAGTAAGCTTAAAGTGCATTAATACCACATGTAGATGCACCCACTGTTCGCTAACCCCAAAAGCTAGGGAACTTGAAGAGAGAAATCCTACACTGACCACATCTATGCATGCCTGGCAAAGCATTTAGGTAGGCCACATTTTATAGCAGGGCTCAGTGCCGTACAGCCCATGAGCCGGATCTGGCCTGTGGAGCAGCAGGGCTCTGCCTACAACTGTGTTCACATTAGGGTTGAGCAGCAAGAAGCTATCCTAGGGCAGGGGACTTAGAAGTTGCACCCATGCTGCTGCCACTTCTCTTTGTCCTCCCACCTTCCTCCCTCCCCTGAGGCTGCAGTGTGAGTACAACTCTCAGCTGTAGGGGAGTAGCACTAGGGCAGGAGATCTAGAAGCTGTGCCCATGCCTCTGCCTCTGCCTTCTGGGCCTTCCTTCCGTCTCCCCATGGCTGCAGTGCAAGCACAACTTCCAGCTCGAGAGGAGCTGAGCCAGGATCAGGCTGGGTAAAGGGAAGGGAACCAGCAGCAGCAGCTGCATGGAAGCAGCTTCCAGATACCAGGCCCCAGTGCAGTTCCTCTCTGGCTGGAAACTAAGCTGTGCTTGCACTGCAGCTGGGGAGCTGGGAGAAACACTGGCAGCACTTGCAGTTCCAAGTCGTATGGCTCCAGCAGGGGCACTATGAAAGTCGTCTTGCCACTGATATGCCCACCAAAGCCACCCAGACCAAACTGGGCCACGGAAAAGGTGTTCCACCCTGTGGCATGCAAACTTTCCCAAACCCTGATCTATATGATGCACAGGGTATTTCACAGTGCATGAAGAGAGATACAAGCAGGGAGGAATAGCCAGTGGTACCTACTTCCCTTGTTCCTAAGGCCGTCTACACAAGACCGGATATACTTCTACAAGTACATACTTCTACTTCTACTTTCCTGCCACTGGCGGGGGGTCAGACTAGATGTCCTGCTCTAGGCCCCTTCTGACCCTAGTTACTATGAAATTACTATGTTACTATAAAGTGCTAAATTCTGGCTGCTGGTTACAGGTGGCCCTCCATGTCAACAGCCAGAATATAAACAGCTCTTCAAAACATCAGCATATTCTGCCATTAAGCCCGGAGAGCTAAAGCAATCCCGCTACCACTGCGGAAGCCTTCCCTGTCAGAAGTCAATGCCAGACGGTGCATTGCGAGCCTCCAGGGAACGATGCTGCAGTGTGCCCAAGTACCAGAGAAGGTGAGTGTCAGCACTTGAAAGCTGTGCTGAAATACAAGATAGATTTTTCAACAGCACCTAGGGAGGTGTGCACCCAATCCCTCTTAATTTCTATTGGGATTCAGTGCCTAACTCCATGGTCTTTTGAATATCCCACCCACTGATGGAATTACAATGGCCTCAAGGAGTTTTGCTAAGACAGAGCAGAAGAGTGATGACTATTTGTGGTTTCTTTTAAGACAGAAAATCATTCTCCCCTCCAAAACAGGAGAAACAGGCCCACATAGATTCACTATCTCTAATACCAAGATTGTTTTCATATACTGATAAATACAGCAAAAGCATGATTATTTAGCCCACATTTTTGAGGCTAGACTGCTTTCTCCTGAGTCCTCAGACTATCAAATCTTCCTGACATGCGTTTTACAAGAAGCTATGTACATCTTGTCTAAATTAAACAGCCTTTTATTAGGTTGTAACCAGAGGGTCTCTTTCACTGCACAGCCCTGAAATCCACTGGGCTGAATCCGTCTAGGAAAAAATAAAATACGAGTTTGGAAAGCAGTGGTTTTGACCCTTCGAAGTCCAGGGTTCAAACCTGAACTGAATGCTGCACCCATTTTCTCCAGGGTAATGATACTGAGATAATAACCACTCATCAGTCCACATAAGAGTGAAACTCAGTGCTGCAAATGCACCAGTACAAATAAATGCCATTCAGAGATAAGCAGCAGCAGTCAAGAAGCTCAGTCACTGCCCGAGTGTTTACTTCTGAAAAGCAGCAGGCCAGTCTGGCTCCAATCGTGGTGAATGGGCAAACTCCTGGGAACTCCAGGGCCACAAGTTGGGTGCTAGGCTGCCTGCTAAAATGTCTGGAGCCTCCTGTTTCAGGTCAGACTAGACATACCAAAAGAGTGCTCCAGGAATCCTGCCCAAAAGCAGAAAGTACAAACACATTCAAAAAAAGGAAGGTAATTTTGGGGGGGGGGGGGTAAAGAGGAAGTTAACAGACCTTTCTCCACCCAGCCTCAGGAAAGGGTTGTTTCAAGTAGTTCCTTATTTTTCTTGGAGCTGGTTCATCCTTCAGAAATAACAGAGACTTCATTTAGGAACCTGATCCTGGGCGGTGCCGCCGTCTGAACTCTGGTGACTGCTGCAGGGGAGCTGTATCTTGTAGAATCAGCCTCCAAAGCAGAAGAAATCTTAAAGCAACACGTGCAACAGGTAGATAGGTCATTTGCTTTCTAGGGAGAGGATCCTGCGCAGTACTGTCTCAAGGGGGGAGTAAGCAGGGCGACTGCCCTGGGTGCCGAAGCAAAGGGGTGCCAACAGGCACTGCCCAGCCAGGGAGGAGCGCAGGATGGAGTTATGAGTGTTTTGTTTGTGGGGGAGATGACGACTCCTGCTGCTCTGTACAAACCCGGGCAAGCATGGGGGGGTGCACAGGGTGAGGGCAGGCTGCAGCTTTGGGCTTGCTCCAGGCACCAAACTTCCTTGCACGGTACTGATCTTGTGGCATTTCTTCCTCATTTCTGGAGTGGTGGTTTAGGGAAAGCAGGCTCTTCAGCCATCTCCACCTTCACTATTGCTGCACCACACCAGAAGCTGAAAAGGGGTCTCTTATTGCGGGCCAAGGTGGCTGTCGCTTGAGCCTCACAAAAAAAGGACATTGAAAATCAAATGTGCCTGAAACCCAAGATCTTCTGAAAATGACAAATTTCAAGCCTGTTTGAGTTACTAATGAGAGCATGTGGCAGTGCAGGACCAGCAAAGCAAGCAGCAGAGTTAGCTTGCAAGGAACGCTGACCTCATAAAATATTTAAGCACATCGTGTTGACCACTGACAATACAATATTGTAAGACTGAACAATGAACTGCATGCAATAAACCCGGTTCTTTCCCAGCCCTTCAGCAGATCTGAACCTTGTGTAGAAGAAAGAAAAACAAAACACTCCGCTCAAAAATACGTCCCCTAATCTTACGGCACGTGACCTCAAAGGTATACCTGTAACATTCAGTATATTTACATTAAAAACAGACCAAATTAAACTGTGTAACTATTCAGGCAGCGTACACAGCTTGAGGCCAAGCTTCGGGAAGAAACATATGGCCCGGGTAAGATGGAGACACATGAAAAAGAGACACTGAAAACAAAACGTGCGGCACCTACCTCCAATTGAGAAGGTAAGTAGTCAGGGTTCTCCTTTGAAGCTGGGCAAAACAAACAAGCCTGAACTTCAATAATTGATAACACCTCCACCCCTGCCCAGGCATTCAATGAGCACCGATATAAACAGATTAAAATACGACAAAAACAAGTTTAAATGTGCCATCTGAAAATTCAAACAGCTAAAGCCAATTATCTGACAAGATCAAAACCGGGATGAGAAGGTCTGGTCACAGATTTCATGTACTCTTTGTACCTATGATACACTGCTCCAGCATGTTACCCAACCTAGAGACAAGGGTTTACAAACCAAGGACCAAGCTAAAGATGCTGCTTTCCTTCGTCTCACCAACCTCAAAACAACAACTTCCAGTAGAAATAGGGCCAGCAGTGATCTTTCCTTTCAATAAGCTATCCAAGCAAGAGAAGGGGAGGAGTATTTAGGTGCCTCAAGGTTAGGCATAAAGAGGCTGCATTCAGGGACTAGCAAGTTCCACAGCAGACAGTGGAGACTGCCCAAGTCAGCTTTGTCTGCTTACTCAGAAGACACCGGTGGGGACTTCCATGGTGGGTGGTGCCTTCCAGGAACATGTCCATCAGCATGACTATCATGTAAGTTTTGTCATAGGCTCTAATTAAAAGTTTTAAGGAAATACTGCCTGCTTTTAGACAGCCAATCCTTTCATAGACAGGAAGTTTAGTCGATGGACCATGTTTGCAATGACATTACTGATCATCTTTAAAACTATGACTTGGAACATGGCATTTAATGGTTTGGGATTTTTAACATTACAGCTCACCTATCAGTAGTATCAATGAAAGCTGAGGCCTTTGTCTCGTGTATTCCTTATTCAGAAACTCTTTCTGATCTCTATCCCACCTAGTCCACACTCTTAGTTCCTGTTCTCTTAACGTTGGGGCTGTCGTGCTTCTTTCTGAAGAAGAGTTGCTTCTCTTGTCATGAGATAACTAATTAGGGAATGCACACAAGGACTAACTCTCTGAAGCACATGCTCTATAAGATGGGCAGCTGCAGGAGGAGCATGCTACTCTACTTGTTTTCCTGATCAATCTTCTTCTACCAAACCACAATATCATGATGAGCAATTTAAAACCACTTACTTCAGTTTTAAAACATAGATACGCATCTCATTTATTCCCAGGGACAAAAAATAATCACTTACTTCTACTTGGACTTCACATGTCATGACCTCTAACTGTCATTTCCTATTTAGCGTACCCATTTAACCATTGATCTATCTTTCCGGAAATGGTGGGTGGCTGAAGACAATTTATCTGGGAATGTTGAAACCCTGGGAAGACTCCAATTATTGTCCTTAGTCCTAATAATCTCTCTTCGCCAGCCACTCACACACTAGTGAAAAATGTCTAAACAAAAATACCAAAGATGACATTACAATTGGTATAACAGACTTCTGTGTCATGAGCTTTAAGCTTCATGCACCATTTGAGAGTTCATTTTCCAGAGCCCTGGACGCTAGCATTTGGATTTTAGAAAAAATACCATACTAAGGCAGGCAGGGAATAATTTTGAGCAGCTACAGCAGTGGAACAGTTTTATGTTTTAAAAATCTAAGTAGAGATAGGCCTGAATCAATTAAATCTAGCTCTGAACTTCCCAAAGTGTCCAAAGTGTTCAGATCTGGAAACCTGATTCAATGCATTATAAATATGCCTGGCTATTGAGGTTGGAACTAAAACAAAACATTCAAGTTCTTCAGTATTGAGATCTGTATGTACATGAGTATATTCACCTATTCACAGGATTAATAAAAAACAAGCACAAACTTTTAAACAACAAAAAAGTAAAAGGCTTCCACTGCCTGTGTACCTACAAATATGCGAGAAAGAACAGAGAGCCTAATGTACTATTATAGGTTAGCACTCACAGGGAACAGAGACCTGGAACAAAAATGCAATCATAAGTCTGAAAAAGTGACTGAGACAATCCTGGTAAAGAACAATTTTGTTCCTTTGGATGATGGAATACTGGAATGATAAACACTTAACAAAAAGGACTCCAGATGGAAATACAAATGCCTGTACCACTCCAACCTCACCTGCACTAGAACTGCCAAGCTCTGCTAGCACTGTCCTGATTTATTTATAAACTACAATTCGATTCAAGTCCTGAAGAGGAATGAAAAATTAATGTTATTTCAGAACAGGCTGTTAAAAAAAAGGTGATGCTTGGGTGCCACTTGTGCAACTCGAAATATACACTCGCATTTTCTATTATTAAGCTTTCTATATGTGACGCACCTGTCACTAGGGCATGGGGCTAACAATTCCATGTAACATTCTAGCACCAGTTTCAAGTCAACATCCAGAGCAGAATAAAGAGCTTCCATTAATTTAGATGGAAGCCGGCTGAAATCTCAAGAGGTAACCAACTTCCTATGAAATTTGAATGAGTCTTTCCTTAAATAAGTCTATGTGCTGGTAAGGTAGTTAGAAAGGACTCTGAAGTCCAAAGGAAATTAACTATGACTAGAATCTAAAACAGAGTGGGCAGGTGTGTATGTGTGTGTGCGCGCATGTGTGTGTTTCTATATCTATATCTATATCTATACACACCACTCTCTATATCTATCCTGAGTCACACATGCCTACTTGTCTACTTGTACTCCAAGGATTCATAATGGAAGGCTGCATTCTGGGATATGTCAATTAAAATTAAGAATGAAATAACTCTGTGCAGTGGTGCTGAATGGCATTTTCTCTCAAGAGACCACAAGCCCAAATTGAGATTTCAGCACTGCAGTCTTCCATTTATATACTTAATGCCTTACTTTTCCAACAACTTTATCACCACTAGTCACAACTGTTTCAATCCTTCACTAAATTCAAAGGCAGGTTACAACAATGTTTGCATCTGCAAAATCCAAAGGCCTAGATTCGGACCTCGCTTCGGCAGGAGCATGTCCTGTGGTATACATGGAGTTATGCGAGCATGACAATAGCACAATGGCACCAGAACTGCAAATCTTTACTACCCTCAATCCTGTACATATAAAACAGCAGGCTCATTTGTATCCTACCTCAAACCAACAAACTTCCAACAAGAGTGGTTCCAAAAAACATACCACTGCCTCGAATGCACTGCATGAACTACAAAATAAACTTGATATTTGGTTATCAGAGCATGAAGTACAAAGTTAAGAGGAGGGGAAAAAGATCTTGTTTCTCCTTGTTAGTCCAAGAAAATGAACCTTGGAAGCCACTGAGGAACTAGAAACACTGAATAAGACATTGTTTTTGAATGTCACTCTTTCATGTCTCACTATCTTTAAAATAAAAGTAAGTTCACAGCTTAATTGTCTTCAGTTTCCACGCATGATAAACCCAATTTTAGATTCACTTGTGTTTAAATAAAGAACACCTTGGATTTCAAAGATCTTAGGGAGGAATAAAAAAACCCCTTAAATAGTCTATCTTAAAAACAGGAAAGGGGGGGAGAACCCAAGAATCTTTAGGAAATAGTTTTGCAATACCAGCTGCCAAAACAGTATCCACATAGTGCACAATACAGCAGCCAAGTTTCTTTGGACACAATAAAACTGAAAGAGCAGTAATTTTAGAAATGCAGCCACACATTTAAGTACATAATATTTATTATACACACATGGCATTTGAACCTCTGTGGACCAGTCTTTTTCAGCTATCTTGCTGTACATGGCAGATGTTGATTTTATCAATGTTTCTTTTTTCTGGAAGGTCCTTGGAGTGCAGCCAAACTCTGGGGGGGGTCATACAATATTTGCTCTGCCTGTTGGTATAGACAGCAAAGCAGGGGGATTACATTTTATTTGGGCATTAAACTTTGTGCTGACATTATTTATAACTGGAGTTTAAAAAATGTCAGCATTGTGAAATAAGGAAAAATAAAAAGAGTCTGATCTCACACAATTAAAGCAAAAAGTCACAACTGCTATGCTAAGGCTTCTCCAATCAAGGTGGAAGGAAAAAAATCACAAGTAAAAAGTGTCCAATAACTAAATTAAAGCACAAAGGACCCAGATTTTCCCAGGCCTTACTTGTGCACAAAAAATAAGTAGCCATATTTTGAAAAAAAATACTTGAAAATCTGATTAAGCATCACATTTGGACACAATAAAACTTTTGAAAACCCAGCTCTTATTTAGTTGGCTATGTAAGAGAGACGCTCTTCTGAAAACTCTGGCTCGCAGAGCAATGGCCAAAAAACCCCCCAAACAGCATTATGTGTTATTTCGGGTCCTTCGTATTAAAATTACCATAACGACTTCAGCCAGAGACTAATATACAATTCCCTCTCTCCCCCTAATGTTCATGTTAAGTTAATGAAAAACATTTAAAAAATCCCACTAAACTATGGCCACTGTAACTATAAATATGTTTAACAAACAGAATTAGCATTGCCTTGCACTTCCTTCTACTGCTTTAGTAAAGAGAGGAGAGCTTAAAATATCATCTCTTGTTTTCTTTATATTTATTATCTGTCATTCAAGGAGCCCCTTTTTATTTCCTATGGCTAAAATGATCGATGGCTGGCCCTTTCACTGTAATTACAAATGCCTCTTCCCTCCAGAAATATCCTATTAAAAAGAATATTGGACCTGAGAAATCAAGTACCACCCTTAAAACTGCCAGCGGTATGCATGCAGTAATACACAGCCCTAGTATTACCGTGCCACTAGCTGGTGTCAGGACTGTCACTAGTGGATGAAAGGTTGAACAGGAGACAGCAGAGAAATGGGCTGTGATAAGATCACATCATAAAATACAAGATAAATGTGTCGCCTGGACCACAATGTGTTCTAACCCCAGGAAATACAGCAGCATTTGGTGGAGAAAGAAGAAGAAGTGACCCAGATAAAATGAAATTGCTAGGGACAAATATGAAATGTTTATCATGTTCCTTTTGATGCATATATTTATATGTATTTTACCATATTTACATATGCTAATGTGCACTTTAGGATTAAAAAACAAAAATCGCCCAACCCCTACTCAATCAATTTTCTTTCCAACTTGCTCAGAGAAAAGAATGATTTATTGTACAGCTGTGGATGCTTGAACCATCATCCCCAAACAGAAATTCTACTGAAGTTTGAAATAAAGCCCCACCACTGTGGAACCCAACTAACGCGATTGACTCGTACAGATGCCAATCTACTAAGTTACCTGTCAACGCTAGAAAAAAAAGAAATGCATCTAACACGAAACAATTGAGCACAAGAGTTCATTCGTAAACTGCATCCAGGAAACTCCTAATGTGCTTGATTCACGAGTCAATATTGTGTTATTCACTACTAGAAACCACCCCCCATACAAATTATTTGTGTCAAAAATTGGCAACATATATGCATATGCTATTGGGCTGGAGTGGAGGTGACAAGAGAAGGACTATCCTCTGGCTCTTTCATTTGTGCAGCACACAAGTATCTATCTGAAGCTACCACAAAGCAACTTGGGGTTTAAGGGCATGTGTAGACAAAACAGGGATTTTTAAAAACACTGCTTCGATTTAACGCTGATTAAACCCCCATGTCGTGCACACACCCCATTGACTTACCTAACTCTCTGGCGGCGAGGAGGGGAAGGTGAGCTGCCAGTGGGCAGAGTGGTCCCTGGGCTGCGGGAGGGGGCTGGTGCAGCCACAGATAGAAGCACTGGGCCCCCGCACAGCTCAGGCAGGCAGGCTTCGGGGGGGGGGGGGGATCAGGCTCATTGCTTTTCTTGAGCACAGCCTGCTCTCCCGGGCTGCTGCCAGGCTGCCCGCAGGGCTTCCTGCACAGCCGCGGAGCTGAACAGAGCCTGGTGCTTCGCTCCATAGCTGTAGGCTGCGCCCCAAGTCATCTAAGGCACATTATGCCACCGAATTTCCTACAGTGCCTGGAATTAATTCGCAATACACCACTAAGGCATGCAAACACCGACACCATTAAAGCAGTGCAAAAGCATTTAGCCCATTTAAAGTGTCGTGTGCACGTGTCCCTCGTTTCGTCTACATGTGGCTTAAGAGTATAACGCCCTGGCTTGCAGTGATGTTGACTACACTGATAAGTTTGGGAAGAAACATTTTAAATACTGCCATTACAAGTCCCAGTGAGGGCAGGAAGATACATTTTTTTCTGCTGATTAGGTACAGCATATTAGAGCTATCATTTCAGGGGTGCTTTCATCCATGGTTCACATTCTTTTCATAAACACAGAAAGGTGAATAGCAGCGAATAAGAAACTGAAGCACCCGATAGAGGGGAATATCTCACCCATGAAGTCCAATCATCTCTCTTCCATGAGTGTTCAGCAATCATGCAGTGCTTGTGAGATATGAAAGCCTTTTCTTCTCGAACACTGATTTATGGCTGCATTTTATAAGAACTGGCAGCAATAAAAGAAAAAGGTGATAAGCAACTACTGGGTAAAGAATTTTTTGGCCATATGCCAGTAATTGCAAAACACTATCATCAGCTCTATGGAAAGAGCTAAGCCATGATAATCCACAAACCAAACAACATTAAAAAGAACTGATGAATCTATGCAGGATTTTTAAAAATTATAAAATACCAAAAAAAAAGTTTCCTTTCCTTAAAGAGAAACAGTGAAATATAATTTACTAGCATTGTTAGATATTAAAAAATAAGTCCAAAATACATGGGGATGGAGAAAAATTTTAGAGCCAGATTCTCTGACAGCCATGAACATTAATGGCATCTGATAACCTGAATTAATTAATGGACACCAAAGTAAAATTCTATCGTTAGTAAGCAACATTGCCATGTCTTACTTGCATACAAAAACCCACACCAACTACTTCCTTTCAGCTACATTTAAACCTTTAAAAAGTGAAAAGAAGTATTTGTTCTTGATTTACCATTTTTACTCAACTATAAGATGAGGTACACCTCTCTCCCCCCC
>JAGPOW010001167.1:13846449-13863922 GCA_030014935.1 Caiman crocodilus
ACCTTGTGAATCATGTTGGCACACCTAACATTGTGTGGTACCCAGCATCACCCTTGAAAGGATCTCAGGGTGCTGCAGCAGCCTGGTTGAGAATCACTGATATAGAGCAGTGGTGCCCTACCTGTTTGCCCCATGGGATGGGCAATGCCAGATCCATCTGCAGGCTGGATTCAGCCAGTAGGTCTCATCCGACATGGATTTGGCCATGCTAGGGAAGGGGGCGTATCCAGTCCCACAGGGGGAGGGGCTTGAGACTTTGGCAGCAGGGGAGGGGTGCAGTCTTAATTGCCACTGTTCCCCCACTGCCAAATTTCCCAACCTGTGGGGACCCCGCGGACCAAATGCTATGGCTCTGTGGGTCAGATCTAGCTTGTGAACCAGGGCTTGAGCACCCCGATGTAGAGCAATAGGCAAGCAATACTGTGTACCAGCTTCTAGCATTAGCAAGAAAATGTAAGAAACAGTGTAACTGCAGGACCAGTCAGCAAAGGAAATTAAGCATGTTCAGCTTTGAGCATGTGAGAAGTTTCACTAGCTATCGCAGAACTATTACATTGCCTGGGTTAAGCAACTATACGTGACTCAAGTTACTCAGGTGAAGTTCTCACTCATAAAAAGCACCACTGTAATTCCTGAAAGTAGGATGTAAAGGTTCATATAAGCCACCTGTACACAACTCTATATAAACAACTCTATATGCCCTTCCATCTACATTGAAAGATGATTTGGTTTACCTTATTGTTTAAATCAGTACATATAGCAGATGTAACTCAATATAGCGAGAAGTACAGGAGATAGTTTTTACATACCAGCTTCCCTTTCATGCTTCTCTCTAGAGCTACTTAAAATTTACATACTGTCAATAGTCTTAGCTGCAAAACCCCATTTCATTCAAGTTTGTAAAGCTCTAATCTTTGTATAACATTTCTCTGTACTTTCTGGTTTATTTCTTTGTCAAGTGTCTCAGAAAACAAACCAGCAAGGGCCTTTATGCTGCTGTGGCTGAAAGCACCAAGGCCTTTGTGCTGACAGAGGTGCATTCCCTTGACAATCATATCATCAAGGGAAACTTGAATGGCTGAAGATGCAAAATATGCTAAAACGATTTGTAAAAGGTTTACATTTTGAATACCAGAACAATCCTGAGCATGCACAGGAATTCTGTTTGTGTCTCAGGGTTTTGCTGCTCATAAACACAGTCAGATGCCCTATCTCATATCAGATCCCCAGAGAATTACAACCCTGCTTTCAAACAGAAGCCTAGACGGTAGGGCAGATCCTGATCTCCCTCACAGCAGCATCAATTCAGAATAACTCCACTTAAATCCAGCCACTTGATTGGATCTCCACTAAGTCTATACAAATTCCCCAAGTTAATGCCCACAGTGCATTCCTCTACCATTTAAAAAACAGGCTCCAGCACCGTTGCTTGACATCAGGCCTTGTGGTGATTTCTCAAGCCTGCAGGCATACCTCCAACATTTCAGGATATCACAGTTGCCTCAACTGTGAAAGGGTTACTAACTACAATGAGAAGTAGAACCAAGCGATTTAGCCTGAGCAGGCAGGCTGCAGTTCCTGAATCCAAATACTCTTTGGGTTATTCAATATATTTCTCAAATACCAAGGAGAAAAGCCACGATGAAAAGGGTAAGGGCATGAGATTAGCCATGAGGAAAAATCTCATAATGGCAGATTTACCATTCCTGCTACTGCCTTACTGTGCCTCCATAGTGCTCTGAGGAAGCAAGATTCACTGGAGCTTTTCCAATCTGACCAAGTGGGAATAAAATCCTCCTTTAAAAAGTAAAAATGTGCAACATATTAACAATTAGGAGGACAGAGCAAGTTCCTGCTATGATACATGTCAATTATCCAGTGGTTCCTCCCATGGGCAACTTTAAATTTGCCCTCTAAGTTTTGCAAAAGTCTGCGCAAAGGCCAAAATAAATTGTTGTGGAGCACAGTTGAAGATTTCTTCGATATCTGAAGTCAGAAGGCAGATCATCATGAAACTATTACAAACTACTTGAAGTTAAAGGCAATATGCACAATTTCAGGGTGGTTTCTTTTAGGGAGAGTAAGGTGTTAAATATTAAGATTGTAAAGGGAGGTTCTCTTCCACTGCCGCATCCTCTATTTTAAGTACTTACAGAATATTTAGGACAAAGGCAGCAATATAAATTTATCATGTCATTATGAGATGCTTCCGATAGTTTTACTACATGCTTCAAATAAAGTGGCAGGTCTGTTGAAATAATTTGCCTTGAACATAGTCCCAGAATTTTGAAAATGTTATCAAGGAAGAAAATTAAACTAGCGTGTCTAAGAAAAAATGTAGGAAGCCATAAAAGGATACTGAGAACTCCTGTTAAAACCCCAGTGCTCAGAGAAATGCCTCATTTGCTGTAACAGGAATTATTTAACACTTAAGTGTGAAGACATTTCACACATGCCATAACTATTTTCACCTAACAAGCCCAATCCTATTCGTGCTGAAGTTAATATCATAACTCCCATTTGGCTTCAGCAGGAGCAGCATCAGATCCAAACTCCTTAAGTAGAAGTGAAACCATCTAACATGTTTGAGAGCTCATGTTTTTCAAAGCTGACCCCGTCT
Organism: Caiman crocodilus; assembly: GCA_030014935.1. NCBI lineage: Eukaryota > Metazoa > Chordata > Crocodylia > Alligatoridae > Caiman > Caiman crocodilus. The sequence goes on from JAGPOW010001167.1 coordinate 13,849,070, forward strand.
ACAATTGTTTACACTGATACTGCTAACTGATTCCCACGATAATTTAGATGTCTGTTCTCAATGTACACGTCACCTTTTGCACTTCATTTTATTTCTGGTAACCGGAGAGGAACTTAAATAAAAACAGAACTATCTGTGCGATGTGAAATGGTTCACCTTACGCCCCTTGTGACAGGTGGTTAAATGACACCCCCCCCACCAACAAGCATAAAAACCAGGCTGGAATGCTTCACTTGGCATGTCTTACTGCTGTTAGGAAGCATGATTAACACACACATATAGGTATGGGACTGGGTGTTATAAATATTGGTATCCCATGACAACACACTTAACAGAAGACCCTTCTCAGACAACCATGTCATTTAGAGAGCATCTCTTCCTTTGTACACCATTCGTGCTGTATTACCATGGCACCTAGGAGCCCTAATCATGGACCAGGACCCAATAAGGGTGCATAAGCCCCTCTCTACCCTGAAAAGGGTTTTATAGCAACTTGTTGGAGCATGCCTAGCCCTTTCTCCAGGCACGCTAACACAGTGTAAGGGCAACATAAGCTGCTAGCAACAGATCCGCTTTTCACTAGGCTACATAGGCCATTTGCTGGTTAAAACTCATGGACGTTGGTGAGGTTTTTTCCTGAGCAGCTCAGGAAGGCAGCACCCAAAAACAATCTACTCTGGGAAGGTACATTTAAGGCTACATGCTCAGTCCTAAAAAACACAATAGGTTCAGCAAGTACAGAGAGATGTATGTCAACCTAAGACAGGACCTGTGTCAGAAATCCAGCTGCTTTGGTTTTGCCCACACTAGCTAAATCATAATGGAAACCAGTTTAGGTGCAACGATGTTTACACTTGGTTTATAATTTTTTTTTCTAGCAACATTTTCTTCAAGTTTCCCAGCATCAATGATGCCCAAGACATGGTAGTATGCAGATAGGCCACCAGCATTTTAACTACTTTATTATTTGGTTCTGCCTAGATCACATCTAAGAGTACGCTGTGGTCAAACTGTAGAACAGCCTGTTTACACAGTCTCGCACTGCAACCACCGTCCTTCTTCGTCAACAGAAAAGGAACATTTGGAAATTTGAGGGAAAAGTCTAACAAAGGCCTGATCCCAGTAAGCGTTTTCGGGTTAGTGTCAATTTCCCAGTGACATGCCATGCTCTGCTGGAAGACTTCAGACCTGCAAGCTTCCAGGAGCAGAGTCTCAACAGGAGTAACATCTGAGGTAGAAGTATCCACCGAAAGTATATGAATCGAGATCGATGATGCAGGATCCACACCTGAGCAGTACGGTGGCAGAAGTCATAATAGAATCCAAATCAATCCTCCCGCCTCTTCCTCCACACCTTCCAGTAGCAAAAAATGGAGTCCTCAGATGACAGCGATTGTAATCAAACTGTAGATATTGATACCAGCTTAAAGATGAAACATGAGCCACTGTTTGAAATCAGTGACAGGTTAGACGCAAAACTCTATGCCCAAATCTCAGATCTGGACTGAAGTTCACTCTGCTGTAGTACACGGGTTTGGTTTCATCATCTGAATGTTCCCATGCTTTTGAGAATATTCAATCTAAATCCAAAAAGCTTTCCTTTGTTCAGATTTGGTATTTGCATTTAGCCCATTAGAGAGCTGTTTGAAACTGCAAATTGATCAAGACTTAAATTGGAGTTCTGACTGACAAAATGTGACAAGATATGTCTGTAGAAAAGGTTCCTAATAACTAAGAACTGGTACTGAAATCATGCCATGTTACCAATATGCTGTGGATGTGGATGTTCGGGGCTGAAATGCGATTCTCCAGTGCACACTACTACTATCCCAAACATCAGGATAACGCTGTTGCTGCCCAAATTTTGGACCCAGCTGACAACTCTTAATAAAAACCTGAGAGGATGGCTGAAGGTTACTCCTGGGTCCTTTAATGACGATTTAAAATCCATGAATATTTGGCAGGGTTTCAGATGTTTTGTGTCGTTAAAGTGTCAGTGGTATTACTGGGCAAATATTTGTCTGAGAGCTTAGAATTAATTTTCAGCTAGTAGAAATGCAAACAAGGTGCAACAGTATAATTTTAGAATAAATCAAAATCCATTAGTTCACTTGAGGCAAAGAATCCAATGCTAATCCAAGCTGCTCTGGTGTATATTAGCTGTAACTCGGCTGTGTAGAGATCAGAACCAACTTTACAACCAGTGCCCCTTCACATCCCTCTCTTCATTATAGTAACTGTTGTAAGAATGTCCCATATGACTGAATACATGTTTTACATATAAAAGGCTTCTCTGTTCTTTTCACTTCACTTCACCCCTTTTGGCCACCCCTTCTCTACTATTTTAGATTGCTCTCTGGTCTATCTCAGACTTGTTGCCTATATTTTGTTCACAGAATGCACATCTAACTATGAGCCACTTGGCCTAGATTTAAGCAAGCGGGATTATTATAAAAAACAAACAAAAAAAACCTTACTTCCTATATTTCCACATTCACAATAAATTAGTTTGACAGCACACAGTGTAAGAACCACCACTCTTTATATAATGAATTCTCTAATGTACAACCACAGGAGCAACTTGAAGACTTACACTGCAAAATGACTCCTGTGAATCCAGCATCCATGTTTCACTGGGAAGAATTTTTGTCTGGTCCTGCTCCCTAACAGGCTGACTTGAAATTAAAGCCACAATACAACTGTGTTCTGAAATTGAAAATGGATTTACATGGAGAAACTACCTGCCATGTACAACCCCAGAGCAGTTAAGGGTAATCTTCTATTCCCTTCCACGCTCTTCCTCTTACCCAGACACTCAGGTCTGATCATATCACATGTGCCTTTTTGATAGTTAGCATTCAATTCGTTACCTCCAGGTTTTTTCTCTCAGTGAAAAAATATCAAAGGAGACAGATTTCTGCTGATAACTTTGTGTACATCAACAACCAACTACATGTAATTTGACAGCCACAATAGTTTGAGGGCAGAGATTATGAACAGGTAAAAAAGAAACCAGTGTTTCCTCCCTGAGACGTCCACAGGTGGTGCAAAACACAAGCAATACAGCCAAACATGTACCTAAAAATTATAGGAATCTTTGCCATCTCTACTAGAAAGGTCAATGGTTGCAAGGACTACCTGCACATACAGGAGTATAGTGGTAATCATGCAGGGATTCTCACAAAGCCCAGGCAAGAATGTGACTTTTCTCAAAAAAGCAATGATACCAGGGGTGTTTGGAGAAATCTGTTCAACCCTTTGTCACTAAGGTGCGTGACAAGTCAACCTAATACATTCAAAGCATGCTGAATCGTCACCAATAGGCTACCCCACATTAATGTATAGGAGCGTCATCAGCATATTTTATTCCCATTGTCCCAACACAGAAAGCATTAGGATGCACTAAAACTAAGGTTTTAGAAACTTATCCAAGTTTGTGAAGCAGCTCTCCACTCCCTCTGCAGCTACCTTAATTTACAAATTATCTTGCTGGCTTATACAATGCCTTGAAGAAGGTTAACAAGAAAAGCATCCGTAAATTACAGAAGTCTATATGATCTCCATTTATTCATACCTAGCCTGCAAAAGCTTTGCCCTACAATTCCCAATGACACTCCAAGGTAAGGGGGAATATCTTAGTTTTTCCACACAGTCCTAACACCAGCCCAATGTTTGACATTATGGATAAGAGGTTTGTTTCAATCAACTTCAAGGTTTCATTTTAGACATTTCCCCTGTATATTAAACAGCAAAGTAAAAGAGAAAGCAACAGAAATGCTGTATGGAGAATGAACATTTAACAATAACACAATGGCAAGGGTTTTTTTGTTATTTTTTTTAAAAAGAGACTATTTCTAGCTGTTCACTGGCAAAGAGTTCCCTGGATTTATTGAGCAGGTCTGGACGGTCAAAGGAAACAATAGTTTGCTTTTCTTGAGGGTCTCAGCAGTTAATACAAGGGAGACAAAAGCAAAATCTCTCTCAAACAGTCTGCTAGAAGAGAAGCTTGGATTTCTTTCCCAGTCCCCTTGATAAAAATCACCTTGGTCGCTCTCCCCCAGACAGACAACAGCAGAGCTACTGAACACAGACATGCATAAATAACAGGCACAGGGGAGAAGGGTGGGAGCCACGTAAGTTCTGCACTAACCTGTTTGAGTTCTGCAGGCATTTATGCAAGGTGCCAGTTTTACAGTCCCTACTGGGCAAACTCCAGCTTACGGCAGGTTCTTCATGGACCCAGATCTCTGGCTTGACAGCCCGGTTCCCTTGCCCTCCCAAGCCTCTACCCTCAATGAATCTCTCTCTCTTTCTCTCTTTGTAATCTGATCAACTGCAGTTTGAGCGCCTCTCTGCAGAGTCGATCTACGGAAGAACCAATCCAGGGAAGAAAAATCACAATCAAAGCAGCTCAGAGGAAGAACTGCTGGTGGTAGTAAAGGAGGGGTTTCTTCACATGGCTTATTTCCTCTCCCACTGCCCCGCTAAAAGCCACCCTGGTCTCTTGGTGCCGCTGCTCTCACCCCAGCTCCCAGTCTCCGCAAACTCAGTCCCCTTTGGGGGCGGAAGCTGACAGACAGTCACAGCTGGAAGCTCCAGTAAGGCAGGCAGTAGCCACACCCAGTGAGCAGCAGCAGCAGCAGCCTGAGAGGGAGACACAGGCTGGAGCCCATGCAAAACACCACAGCACAAGGTTTCAGCTAAAGGATCCTCCTCCTTGCTGCTGAGATCCTGCCTGCTGCTAGCTTCCCAATGTGGGGGGAATAGGAGCCCTCGTACCTTAAGGAGACGCTGCCAACTTGGAAATCTAGTCAGTTACTTGGCAGTCTAGTCAGTTACTTGGAAATCTGGTCAGTTTCTCTTGCTGGAGGTAGTTTTCAGGTGCTGCACCTGCTTTTAGATCTCATGGGCCAATGTCAGGGGGGTGTTCTACCACTCCCCATATTTCCATAGTTAAAGTTCCCCCCTTCTTTAGTGGAAAAGACCCATGTCAAAAATGGGAAAATAAGTGACCCCCCAAAGAGAACCCCGGGCCCAGGTTACACTATCTGGGGTCACACATGCAAGGTAAACTACACTTGACTCTTTTTCATGTTACTTACAACAGCCTATTACATGTCACTAGCAGGCAAATGCCCAGGTAGAAAGTTGACCATTAAGTCAACAAGATTTCCAATAACATTCACTTGAGCAGACATTCCTTACAAGTATCATTCTTTCACCTGAGGAGCTGCTGGAATACTAGTAAGCCAGAATATGTTTTTAAACTAAAGTAGGAAAATCCTTCTGCCTGTTTACTTTTTGCATCTAGCTTGCTTTGGACAGTGGATAAAAACCAGCCAGGTGCCATGCACTAGCAGAAAAGAAAGAACATTCAGGTTTGATGATAATCACCTCCTCTTTTAGATCACCAGCACAGAAGAATCAGGATTTACATTTCCAAATCATATTGGCCACATTTTTAAAAACTATTTAACCTGAACATGCACACTGCAAACACTTTATCAGGCACTCCCATAATACACACAAATGCACTTGCTTGAATTGGGCTCTAGTTTTCTTAATAAAACATGAATAATGCAGACTTCACACCTGGATATTTCATAAATTTTGATATCCATTTTAATGTAAAGAAGCTGGCGGTGCTCTAACTTTCATATCTACCTTCTAACAAACACCTCATCTGCTTAGCTGCTCAGCTCAGTTATTGTTAAGAAAAAGTGCTCTCCATGTTAAATCTAAGCTCTGACCCCCTCAACCCTCCCTTTTTGCATTTTGCAAAAACTGCAGCAGAGATGCATATCAATGCACCGTATATATTCTTAAGGTATATTATATATTCATTCTCCTGAGGAGGCCCCTTCTCAGAAACCCACTTTCACTAGGTGACCACCATTCACGGGCTGACCCAAAACAGGGGTAGGAGAGGACATTTCACTGGCACTCCTAACACCGAAACACTGCCTTTCAGATAGACACAGTCAGCAGGATTTGAGAGTCAGCCAACTAAGCCCTGCCTCCAGTACTAAATAACTGACATTGCTCTCAATGACTAGCCAATGGGTTGAGGATATTTTTTCTTCTCTTTCATGCTAGCTTCCTGCAGCAAACCAAAAGCAGTAAATAAAAAGCCAAGAGCCAGTGGCTGAACACTGGTAATTAGGGAGTGACAGCTAGCTGTGCTGCTGGGACACCAAGACCCAAATTAGAGACTGTCCTTGGAAAATAGGGATAGTTGAGAGCAGTCTACAGCCAGCTACCAAACAGAGTCAGGAAATAAGGTCACAGTTAAATATTCTTTCGTTTTCAGAGCAGATGTTTTCATGCAGTGAGCTTGCTCCTTGTATCCCACAGTTCCCCACCTAATTCAGGCTCACTTGCCTTTCTCGAAAATTCTTCCAGTGTCCATATTACTAACAGGATAATTGCTGTCAATTTTCACAAACACTAAGAAGTCATCTCCTCCAGTAATACATAAGAACAGGAAGGAGGTCTATTTAGGTTTAATTTCACGTTACCCTACTGGGATCAAACAGTGTGAGAAGTCCAGCTGGGCATCAGCCCCATGAAACATTTGCTTTCCACTTTGGGTTTGAGAACACAGAGAACTAAACAGAACTACATTAACTTCACTTTTAACTGCTCCAGGCACCTCTAGTTGACAGCAGTGGGAAATACTAAACTGTACAGGGTTTTATATCCACCTGAAGGATTTTCTCCAATAGGCAAAAAACAGTTCATCTAATGTGGAGTAGGTCTAGATGACAGGCAGCTGGTGATGGGCTTCAATAACGTTCTCAAAGGTCATGGCAAGGCAAAAAGAGGAGTGCATCTTCCTGTGAATTCCTCCTGTGCAAACTATATTTCAGGTCATATGAATCTTAAGCCATCTGTGATGTTTTGGAGGCCTGACTCAGGATTTTTGAATGCTTGGGGGATTGGCAGTCTTGAGTCTGATGCTGAAAACAATGGAACAACCTGAGTGAATAAGTGTTTGAAGGATTAGGTCCTTATAGAATTTGCTGAACTTCAGATTTTGGCAGCTGGCTGCCCTTCCTTTGCCATGCAAGTATTGACTCTAGTTCATCTGTTTCATTCATTCATCTGTTTCATTGTTGTTCACCCCGATCCGTTCTACATTTCGCCTCGTGTTATTTTTTTATTTAATGTGATACTTTTCTTCCAACTGTACAGCCAGAATGACAAGTTGGGGGGTGGGGGTCCCTTCTAGAAATTAGAGGTAAAGAAATAGGAGATCCAAGTTCAATCCCCTAGAAACCCATACTGGATTCTCTCATAGAGTACAGTAACATTTATTTAGTTCTTTTTCCAGACTTGTTTCATCACAACCCCAGCTCGCACAAGCAGAATATTTTTTCTAGTGTTTGGCCCAAGTTTTCTTCTTTTATTTCATTGCACTACTCCTGAAAAAAAATCATTTCCCATCACCACTACAGCTCTACGGATTGATCTGCTCAGGAGGGCAGTAAAAATGAAATGGTTTACAACCCTGCCTGGAGACATAACATATGGCTTCAGTGACATGTAGCTTCCATAAACCCAGCAGAGCAAGAGCTCCCACAGAGGATCAGAAAACCCGTTTTCCATACAGTCAGAAGCACTGTGATTACCCATCATAGTATTGACTACTAGTCAGGCTATTTGTATTACTTCAGTGTTGTGGATAAACACCTTCTCTTTATTCTATTTAATACACATTTCCAAATGTGCTTTAAGAATGACACAAGCTGTTTCAGAATACAAGCTTTTGTTCCAAGGAGTATGGAGCGTTGTAGCGGGATAAAGCCATTAAGATATTTTGGATACACTCTTCACCCTGGTTTGAAGCCTCCTGTCACATTCATGCCCACCTACAGGGCATTGCAATAGTCAAGCAAAGAGGTCAGAAATAAGCAAGAATCAAGTCTACATAAGCTTTAGTCAAGAACAGTTGCAACCTCCCCGCCCACAATAGGTGGATATTGTTTTTAGCTGTCACTGCTATTTGTGAATCCAGTGTTAAGAAGAGGGCCAGAAGGACCACAAGACTGAAGACGAAAGTGCCAATAATCAAAACTTGTGGAAGAGGTGATATCTTTTATGAGACTAACTATTTGCAAACAAATTATTTTATTTATTGCAAGTTCAGGCACACTCAGCCTTCATCAGGTATAGGAGAGAGCAGCGACTGTAAAATATTGTAAAATATGAAAGAAGAACACTGGACAGGGAGTGGCCTCCTGGACCTTTTAGTCCAGTCCAGTAGAAAGAAACATTATGACAACCGGAAACTCAGTTGCGATCCCTCTGCTGACTGATACAGTTCCTGTCTTGTCTGCTTCTATCTTCCATTAACTCTACTAAATTTTTAACATGACATTAGGAGAGCTGGGTAACAGCTATGACAGCATTAGAGTTCAAGGACATATGAAGGTACATGTCATTGCACATTGCTGATAGCTGAATGCATGTTGACCCACGTTCCTTCCTAGCAGCTTCACATTGATGGGGAGAGCACTACACCATCATGCAATTCAGCAGGCAGATCACAAGACACAACCCTTTGTCTTAAGCAAACAACATAATAGAGTAACAAGACAAAATGATAAGAGTAAAGCAAATCTTGGTTAAGGTTGGGAATGTCACCTCAACTGCCACACTGCAGTCATGAAGAAAAGGAAATAAACAAAGAGATAGGTGCATAAGAAAAATACCGAAAACTGGTCATTTTGACTTTTTTAGATTTTTTTAATACTTTTCCAAATAATTTGCAGAGAATTGCAATCTGTACATTTTTCAGCATCTTTTGAGCAAGTGGTTATAAGTTTTTACCCTCCCTTCCAGGCCAAAGGCCAAGCGTGTGGCTTGCCATTAAAAACTGGCTAAAGCTCTTTCTGTAGTCTCAATTGATTTTTGTGACAAGTTCTACGTTGATATTTTTCTGAGCAGTAACTGGATACTACACAAAGGAAGAAAACTCCTTTTTCATTATGTGGGATAGATTTTGTGCATTATATTCTGTAATGTTCAGAGATAGACGTGCATGCTAATATTTCTATTTAAATTGCCCACTAAATTCCAGTCAAGGAAATGAGCTTCTAAATGATTTCCTTGCATGCTATTTTGGGAGCAAATTATTGGGGTTAATTTGTGTAGGGCACTATCTACGTGCTATGTCTGGTAGGACATCTTTAATTTGTCAGAATTCAAAGGTTCATTGGAAGAGGGTGGCTGGTTTGTTTTTTTCATTTTCAAAATGCCAAAGGCCATTAGGAGAGTTAGTGCTTCCTAATCTAGCAGTGTTTCTTCTTCATTTTATTTAAAAACATTCTCCCTCTCCCCTTCCTCCCCAGTCCAAACAGTTCTTGAAACTATCTTACATTTTTTTTAAATAATGGTCAAGATTTCTTGTATGAAGGCCATATATCTTCTTGTATGCTAAGCTTTTAGGCCCAGGCAAAATTATTGTGCTTTAGGGCTAAGTACAGACAGTCAAAAAGCCTGAGGCTGAATTGATTCAATCTTTGCAGGTTAGTCTAAGCTGCGTAGACTGAACCATTAAGCAAGTAAACAGACATTCACTTTTGATTCCAGAAATGCAGTCATATGCCTGTAGTGGGGCAGGCCAGAAGCTGGGGGCACTGGAGCATGCCTCCCTGCTCAGCTGGAGCAGAAAGCATGGGCCAAGGCTAGCCTGCCCACTCTGCCAAGAGGGATTTGTGAGGGAGGTGCAAAGCATCCTGAGAGGCTGGGGGACTGGGAGTTAACTTGAATCTGGAGGGAACCTGGGACAGAAGTTCAATAAATCAATTTAACTTGAATCATTTAAGTCTGATACTACATCCTTCCAGGTTTATTTTAAACCAGTCTCAGCCATTTTGAAAGTGGTTATGTGCACTGAGATTCTGTTGTGTTACAGATTGAACTGGTTTCCAACTCACTTATACCAGTTTAGAGTAACTTCTGTCCCTAGCCTAGATGCTCACACATGAAATAAGGTTGCCAAAAGAAGAGAAGAACTTACAGAAATCTACCCTCAAGTTTGGAAGCAGGGAAAGTACAGTTATTAACTATAACTACAGGGTCCTAAAAAAACCCACAACCATATGTCTGTGGCTAACGAGACATCTTCACCATAAGTTTGCTTCCTAAAATGTATCCTGCAACATTCCCCATCACCACAGCTGTAGTTAAGACCATTTTGTTCACCCCTACAATTTCGTAGTTTGAAAGGGAAGATGCCTCTCATACCACAAATAAACTGTGACATTTATTTTAAAATGAAGGCCATAATTACAGCTGGCTCTCAGCCAAAGGAGCCTGCTGATGGCTATGCTGGTCCATTCTGTTTGCAGTCAAAGAAATGGGAGTTTACCAACTTAGATGAATTCCTTCAATCAGAAAGAGTCAGTAATTCAACAGCATCAGCTATAATCTTAAACTTCAGTTTCAAACTCCTTTCTCTGTTCATTCAGAAAGCAAATTCACTATTCAGTTCTGAGTTTCCAAACTGCGAATCTGTACCAAATGGGAGGATTTCCATTTTAGAAAAGTTTAAACAGTTTTGACTAAAAAACAGGCTCACTCCCAAAGGTCTTTGGAACAAAATTAAGAAAACTGCTCACCTCTATTTGGTTTCCAAACCTCCTTCAACAAAGATTCACTTTAAAAATTGAGAATTTGTAACAGTGAAGTCAAATTAAGCCACCAAAGATATACGTGAATAGTGTGAGGAGAATACACTCATGGGTTTGCCCCGTTATAATTGTCGGTGTAAGAAGCTGCTGTCCTGCTAACAAACATTAGATGGCACTTTGGAATTTTGCAGCTACTGTATAATGTTATACAGTACATACTTAAGAGACGTAGTCACACGTGACAGTCAGGTGCTGCTAGCTATGGAAAGAACAACAAGGTATTCCACAGCAACACGAGTCTTCACGCTAACATACGAATATTTTCAACTACCTGCAGAGCCTACATAGCTAAAATACCACCGCCCATATTTAGAATGTGCTCTGAAAACACTATGTAGCGTGTGTCCTTACAGAATTAAATGATGTTATAGGAATTAAAATGATTCGTATCCATCTCTAAAACAAAGGCCAATTTTTCAGGCATTGACTCACTAACTTTTTTGGTTTGATAGAATTCCTCCATAAGGATATTAAAATTAGGTAGCTTGGAGCAACTAGATTCAGTGTAGGCTGTGCTAGCACTCTCATCAGAAGCAGTTCTCTACAGGTAATGCGCAAGGTCTTGGCTTGAGTTTGCCACGTGCTGGCACAGCAGAAGATAGGAGTGCTCATACAATGTTAAGTCCCTGAAAGAAGGCATTTTAAACCCTATATCCATAGATCCACTTTAAACCCAGTCACTACTGAAATCAATCAATAATATTCCTACTGACTTTTTGGATATGCACTTTGACCATCTGAGGTCTTTCCTGAAACCTGCTGTTTAATCGTGTGGGGCTATATTCTGCCTAACACCCATGTAACCTCTAAAGCCCCTAGGAGGAACAGCAGCTCACTCAGCCAACACTCCTTTCAGGGCCTTCCAAGTATTACACAGCAGCATGCGTGGGGCACTGACTTTGGCCTACGCTCCTCTCACCTCACCCCAGATACTTACCATCTCTGCTGCCATAGGAGTAAGAAGATGCTACGATTCCTGTTGGCATTTTGGCCAGTCCCAGCAATGAAGCACAGAACGGGAGTGTCTTGTATACTCATGTAGGGGCAGATCAAAATCTGATTTGGGTCTTTTCCAGAAAGTCAGTGGGACTCCTGTTCAATACACTGCTACGACTGGGCTGTACATATTGAGGGTCTCAATATCTCAGCCAAATTCTTAATAAAACTAAATCCAAACTGGAAAAATTCTAGCATCTTTAACAGTCTGCTCAATATCTGCAATGATACAATGGCATGAATTAAATCCCCTTAACCAATTCTAAGGCGGGGGGTTATGGCACTGAAGCTGAGAAACAAAACTGTGATAGTATAGACTAGTTGGAAAGCAACGTAGTTCTTGCCTGCGCTGAGCTTACCTGCAAGGAAGGTGTTGTCAACCTAGTAATGTGGGCACAAACATTACTCACAAGAAAAAAAAGACTTTACAACCAAAGGGCACCATAGACTGTAGCTGATTAAATAAAACGACACACCAGGCAAAAAGGGAACTCTTTGACCCTGCAGAAGAGCTGGAGTAGAGGAATGGAAAGAAGAATAAGAGAAGCAGGAGACCTGTGTACTCAAGAAAAGCCTCAGTATAGTATTTTAACACAAGTATGCTAGCTGTAATTATATATATGTATATGTGTGTGTGTGTGTGTATCCATCCAACATTTTGCATATATATATATATATATATATATATATATATATATATGCATTTCTAATACTGTAATATCAAGACACTAAAGATGATCCCTAACCTACCATCAAATTCTAAAACCCTATATTTTCAGTTTTTGGCAGAGAATCTTGGATATATTTCAGTAAGTTGGTCAAAGAAATCAATCATCCTCTGTAATTTAGACATAAATACAAAAAATACATCCATTAGTTGCCCAAATCTATCAAGAACGCTCTATGTTGTATGGGACACCAACACAAATAGGCCTGATTCTGCTGTCATTGATTTTGTGCAGGTAAAACTTCATTAATTGCAACTGAACTATCCTCCCCTTACACCAGCTTGAGAGTAGAGCTGGAACCAGATGTCTCCCCTCTGCTCTTAGAAAGGGCACAGTCACACACAGGAGAATTGGTAATATAAATCCCAGAATACAAGTTAAAAGCTGGACTTGGTGGCACTTTCTCAACAAACATCTGCATTGATTTTGCCCTGTATTTTTGCATTCCTGCTGTGTGCTCTGCTGTACTTTTCAGTTTATCTTTCACTTGAACCTGAACCTCACTTCACAAAAAAAGGAGTGTCACTTTTGGCAGGAACCAAAGATAGCTCAGAATTAATATGCAACTCACAACAATACATCATACAGCAAACCTCGTTATCAAAAAAAGGGAGCGGCAGGGGGTAGGGAGGAATCCACTGTTAATTTTTAACTGGTCTGCTATTTCCACTGGCAAAGCAAACCATATGCTCCAGAGAAACAAGTGATCAGAATCTTAAACACAAAATGTGCTGTAGCTTTCTTTCCACGGGGTGGTTTCGCTTGAGCAGCCAGGAGCACGTCTGCACAGTAGAAAAAAAATGAATTGGGTGTTATTGTTAACTTGGTTGATTAATGGCATTTCAAGAGGTTCTTTCAAGTTGTCTTCACAAACAGAACCAGTTTGGGATCTCTCTCAAGGCTCTTAATTCCTCCCTCACCTTCATGTCAACTCCTACTTCTCCCTAATGTCTTGGTTAAGTTTGAAGGAAAGCAGAGCAAACATTTAAACCATTTACTAATTTTATGTAAGGCTCAATTTAAGAGCATGCCTATGCTGAAGAAAATAATAAAAAATGTTACCACCTGTTTTAAGGCATAGGAAGGCAAGATTCAGCAGTTTGAAATCAAGCTGACTCCTGGGTTGGTTAAACATGATACACGGCAAGTCTAATTAAAATGGCAATAGAGCCTGATTCTAGAGACAAAGCAGTTGTGCTTGGGAATTTGCAGGAGGAGGGAGAAAGAGTGGGAGGCAGCATGGGAAGGTATGACATTAGACTTGTTTAGTTTAATAACAATCTGGTCTATCCAGCATTTTTGTAGTATACCACTATGAAACCAGTATAACAAGAGCTTTACAAATGCCCAGTGTAGACAGTTATACAAGCATAATGGCCCTTCAGACCAATGTAACTGCATCCACATTAGAGGCGATAATGGTTTAACCATTTCAGAATTTAAAAAAAAAGAGCAAAAAATTGATACCCTGAAATAAAAGTTAAATTAGTATTAAAATATCCTAGACCTCAGTGACTCTTTAATAATCCTTTATAAATGGGATAATCACAAGCCCTGCTGCAGAGAAATCGTCCATTCAATTAGTCACTTCTAAGAGAGAAAAATTACTAAGCGTTGCATAACAAATGGTACAAACAGGACACTTAATCTTGCCCCCCATTGCACAGACATGCAATATGAGCAACCATATTCTCACAGCCATTCGGAGGTACTGGTTGTACAAGACAGACATATACCTCACCCTTTGCTGCGTATGATCAGGCCTAACATAGCTAAATGCAAGAATAAAAAACAGATATAATTACATTTGGAAATGTTACATCACCCCATATGGCTAATTTAAAGCAATACTGTTCAAATGGCACACAAGGATTAATTTCCTAACGCAGCAAGATTCACACTGTGAAACCATGAAACCAAGGACACTATGTTGACAATGTAGCTCATTGCCCCTGCTCCTCACTACACCCACCTGCACACACACAGGGTGTGCCTTAATATCATGTGAAATTAAGGCAAACCAGTCAACTCTGGAGCACTTTGAGCTGGATTAAACTGCTCCCAGGCACAGCGTCTATATGTGTGCCTCGGACAGCAGAATTTGAGCTTGGATGGAGCAGTCTTGGGCTGCCAAGAGGTACGGGGTTTTGGCCTGAGTTCTGGGTGGCAGTGTTGGGGCTGGCTGGGATATGAGGGTACTGACCCTGATGAGATGTGTGGCTAGGCAGCAGACAGAAGTCTGGCCCCTGCCTGGTCATTGTCTACATGTGCTTTTCAGCGCAGTAACTGACCCCGCCATAAGATAGTACTATCTCATGGCAGAGTTAATTAGTTTGCTGCAGCCTAATACCAGTGCACATGTAGACGGTGACACTTTACTGCAGAGCTAATTAGTCTACTCTGCAGTAAGGCGCACGCGCGCACGCACACAC
>JAGPOW010001167.1:13864022-13880681 GCA_030014935.1 Caiman crocodilus
CACGCACACACTTCTACCTCTAAAAATGTCAGCAGAGGAAGCTGTAGGTGTTCGTGCCATGTGGTCTCAACCACAGCAGTTTCAGAGGGTGAGATCTTTATAACTGTGGAATTGTAGGACTAACAACACTTAAACCATCTGTGGCAGGCTCACCACTTTTGCCCAGCAAGCCTGGCTTGGAGAAGGACACTTTGGATTGGTGGAACATTTCTACCAATCAGGTAACAGCTGGGAGGGGCTTGCCCTGCCCCTGCTCGGGGGTGGGGGAAGAGCCCCTGAACCTGCTCAAAGACTGCGCTTTGCAGGTCTGGCAGACTTCAGGGGCAGGGCCTCTGGTGTAGATAAAAGCCCAGCATGCTCAGCACACTTGGCAGAGACAGCGAGGAACAATGGAGAGGGAAGCACCTCCACAGGATCCCTTCTTTGCCCCAGTGGTGTGCAGGCTGAGCATAGGGCTCAGGCCCTGGGAGCCGCATTGAGGCAGCTCAAGTCTACATCCTCAGCAGAGGGCTGAACAGAGCAGTGTACGACTGGCACATGGAGAGCTGGCCCTGGGAGCAGCTCGAGGCTGCTCGGGCCCCATGCGGTGTGCAGTCCGGCACATGGAGAACCTGCCATGGGAGCAGCTTGAGGCTGCTCAGGTTAGCTCTGGCATAAGCTGGAGCCCCACAGTGTGGCCTAGCCAAAGAACTAAAAGAGCCCCAGAGCCTAGAGCACAGCCTGGGAAAGGGGAGGCCTAGGCATAAGGCTAGGTAAACCCAGCCAGTGGCGGCTAGGTTCTCCTCCACGAGAGCTAGAAGAACCCTTGGTGCCCAAAGCGGGGCACAGAGCCAGAAGGGGAGGTCCTGGAGTGACACAGACAACACTGGTGGGGCCTCCGATTGAGCGAAGGGCTCTGAGGCTCCTTGAAGAAAGCTGTAAGCTGGTGGCAGAATCGGGTCCCACAGCAGAGGCATTCCTGAAATAAGGCAACCGCCCCCCAAGGGAAGCCCCGGTTGGAAGTTTCCCTCCCAACTAGACTCACAGAAGACAAAGTGCTCCTTGCTAGCTGGGATCTAGGGGTAAACACACCTTATATCATGTAAAACTGTGCCTCATATTTTTTATAATTGTTATCATAATTATGGATATGTTGCACAAAATGTTATGGAATTGGGTTAGTTTGGTATAATGGGTTTTTGGCTTATTGTATTGTAAATATTTATCTGTATACCTTTGGTGTTGTTAAAAGATATTATCCCTTCCAGTTGAGGACGGGCACACCCTTGGGTGTTCCTGGGTTACACACAGAAAGGACATAAATCACTTCAAAGGCCTTCTAACAGATTATGCTAATTCCCTGGACTGATGCAGGAGGAATGAGCACTGGCTGGGGAAAAAGAACGCAAGCAGTAATGGCATTCACTTGGGCTGTGTGAAATTTCGCTGGCAGTTTCATTTCAATGCTATTTTGACTCATTTCAAGCTTGAAACAGCAAAATCGAAACAAAACATAGAGCTTCAAAACAGCCTCAAAACAAAACAAGGCAAGTTGAGATGTTTTGAGATTTTTGAAATGTTTCGAGTTTCAAAGCTCAAGCTGGGCTTGCCTGCAGAGAAACAGAAGCTAAAGTAATGAGAGGGAGGGGGAAATGGGGGGAAGGACTGCTCTCATTATTGACTGTGTAGCTGGCCAGTGACTGGCTCCCTTATCTGAGGTCCCTTCCAATCCCAGTGCTCTGGGGGAGGGATGGAAAAACTGCATAATTGGCAGCATTATTTGAACTGCCCTGCTTTCTGCCTTGGTGTCAGTTGAGTGAGAGCACACCTTAACACACACATGGTGTCACCCACCCATGTCACGAGTTTTGCCTGTTAGCAGCCGGAGGTGCAGGGCCCCAGAACACAGGCTCTCCCTGCACCTATCTCCTTGACAGCTGACAGGCTTTGTGACCGCAGCAGGGGCTAGCAGGCCTGCAGCTTTCACCCTGCTGCACTTTAACACACACAATGTCACCCATGTCACGAGTTTCGCTTGTCCACAGCTTAAGGTGCAGTTTCCCCCAAACCTCTGCACCTATCTCCTTGAAACTTGGCAGGCTTCGTGCCCTCAGAAAGGGCTACCATTCAAGTTTCATCCAAATCAGGCCAGAAATGACAAAAGTTATAACCTGTTTCAAGCTTCCCCATTATAGCCTAAGGGTAAAACATTGAAACAGCATCGAAACAGTGAAACTGTTTTGACGAATCGAAATGAATGGTATTCTGTCGAAACGCAAGTCGAAACGGAATGGTGCCATTTTGCACAGCCCTAGTTCATGCCTGGGGTCCTGGAGCTATGCCAAAGCAGCAGCTCCTGATGATGATCTCACTGCGCAGGTACAGCACAGCTAAGGGGGGGTAAAACTATACCCCTCTGGATACCCCCCTGGCCAATTCTGTGGTGTGAGGATAATATCAAACCTAGTTTTCTTTCCACATAGGAACGACTATTCACATGGAAAAGATATAAGGAAAAGCTTCCTAACAGTATGAATATTAGGACAATGTGGAACAAGCTGGTTTAGGAATAGTGACTCTTGCATTTGTACCAGGGTTAGACTAGATGACCCCACCAGGTCCCTTCCAACCATCTCATTCATTATGTAAAATACCCTATTAAGCAAAGTGGAGCTCCAAAAAGCTCCCTTCAACAATACTGTCTGTTACCAGAACAAGAATGCATAATACTGATACAGAGTTAACAACCAATGAGAAATTCCTTTTAATAGCAGTTTTAGTGAAGGGGCAGATGCATGTGTGCACGTGTGTGAGAGAGAGAGAGCAAGCGCATGCATGTGCCCACATACAAAACCCTAGTTTGATTTAAGCTGTCTGGTTGTGTCTATTTAGACAACTGTTAAAAAAAATGCTTAAGTTCTAGTTCGGCCAGAGAAGTCACCAAATAAAAATTGAAAAAACAGGCAATAAAGGTCAAACACATGAAATACAGCAAACCTTTTTATCGAAGAGATAACTATAAAAAGTGCTGTGTATTGTTATACTTCCTTTTAACTACGACAATTTTAAATGCTGGGGAGGAAGTCTTGTAGGTAAGGCACAGGACCAGGAGTTAAAGATCTGGAATATATTTAATTCTGTGCAACCCCTTCGTGTCACACAGCTGCTTTGTTTCTATCCTCTACCATGTAAAATATCAATAATACCTGCTGACCTTTCAAGAGAAGGGGAAGACTGAAATTCTCAAAAAATGCTGCAAATTTTTTGCAGATTGAAGTATTGTTGCATTTTTTTTTACTAAGATGGTAGGCTAGTCAAATTAATAGCATACCATATTTTAATTCTCCAACATCAGCATGAAAAAAGTTGTCTATGTGTACTGACAGAGGCAGATATGTTTGAATGTGAACATTTTTGGTTAGAACTCCATCTGATGTGAGTTGATTGACATAGCTCCAATGAAGTCCATGGAAAGATGCCAACTTAAACCAGCTAAGGATCTGCCCCTTTATTTTAATAAGTTTCACATGTGTGAGATGTTTTAATAAAAAAATATTCTTTAATAATTAAAAAATGCTGTGTTAGGAATGGCTGGTGATCCAACGATAACATTGTATTTCAGGGTACTGCAGCCCAGATCCTACTCATGTGCATTTTCATATCTTCCCCCCATTCCCCACCTTATTTCTTTGCATCAGTAGGAATTAAGTTGAAGTTTGATTTGGAACAAAGTGAAATAAAACTGGGCAGATTAAACAAGATTTCTCACACATGACAGGTATCACGGTTTATCAAGCTTATAGAAAAAAGAAATCCCATTACTGTTGGAGCGTTTAACATTTGTGGGGGGAACACATTATTCATAGGCTTCAGAAGTGACATATTTCAAAGCTAATTGTACTATATCTGTGCTGGTGAAATGATAAAATTGCCAAGGCCATATACACTGCTGGCAGTCCAACAGCTTGGGACATCAAACAACAAAGGTCCTGTGTCTATGCTAGAAAGATCTGTTGACAAGTTTTGTCAGCATACACCAACCACCATTTCCAAGCCACCAAATGATATACACATCACCATGCTTCTGCCAGCTCCACGCATCCCCACCATAAGCAGCTATGCCTGGCAGATGTGAAGCACACCTTAGGAAGACATCCCATTACCCCTTCCAGCATCTTTCAAGCCAATGCATTGTAGGATAGAGGTAAATTTGGCATTGTGAGATGCCCAGATCCTCCCTTTAGGATTTCCACCAACAGAATGAAAGCTGTTAGGCTACAAAATATTTAATCTTTATATTTTTTAAATGTTGTAAGCCAGGAAAGGTTTCCATCCCCCTGCTTTTACTACACATCCACTTTGGGTCCAAGTGGCTCCATGTCATGTGATACTTCTCTTGACAACCATCACCCTTTTGGTGGCCTACCCAGGCTTGTTTTCAAATTGTATTTATGTCGGGATTTGGAGCATTTATTTTGGAACCAGACCTCAACAATGTAATCTCCCCCTTTACAGACTTGGATAACTTCAATGCACTCTCCTCAGACACCTCTGGAGACCATTTGGAAGCTACACACTGAACTAAATGGATTTAACCATTTGCTCAACCTCATTAACCACCTGGTACACATTATCTCTGTTCTCCAGAAACTGCACTGGCCTGACTTCCATGTAGACAGCTAGCTCAGTAAAGGTGGAGTACATAGCCTCTGAACACACTGGAGCTTTTGGCAAGCTTGCTATTTACAGTAACGGACTATGTAAGCATGGCACCACTTGTTTTTATCAGGCCAAACTCACACTAAAGTCAAAGGGAGTTAACTAATACAGGCAATCCCTGCTTACCGCTGTTTTGCTTAGTGCTATTTCGCTATAACGCTCATTTTCCATTGATACCCAATTCCACCTAGCGCTCAGCGAGTTTCGTTTGTAACACTCACAGGCAACGTACAGCCGGCAGCAGGGAGTATACACTAGTGCCGCAGCACATCGGTGGCGCACAGCCTCGTTGCACAATTTAGCACCAGTTTGTTTGTGTTGCCATCTTGGTTCATCAAAAAAAAGATGATTTTGCTAAATGCTATTCTGCTTAACACTCATTTTTTCAGGAACCAATTAAGAGCATTAAGCAGGGGTTGCCTGTACTTGACAAGCTTCAGGGGTTCAAAGTGTAGCAATTTTTAAGCAGATCTTCCTCTTGATGGTTTGAGGCTTGGATTTCAGTCCTCTAGATATAGAGGCTTTGGGCATCATCCTAGACATTTCCTGTTTGCATTAGAATAAACATTTAAATGTGTTACTGAGAGTGGAGGAGGTGGAGAGATGCTTTCTCTAGACATCAAAACATGTTTAAAAGGCTTTCAGAAAAACCACCACCCCTCATGTTTTCTCCATTTAAGTATCTACTTCTGGGTAAAAATCCTTTTTGAAATTGGATCACATCCCTGATGTCATTAGCTGATCTGACATTTCCTGGTGGTGGCCGAGAGAGAATATCCCATGATTCATTGCTAAATAATGCCTGAAAGCACACACAGCAAAGACAGACAACTGGAACACAGTTCTCGTGTGCTGTTTGCACATTCTGAATTCACACTGAACAGACAGGATGAAATAAGATTATTTTTCCATTTAGCAAAATGAGGGAAGTGGCTAGCTGTGCTGCTAGCAGCCAGAACGAGAAGATACTGTTGAGTTAAGGAAGGAGCTTAATGTTGGCATAAAAATAAAAAAGAGAGCAGCTGGCAAAGAATCCAGAATGAATTAGAAACAATATTTGCATAAGACCTTGATTTTGTCTTTTGAGGGCTTCAGGAAACTATTACACTTCTGGCACGTTGCCTTTGTCCTCTTTTCCCCCTTAAAAACATTTTTGGGGGGGTTAAAAAAAGAATATTAAGCTCAGAGTGACATCTATAAGAAGCTTGGGAATGGGGTATTACAAGGAAAAGCCAAGAGTGACTCTGCTGTGAGCATACAGCAAAGCTAGGGCTGTGCACACATCACTGACAAGTCACTTTGCGAAATTCTACTCTTGACATTCAGACAAGATGTAAAACTGAAGCTCTGGTCACAAGGGTCATTAAAGATCATATGGCACTTGCTATAAGAGCAAAAGCATTAACCTTGGTTTCTTGCCCAAATTCCAGCTAAGATAATTAGATTCTATATAAAATTCTCTTTGTAGCCGCAAACGGAAAAGCTACTAATTGGATAGTTTTGTTATATTACCTGCAGAGGTACGTTACGTCATATGGAATAATCCGCAGAAAATGGTTGCATTTCAGTGATAAACGAGTGATCCCTACATACTGTAATGTATATCTTGAGCGGGCTTTGTTACACATGACACTTTAAGCTCACAAACATTGGTCAGTGTTAATGTAATCTCCAGTTTGGAGCAGCCATATGTGCAGGACAACAGGGGCCGTGATGACTCCCACCCTCTCCTCTCCTATTCCAGGCCCCGCTGTCCCCCCACTCCATCCCCCCAGGTTCCCCCTGCCCATCAGGGCTCCTCCCTTACTGTCCCTTCCCACCCCCAGAGCTCCCTGCCCCCCTGGACCTCATGGCTCATCTGTGCCATCGTGTCTCCCAGCTTACTTGTGGCTGCCAATGCTGATCCAGAAGAGCAGACAGGGAAGGGGAACCTGCCTGCCCAGCTGCTGCCAGCACTGAGCCACAGCTGCTGAGAGAGATTGGGGAAGAGGGGGGGAGCAGGGATCTGGGGTGCTTGGGGGGTGGCGAATGACAAGCCTGATCTGGGGGACCAGAGGGGCAGCAGCCCAATACAGGCTGGTGGGGGACAGCAGGCTCAGTCTGGGCTGGTGGGGAAAGGGAGGCAGTAAGGGATGAAAGTCCAATCCAGGGAGGCAGGGAGGACGACAGCAGCTCCAATACGAACCAGCACAGGGAGGTTAGGTGGTGGGTTATACTAACATGTAGCCTAGAGTGGCCACACATTGATGTAACACACACTAAGTAACATATATCACAGATAAACCTGTCCCAGAGTGGTGTAACTTTAAGCTGTCTAAAGGGTGCTTAAAAGTAATTTTATGCACCGTTTAGGCAATCAAGGGGTTAAGAGTTCCAAGAGACACCTGAAATGAACACGCCACAAAGCCCTAATTTGTTTTGTGTGTCCTTCCTAATGAAAGGCATGATATACATGTGAAAGCTGCTGTATCTAGATTCACAATATAGTCTATGCGAGACACACCCAAATGTATTACTATGTAAGTTACTAACCCAGCATTTTTAGCTCCTTAACTAATTTATTGCAATGGGAAACTAGCTCAAAAATATGAACACCAGTAGTTTACAAACAGAAACATTTCTTATCTAGTACCTCAACAGTTCACGGACTGAGAACACATAAATACTGAACTCCAATATTCACTTTCAGCCATGGCTCCGCCAGAAGGGGAATTGAGGACCTGATAACTTCAGTCCTTCTATTGATGTTAATAGGGGTTGATTAGGCCTCGAGCCACAGCACTGTAGAAGAGCTCACACTTTACCTGATCTCTGAATAATTTCATTTGAGAGTTATTAATCTGGCACCTGTCACATAGTTGCTGAGAAAAAAAAGGGGAAGGTGTGTTTATCCTTGGCTTGTAAAATGTATGTGGCACCGCACCCCCTTCTACTAGGCAATCCGCTGGAAAACAATCCACAACTGCTACCAGCTACCTATATTACTCCTTCAGCCCAAGTTCTTTCCTGCTGAAGATCCAGGATTCAAACTCAGATGGCAAAGATGATCACAGTGAAGCTTCACAGAGTAATATGAAAGTTGCTTTTACGTATTTCCCGCAAGAAACCTCCCTCAAGTTTACCCAGAGAATTTGTAAGACCCAAAGAGAACTCTGACTTGGGCAACTTCCGTGAAATACTGCCCATCAAGAAGAAACTAGCATAAAGTATTTTTGACATAATATGAGCTCTGCCTACGCATGGATCAATTCAGGAAACTGGTATGGTCTGGAGGCAACCTCTAAAATCCATAATAGTATATCTGTGAACCAAAAAACAAGTGTCTCATCATGGAACAGATCCTTCAAAATGCAACTATTGCTACTGCATTACTTACCTCAGGTTTTGGAGTAATTTGCTGGTTTAAAGAATACATTTGAAAAGCAAGCACCTTATCACTTTACACATTTAGATAGTTAAGGAGCATGAACAAGGCAACACTACATCTGGAAATCATAAAAACCCACACAAGTTCAAAGTATGCAACAATAATGTAGAATTCCTCAACTGGGTAAACATGAGTCAAACCCTAAAGATCTCCTTACGCAGGCAATGGGCCTACAGTCCCGATTTTTCATACCACTCCTATGCAGTCAACCTCCAGTTGACCTCAAGTGGAAGCTGGGCTCAGTAAGGACACTGTGATTTTGCCCCATGTTTTAAACCACAGTGATAGTATAAACAAATGTGGGAAGTGCTGTAGCTTTACAGATTAATGTAAATACCTCCATGTGGGGCTTAATTATCAAAGACCTATCATTTTCCCAAAGTACTGTATCCCAAGAAGTAAAAGGAAATGAGAAAAAAAACATTTTAAATAAGGTACTGAAATCTGTGCTACATCACTCCATCAGCGAAACATGCTGGGGTCACCGTCCTTCTATTTCACGACAAGATACATGCTATGGAATGAAATGCTGATGAGAAGTGGGGAGATGTTCTTGGCTGTCTGAAATGGGAAAATTCTGGGATGCATGAATTTTAGT
Organism: Caiman crocodilus; assembly: GCA_030014935.1. Classification (NCBI taxonomy): domain Eukaryota; kingdom Metazoa; phylum Chordata; order Crocodylia; family Alligatoridae; genus Caiman; species Caiman crocodilus. The sequence goes on from JAGPOW010001167.1 coordinate 13,872,746, forward strand.
GACAGGTTAAGATAAGCAGGCTGTTACCTGCAGGACAAGTTGCTGCCACGCAGTTGCCAGTGGCTGACCATTGCCAATGTTGCACATGCTCATTCGGTCTGCGGGCTGATTAGCACGTTCAAGCTGCAAGGAGACATTGCGCCGTTCTTCTTCAAGTGCGCGGGTGAGCCGCTCGAAACGAGCCTCTTGCTCTTTAACAGATGCCAAAATGCTGGCAGCAGACCTGATATCATAGTCATCCATGACTGTTTTCAAATGTTCCCGCCTGTTAACTGACCAGGGCAAATGGAAAGGGTTAGGTAAAGGGACGATAGGGCACAGGTCAGAGGTTAAGAATAAAAATTCACATATTAATTACTCAATTATATAGCATTCACGTTAAGCAGCAAACTCCAACTGGTCTGTGAAAAGACTTAATTTCCAACCACTGATTTGATTTTAAATGAGAAGTAACTAATCCGTGACTTCCCTGTTTAAAAAACTCCACATGCTCACCTGGGATAGAATTTATTTTTAATTCCTTTGATATTTAAAAAAAAAAGGTAGCATCTGCCCGACGAGATTTTCATGCCTCTTGCAAAACTAATTTCACTGTGCAAATAAAAACATACTTTCAGAAGAATTTAGAGAGGATATTATTTTTCCTTCTTTTCCCCCTGCTGGAAGAGAACTTTCCTTCCACCTTTAGTCATCTCTGCCTTTGACGTTACAGGTGATAAAAGTTAATGTTTTCACACAGCAAAGCTTCATTCTGCTGGACACCAACCTTATTGCTTGTGGCTTTTGAAACTATTTATCCTAGTAACTTGACTAACTGGGTAAATATTTTGAAGGATCCTTTTTGAGAAAAGTAGAAAGAACTTTAAGAAGTTTAGCAAGTCAAGTTTGAAATTATTTTTCATGCAATAATGATAAAGGGGAGGCAAATTATAATACAGAACATGCTGTCAAATGCAGGCAGCACAATTACAGGTAGAGGTGTTTGAACCATGATTTCAGTGCATTGTCTTAGGTTTCATTACAAGGGTATTTGTATGCATGGTAGCCAAAGAGAATTTTTATACACCACAGTCAGTCATGCAGCTGCTTGCTAGTAATGTAAAAAATACACCTTCCATGGGAAAAATACAGGACTGCTTGTCTTCATTTGCACTGGACTAATACACAGCAAATCAAGTGAGTTTCTTTTGAGATCTGTCTGCACTGACTATGCCCTTTTTAAGTAAGGATTGTGTAGCGTTCCATTTTAAGCCCTATCAGCATATCTGCATGATGTGTGAAGCTCAGCTCCCCACTGGCCTTGAAAACGTATCAGGTGAATGTGAAGTCAAACTATTTTGATAAAAGAATTATGAACAATATAATGCAGAGATGCCTGGTGGTTTCAATTGAATTCCTTTACTAAAACTAAACCGGAGAAATAAACTACTTAAAATGCCCATTCCCTGACTGCTCAGGTGACAATATTCTCTGTTTTCTCCATAATTCAAGAAAGTTTCCTATCTTTTGAGGGGTAACTGTTGTTAATGAATGAGAAGTCTTAATGCATCATTTCAAAGGTCTTTTATACTATTCACTTGCAATTCTGGAGCTGTACTTACCTGCTGCTATTAATCCTTTTTGCTACCCATCTACAAAAAGGCACCATCATGTACTTTTGTGGTTTTACAGATTATTCCTAATTCCTAAGGAGAACTGTTGATGGCAATAGAGCAGATATGTAATAACTAGAAGCAGAAATACTGCAGGAATTGTACTGTTATTTCCTTTTCTCAGTTGTGACAGTTTGGTAGAACCAAACCGAACCTCACCGTCTGAAGCTCTCGCTGCTCTAATCAGCGTCTCTTACAGTAATGTTGGTTCTCTCTCTCTATTTGGTCCTTCTCCAATTGTAAATTAATCCACAAATTTCATTGCGGCTGAATTCTACAGCAAATGAACACCTGACAAAGACTGACACAAAGCTGGGTGCTGAGATGTGCTGCAGACGGAGAAGTGAGGCACTTCTTTTATTAATTTAATGGATCAAAAGAGTCTTCAGAAATCTTAACTGTCTGGGACTTCACTTAGGTCATTGCCTCCAGAGGGGAAAAAAACCCACAGTAGGAAAACTGGCAGATACCTCACTCCTGTAAGCAGTCCTGCAGACCACCTAAAAGTGCTTCACAGACTGCACGGTAGTGCACAGGGTACAAGCAGAACAACTGCCATATGTGATTTCAACAGGAGAAAAGGAGAGTTGCTGAATCCAAATTAAGCGCTCTGTCCAAGTGCTACTCTTGATCCCTCAACTCAACTGCTGAAGCTGAATTTCTTTAGAAAACTAACACTGCCATGCTATTCCTGTTTTCTGCAACAGCCTCCAACAGGAATCACGGCAAATCATTCTGAGACCAGGTCTCTTGCAGATTAGACTTTTGCAGATTCAGAGGCTGAAGATTCAGAAAAGAATAGACCCCAGTATAAGATGTGACGAGAAGGAAACCAAAACGGGGTGCAACCTACTTTAAACAAATACAAACGGCTACTTTCCCCTCTTAGCACAGGTACAACAGGGAGTGCGGGTTCTCTTTCTGAAGAGGACAGTCTGACAAGTAAGGTCTGAAAAACAGAGTGGTTACCCCTTGTTCCCATCCACTGTTGACTCTGAAGCAGCAGTGGCATTAATAGCAGAGGAAAAGTTATAACTGAGCTAACATATACCTTTCAAGACATTTTCTGAACACATGACAACAATCCCCCCACCTTCAGAAAATTCCTGAACAAGTATAGACAGCTGTTGATGGTATGCAACCAAGAGTACCCAAAAATATTAGATTCTATAACTGGTATGAATCTCTAGAGAATTGTAGAGACCTCCATGCAGGAAATACAATGTCAGTCTCCTTATGACCATAAATATCTTGTTTCTTTTCTCTGTGCAAAGAGAAACACAGGCAGAAAATAAACTGTATAAATTTTCAGATGTACAATTAGTGACCATAAAAATCCTGATTGCTATGCAGAAACAGCAGCAGGACCACTAACTGCCTTTTAAGAAAGGTTGGACAAAGACAGACTTATGCATTTCAAATGATTTATTAGCAGATAAATACTTGCTTGCTGTTGATTGCATTTCCAATTATTTACCCAGTGTTTCAACCATTTACATTACCAGCAGTCTAGACTAGGAAAAAAAAAGAAGTACTGACTCATGAAGTTAGTTATTCAGTCTGTCACTTGTAATTTGCTATCATTTGTAAATAAATTAAAGTGTGTTGAATACCTTAAAATAAATGAAAATATTAAAATTATACCAGCCAGGTAAAGATTATTCCTAAGACTGCTATTCTAGGCACTTACTCTAAACATGGCAAATGCTTGCCTAAAAAGTGTCAAAGGCTATGCTGACAAAGGCAAATCTATTTTGTCCTGCCTTGTCTTGTGTTATGTTGGAACTGGGATACAGACCTCTGCAGTAAGAGGATTTATCTTTTTTTTGACTGCTGATATTTAGAACCAAAGTATCAGGAGAAGTAAAGTGAGTTATGTGCTCACTAAGAATAAACATCACCTCTATGCAAAGAGGCCAGCAAAAAAGCCAAGGGACTACTTACATCCAGCTCATGTGTCGGATATTACTGTAAGGTAAATGCATAGGACTTTTGTTGCTGTGAGTACAAAGACTCAATGTGCCAGGGCTAAGAACTAATCCTTATTCAGGATTTGTGCAGAGGGCTTCCAAATAGTACAGTAAAACATACAAGGGGCTCAGTAATGTGAAAGAAGTCCTAATTCCCACCTGACCTCTGAATCTCAAGCACTGGTAGAGTAAAAGTATTACCTGGGGTTTTCTAGGGGCCTGAGGAAGTAAGGCACCAAACTCCAATTGAAATTTGATGGGATTTAGGTATGCAAATCCTTCATTTAGTCACGTGTTGGAAATTGCAGACTGAATGTTCCAGTGAAGGCAGATTTAGGATTTTAAATTACTTATCTGGCCAGTGAGCAGTAGGAGCTACTTGAGTAGGCAACATTTAGCTAACAGAGAAAGGTCCAGCACAAGGGCTGTTCCTTTTCTGGGGAAAAGGTGCTTCTTGTAGCACATGACAACTGCTGGTGAACCCAGCATACATTGCTCGCCTCACTCAAGCACCCATATAAAAGTACTATGCACACCAGCCCATTTACAGTCTTGGCCCAACCTGATTTCATGCTAGATTGTGCCCTGTAAACAGGAGATAATGATGTGGGTAGTAACAAGAATCCTTCTTCATTTGTGCAAATAAGAGAAGGAAGACAAGGCATGTATGTGCATGGGTGTAGGTACAGCAGCCATGGGCTTCTGAAAACGAGAAAGCACCAAAAGAAACATAATAAAAACAGGAGTTTAAAAGTCTATTAGTTCACAGTCCATGGAGCTGGACCACCACACATAGTAATTACATTTTCATTAGAAGATGCCACATATACAAGAATGAAGGCTATTTCCCATGCAATATTAGCATGCAGAGAAAAGTGAGCAATACACACCAAGTAGATTATTAGGGCCTGAATGTTAAAGATGCTGTGACATCACCCACTAAGACTAGACAACTGTGGAGTGTGGGGCAGCAACCTCAAGCAGAACCAGCTACAACAGAGAGGAAGGAGAAAAAAAGTTAGTTATTGTGGCATAAGTGTTTCAAGAACCTCTTTCTAGACATGGTCATTTCCTATATTCCCTTTTCCATACTGTATCCCTGTTAAAGTTTTAAAAAATACCTATTTTCTGCAACCCTCCCAAAATAGCAACCACATTCAGAGAATCAAATCCTGAGGGCATTAAAGCAGCTTCAGCTAGGTCAACATGTTGTCAACAGATAGACTTACTTGTTTTTGGAGAGGTTTGCTGCGAGCGGTCTATGTGGACTGAAAACTGCAAATCACGAGGAAGACTCAGAAAGGTACAAAACTGAACATTATGGTCAAAATATTTACAATCTGGATGCCTCATGTTGGGCAGTCAAATTCATATTTCAGCAGCTAAATTAAGCACCCTCATTTTCGGAGCTGTTGCACACCTGAACTGAAGGATAAATTCAGCAGGAATTTGGATACTCAGTGACTCTAGAGAATAAAAACCAGGCCATTTATTTAAGTGCCATGCTAGGCATCTAGAGTTTGACACCATAACCCAGAAACGGCCTTGGCAAAATGTCCAGTAATAGTAACCAAATCTGAAAAGATGTTAACTGTGCTATGACCTACAACCAGGTTCACATTGTCCATCCAATGTTCTGTGGGGAACTTGAATAAAGGTCTATTGGTGGGAGTTAAAACCTACATGCAGTTCCCATGGGCCCTTTTATAGCCAAAATTTCTCTGGGTCAACATTTACTACATTTTACTACATATATTTACTACAGTATATTCCCCAGTGAAAACAGGAACAGAAAATCCATCTCGTTCCAACAGGTAGCTTTCTTTAAAACAATGGAAATGCAACGCTATGATCAATATTTTACAAAAAATGGCATCATTGTGCTAGGATGTGGCCAAAGATGAAGGAAAGGAGGCAGCGAGAGGTAAGCAAACCCTAAGAGCAAATGGCTGAGGAACTAAATGAATTTTCTGCAAATGAAAAGAGCAACCCTTTGCAAAACAAATACGTAACATATGTAACAAACTCCAAATAAATGGCTTTTCAGAACTTGGAGGGGAAGCCAGCTTCAGGCTGGCTTTGCTCGCTGTCGCCGCTCTGGTTGACCGAGCTCTAATTTGACCCTTAAGCGACAATCCTAACCAATGAATAGCAATGAGAAATTCACAAAGAAAGCTACTGCAAAATAGCTCTCTTCTAGGCATGGACTGACACTGTGTGGGTGTCAAAAGAAACAAAAAAGCTGGTTGGGGTTTTTTTTGTTACTGCAGACAGAAGCAGTCTGTGAAACGACTTCAACCAAGGAGGGAACAGGGGCAGAGGAAATACTAACAGGAAAACTCTTTGGGAAGGAACTTCGGCTATTTCAGCCTTGTATTACATGTATAAGTCAATAAAGCTTGCAGCTCACTGCTCACAGGAAAAAAAATTTCAATACAAAATATTCAAGATTTCAAGAATCAGAAGGCTCAAAGGAACTTTCATTAATTCAATCAGCAGCAATCTAATAATCAGGTCTGAGACAACCACTTTCCCAGTCAGTTCAAATGCATCATCTCCCTAATAAACCTCTCAATTAAAGGCAGTGAAAGCACATTGTATTAACTCATGAAAATCTGCTCTGGCTGGATAAACCAAAGTGGCGTGGCACAGATACGAATGTTTAACAGCATTCTAGCCTATCTAGTCATTAGAGCAGAGAGCTGAGGACCTGCATTCGTTGGGGATTTTTCCCAGGTCTGCCACCCGCATGCCTATGCCTACTCACACCATCTACTTAGCTGTTAGTTGGTAGGAATATATAGACAAAGCACTCCTAGAGTTGATACAGTTCGGCTGGTAAAACCGCACTTCATACTGGTATAAAAACAAAAAATCCACTGCAGCAGTACACACACTGCTTCAATGCAATACCTGCAGATACTGGATTGTCCTATATATAACATGAATTGCAATTCCATGAATTGCGTTGCATTCAAAAGCTTGTCTAAGTCTATCCCAACCACACAGGTGGTCAAAAAAAGGGATCACCCACAACAACCCTTGCCTTTTGCTTCTTCTTCACATTTTAAGTGGCATTAGTGCTGGTTAATCTGCTGGTTCCCCTGGAACCTTATTCACTACTTCAATAGACCTCAACATTAGGTGTTTTGTACATATTTTAATTGTAAGTTTTCCTTCATAAGATATTTCCCAGCACACTGTAGCAGCACACTGCAGATGTACAACTTCAACTACAGTGGCAGTGTAGTTAAAGCAACAGACTATGCAGTTTACTCCGGCATGGGAAGGGAAATATGTTATACCAATTTAAGGCACCCATACACCATGTCACATACAGACACTCATTCCTACTGGTAAGAATTTAAATGAAAATCTTACTGGTAGAAAAACAGCCTGGGAGCTGGAGCACCTATACGCTCCAGTCCCCTGGCTAGAAAGATTCACATTTTGCCACGGAAGACTGTCTCCCCTCCCTCCAAGCAGCTGACTGGTGAGAGCAGGTGTAATTTTTCAGACATGGTCCTCACAGGGCTCCCTGACAGCTTGCCCCTGGGGAGGTTATCAGGGAGTCAGTGATCCCTCTCCCTTTCTCCTTTCATAGATTCATAGATGTTAGGGTCAGAAGGGACCTCAATAGATCATCGAGTCCGACCCCCTGCATAGGCAGGAAAGAGTGCTGCATCTAGATGACCTGAGCACCACCTCCCTTGAGAGCCCATTCCAGATGTTGGCCACTCTGACTGTGAAGAAGTTATGCCTAATGTCCAGTCTAAATCTGCTCTCCACTAGCTTGTGGCCATTATTTTTTGTTACCCCTAGGGACACCTTGGTGAGTAGAACCTCACCAATTCCCTTCTGTGCCCCCGCGATGAACTTATAGGCAGCCACAAGGTCGCCTCTCAACCTTCTCTTGCGGAGGCTGAAGAGGTCCAGGTGCCTCAGTCCCTACTCATAGGGCTTAGCCTGCAAGCCCTTAACCATACGAGTAGCCCTTCTCTGGACCCTCTCTAGGTTATACGCATCCCTCTTGAAGTGTGGTGCCCAAAACTGCACGCAGTACTCCAACTGCAGTCTGACCGGTGCCCGATGGAGGGGAAGGAAGTATCACCTCTTTGGATCTATTCGTCATGCATCTGCTAATGCATGATAAAGTGCCATTAGCTTTTCTGATGGCTTCGTCACACTGCCGACTCATGTTCATCTTGGAGTCCGCTAGGACTCCAAGATCCCTTTCTGCTTCCGTGCCACCAAGCAGGTCATTTCCTAGGCAGTAGGTGTGCTGGACATTTTTCCTCCCTAGGTGCAGCACTT
>JAGPOW010001167.1:13880781-13900600 GCA_030014935.1 Caiman crocodilus
TAGGCAGTAGGTGTGCTGGACATTTTTCCTCCCTAGGTGCAGCACTTTGCATTTCTCCTTGTTGAATTGCATTCTGTTGTTTTCTGCCCACTTGTCCAAATTAGCCAGGTCTGTTTGCAGCTGTTCCCTGCCCTCCGGCGTGTTCACTTCTCCCCACAGTTTTGTGTCAGAACTTTGGAGTGAGGAAGGCTGAGCCAGAGGACTGTGGGACATCAGACATCCTTGGGATATTGGGAAGTAAATCTTCATAGGTATCTGATTTAACTTCTTGAAGAAGAGCCAGTTCTCTTCCACAAGAAATCTCTTGAACACCTACAAAGCTGTCTTTTGGTGTTGGAAGAAAGGCTTTTCTCTGAATACAAATGTAACATACATCCATGGCTTATGACTGCATCTGCACCAAAGTTTCTCTGGCATAACAGTTTTAGTTTTAAAAAAGAAACAAACCATGCCAGGTGAAACAGTTAGCCTGGTAAAGCTTAGACCTAAGTCTACACTGGGCACATCTATATATGCTATTAGTGCTATAAAGGCTGTGCATGCTCCCTGTTCAGAGCAAGTCTGCTCCCAACAGGAGCAGCCCAGTACAGATCTGCTCCTACCCTGCTCTGGCCCCCTGAAGCAGCCAGGGGGAGCTCCAGGTTCCCCTAGGGTGCTAGCTCAGGGCCTGGCAGGGAGCATGGGACTGATCCACATTCACACAGGGCCAGGAGAGCTCTGCCACCTGCAGTGGCAGCTGTCTTCTTGCCCCGTACACATCGGAAGCGGTCCTGATGTTCAGGGGCCCAGAAGACAGCTGCTGGTGCAGAGCCCTCCTGGCCTCCTGCACATGGAGAACAAGCCCCATGCCCAGCGGGACTTCTCCATTCAGCCAGGGGCTGGCTGGGAGCTGTTCTGCTTCTGTGCCAGCTCCCAGCCAGCTCTGGGCTGGGTGGAGATTTCCCCAAGCAGCCCAGGGCTGGCTCGGAGCTGTTTCACTTCTGCTTAGTACATTTTGCTAGCCAGTTAACATCTACACGTGTGCTACTCAGCAACATCTACTGTGCAGTTAGTTTACTATCGGTATTTCCAGGTAGTAGCTAACTGCACAGTAGACTAATTTACTGTGCAGTAAATGGTTTGCAGGTGCAGACAGTGACATTTTACTGCGCAGTATATTACTGCACAGTAAAGCTTCTCATGTAGACACACCCACTTAGATTAACCTGGGAACATCACAATACTACTCCTCTATAACAAGGGCTTAGTGCATTTTGGTAACGAGAATTTCACTGCATTTTATTCTAGCTTTTCTAATCCTGCTGGGGGTTTTAAAATTATTTTTTTGTCACTGATATTTGCAATGCCTTCCCGTTTAGCATCAGCTGAGAGTTGCTTTGATTACTTCTTTCTTCCTCCCATTATTTAAGATGTTAAATACAAAGACACCTAACAAATCCTGGCAGTCATCAATTAATCACCAATACTTTCCCTACAGCTTGGTATTTGCTGTTGTAACTATTTGCAGTCCACATGACAATATTTACCTCTAATCTGATTTAAATCATTTTAAAGTAGGGTGTTGAGAAACATAGCATGTTCAGCTTACTTTAAATCAATGGTTCTCAACCATCTTAGCTCAAGGCACCCATAGAAAGACTTGAGGTACTCCTCAGAAATGCCAGTTTAGTTTTCACACTTTTTTTTTTTTTTTTACTATGAAAAATTACTAGAGCCATTCTTCTGTTGCAAATAACTCTAAAAGATCACAACAGGCCAGAATATATTTCACGCTATAGATTTCTATTTGAAATCTCTAGGTTTATCTTGTGAACCATGTTTGCACACCTAACCATGCTAACTTTGCATGTTATCCCGCACCATGCTGGAAAGGATCTCAATGGAGCCCTGGTTGAGAACCACTGCTTTAAATCTGCATTGCCCAGGTCCACTAAACTTGTAATGAATTCTTCCTAGATTTTATTTTTAAATAAACGTGATTATTATTTAAACATTCTTTATTTTCTAGCTACTTGAAAAATGTAGGGGGGCGATTGCATTCTAAAACTAAAATTGCATTCAATTAAAATACTGCATTCTAAAATTAAAATTCTGAGGGGGTGATATACTTGCTATTGGAACTTAAACTGTAAAAATACAACTGATATGATTGCTCTTTGCTTCCCCTCTTGGGACACAGGCAGCACATCTGCTTGTTTTTCAGTCTTCTGGCACCTTTCATTCAGTGCTCTGAAACTTGATTTCCTGTGGCTTGGCAAGTTCTTAGACCAGTTCCTTCAACATGCTGGAATTCATGTCATTCCACCCTTGGGCTGTTACATGTCATTGATTTTTAAACAGACTGCCCCACTGAAATCAATAAGAAGCTCTGCTTAAAAATGGATTCCACTTTATAGCCCCTGCTGATTCATGTATATTCAGTTTTCCAAGTCTTCTCTCACTTGCTTTTTATCAGAAGCTAGGTTTACATAGCCCTCATTACTTCCTGTGACCCCAATCTTGCTCTTATTGACATCAATAGATGGGATTCAGCCATTTTCTATAAACGGATAGCCACTTCCTCGCTATCTATGGAAGTTTTTTTCTGGTAGAAAATACCAGTATAATATAAATGTTTTCCTTCAAACAGTGTTATAAAACAAAAGCAATCTGAGAAATATTAACTCTGGAAAATGAGTTAGGATATGTTAACAAATGCTCTCAACAGAGGATTATACTCTGATGGAATGTGATTTGATCATATACCATCAATGGAAATACTCATTACTTGACAGGTTTATTCCTCCAAGCAATCTCACCAAGATCAATAGGTTTATTTCTGGATTGAGGGCTACTCCAAAGAGAAAAAGCATTATAGTCTCCAGTGCACTTTCCAGTTCTCCGGAAGTATTTTTGGCAGCAGGGATTCATCAATATTGGCATGCTTGTGGCCAAACAACTCTTTTATAAATTGAGCAAGGCACGATAATATGAAAGGATGTTTCACATTTAAATATTTATGATTGTTTTAGATGATTATCTCAAACTGGTACTACCCGTTTTGTTTTGGACCACAAAAACTTTTGGCTTGGGTGGAAGGAGCTACAATTCCAGAAAGAAACAGTATCATTGTCATCATGGTCCGAGTCTCCCTATAAGCAAGAAGCTACTATTCTAACCATGGCCGAGCAAGGAACAAATCTCAGCAGTCCTGGGTAGAGAATATTTGCTTTGCAATGAAGCAGTGTTAACAGCAGAACTGGAAAAGCCTAGAGCTGATTCACACTCAGCCTTCTGTAGAAGATGCAACTGTGATGGAGCAGTTAAAAGAAGGCGCACCGAAGGAAGCAGGGCGCTATTCACTTACTTTACCTAGGCCAGCACAGCCTGCTTCATGTTTTACAAACTCTAAAATTAACAGGTATATTAGCCAGAGTATTTAAAGAAATACCATATTTACCCAAATCCTGGGTGACTTTGAATTTAAGATGACCCCCAATAAGTAGATTCTATATACAGCACATTTATAAATTTGTTATTATTTTCCATGTACAGAATATAATTATTGGAGGGTCATCTTAAATGTGTCCCTTCCCCGCACTACTACAGCAGGGAAAGCAGCAGGGTAGAGGGGTATGTGGTAGGGGGCAGGCAGTCTCCTTGCCTACCCCCCACCTGTCCCCCCTACAGCCTGCCCCCAAAGCATCTACAACAGAGGTAAGCAAAATATGGCCTGTGGGCCAGATCAGGTCCACCAACTGAATGTATCTGACCTACAGGTGGGTAGCCACCAACTCATGGGATCCAATCTGTGGGTGGCGGGTGCCTCTGGCTGCCATGTGGTGCCAGGCAGGCAGGCTGACTTCCACCGCACAGGGTGGGTGAGTGAGACTGCTTCTGCCCAGTGCTGATGCGGTGGTATCAGCTGTGGACCCAGGTGGAGGCCCCAAACCCCACCCAGAACCTGGCAGGCATATCCACAGCTGATGTTGGTACCCACTCAGGGATGCTTCCACCATGGGTGGCGATGTAAACTACAGATGGGGCCAGCAGGTTGTCCAGGTAGGGATTAGGACTGGGGCGTGCTACAGTTCCAGGGAGGGGATGGGAGGAAAGGAGAGAGGGAAAGAGATAGAGGATTGGGGCATGCTACAGCCCTGGGGAGGGAGAGAGAGGGAGAGGATGAGGGCATGCTACCCCCAGGGAGGGAGAGAAAATAACTGGAGCATGTTACAGCTCTGGGGAGGCACGGGGGAAAGAGAAAGAGAGAGATGTGGCCCTCAAGAAGACACCAAAACTGATTAAGTGGCCCTCCAGCCAAAATAACTGCCCATCCCTGATCTACAACTTTTGCCCCCACACCTGCGCTCCCCAATCGCAGCCCCCGCATCTCGCTTGCCGCCAGGTACAGCTCTGTCTCCACTGCCTCCCAGGCATGGAGAACTGGGATCAGACCTGCCACCACTGCCGCTGCCTGGCCATGCGTTTCATGCCCGGGAAGGAATGGAGCTGGAGCTGGAGTCAGAGCCGTGACAGACAGTAAATTGGGATGGGGGCAAGGGGCAGAGGCTACTGGAGCAGGCAGAGGTGAAGGACATGCAGCTGCTGCAGCTCTGACGCTTAACCCTGACCTGGGCTCAGGGCTAAAGCCACAGCAGCTGCCTGCCCCCTACTCTGCCTTGTACTCTAGGACAAGGGGCTCCCCCACTTCCCCACTGAATGGGGAAAAATCTTTGTCTTGCATTCAAGTAAATACAGTAGGTATTACTTAGAAAGTGGCTGTTTCACTGCTCAATTTGAGGAAAAAGGAAGAAATCAAATGGTGACCCTACAGAGCAGTTTGCCTCAGCTCAGCAACAGATGTGTCAAACGACTTATCCCAGTGATGAGAAGTTAATTGGTGCTATAAATAGTATTGTGCAGACAAAAAAAAAATAAATCACACGGCTACTCAATTCTTATATCCCAAACAGCAAGCCAGCTTTGTTTTTCAGTAAAACTATCTGGATTCAAGGGAAGTGGGTTGGGTCAGTTGTTTTACATGTGGATTAACGCAGACAGATAATTTGATTTCAAGCTATTGAGAGATTTCCTTCCTTTTATGTTTCAGAAGTGCAGGGCTGCATGCAGCTAAATGAGATCTGTAGATTACAGGGGAAGAAAGTCTAGCTCCAATAAAACAGCATAGCAACAAATATTTTGTTATTTCCAAGGCTCTTTTCTCAGTGGATTTATGAGGGCAACTCCCATTAACACTTATGGGAGTAATACAAAATAATGCATCAAAGGAAATAGATTTTTTTTTTTACATATCTGAATCAAATCATTAATATCTGCTATAGTGTTTTCTTCCACTAAACACATTTGTACTGCCAGGAAAATCATTGTCCTGCAGAGTTCAGAACAAGCCTCTCCTTAGTGGTTTATTTATGGCTTAAAAGGGGAAAGATTCTTTCTCCTCTTCCTCTGAAAGGTTATCTTGTTCAACTGTCTCCCTCTTGCACCCAGTGGGACATGTGGGCCCTTTATGGCCTCATCAAGGATCGGAAAACATGCATAAATAATACCTCAGACAGGAAAAAGCTCAATATTCATGTGCGATTCCTGAAGCTATTAAATCAAACCCATTTTATCAACTGCTTACTAACTGGAGCATTACTTTCCCTTATTTCAGTCTCGCTAACAAGGAAAAATAGGGCCAAGTTTTTATACCCCAACTAGTGTCACTGAAGTCTGATTTACACTGGCATAGAAAGAAGGTGGGATCAGAATAAGACCCATTACCTTCATTTCTCCCATTCTAAAGCGCCTGACTTTTTTATCAAGCTAATCAGGTTTAAGAGCCCAAGACACTACAGTGAAAATACATATTTAGAGCAGTGTATTACTTGTTTTTTTAAGGGCAAATTCAGAGTTGAGAATGGGTAAGGGGGGGTCCATGCCAGTCAGTCCATGGAATCCGTTTACTCCAGCTCTGCTCTTGGCCCCATTAACGCAATCCAGTGTTCCTGGGAGAAACTCACTGCAGGTTTTTAGTTTTACAAGGCAAATATACCATTGAGGACTAATAAATAGTATCTCCAGGAAGCAAATGTATTCAGCCCACTAGACGTCTCAGATAATCAGTCTGTGCATGCATAAACTTATAAAAGGAAGGAAAAACAGATACATTTTAATGACAGTCTCATAGAGACCCATCATCCATATGATGGATTCTGGCACATAAACGTCTCTGTAACATTGCCAAGAGAACAGTCTTTGTTGCACACTGCAGCAGCATCCTGCTCCAGAACCTAGCTGCCTGTCTAAGGGGCAGAAACAATGTCACGAACTCGGCCAATTAACTTCACCGCTCACAGTGGCAAATATCTTAGCGCTTGTAAAGCAGTCTTCCAAACAGAGCCGCGTCCTGCTCTCTCATACTAGTATATTGGCTTCAATGGAGTTGCACTGACGGCTAAATCTGGCCTTCAGAGAATAACATTATGCCTTGTTCATACAACTGGGTAAATCAAGAAGCTACACTGACCCCATTGATCAGTCTGGGCACAAATAAAATGCCTCTTACTTCAACATGTTTCCACTAATGCAGAGTGCAACTGGGATTTGAGTGGAAGAGAGATACTCCAGCCTCTACTGCTAAATACAGTTAACCAGGAACAGTTTTGATTACAGGCTGCACAAGGAGCAACCTGCATAGGTAAGCTTGTCAGGCATCTTTGTTAAAAAACCCTTCTCCAGTTGTCTCTAATTCTGCTGAACTTTAAGCATTTAGGCCAAAGTTTTCCCTGCTTGCTCTCTCTCTCTCTTGGGCTGAATTATTTTCTTTCTCTTTTTTTTAATTTCAGCTAAAATAGTTCAGAGTTTCTTAGATCCAGATTAAGAAAGAATAAATTGTTTTACCCATGCTAAACAGCTCCTGACAAATGTGTTATTCTAAGAAACTCTAGTGCCTCCCTGGTTTTAGGATAGGGGCATAACAGCAGGATGACTTCTTGCCAAATGTCAAGGGTGTCTTTTTTGCTGGCTGTAAAACCCTGTGCAAATCTCTTAAGAGCCTCTGAAAATTGTCATTTGCATATACACAGGGGTTATTTAGAGCTAAATTCTCCCAATATTTCAGAAGCACAGAGCATGCCTGCAGGCCAGAACTGAAGGGACTTAACAGGACTCTTTCTGCAGTTGCTTTTGCTGGCAGTCATGCAGCAAAAATAAGAGGGGGTGAGATGTAAAGGGAAAGAGAAGGGCTGGGATGAAGAAAGGCTGAATTTATTTTAGGCAAAGAAATGCATGCTTAGAGCTCAGCCAGACCCCAAGGCAGATCACGCTGGAACTGATTGATAAAGTTGGAAAATCAGGCAGAACATGAAATATGTCCCTCAGCTCAGTGAGAAAGTTGAAGGTGAATGGTGAGGGTATGCCTGTTACCAGAAAACTTCTGCTAACACCTCACTTGTAATTATGGTTAACTTTCCTTGGCCCACAAGAATAACAGAACCCCACTCAAAACAACCAAAATGTTTAAAGGATGTCTCTTTACAAACTTAACAATCAATGCTTGCTGTTGTCCTTGTAACATGCAGATTACAATGCATCCACAAATAAGGGCATTTTCAGTCATGTATGGGATAGGGTGCATGTAACCCTGCACTGCAAGGGATAGAGTGAAAGACTTAATGTTTAAAAGGGCTCGCTTTAGCCAGCTGTCTTGAAGACATCTGCATTGTCTGAGCCTGCAATCCCTGACAGCAGAGTGAAGACCAGGGCTGGAAACTACCACTTGGCCAATCCAGAAGATTGCTGACCCCCTTGCAAGTGCTCTACCCCACACATCCTGGACCCTGCGCTATTCTTCCTTTGATTTGTACACTGGTACCAGAGACTACTGCTGCTGCTAGGTTCATTGCTTCTAGTGCTGAGGATCAGCCCTGCAATACTTACAGAGGAGAACTGCCCCACTGGTATCCCTAGGGGAGGACAGGAGAAGGACTACTGAGCACAGCAGTGGATTCTCCTTTTAAAAGGACCTTTCAGCTGAAACCCAAGGGATGCACTCACTGCACTGGGGAGAGTTACTGCCATTTGTGGTCAGAGGCTATACTCACTTCCACTTCCCTAGAGCAAGGACAGACATGCACTACCTGCTGGAAAGCACCACCACATTTACAGGAAAGCTGGTGGGGATTGACTTGAACTGTCTGACCTGAAATGCAGAGTTCAGGACCTGATCAGGTCACAGCTCAAACTTACAAACTTTGCGAGCAAGACTGGATTTGGACCTTATCTCTTTCTTACAACAGTTTTGGAGATGGCAATTATTCCCTTCCTGCTTTCCACAGCTACCCCTATTTCTGACACAGCTTGTGTGTCCTTTGACTAACTTTCCATGCCTTACACAGCCAAAGCCGCTTAGCTGAGGGCTGCTTTCCTTTCAGTTGAACATTTTTCACTAGTGTCTAACTGCAGCTGTTTGGAAGCAGAAATGTTTAGCTTCTGGATGACTACCTCAGGTCTGCTCTAAGAAACTGGCTTT
Source organism: Caiman crocodilus (assembly GCA_030014935.1). NCBI lineage: Eukaryota > Metazoa > Chordata > Crocodylia > Alligatoridae > Caiman > Caiman crocodilus. The sequence goes on from JAGPOW010001167.1 coordinate 13,889,294, forward strand.
GGGTTTAGTTATCCCCTTTTAATAACTACTCCGTCAAAACTTGTGCTGAGGAGCTGGAAAAAGAATATTTCACGTTTGCTTTTACTGTCTAGCCACTTCAAATGTTCAATAATAAATTCCATCCATTATTACACCAGAAACCTGGGCTGTTTAAACAGGAACAGTTTCAGCTATAATAAACAAATCTTTTAACTCATTTTTATTAAGTTTACATAAGTAATAGAGAGAAGTGGCAAACAGAATCCAACCATTCTGTGCAAAATAAACTCAGTTAAGGAGCCTTCCCGTAGAGGACGTGAAAACTTTTATATGAGTTCCCATCAGATTTGACACCGAAATCACACACAACAGATGCATCTACATGTCACCCTATGGCAACGTAGTGATCATGTGGGTCTAGATGTGATTGTCAGCTGTGCTGCCTTAGCGGCACGCTTCCCTAGCATAGAGCACCACCATGGTGACATTGCTGCAAAACTTACCCTTGCACATGGCACAGTAATACCCTGTACTGTGCCATGCCTTAGTACTAATAGTAGTAATAAAGGAAGTATTAAGCACAGCACCATAGCAACACTGCTGTACAGTGACATGTAGATGCTGTACCCAATGTTTCACAAAAAAAATACTCAGATGAGAGGGAAAGGACTAAAAATGAGTAACATGATATAAAACATGTTAATACAGGGAACCAAGAGAAATATTTAAGTGTCAAGTTGTTTTTAGAAGAGTGCTTGGCTAAGGTTTTAATCCACCTGGATTGAGACAAGGAAAGTGGTGCGTAGTACAGAGTAATATTTCAAGAAAGCAAACAACAGAAAGTACTTTAATATTTGATGGACTGTTGTGCTTCAAAAATTCCATTATTCAGCAACAAGCACCCAGATTAAAGTGACGCAGGAAGCTGCTGGGATGAAATTACAGCAGCTGGGAATGCTAGCGCTCCTATTCCAATGCATCTTTTCATCTCATTTCTAAGTGTTTCAGTGCTCATACTAATTAAATAGGACTCTTTTTCTGAGCAATCATCTTAGGATCAACTCAGCCTCAGTGTGGGGCTCCATGTCCCAAAATTTAGCTGAATTCACTTGGGGTGGGCTAGGCATACAGTAGACAAGGAGGACACAACTTTGAGGGCATGTCTATGCTGCAAACAAAGATATGACTGCATCACGAGTAAATGTACCTTTTATTTTTGCTAGCTTAGGTACTAAAAGCATTGGCAGCACTGCTTTGTATTTTCAGCACTACCTACATTTTTGCTGCCAGGTACAAGTCCAGTGAAGAGCCTCTACTGAAGCCCAGGTTCCTGCAGCTTCCCTAGTACCCAAGCTGGCTACCATGGGGTGTGTTTGCACAAGCTACTGTCACACCTCCCAACTGCAGTGTAGTCTGAGAAGAGGGCAGGAACAGGCCACTTGCCTAAGAGACTCATACTCTGCAGGCCTTGCTGCAGGAGAACGTCACACAAGCAGAGGACAAGTGTCCAGGCCCAGCAGGGTAAAATGAAGAAGCTTCAGAAGAGATGAAGGTGAGAAACTAGAAATGAAGAGAGATGGAGACTTCCAGGGAGGAATCAAACAGGGAAAAGTTGGCGTAATCTGTTTTCCAGTAAGCTGAGAAGGAAATATTCCCACCTGGGACTTGAACTTCACTGTCACCTGGGGCTCAGTTACCACAGGTTTCTTATGCCAAAACCGAAATGACAGTCTTCTCCACTTGCTCTTCAGAGAATGGATTTCCATCTCAACTACCTCCTCCCTTCCTCTTCTTCCACGCACTTTTACAGCACTGCACAAGGCACCATTTGAGGGCCTTCAGCAGAGTGGGAACTAATTAATTTTAAAGGAGAGCAAGGAGAGATTAAAAATAAAAAAGGCTTAATGATTTAAGATCCTTACATAGTGTCAAAGCAGCAAATGACATGAGAGGAACAGAATATGCTATCAACTGCAGAAGTACAATACCTTTAATGCTGTCCTCTTCTTGTAGTTGCTTTAAAATAGAAGCTCTCCCTTGATCTGGGGCCCAGGTCCTTGGCTTGACAATAACTATATCTGTCAGAAAAAAGAGAGACATTTGTTTTTCTGTGCCAGAGAGAAGCGAATAAGATCATTTACATGAAGAATGAAATTCAGGTTCCCTAGATTTCTCTCCGCTGCTTTTAAGAGATGTGAATCTGTTGGCCCAGCAGGAAACACTGTCTCAACAGTCTGCTCCAACATGACCCTACAGTCCAAGGAAATCCAATCCATCAGAATTGCCACAGAGTATAAACTCAGCGGAAGCAGCACATTCGGGCCAGTAGCTAGTGCTTTCTGAATATTTTGAATCGTTTGAATGCTCTCCCAGCACTACCATACTCCCATGTACCAGCACAGGGTAAGATGATGCACAGTCAACCTGTTTAAGTTAGGCTGTTACTCCTTTGAATACTTAGAAACAGCTGAAAACTGCTTGGGAGCTTTGGCACCTTGACTCTTACAGAAGTGTCAAGGATCTACTGAAGCCAAGTGTCAGAACAGAGACCAGCAGCTCCCATGCAGACCTTGCTTTCTTCTTGACCATCCCCAAGACCCAGGGCTGGTTTGTGAAGTGGACACGCTGATTTCCTCATACAACGGTTGGAAAATAAATCCACCCCCAACAAAGTAAATTTGCAGCAAACCCTGTGAGTTCTGTAACTCAGGTTTTCCACCCCCGTCCCAGAGTGCTTCCTGCGTTGAATAAAATGTGCCCCTTTTAAAAAACAAGTGGTAAATATCAGCAGCTCAATAGGGATATCAGAAGCTATCTGGAAAAATGTCAGCATTTTCCTACCAAACACTGTGTATTAACTAGTTATGTAGCAGTAGTGCCCATAGCCCTGGCAGCACTAAGCAAGATGCAGAAAAATAGGACAAAAATGGGGTTCCTGCTCAAATCACGCTAAAACAAATATTAAATAGAAATTATAACAAAGTAGAAAATACAAATACATTTGTTAAAAATAGAATTTTCCTCAACAAAATCTGTCAGAATTATAGAAATGTCATTTTCCATAAAATACTGATAACAATTTGAAAAGAAAAAACAGGAAAAAGACATAAGCTCCTGCCATAACAATTTTGGGGTTCCTAACCGAAATATAGGGTTCTTCTAAATAAAAGACTTCAAAAACAGATAAGGTGGATCAAAAAACAAAAAAGATAATATTGCACCAAAATAAATTAGGTTTGTTGCAATAAGTTTGAAACTTTGGAATATTTAACAAAAATAGACTTAATTTTCCATTTCTCCATAGGTTTAAAGGCCAGAGGGAACATTAGAACCACCTAGTCTGACTCCTGCATAACACAGGTCCATACACTTTACAAATAGTCAGGTCTAAATACAGTGTAATTATTCTTAAAATTCCAACGTACATACAGCAGCAGATGTCTTCATTTATTAATACTAACTGAATTTTTTCTGCTATCAGCCAGGAAATAAGAGAAATTATGATGGAAAGAATCTCAGTCTCTTTGGAAATCAATTGAAAAAGCATTGGTCTTTGAATGTTGACTGAAGACAACTTTCAAACTTTCACCTTTTGTTTGAACTTAAGGGTATGTACTACAGGTGTGCAAAACAGGCCCTATTCAATTTGAATTTGGTCTGAATCAGGGACAGTGATTCTATTTGTTGATTCAGATCACTGTCCCCGATTCAATTCTGCCAAATCCGAATCTGAAGATTTGATGCCGATTCAGAGAATCAATGATTCGGACATAGACATGGCTTTAAATGTTTTTTCTACATATCTCGAGGTACCAGGCTCAGCTTGTGAATGCTGTAATACCGGGGCACATGAAGCATCCCACAGGAGTGCATGGGGGTCCCCTGCATGCTCGGCAGTGAACCCACAAGTGGATTGGAAGTACTCCCAGTCCACTTCCAGGTCCACCAGGGAGTGCAATGGGCCCCCCCGAGCGCCCCAGCTCAGCAATTAGTCACAGAGGGACCCCAGGTGCCCAAGACCCAAGAGGCATCAGTCGCCAAGCTGGGGAGTACCGGGGAAGGGTAGGAGGGTGGGGGAGGGCCCCACGCACTCCCTGACGGACCCAGAAGTTGACCAGAGTTCACTTCTGGATCTGCTGCCGAGTGTGCTGGGGAGCCTCCCGCACTTCTGTGGAAGGCTCCGTGCACCCCAGCATCGCAGCATTCATGAGCCACCTGCTACCTAGAGGTATGTAGAAGAAGCATTTAAAGCTGTGTCTATCTCTGAATCGCCAAATCTTTCCGAATCTCTCCAAATCGATTCGGAGGGTTCCGATTTGATTCGGAGAGATTAAAGGGTCCTCTGATTCAATTCAGATTTGTAGATTCAGCCACTGAATTTGCTGAATTTCCACCAAATCGAATCAGGGACCAAAGTTTCCCGCAGCCCTAGTATACACCTTGCAGCCAAATAGTGCCAGGAATTTCACATACATACATAACCTATGCCAGGCCCCCAGGAGGGAACATGCACGTGGGATCTACAGTGTCCCTCCCTGATATATCAGCCCAATATACCCAGACCAGACAACTCCCCCAGACCACCATTCTATGTCCCTCCCATTCTATGGCCCGCTTCCAGCAACAGATCACATGCCCACTTGTACTTGTAACATAGCTTCACCAGTGGATCCCTTTCTATCTTCACACATGTGCAGGGCAATTAGATAAAAAAAACTATCATACAATCATAGAAAATTACGGTTGGAAGGGACCTCTGGAGGTCATCTAGTCCAACCCCTGCTCGAAGTAGGACCATTCCCAACTAGATCATCCTAGCCAAGGTTTTGTCTAGCCAGGTCTTAAAAACCCCCAAAGATGGAGATTCCACAACCTCTCTGGGTAGCCTGGGTAAGCTGTACCCTCTCTGGGCATCAGTGTTTTACTACCCTCATAGTGAGAAAGTTTTCACTTGTATCTAACCTAAACTTCCCTTGCTGCAGCTTGAGACCATTGCTCCTTGTTCTGTCATCTGCCACCACTGAAAACTGCCTCTCTGGAGCCCCTCCCTTCAGGTAGTTGAAGGTTGCTATTAAATCCCCTCTCAGTCTTCTCTTCTTCAAACAGTTCCCTTCATGGCAACGGAGCACCATAGTTTCATAGTAACTAGGGTCAGAAGGGGCCTAGAGCAGGCCATCTAGTCTGACCCCCTGCCAATGGCAGGAAACAAGTGCTGGGGTCACAGGAAGTACTGTTGCCCTTTTCTTCCATTCCTTCCCTTGTCTTGGAGGCACACACAACCTTCTATGGACTTGAGGTCTCAGAACACGTTTCCTCTGCCCTGGAGGCATTTGACACCTTCCCAGATTGAACACAGACTGCTGCCAAAATGATTGGGGGTCATCCTTTTTCAGCAGATCTGATCAGAATCAATAGGCCTTTTTTGGTGCATTTCTAGCTCCTTGTTGGAGATTAATTCAGAGAACAAATCTTTCCGTCCCATCCCATCCTAGTTTCACTAAGTAACAAAACAGGAATTGCTCCTTTTTTTTAGAATGAGATCACATCAATCTTTCACCTTCTAGAATTAGTGAAACTGCATTTGATTTTGTTATTGCTCTTATCAATAATAATAATCGTAGAATAAAAAAAAATTATGGTTGGAAGGGACCTCAGGAGGTCACATCTAGTCCAACCCCTTGCTCAAAGCAGGACCATCCCCAGCTAGATTATCCCAGCCACGCTTTATCTAGCCAGGTCTTGAAAACCTCCAGAAATGAAGAGTCCACAACCTCTCTGAATCACCTGTTACAGTGTTTTCATAGTCTACTAGTGAGAAATTTTTCCTAATATCTAACCTAAATTTCCCTTGCTGCAACTTGACACAATTGCGCCTTAAAACCCAAAGTAAAGCTCAAACAACTACAGTTATCTTTGATTAACTACAAAGTATCTAAGATTTCCCTATGGCTTGTGATTCAGGATGAGTTTCTTTGTGTGCTAATTTCTCTTATCTCTTGCTTCTTTTCAAGAAAATGGCAACCTCCCTTGAATAGCTGAGCACCTTATCTAGTTCACTATGGGGTACCCCTAATTTTTTGAACAAGAAGTCAAGTCATGGTTTATCTTAAATGTCAACAATAGCAGCCCAGACAGCTGAGTACCTAAGTTCTTTATCCTTCCCCTGGACACATACTTCTATTTAAAGTATTCAAGACCAAAATAGTCTAGTGTATGAATCCTGGAAATTATTTATTACCCCATGGATCAGCAAAGTGTTGCAAGCAACTTAATATACAACTCTCCTTGTCAACCTCAGTTTAAGCTTTTTAATTACCTGCGGCTGCAAACAGTGCTGGGGTGTCTTATCAGCAGAGATCCGTCCCAGTTTTCTGTTCACCACAGAAAAACGCAGACATACTCCTTTTAAGGAGAAAAATGTGGATTTTCTCCTTTAAAGGAGAAAATCACAGTGCCCATACGCCTGGTGCCCCTCATTCCTGACCCAGAGCCCTGTTGGTGCCCCTCACTCCCCATTTACAGCCTGCCTGCAAGCTCAGGGCTCCCTGCCCAGCTGCCCTCCCCTCAGGGCCTCTGCAGCCCATCAGGCAGGACCCAGGGCAGGAGGATGGAGCACAGCAAGCAGGCTTAGTGCTGCCCCCAGGAGCCCCATGATGGCCACACCACAATGGTGAGGTGCCCTCTGTCCACCTGGAAGCAGCAGGGGACACAACTCCACGCTGCCCCTGCTAGGCAAGAACGGGGGCACTTTGTCATGGTGGTGAGGCTAGCATGGGGCTTGGGGCTGCAGCTCCAAGCCTGTCTGGTGGGGAAGGCAGCAGGAGGGGAGCCCTGAACCCACAGTGGGCAGCGTGCATTCTCCCCTCCCCAAAGGGGCTCTGCTCCGGCCATGCCACCCATGGGGCGGGGGGCAGGTTCTGCACCCTGTTCCAGCCACAGCAGCTGCCGCCTCCTATGGGTAGCAGCTAGGGATCTAATGCTGCTGGGGGAGGAGGGGGGCAGCTGTGGGCCCTGGCCATGGTCCCATACCCCACGCGTGCACGCACACACACACACACACACACGCTGGGCATATTTTAATCATGGAAAAACATCAATTTGGCGTTCTTTAATCAGAGCTTTTGTTAGAGAATGTGTGATTTTTAAGCACAGAAAGCCAGGATCCGTGCTTATGGGCAAAAGGTTATCCATGAGCCATGGCCTAGAGACCGTATATCTAGTGGTTGGGGCACCAGCCTATGATTTGGGAGACTTTGGCTTAAGTCCCTGATCCATCACAGATTCCCTGAGGGTCTTTGGGTCTCTCTGTGCCTCCATTCATTCCCTATCTATAAAATGGGGATAATGCCACTGCTCTACCTCTCAGAGGTTTTGTGAAGACAAATACATGGCAAGGTACTTGTACCCTCACAACTGAGGTTATTGTGGTACTTCAGGAAGAAAAAAAAGCTAGCGACTATCATATCCTCATAGTCTGCAATGTGTCAATACTAAAAGAAAGGACATTTTATATTTTACATGCAAGTCATAGTTAAGTTTTATTTTTTTAAGCATAAAGGTAAGTCAATAGATCTGATAATTAGGTCTAGTAAAGGACGGTTTTATAGAAAAAGCCAATACTTATTCAGATATCCTTTACTGCTAAACTACTTATAGTCTACGTGTCTCCTGACAGCATTATATCCAAAGTAGCAATAATTATCATATTAGCACAGCAATAACTAATGTAGCACCAGTAGCAGCAATAGTAATTATATTCAAAGTAGTTACTGCCACACTACTGGCTGCCTCCTTGTTCCTTATCCCAGCTTTGGGTGATTTACCAAACATAAGTAGAAAAGAAGACTTTTCTAAAAATTTGAAAGTAAAATCTAATGGATATACATTGGTAACTCACAAAATAAATGATCTTAGCTCCCTGACTACATAAGATGTCCAGCAATCGAACTGTCTTCTTTGCTAGAGTCCTCTCTCAAAAGTTTCTGTATAATTTCCACTTGCGGTGAAATTGAGCTCTCTGATGTTGGAATCAGTTTTGAGAGAACCCTGATTAGCTTTCAATCTCACTTACACTACTTTCTGTTCTATTCACCATCACTTAGTTCCTCCTTTTACTACTACTTTACACTGCACGGCCTCTGTTGAATAACAACTTAGTGAGAAAAATATTCATTCTAATCTAACATGGCAAGAAAGCAAGGAAAATACTGGAGGAGAAAAAAAATTAGGGCCAAATGTTGATATTGCACGTTGTGAGTATAAAAATTAGTGAAAAAAATCAGCAATGTTATGCCCCCAGTATGTCAAATATTAAAGTAATGCCCTGCTGCACCCATGCCTGTCCCCTGGGATGGCATGTGCTACCCATCTGGGCAACTGGATATTGGCACCTAAGTAAAGTCAAAGAAGAGACCCCGCCCACCCCTCCTTAACTCCATCCAGGTCTCTTCTAAGGTGAGAGAAAAGCTAAGCATAAGGGGACCAAATTCACTTGGAGCTTATGAACATATCAACCTAACCAACTGTAGTAGCCCAAGACGCCTGCCATAGAGTCTTTCCACTGACCTTAATAGAAAGAAGACCAGGCCCTAGGAGAGGAAGAGAAAGAAGCATGAAATGGCTTGTGGGGGAGAAGAGGCTAGCTGTAAGCTGAAAAGCTCAGTTGCCCACTGCACCCCTGAAGCCATCCGTTCCTCCAAACAAAGCATACACATTGAGTACGTTCTCCCACAGGTCAGATATTAGACACAGGGGCAGAGAAAGTCTGGGGAAGGATATACTGCTAATACATGGGTGGTACTCCGTCATGCTTCGCGACTTCCTCTTTGCTGACGACTGTGTGTTATACACAGGGTCACAGGCTGACATGCAACAATCCATGGACGCATTCTCATTCACCTGTGACAGCTTCAGACCTGCTATCAACATGAAGAAGACTGAAGTGACGTTTCAACCTGCACCTGGCACAACACCCCAGGAACCACACATCTCAGTTAAAGGCCAACAACTGTTGATGGTCAACATGTTTGCCTACTCAGGCAGCACACTCTCCCGTGCTGTCCACATTGATGACGAAGTCAATGCGAGATGAGCAAAAGCTAGTGTGGCCTTCAGCAGACTCCATAAGTCAGTCTGGGACCATGGAGGCATCAGAATGTCGACAAAAATGAAGGTTTACATCGCCATCATCCTTCCAACCCTCCTTTAGGCCTGCGAAACCTCGACCATTTACCATGCCAAGAATCTAAACTACTTCCACCTGTGCTGCCTGCGAAAGATACTAAAGATCAAATGGCAGGGCATGATTCTGGACACCGAGGTGCTCAGAAGATCAGTTCTCCCCGGTATTCACACCCTGCTGAACCTAGCACAGCTAAGATGGGCTTGCCACCTTTCAAAAAGGCCTGACATTTATCGGTCAAAGAAAGTCTTCTATGGTGAACTCTCAAATGGAGTATGCTTTTGCAGTGCACCAAAAACACCCTAAAGGTGTCCCTAGGAGTTTTGGCATTGACCCAGAGTCAGGGTAGCAAATCGCTCAGGACCATCCATCCTGGAGATCCCACACCCAGAATGGAGCGAGCACTGGCCTTTGAACAGCAACGCACGGCAAAAGCAAGGAAGAACCACACAGTCAGGAAAACGAAAACCTCCCTATCCAGTTCTCATCACTCTCTTGCCCCTGCTGCAGCCAATTGTTCAAAGCAAAGATCAGACTTATAAGTCACCTACATACTCACATGACCTGGCCTCCAGGGACCTACACTTTCTTCCCTTTCCCTTTTTTCTCCTTGCTCCTTCCCTTTTTCTTTCCCACTTCTTTTTTCTCTTCTTCCCTCCCCTACCCCTCGCTGGATGCAGTCGTCTTCACCCACAAAGGATGAAAGTACACTGTACACTCCTCTTCTGGATGAAAAGAGATCAATCAGTGCAACTGCTAAACCTCAAGCAACACCTGGGCATCTTTTGGGGTCCTCTGTCCTTGTATTGTGGTGGCTACGCCATCTTCCCTCCCAAGGGAAAGATATTTCCAGACTTGCCACCTACACTGAGAACATAGCCTATTGGTTCTACAGTGCACACGATCCCATCACATTTACACTGATGTAGTGTCACTGATTTTAAGGGAGTCATCTGTGATTTATACTGGAAGACGTGAGGTGAGAAATCAAGCCCAAAGTCACTGCCAGCCCAGAGCTTGTTGAAGCTCATTACTGCAGCTAGAAGTCCCTTTTTCAACTCCTGGCTGCTGTCCATTTAGATGACATGACCTGTGCAGCAGAAAAATAGAGAAAGGCACCAGCTTGGAGCACATGACATTTAATAAAACACAATCTGTACTTCATTATAAAAATGCTGCTCCATTCCAGTGATATACTTTTATCGCAGATTTTAATCAAATCTCTTACAGCTCTCAGATGAGAAAGGTGGAGAAAAACCTGTAATGGCTTTCCTAATTGCTTGTTCTCTCTCACTTGTAACTAATTACCCCAGTCACACTGTTACAGATTCTTGGGCTTTTTATATTCTCTCAATCACAAACACCTACAGTATTAAAAGAAAGAAATTAGACAATTAAACCATCTAATTCTAACACCTAATGTGAATAAATATTTTCAGATGAAAGGAATGGTCAGAACATCAAATGCCTTGCACTGCAAAAAGCATGAGGAAATAAAATATCCATCAGCAAAGACATTATTGTCACCATCAACAGACACCATAACTCCTAGTCACTCCTCCTCTTCCTCTTATTCTCTAACATTTAGCCTCTGCTGAATAATTATAACTTAGCTAACAAAGGGTTTACTCCAACCTAACAAGGCAAAGTATCAAGGAAAACACTAGAACAGAAAAAGTTCAGGGCCAAATTCTGACATTGCAATTTCATGAACATGAGTAATAGTGGAAAGTCGGCATTTTTATACCACCTGTATGGCAGCAAGTAAAGCTATGTCCTGCTGTATTTGTCTTCTGCCAGGACTGCTTGCTTTGCTCATGTCTGTCCTCTCTGTCCACTCTTCCCCTTCTATAGTATAACATCCCAGGTACCGGTAGCAGCCTTCCAGTCTATCTATTATGTTAAGACTTCTCCCTATTCCCCCATATTAAAAACTTCTGAAAATAAACTTCAAGTGGTGGTGGACGGGTCATACTCGACCTGGAGAGATGTTAGTAGTGGGGTTCCCCAGGGCTCAGTCCTCGGGTCTGCGCTGTTCAACATCTTCATCGCTGACTTGAACGAGGGGGTGGAAAGCAAGCTGTCCAAGTTTGCTGACAACACCAAACTGTGGGCTGAGGTGGGGACACCAGAAGAGAGGGAGAAGC
>JAGPOW010001167.1:13900700-13935241 GCA_030014935.1 Caiman crocodilus
GGGTAACTAGGACCAATGGTCACAAGTTACTGGAGAACAGGTTTAGGTTGGACATTAGGAAACACTACTTCACAGTTAGGGTGGCTAGGACGTGGAACCAGCTTCCTAGGGAAGCGGTTCTTGCTCCTACCTTGGGCATCTTCAAGAGTAGATTGGATAGGTACTTGGCTGGGCTCCTGTGACCCTGGCACTCGTTCCTGCCATTGGCAGGGGGTCAGACTAGATGGCCTGCTCTAGGCCCCTTCTGACCCTATGGCACTATGAAACTATGAAACTATAAACTTTTTTCTTTTTTCACATCATGGAGTCTGACCGTGGTGGGCCAGATACAGCCTTGGGATATGCCTGTACACATTCAGTGATTTCAGTGGATTCTGGTCTCCTCTGCTTGGTAGTAAGCCAATCTACAGCATCTACTACATCACTAGTGAAATGCACCCGTTCTACACTTTTGAGCTGATTCTTCCTCTGTGCACATAAGTAGCTGCAATTCTGGATCTGAGCCAGAGTCCAAAAGGGGCATACAAATACCTAAAAGGGGTGTGATTAACCCACATCTCAATGTTTTCCTCAGCAAGAATCACAATATTGCAGCGAGCAGCTGCTGCAAAAACACAATGAGAACATGACTGTAAGGTTTACCTTCTGTCACTCCAACGAGCTTCTGCCTGCAACTGTGCAGTTCTGGCATGGAATATAATGGGGAATTTGGCCGATGTATTTTATAATGTTACTCTGGAATCACCCAGAGAACTGAAGCTACAACCCTCCCTCTTTACACCCACCGTCCAGAATCAATACCAATGGGCCAATTCTCCTCACTTACAGCAGTAAAGAGCAGGAGAAGCAACTTCAGTGAAAGGAGTTACACCAGCGCCAAGATGGTGAGAAAATAATTGTTGCCATTTGTATCCAAGTTCAATTCGTTTTTGTTCTATTTGTATTGATTGTAACCAGCTCCTTCCCCAAGCAATAAATCCTCTAGGCCTGGGGCTTTGTCACTAGTTTAACTCAGCTAAGGCATTACAACCGTACATAGTGCTGAATGGTGCTCTTTGTGCAGCATCTTATGTTTTTTGTGACTTGTTTTTCTTAACAAAGAGGCAAGGAACTGAACTGAAAGGATGTTTTTTTCTGAGCTCTGTCTTCTTTTTTTTCCACCTTTGCCCCTTGTTTGCAGAATACTTGCACAGATCCAGGCCCCTCTGGATGACAATATTAATAAATCTATCAATAAAACAAGGAAGAACAAACATAGGGTGTCCCAAAATGCAGCACACTAAGGGCACAGACAGAAGTTATATTTGTTGTACGATTGACCCCCTGAAAGGGCCCTACAGCCATGTCCTAACAGAAGTGCATGGCTGCAGAGCACTTTAAAAGTCCCCAACAGCACGACAAATTAACCATCATTAGATGAGGGTTCAGATGAAGGTGCTTCAAAGTGAAGTGCCTTCATTAACTTGTGTCTGAGCGGGTGGTTTGGCTGATGCAGTTCAGTGCCACCCCCAGTGCTGTCTGAGTAATGGAAGTGGGGAGAAGGGAGGGGAGGGAGCTCAGGCTAGGCTTTGCCTAGCCTGCACTAGAGGGAGGTTGGGTGGATTAGAGCCCCCGAGCTTGGGGGAGGGGGGGGCTCCAATTCACCTGCCCCTACTCCAACACAAGCTTGGCAAATACCATCCTGAGACCCCTCTCTTCCATTCTCCCTGCTTCCATCATGAAGACAGCACTGGAGCTAGGAGGGAGGGGGCAGGAATAGACACTGGAGAGACACTGCAGAGACACATCTCCTTGGCTGCATCAACTCCAAAACAGAGCTGAATCCCCCATGCTCCCAACCCAACAGCGAATGTCTGTTGGATCAGGAGGTGTGGTTTAACTCATGGCCCTTTCTGTGAAGTGCTATAAGTTAGACCAGGGAGCTGCACATGTGTCAGAGCCTTGAGTATACATGTCTCCTGTCATAGGCTACTTTTCAGCATACAAATGGTAGTAAGTAAGATCTCTCCATGTAAATGTGCAGGACACAAAAAACCTGTCACAACGGATATAAAGTATGGACCACATAATCCAAGTTATAAATAGCACTACCCTGTATATTTGTATAACACCTTCCATCCAAATAGAAGTAGAACCCAAGCTGTTTGATGGTGTAATATTTAAGTTTAAATTATAATTAAAAATTAAATTAAAAAAAAACACCTATTCAGTTCTATTCATGAATGTTGACCCCCTTATAAATTTCTATTACTGTTAATTATAATATAAATTGGTGCGTTAACAGAAAGAAAAGCATCATAAATTAAATCAACTGATACAAACCTGGGCAAAGATTAGAGAGAAAGCAATGGCAAAATGCCTAGAATTTTACAGGAAACTCTGCTAACAGTTCATTCACCAGCTAAAAGTGTTTGCTAGTTAGATACACGGGTCTTATGAAATAGATGCTAGGAGTGAAAGCATCTACTGCCAGTAAAATGTATATAAATATTGCATAAGAAGAGAACAAAAGCACTTCAGAGCACATATATGCCATAAACAAGAGCTGTGGCTTTTTTAAATGTCAGGATTTAAAATGTACAGTGGTCTATAAAATGTCACCAAAATCATTACAAGATGGCAATGATGTAAATCATTTATTAAGGAAACACAGTTTGAATTAACATTGGAAAACTGCTTCTATTTTTTACTGTATATTCCTGCAATAATTTGTTAAAATGGCAATTTTGGGTTTAGGATATTACTATGTTGCTAGAACATTTAAAATATACAACTAAAACAGCCAATGAAGAGCTACGTTTCATTTTAAGTTACCACAACACAAGCAAGTTAACTTTAATCCTAGAAGCTGAAGAAATTATGAACGATTTTCATGCATTTGTAAATTAATATTTATGAGAAGCCAAGACATTTCTGTGCTTTTAATACAAGGTCAAAACATACTTAAAACAGTGGATTTGCTTCTGCACATCAAACGGGAAAGCTAAATTGAAATTGACAATTTCTGGATAGTCACATACCTAAAAGGCACCATTTCTAAGATTTGTTTTCCTGTATGCCATATAGATTAGCAACTGTACACAACCAGGAGATTTGTAAAGTCCACTAAGCAGCCATGAATTATACATTTCAAACTGTTTAAAGCTAATATACAATAATCCTTCTGTGAAGATTCTGCTGAAGATTCAGGTTATTACCTTTTAATGTTTCTGATTACAAACAGCAGACATCTAGGAACTGAAAAACAAATAGGTATTTCATGCATAATGCACACAAACACAGTAATATTTTAATATTTTAATAACCAGGTTCAACTAATTTTATATAAAGACAAACTTCTTTACCAACAATTTTGCTACCCTAGGAATTTATTTGGCAATGAAACGGTAGTTCAATATCTTTTATAAAAAATGTAATTTAAATTTTACAACCTAATATACATAAAGGTTCATCAGACCCAATTAAACTAAAATGTAACACTTGATCACCTTTTATGCAAATTTTTAGAAGAAATTTTATTACATTATATGCTAATACAGCATTTCATTTAATTTAGGTGATGAATTACCCAATTTTGGTGCCCAGCACATTAAATACATCCAAATCAAAGATGATAATTCTTCCTAGTATAACCAGACTTCTGCCCTATTCATATAGTAGAGGGACAGTACAAATATATTAATTTTAAATAGAAAGAAAAAGTGATGCTTACAGAAAATTTACAATCAAAGTTAACCTTGAACATTAAAAAAGGAACATTTTAGACTCTGCTTTGCTGCCAGTATGTCCTAATAACAATGAAGTTCATAATGAGGGTGGCAGTGATTTGTCATATTCTCTGAGGGAGAAATGCTTCTTGTATTGAGAGTGAGAGTTAAGTAGTGCAAGACTGGGCCTACAATTGTTCCTTAGTAAGATCAGACAAACAACACTTAAGGCCTCTACTGACTATCATGCCTTCGATATGTAGTCCTGTTTCTCATTACCCAGAGTTGTGCAAAGAGAGCTTCTATGTCTGTACAGGCAACATTCTGAATTCCTACCCATTCCTAAAGGCTTTGTCTGCATGCGCCAAGACTGGCTAAAAACACAGGATTTTTTTTAAAGTTAATTTTGGGTTCCCTTTATTTGATTGTGGACTTTGAGCTTCTGAGCTTGAGTTCTCCAGAATGAAGTCTAAAAATGTAGTTTTTCCCTATATGAATACTGAGAGGTTTACAAAATCACATTACTGTAGAATCCCAGGCTTCTAGAACACAAAATACGCCTCAAAAGTTGGTAACACAGAGTGCATACAGTAGTTAGACTTGTCACATGATAGGCCCCTTGAAAGCCCTCTACAGCTGTGCCCTTACAGAAGTATAGTTGCAGAGAGCTTTAAAAGTCCCCGATAGTTCAACAAACTAACCCTCATTATATGAGCGTTCAGATGAAGGTGCTCCAAAGCAGAGTGCCTTCATTAACTTGTGTCTGATCAGCTGACTGGGGTGATGCAGCTCAGCCCCATTCCCGGTGCTGTCTGGATGATTGGGGGTGGGGCGGGGAACAAAAGGGAGGAGAAGAAGCTCCAGACTGGAGTTTGCCCGGCCTGCGCTGGAGTGGGGTTGGGTGGACTGAACCCCCCCATCTCAGGAAGGCTTCAATCCACTTGCCCCCACTCCAGCACAGGCTGGGCAAACCCTAGTCCAGAGCTCCTTCTCATCCCTTCTCCCTTGTTGGCACTACATTTATGACCCAGAAACCTTGTTCGAGGAGGACCCAAACTTTCAAACTGACCATGATTTCTCCATTCAATTTTACTGATATACAGTGATAGCAGATAAGAATAATGCAGGCTAAGCAAAGAAAATAACCTGCCCTGATTCTATATCTACCAGTCCTAGGGCTATCACAGAGGGAAGGTACATCTGGCCAGTATGTGAGCTTCACCCAAAGGTTTTCTCTTAAATGTCAGATGTCAGCAACCTAGAGGTTGAGGGCTGAGGCCCACCCCTGCACCAATGGAGTGGTGAGATGGGCTGGTGGTGTGCCCCCTCCCATAGTGGCCTCAGGTTCCCCCATCAAGAACCCTTTGCTGCTCTAAATCTCTCCTTTTTTATTTTTTTTCTCCCCTAATGACTCTTCGTTCCTGGGTATCACTGATTGGTTTCCCCGTGGTCATCATACTATCCATGTCCTGTCCTGTCAGCATATTCCTTTGTTCCAACAAACCCATCACATGCACACATCTTAATTTGTTCATTTACTGGTCTCCTAACTTGGTCTGTCCGCCAAAACCAGAAATCCCAAGGGTTCTGCAGTTGGGCACTGTGACCTAATGCTACCTTATTTCATGTTATAAAACAGTATGGTACATGCCTTCAATTTCCCAGCCTATGGGTCTGCTGGCTTCAGACACAGTGGGCCTTGAAGAAAACTTTGTCACAAACAAGCTTTTTTAAGACCAATTAACCCTTGCCATTCCCCTAGACCATTGTTCTAATGCATATCTACTTTGCCTACAAGATGACTCCTAAAAGCAAATCTCTAAATAACTTGTTTAGCTCCTCCCCCATCATCCAGACAGCACCAAAGCTGGGGAAGAGGAGGGGAGAAGGGGCAGGCCTAGGGGAGAGAACCTGCAGACCCACAGCTCCTCAGCTGGATCAGCTCCAAAATGGAGCTTGATCACCCACCATCCCAACCCAACAGTGAATGTCTTTTGGGTCAGGAGGGTTAGTCTAACTCATGGCATTTTCCATGAAGTGCCACGAGTTAGACCAGGGAGCTGCACATCTGTCAGTGCCACTACGTACATCCCACAAAAAAAGAACACTTCTTTCTTGAAGGATTTTGGAACCTTCAAGGATTTTCAGGTTTTACCTGTGCCCATCCCAAACTCGGCTCCTACTGTGGCCTACAAATTCTTATGAAGCGCTGCTCTGAAGCAAATAGGGCATGCAGAACACATTCAAATAACCTCCTAAAACTTGCAGTTCTGTTTGGAAAAATATTGAGACCTACCAAATTCCCCTTCCCTCCATGATCTCCAGGGAATTCCATCTCTAGCTTCCACTTCCTCCAGCAAACAACAACTCACTCTTTGCCTTCTTATTCCAATAAGCCTGGGCTTTTCTTGCAAATGGTGACACATGTACACTACCCCTTCTCTTTGAGGACCCCGTAATAAGGCTCAGTACTTCTAGCAGGAGCGCAGAATTAGGGGCTTCACAATACCAATAAAAGAGACAAATAAAAGAGGCTCTTGGATAGTTGATGGAAACCAATCCACAAAGACAGAAGTAGGGAAGGCATCAAGGGCTGCCTAAAGGACTCTAATGAAGAAACAGCTTTAGGACTATTCAGGGAGCTATTACGCCTATGCTTACATAAGTATACCCACTCCAGTTTCTTTTGATCTGAATTGCACTACTCATGTGCCAATATTTTATTATGAATAGAATCATCATGCGGTGGTTTTAATATGGAACAACTTCCAAACAAATTAAAAAATTATACTCACCAAGAATAAGGAGCAGCGAAAATCATTCCTGTTTCAAATGTACTTGCTAAATAATGTCACATTCAATAAAGGTTTTGCCATGAACAGTTAGTCAATCAATAAGATTAATTTATCACTAGTGAGACCTGAGTATAAACGTTTAATTTTTTTCTTTTTAACAGCTTACATTTTTCTTTGTCCTTTTCAGCAGAACTTTACCACTTAAAAGGGGCTGGATCAGATCTCATTGTAGGTCTACCACTAAGGCAATAAATTCAAGTTGCAGAATAAGAATCATGATTACATTGTACACCAAAAATAAGCACAAGACCTGAAGGCAGCATCTGATTTAGAGTGCTCTGCCACAAATCCAACCATTTGTTAAATAAAATATTTAATTTCAGTAACTAGCACTAGTGATATAATTTCATCTTGAGGAGAGATACATGGCCTACCTGCACACATAACTTAGTGATTTTATATGATCAAACTTAATTTTGAAAGTTTCTGCTAAAGGACATAAACTCCACTTTAAAAACATTGTTTTAAGAATTCCATATGGAAATTGCACACGTTTTAGATCATCCCTGCATCATACACTCATTCCAAAGGCTTTTAACTCCACTTCTACTGAGCTCTTCATCCAACCCAGAAATCTACGGGAACTCCAGGAGAAGGAAGCAGCTTCAGAGCCCAGCTCTCTAACTCACAGTTACTGTCCACACAACCTGGCAGTACCATGACAAAATGTGAAGAATAACAGAAAGTACAAGTGAAATAAGGAGAAAAAAAATACAAAGGAACAAAATGGGGAATTAAAGCGGAAGCAGCAAATTTTTTTTCCTTTTTAGAGAGAGTTGCCAAGTGCAAGGCTGACTATAGGAGGAAATATTCTGGCGACTGACATAAAATTTAGCCCAAGGCTTGTATCTAGGTTTCCTGCAGCTACCAGTCCAATTCACCATTATGCTTACTTTGATTTCCAGCTAAAAGGAACCAAAAAATTATGAAACCTAACTTTTTTGCATGTATTTGAAAGGGCTTTAATGAAGAATAACAAGTTTCCCCAAATACAAAGGGAAGTGTACGTACATTTCTGTCAAAGAGCCTCACAAAATTGCTTTTAATAGTTTTTGCTTTATAAATCATGCAAAAGAAAGTGGCCTTTGCTATATATATAAACACAGAAGTCTCAGAGCAATCTGAATTTTTCAGAAGTAAACTGAAAAAAAGGGAATCTTTGTCAATAATGTCCATTTAGCAAAATGAAAACTGCTCTTCCAAATGAATTCCTTACTGTATTCTTACAACAGAGATTAGCTACAATAAAAATCACACAGTATGGTAACAGTTTCATTATAATTACAATAACCAGAAGCACTCTACGGTCAACATTGTCAGATGCTTCTGTGTTTATCTGACATCCTTCTAGAATGTTAATTATGCTGTACTGGCTGCCAGTGGCTAACATCTAATGGCTTAGCAATTAAGCTGGCAAGGTCTCAACTCTGAACAAAAGGCAGCTACCAGATATCTTGTTTAGCTCGATCATTTCTTACCTAAAATATGTATTTTTAAAAGTCAAGTTTGTTTTAGGCATGTTCTAAGCGGGCAAAAGGAAAAAAAGGCTCCCATAAATTATCCTGAAAAAAACCCACCTGATGCTTCACAACATTTTGCAAGTTGAATTTATAAAGTCTTACCTCAGGCACTGTACTTTGTTCCAAATATTAACAGTAAATATGAATAATTATCATCTACAATGTAATCTCAAATACCATTAATAGCATCAATTAATATTACAATGACATCTAAAAGCTCCAGTAAACTTTGAAGCTTTCAAGTGCTGTATTCTATAAAAACATAATAAGAAATCGTTCTTCCCCTTCCTGTTCTGTTCAAACAGACAAGAGAAGTGAATGCGGCTGACAACTACCAAGATGCGAAATGAGGCAGAGTGTCTAAGTAGTTTGCCAAAAGTCACAAACAGCCATGAACTGAACCCAAATCTCCCAAGACCCAAACCGCAGACTTAACCACAAGGCTGTGCTTTTTCCCTCTTTTCAATGAAAACTGATCAAATACAACTGGCAGTGTCGTTGCCAATTTATAGTTATCTATGTCAAGCAACATTTTTGAGAAAAGGAAGAAAACAAGAAGCTTAACTTGAGCCAGTTGGAAAGCTCTTATCAAGGCATTTTCTCAAAGGCCAACTGGTCTCTGTTTCAGAGCAGAATGAAATGGGGGGAGTGGTGAAAACCAGTAAGAGCGTCTCCGTGGAGGAGGGCTGTATTTATCACAAGGGATTTTATAAAAATGAGTCCCAGCTAGTCCAATTAACTGACATTGCATGAGCTACAGACAAATGAAGTAAAACAAATGCATCATTGACTGTGAGGTGGCTCATTTCAAGTGCCCTGTTCAAATTCCCCAGAAGTATTTCCCAGGCATCCTACTAAAATATATGCTGCCACTGAATTCTGAACAGAGAAAAGCTTCCAAAATGCAACTGTTGTCATCCAAGGGACTAAGAGAAGTTATGATGGGTCCATTTAATTAACACAAAACGATGCAGATATTATTGAATCACAGGAAGAATTTTTCCATAGCTGCTTGCTTAAAAGAAACCTAGAATGACACATTTAGCTACACTGAACTGAAAGAAGATCTGAAATTTACCCAAAAAGCAGCAAAAGTGACATTTCCATCACAGATTTCACTCATACATGCAGAGCTGCATACCATTAGCACAGACTAAGATCACTAATACAAATGCTCCCATGGAGAAAGGTGAAAATTAAAGGTGAAATGCTATAGTGCTCCATGCTGAAAAACAATTGCCAGAGAAAGGAGCTATAAATAGCATCCAACCTCTAAGGCCCATGAATGTAAAAGAGATAGCTGGATGCCTACATACGGAAGGAAGAAATCAATCATTTATGGCTGCTGTATACCAGAGCCTCGTAACTTTTACTAACAAACCAAAAATCACACACAGAGCAAAAGATAGCTTACTGAAAGAGAATACACTAAGCATATTTGTCTTCCAAGTCAACAGCATGTGTAAGGAATATGCTTCATTTTTAACATGATCAAACTGCTGGGCAACTGTGTGGGCTGTTTAATAGTAAGCTATCACATTAATATATTTGGTGTGACTTTGTTCATGATAGCAACAGTTATTAAAGTGAATCAGGTGATACTACCTTTGAGAAGTATGCAATATTTGTAACGAGACATTAAATGGAATAATCTAAAATCTGGTATTAAACTTGTAAAAAATGGTACAGGCTGAAAAAAGTGAACAAGCCTGTTTTCTAACAGATTCTCAAGTCAAAGAGTTCAATAACTATAAAATTATACCCATCTGTTGGATTAAGTGTTTATTTTACATACCAAAATAAAATTTCTAACCATTATTTTAAAAAGTCAAACAATACTACTATCTGTACCACGTGCAAATGCCAGTAGGAATCCACATGCCTTGAAACAAGCCTTACACAGAGACATCTGCCAAAGTTCTCTCCTCTAAACCAATTATTCCAGGGGTGCTCAGCCTCCAACCTGCAGGCCTAATGAAACCTTTGCATCCAGGCTGCAGGGCTCCCCATGGGTAGGGAAATTTAGCAGTGAGGGAACAGTGGTAGCTAATGGTGCCACCCCCCCCTGCTGCCAAATTCCCATACCACATGCAGTGAGACTGCATCCCCTCTACCCACATGGCCAAATTGGGGCCAGGCGACACACCCCCACCCAGTCAGATCAGGACCAAGCTATACCCCTCCCTCCTTACAGAGCCAGATCGGGGCCTCCTCCTCTCTCTCCATGGGGCAGAGTTGGGCCAGGCCAAGTCCCTTCCACTGTACAGCTGGATTGGGGCTAAGCCATGCTCCCTTCCTCTGCACATCAAGATCAGAGCTGAACCATGCCCCCTTCACCAGCACAGCCATATTGGACATGCTCCCTACCCTGTTGTGGGCCCAGGTTAGGGCTGGGCCAAGCCACTTTCCACCATGCAACTGGATCAGGGCCAGGCTGCCCCCTACTCCTCTGCATGTGGGTGGATGGGGCCCCTGCTGTGCTTGTCTCAGGTGCCAGATTGGGACCACCAGTCAGATCTAGCCCTTGGATTAACTGGGCACTGCACATCCAGGCCACAGGTCAAAAAGGCTGGGTGTCATTGAATTATTCTGCAATACATCACCATATCATTTGGCAACAACTAGTAAATAACACATATTCAATATTCAATAACTGCACAGAAGAAAATAATAGCTCATTACTTTTCTGCCTGTAGGACATTGTCAAATTTGTCACATCCTTTTAGATGGGCACAAGCATGAAGTTCAAGGTTTGGCTTAAGTTCACAAAGTAACACAATGGCAGAGGCCACATACGGACACCTTGCAAGAATGCTGAGCAACCTGTAGGATTGGGCCTGAGTGAGGCCATGTACAGACATTCAGTTTCTCTTGGGAGAGTTGCTGCTCTCCCAGGAGAAACATGAGTGTATAGATGTTCAGGATTTTTTCCCAGAATAGAAATGGCCACTCCAGGAGAAATATAACCCAGAAACCAGAGTTAAATATCTGTACATATTCTCTTCTGAGAAGCCATGGCACAGTCCACCAGTATCCCAGTATGCTTTGCTCCTGCTCCCCCACAACTCCTGGAGGACCTATGTAGTTCACTAGACTCAGCTGCTCAAGCCAAGCAGGGAGAGAACATTCCCCCTTCACAATCCCACATTGTTCTACAGGGAAACAGTCTACTCAGAGCAATCTGTCTCCTGGCAGACTGAGGGAGTCTGCTGAGCATGATGAGGTGCGTACAAAGGGTCACCCTGGATTTGCAGCATTAGCGCTGCAAGCTCTCTGCTCCTCAGGCGCTCAGCATTTGAAAGTCTGTTCAGGCATCACCAGGTAAGTTTTTTCTCCTTGCAGAAAAACTTACCTGGTGATGCCTGAACAGACTTTCAAAGGACATTTCTAGGACATTTTTCCTAGAATATTTGAAAGTGTGTAAACAATCAGAGTTAGAATAAAACCAAAATCTCTCAATTCCCAGGCCAGTGCCCTTAACCACTGGAGCACATAGCTATAAAAATGGACTTTACCTCTGTTGTTGGACCAATGAAAATTGTTTAAACATTCTTACAAGGTTTTTCATACATCTTTTAGGCCAGCAAAGGCAGAATAAATTAAATGGTATTTCTACAGCTGTGCTGACAACCATTAATCTTGTTATTTTCAAGGGTTTTTTTTAAGGGCTTTTTTTTGTGGGGGGTGGAATCTAATCAGGAAAGAAAATGCCCGAGGTTCTGAGAGGATTCAACAAAGAGTGAAAAATCTGATTTATTACAATACTTGCCAATTTTCCTTTAACTATCAAGTCACAGATCATAGGAAAATTAGCAGTTATATAGGAAACTGGCTGTATCCAGTTCAACGATAGACTGATCTTATACTGTCCCTAACACTGCATTATGTTAATATGAGAGGCGGAACAAGAGATCAAAGAGTTCTTTGAAAGACCAACTCAAAATCCAACTAAATACCCAGGTGCTAGTCTGAAAAGTGCAGCACATGCCAAGAAATCCTAGCATATGAAATGTGCTGATACCAAATTCATCATGCAAGTGGGAAAAATGCAGCAAAACTGGCAAAGAAATGAGCCTAAGGGATCCACATTTTCTCTCCGCAAACAGAAGCAGCAATGCCAATTGCAAATCAGCCAGTATAGATTTGGAACTAATGCAGAGATAGTGTCAATAAATGTCTGAATCGCTGTATTTATCCTTTTCACTGCATTTGGGTCATGTGGCTGCTCCAAGACCTTGCCGAGAGAGAGTATAAATGAGGGATGAAATGGTGATGGAATGCAGACATCTTCTAAGGTCATAATTTTCGTACTTCACACAGCTACACTGGAGAACTTAGATGGAAAGAAAATACCCAACTAGGGGAACAAGTAAAGTGAAGGGATCTGAAAAGATGCAGCTCATATACCACTTTGATATGAAAAAAGAGGAGCGTGAGACAAATCCAAAAAGGAAACAAACCTTTGAAAAACCTAACCCCTTTGTGGCTATAACAGTGTAACTGAAATTTTCAAAGCTATCGGGGGACTTGGAAACTAAACTC
Source organism: Caiman crocodilus (assembly GCA_030014935.1). NCBI lineage: Eukaryota > Metazoa > Chordata > Crocodylia > Alligatoridae > Caiman > Caiman crocodilus. The sequence goes on from JAGPOW010001167.1 coordinate 13,913,325, forward strand.
TTAATTTTAATATGAATTGGACATTCAAATTGCTCACTTTTATAAAATCTCAGCCATAATTATTAGGAACATTTCTGTCATATCAATAAGAGCTGGAAAAGGTAAAGGCATTTGGGAAGGAGGAGTAAAAGACAGTGTTAATATTGCACATGCCCCTTTTAATGGCTGCTATGGCCTGCTGGCCATATTTGAAATGCTATGTGACTGTTCAGCACTATCTGGGAACTGTTTCAGCATTTAACATCCTCAGCTTCCTAGAATTCTGTACAATTTTCACTAACTGGTGACATCAAAACAAAAAGCCATTTTGCCTTAGTTATGTGAAATAGAAACTTAAATGTAACTATTTGCTCAAGTAAAGTGGGCAGGATTTAGTCTATGGTCTAGGAAGGCATATGGATTAGTCATTCCTTCCTTCCTCTGTCCCTGTCTTTTTCTGAAACATTCCCTTGGCATTCTTGGCAAGAGTAGGAGGTGCTATGGTATCCAGGAGCACTACTGCATTAGTATGGATGGTTTCACATTAGGGAACTAAATGATTGGAATGACTGAGTTCAGGATCCAGAGGAAAGGAAGGATTGAGAGCAGCAGAGTAAGGACTCTGGATTTCAGAAAAGCACTTTGACTTGCTCAGGGAACTCGTGGGCAAGACCTCCTGGGAAGCCAGTCTGAGGGGGAGCAGAGACCAGGACAGGTGTACTTTAAAGAAACCTTACTGAGGGCACAGAAACAAACCATCCCGATGAGCAGGAAGACTAGCAAGAATGGCAGAAGACCAGCTTGGCTTAGGTGGGAACTCTTCGGAAAACTAAATCACAAAAAGGAAGTTTATAAGAAGTGGAAACTTGAACAAATAATTAAAGCAGAATATAAGAGCAGTGCACAGGCATGCGGGGATGAAGTCAGGCAGGCTAAGCTGCAATTGGAGTTTCATGCAGCAAGGGATGTGAAGGGTAACAAGAAGGATTTCTATAAGTATGTTGGTAGCAAGAGGAGGATCAGGGAAAGTGTGGGTCCCTTACTGAATGGGGGAGGAAACCTTGTGACAGAGGATGCGGAAAAAGAGTGTTCAGTGTCTTTTTTGCCTTTGTCTTCACAGGCAAGGTCAGCTCCCAGACTACCGCACTGGGAAGCACAGTTTGGGGAGGAGGTGAGCAGCCCTCAGTGGTGAAAGAACAGGTTAGGGACTACTTAGAAAAGCTGGATGTGAACAAGTTCATGGGGCCAGATGGGATGCACCTGAGGGTGCTGAGGGAGTTGGCTGATGTGATTGCAGAGCCACTGGCCATCATCTTTGAAGCCTCATGGCAATTAGGAGAGGTCCCAGGTGACTGGAAAAGGGCAAATATAGTGCCCATATTTGAGAAAGAGAAAAAGGACATTCCAGGGAACTACAGACTGGTCAGCCTCACATCAGTTGCTGGAAAAATCATGGAGCAAATCCTCAAGGAATCTATTACTAAGCACTTGGAGAAAAAAAGTGTGATTGGGAACAGTCAGCGAGGATTCACCAGGTCATGCCTGACCAATCTGATTGCCTTCTATGACGAGGTGTCTGGCTCTGTGGATGTGGGGAGCCCTGTGGATACGGTATACCTTGATTTTAGCAAGGCTTTTGATGTGGTCTGCCACAGCATTCTCGCAGGCTAATGAACATACTGCAAGGTGGATAGAAAAATGGCTGAAGCATTGGGCTTAGGGAGTAGTAATCAATGGCTCAATGTCTACTTGGCAGCCAATATCAACCAAAGTGCCCCAGGGGTTGGTCCTAGAGCCAGTTTTCTTCAATGTCTTCATTAGGGACATGGAAGATGGCACAGAGTGCATCCTCAGCAAGTTTGAAGATGACACCAAGCTGGGGGGAGAAGTAGATATGTTGAAGGGTCAGGCTAGGATTCAGTGACCTAGACAAATTAGAGGATTGGGCCAAAGGGAATCTCATGAGGTTCAACAAGGACAAGTGGAAAGTCCAAGAACACTCCCATGCATGAGTACAGGCTTGGGGATGACTGGCTGGGCAGCAGCTCTGCAGAAAAGGACCTGGGGGTTACAGTGGACAATAAGCTGAATATGAGCCAGCAGTGTGCCCTTGTTGCAAAGAAGGCAAACAGCATACTGGCTGATAGGTGTGTTGTGAGTAGATCAAAGGAAGTGATTATTCCCCTCCATTCAGCACTGGTGAGGCCACATCTGGAGTACTGTGCTCAGGTTTGGGCTCCCCCACTGCTGAAAGGATGTGGAAAAATTGGAGAGTTCAGTAGAGAGTGACAAAAATGGTGAGGGGACTGGGGCACATGACTTGAGGAAAGACTGAGGGAGCTGGGTTTATTTAGTCTAGAGAAGAGAAGACTGAGAGGGGATTTAATTGTAGCCTTCAACTATCTGAATGGGGGTTCAAAAGAGGATGGAGCTAGACTTCTCAGTGGTGGCAGATGACAGAACAAGGAACTATGAGTGCAACAAGTGAAGTTTAGGTTAGATATTAGGAAAAATATTTCTGACTAGGAAGACAGTAAAACACTGGAACAGGTTACCAAGCAAGGCAGTGGAATCTCTGTCCTTGGAGGTTTTCAAGACCCGGCTAGACAAAACTTTGGCTGGGGTGATCTAGTTGGGGATGGTCCTTCTTTGAGCAGGGGGTTGGACTAGATGTGACCTCCTGAGGTCCCTTCCAGCCCTCACTTTCTATGATTCTATGATCTGTTTTGGGGTATGTGAGCTTAGATACCATAAATCTAATTTGCAGAGAAACTGATTCCTTGTGGCTACTGTTGATTTCAGCTAGAGATGAAGGTGTTCAATGTTTCTGAAAAAATCAGGTCATAGAGGTGTCTCCAAATGGGCTCTCAAAAAATCAGAGACCACTTAAGAAAACTTAATAGTGTGTGGGTAGGTATGTAGATTGTCTCAGAACTGAAATGCCATTACCTGGAAGAAATTGTTATACATGGAAGAGTTAGAGGGGGGGACAAGCACCATGGCAATATCAACGTTCAAAACCTATATATAAAGAAAGCTTTATTAGTGCAGATACATCGAAAACCTGCCTATGGATAAACTAGTCTGATATTCAACATGCTGTAGGTTCACACAGTGGTGTAACTAGGCAGTTCTGCAATTTAGGAGGTGGCAACTGATACTTTTTCGACCCTCCCTTCAGGTTGATAACCCAAGCTGGTGTCTCAGTTCCCTCTTTTTAGTTGCACTACTGGGTTCAGACTTGGAAGTGAATGTGGTCTAAACTCCATTTTCTTGCCAAGGCAACAGACCAGATCCATTCTGCAGCACACATTTTTTTAACTCCATTTTAACATCATACCATTCCAGTGTTTATAAAAGTATGTGCATCAAGAGAGAACTAAATTCACCATTGGTGAGAGTGCATCACTCCACTGGAATTAAGGCAATGCAAGATAAGACTGAGGCACGGATTTTCAACCCTAACCATGGCTCCTGCTAAACTCCAAAGTCTGTCTATATCCTCTACCCATAACTGGAGCCATCAATGGGTAATACCAGGGGAGGACCTCTGATCAAGAACAGTCTACATTTTTGTATGCATGTACGCTGAGCTTGCAGCGATCTCAAGATATGCCCTGCCAGCTGTCTATCTAAAGCAGGGGTCAGCAACCCCTGGGATGTGTGCTGAGCATGGCACACGACGCCATTTTGCTCGGCACGTCACAGTCAGCCATTGCTCTGGGTAGCTGCTGCCAGCAACAGAGCCCAGGCTGCTCCCAGCAGGGCTTGCAGTATCCCAGCTGCCTGGCTGGAGCAGCCTGGGCTCCCGGCCGGCAGCAGCTCCCACAGTGGGGCAGCGCAGCCCGCCCCAAGGTGCCCGTGCAGTTGCTGCCAGAATGGAGCTGATGCCAGAGCTGTGGAGCCCGGCACAGCTGTTTGCAGCCTGCCTCCTGCTTGCTGTAGCTTCCCAAAGCACGGGCTGGCTGCAAACAGCTGTGTCAGCTCCGGAAGCCTGCTATGACCTCTGTGCTGGGAGCCGGGGAGAGACCGGCTGCGCTGCCTCAGGCCCTTCCCCCACCACCCGCTCTGATGCGTGGGCACATGCGCTGGTACAGAGCTGATGCCGGAGCCTGGCACAGCTGTTTGGAGCCTCCCGGCTGCAGCCGGCCTTAGCTCTGGGATGCTGCTGCCAGCTGGGAGCCTGGGCTGCTCCCAGCAGGCAGCTGGGATGCTGAAAGCCTGGTTGGGAGGAGCCTGGGATCCAGCAGCTACCCAGAGCCAGGGTAGCTGCTGGCAGCCACAGAACCCAGGCTGAAGGACAGGGGCTTTGGTTGGGGGGCAAGGGGCAGCAGGGCTGGGGGGCACAGGGCAGCAGGGCTGGGGGGCAAGGGACACAAGCAGGGCATCCTGCCATGTACCCCTGCCCTCATTTTGTTTTTCTGGCATGCCAGCACTCCGGCAGGCACTGTGGTATCTTTCGGCACTCCAGCCAAAAAACGTTGCCTACCCCTAATCTAGGGCATCCATTAGCATTTACACCACCATCATCACTGTGGTTCTTTGAATGATTAATGCTGGCTGGATTAGTTCATGCTCCTAGCAGGATTAGCTTGTGTGAAGCTAGAGCCAGTCTAAACAGATGCACATTAATGGCCCCTTTAAAATATACATGTTCATTGGTTTTAAGGACATGTTGCCTATCTGGAAGGCTCATATTTGGTGATTCTTTGCAGTCTCTTCACTTTAGGTCCTCTAATAAAATAAAATAAAAAGAACAGAGGGGTAGGGCTAATGAACAGAAGCAGGAGATTGTGGGTTTATGGTGTACCTCTGAGCTGTCTGCTCTGATCTCAGAGGTAAGGGATGTTGAGACTTAAAAACTCTTGCTGTCTAAGAACACTGCCAATTGCATTTCAAACCCACTCTTCATTCACAAGAATGGAGCAAGCAAAATGGAAAGCAGTGGGACGCTCATGCCTGCGAACCAGAAACTAAACTGGCAGATCTAATTTTAGTCCTGCCAGCTCTGACAGAGTCCCTTTAACAAGCAGCTAGGGTGATAAAAACTGATGAATAGGTCTAACTGTCAAAAATATAAAAAGCAATAACTCCACTGAATAGATATGATTTGCATCTTTAAATATTTATAACTTTCAGATTTAAGTGACGGTAGATGGCTACCCATTTGTTCTTCTAACTGAACAAACACTTGTGAGTACAAACATCTATGCAACTGCAAATAGTCACGCATAGTTTCATGGTATGTTTGTGCAGCTTTGCATGCAGGTTTATAATCTTGCTACCAACTTCACTGTTGCAAGGTCATAGCAAGCTATTAATGTTCAAATGCAAGTCTTCTCCTCTCCTGGCACCTTACTCCTCCCGCCTGATTCACTCATGTTTCTGTCTTTTGTGACATCACAAGTGATTTGCAGTGAAGAGATGATGAAGCCAGAAATGCTGGACTGGATGGCAAATGAAAAAAAGCGATTGCTTAAAATGGAGACAATAACTTCACATAAATAGCTCGCAAGTCAGTGAGATATGTTGATTTTGATTTTTAGCTGCAATAGTGTCACTGGGTCTCTGTGCATTTACATATTCCAAATTTTCAAAATAAAATTGAGTCTGTGAGCATAATATGGCAACAACATAAGAGCCTTGTAAAATGGCCATAGAACTTTACTTCTCCTGGTGCAAAATCTATGCCAGCAGTTTTCCCACAATGACTGGCAGTAATAAAAACCCCAATGATAATTTATTCGTCTGTCAAAAAACAATTGTAATTGTCCCAACTGAGTGGGCACAGAGAATTCTGGAGTGCTGCAATATACCGCCAGCCTGCACAATGCCGATATCTACCAGGGGAGTAAAATAAACCGGCGTCTTCTCTTCCTCTCTCTTGGCTCTGCAACTTGCCTGGTGGTCAGCCGGCTCTCAGAAAAAATGAAGGAAGCCAATCAAAAAAACTCCCCGTTGAAAACACGCTACCAGACTCCCCCTCCTGTTTATACTACCTGGCTTTATGAATTGGAGCAAGTGACCATTTAACACAGTTTGGGTAATTGTTTCCAAAAAAATCAGTGGTCAAAACCTTGTGTACATCAGTGTTTCAATTCTGTTTATTTTCTGTGCCTATACACTGCAGATTGCCTAAAAGCAGGGACATGCATCACCTCGTAATTGTAATATCACTGAGATTGGGAACCAAACCTTATAATCCTCCCAGCAGCTCTCTGTTAGACAGAGCTCCTTCTGAAGCCAACCGGAAATTTGTCTATCTAAGAGCTACATGGTTTGGCCTTCACTGTTCATTAAAAGAGATTATCAAAAGAATTATGGCTTAAATTAATAAGGTAAAACATTGCAGGTCTAATACTAAGACCACAATAGATCCTAACTTAATATTACTCCACTGTGCTCTGTTGCAATGAGGTATTAGAGGTTCAGTTCTTGACTATGAAGTCTAGTCCCTTGGTTGGGTGTCACAAGCCTACACTCCTTTAAAGCAAAGCAGCTAGGTTTTTTTTAAACATTAACTGATTTTTCACTGAGCCTTTGAGGCAAAAGGTTCAGAGAGAAGGGTTCTCATGTCAATCACAAATGATCCCATTTTTGAGCAAATGAACCCCACTTAACTGTCATAGAAACCTACAGTCATTCAAACAGTTAAAATTAAAACTAGCAATTTGCTTGCTGAGAATGAAAGTTTTATTCAGGCAATTTATTGAAACTGTCAGGTTTGCATAAATTAAACTGAACAGAATCACAGTAATGGCCTTATTGCTTGACACAGTGTTGTGCCAAGATTTTAAATGGATTTAATATATGAATTTTTCTGAAGAAAATAAGTGTTATTCATCTGATAGTTTCTAATCTAGCAAAAATACTAGGTTATGGTATATACTTTGATTCCAGAACAAACTCATGGGTTTTTTTTGTTTGTTTGTTTGTTTGTTTTTTACTTAATCTTCCCACTACCAGGTATCCTGGGGACACGACGTTATAACTTCAGTGTGAGAACTTTAAACATTAGCAAGGCTTGTTCAATCTTGGCACATTCCTTTGCAATTAAGTATCTATGTGGAGATTGCTTAAAAAGTAATTAACAAAATGTCCCTAAACCTTTGGCAGGTGAAGCAATTGGCAGTTGTTTGCCCAACAACCATTTGCTGGGTCATGATTAGTTTTCCCTCCCAGCTGATGAAGGGACCATGATTATCTATTTCTGGTACTTTTTTTGTCCTGCAACACTCCCCAATTCTGAGTACTTCACAATGTTTACTTTAATTACCCTCATAACCTACAAGGCAAGGAGTGCCATTATCCTTATTTTACAGATGGAGATGCGAATCACAGAGACAGTACGGCCCAGATTTTCAAAGGTATTTGGCATCTAAATCCTACTGATCCTGGAGGATTAAGACCCAAGTAATTTATCCAAGATCAAAAGGCAATCATCCCAGACCATGGGTACTCAACCCCCAGCCTAGATCTGGCCCCTGGCAGCATATCATCCAGTCCATGGGCTCCCCACAGGTTTGGGCATCCAAGGCTGCACAGGGCCCAGTCCCAGCATGCAGGGCCAGTCGAGGCTGTGCAGGGCCTGATCCTGGCACACAGGGCCTGATACAGCCCATGGACCGGTCACATGCCACTCATATGGCATACAGAGCCAAAGATTGAATACCACTATCCTAGACCATCCCATCTGGACCAACCTTCCTCCTTATATATTGTGCTCATACATTTAGAAAATAAGAATGTTTCTTGGTCTGTTAGCTGTGTCTTGACTGGGTTACTATTTCCCCTACGCTCCCCCCTCCCCCTCCACTAACTCCATGCCAGAAGTACAGGGGATCAATTATAGAAGTAACATGTTTTTAAATATATTTTAAAAATTGTTTAGCAGTTAATGCTGCTGCAATTTCTCTTAGATCTTCTGCTAAAATTTGCCTTAAGATATGGTACAATGTGCATTTGCCATGTGTACTCTCCAGCTCGCATGTAGGAAAGTGCTGAAGTACTCAGAGTGGTGATAAGCAGCTGAGTCTCCATCCCCTGCCTCCTCCTCCATTTCAAACTCCCATGGGCTGGTCTTCACCATCATCTTCCTTAGGTCTCATCACAATAGTTTCTTTCTTTAGTGCAACCATCAGTAGCGTAACCGCACGCAGTTGCGTCCAGCAGTCTGGTGAGATCAAATCACTTACATTTTTTAAAATAATTAAAGTGACACTGCTGTACAGATATTAAGGGGAAAAATTAGGCCTACATAATACATATATTACTGGGGAAATGCATAAGGAAAGACCTCAGTCTGACTGCCACAGCCTGACTTTAGGGGCTGGCTGTTAAAAGCTTTGTGTGTGTGTGTGTGTGTGTGCGCACGTTTGCGCATCTATGTTATTAAAACACAGGACTCCAGGATTTATTTTTAAACTATCACTTTTCATAGTTGACTACACGATTGTGAAAGACTGAGATAAGGAACACAATAGAACTAGTGGTAATATACATTCACCTATGTCAAAGGGCGATGTCCACCCCTCCCCAGTCGAAATGATAAAGCATCAGGTAAGTAGATAAAGTGATGTTGTAACGGAAATTGTGACATGGAGGTAAATAGCACTTACAAATTCTAGCTTTACTTTAATTAAAGGCATGAAATACAAGGATAAGAAAAAGAAAGTAGTCAACCACTTGTGGAATCTAGTATCAGTCACCCTGCATCTAGACCAAAAGTAAAAAATATCTTCTAAAGTTTAACTGACATATTTGCTAATATTTAAATTGACAACCCAGGAGGATCATTAACACACTGAATTCTAGGTCATAGTCCTTCCCGTCCCTCCCTCCCTGCAACCTGCACAGGTTTCTGTCAGAAAGGTGGGTGCTAAAAATCAAGTTTAAAATGCTCAAGAAGATTGAAAACATTGTCTGACGTAGTTGTGGCAGAGCACCTGTGGCGCTTGCCACTTTAAGGGCTTAGAACTAGCAGCAAAATAGCCTGCAGGTGGCTGCAATCCCCAATCAGGAGTCACATGGCTGGCAGGGGACTGCCTGGTTGAGGAAGCGGGCTCAGCTGCTGGCAATAAAACAGGCCTGAGCAGGGGAGCCAGCAGTTTGCTGGCTGCAACTGTAGGTAGAACATTGCCTGGCTAGAGCTGCTGCACATAACATCTTGGCAGTAAGGGCAGGAGCTATGGGGATGGCAGAAGGCTCCTGGTCCTGGGGCATGATGTAAAACTACACCCTGCTGGGGTAGGATAGTGTGATGGGGCTGCCTGTTGGGGGTGGTCCCCAATGCCATACCAGTGCCTCCCTAGGAAAAGGCAAGTATGGGAAACCTTATATCCCCAGCCCCCACAACCTGGTGGGTAACCCAGTTGTAGGGATAGACATGGGGCCAGGCACACCTAGGGAGAGACACCTGAGCCCCATGGTATAAGACCCTGGTGGCCCCAGTGAGAGGGGGCAGAAGAGTGGCCTCAGTGAGAGCAATCAGAAATATGGCCTACACAGAGCAGGGTTCATGGTGGTGGCCTGAAGGGCTGTGCATGGGGGGTGCAGAGTAGGGTCTGCTGAGGTGGGCCTGAAGGGCTGCATGGGGGGCACGTGCAGAGTAGGGTTGTAGGGGTGACCTCAAGGGCTGTGCACAGGCTGGCCCCCACAAGAGTGTTAATATAAACAGGAGGCCCTAGTGTGAGGGCATAAGTGGAAGACCCTAGTATAAGGGCACAAGTTGAAGCCCCACGGCGGGACAGTATGGCCAAGGTAAGTCTTCAGACACCTGAGGCCATGAGACCCCAGTAAGTCCTCAGATGTTGTGAGGCCAAGTTTTTGGGTCAGATGGAGACCCCAGTAAGTCCTCAGACATTTTGAGGCTGAGTGTGGGTCAGAGGTTAAGAACTTTGGATGCCATCTGTGAGGCACAGAACATGGTATAGGGAAGGTTGGAGCCATGTATAATGCCCTAGGCATTGGGGTATTAAATGGGCAGCCTCCCACATTTTAACATAAGGTTTAATACATCAAGTCGTGGCAGGAAAGACAGGGCAGACTGTCCTAGACAAATGGACAGGCCAAAGTCGAGACCCAGGCCTGACCTGGCCTCCTTGTCACGGTAGTAAACAAGAAGCACAATGAATACATATGGAGCAATAGGGATCTTACTATTCCATTCACCAGGGAGAACTTAACACATAAGGACTAACAACATTATAATAAAACATTTGCATTTACAGAGCTTTTCCCATCAAAAGTCTCAATGCACATTACAAACGTGAAAAAGATATTACCCCCATTTTACAACTGCAAGCCAAGTCGGACAAATTAAACAACAGGTCTTGAGATTATATATATATATCAAAGCTGAGATTAAAACAAATCTCTGATATTCACTTCCATGTTCCTATTCTGTGCCATGTTGCTTCCCAAAGAAAGGGCCAATTGCTAATTTTTAGAATAAAAAAGCTATATCCTTAGTCCTTGCTTTAGGAATCTTTTGCATATGAGTAAGAGGAGAGTAATGTAACTGGTGGAAGACTAAGTCAGAGGAGCTGAGTTCTGTTCCTGGTTTGCTACAGTCCTTATGTGAATCGATACACCTCTCTATGTGAAATGAGGGATATTTTCCTTTGGGGACTCTGTTAAAAATATCAAAAGAACAACCTAAAAGGCACCTGCAGAATTTGGATTAAGATTCAAACTCATGAACAGCAATATGTGCCAGTTTCCATGCAGTCATGGTTTCTTACGCAAACAAAAGGTGTGTAAGCATACAGATTTTGTTATCACTTTCACAGACTTCATGGAAAATTTGATCCCTTCAGTTGTAGTTAATCACACTTCATTTCCCTATGGGTCAGAGTACAGAGACAATGAAGTAGTGACCAATTCTGGTGCACGTACTGCTTGAACAATGAAGTGAATATGAACAAAAGGGTAAGAAATTGTGCTGGAAAAAGTACTGTGTGTCAGATAAACATGTAAGCTACCGCACATTGGTTAATGTGCATAGTGTTACTAAAGTCATGTTTTCAGTGTGATGCAAGTCATTTACATTTTCAGGATCGTATGAGACTCAAGGTGCCCTACTTCCTGAACATCTTGCAATTTGGCTATTTTGCCCCTAACATATACAATATCCTTTCTAATTTATATGCTAACTTGTACAATTCTCATAGCACAGAAATGAATAGGACCATATAATCTGATTCTGTTCTAAAATTAGATTTTTTTCCTTGTCTATAAACAAATCAGGCTGTAGAAACCATACATAGTAAATCTGGGGAGCTAAGAGAGAAAGTAAGCTACACGTGTCTTGTTTATTGGTGCAAGGGAACACAAGAGCATAACTAGATAAAATACTATATCCAAAAGAGTATCATATATTTTCTTGCTTTAAAATGAAACTATTTAATTGGGTAACAGTGAAATTGCAATCTCAGTACTATTTGGAAAGAATACTAAAGCAGTAAGGCAATTTACTGCTATGTAGTGAATACATGGTTAGTGAAAAATAGCATATTATGTTGAATTACACAATTAATTCAGTCATTATACATAACATGGATAATGACTGCAGTTAAGTCAACAGCTATCACTCATATACACCACAGTATTTATAGCAGAAAAAGATGTGGTATTTCAAACCACTGTGTTGTAACACTTGATAAAAATGGACTTTTTAATAATGTCCACTGTGCAAGCAAAGGTCTGATGAAATCACTGGCGATGGTAAATAACTACAGAGTTGTTTTCCAGATGTACTTTAAAGTGACTGACAGGGAAGAAAAATGGTTGCCATTCCTCCTTCAATTATAGAATCCTGTGGAGGAAATGAAAATGGATCAAACTAAAAAGCACATTCTGCTCTATATGATGGGGATGCAATTTCCAGTCCAAGATGGAACAGCAAATGCAACACTCTTCTGGCAAAAGGGAGTCCAGAAACGGCATTGAAGTTCCTTGCATCAGACTTCATTTAGGCTTGGAAAACAGTGTTTATTTTCAATAGAGACTTTTTAACTGAGCCTGTTTAGCTCAGCTGTAAACCCCACCTACCATTAAGGCTGACCACCGCATTGTTATCTTAACTAGCCTATGCTGTCACTGTCTGTACAACAGCCTCATCTACAACTGATTATGCCAAAATGCAACTCAAATGATGTTAAATGATGGCGCTGGTGACGAGAGGAATGAGATTAAAATGAAGTCAGATCAACTGGTGCAACTCCATTAGCTCACTTTTTTCCAAACCTAGGCAAGGCTACGATAGGGCTGTGCAAAGCTTTGGGCGCAGAAAAGATTCAGAGGAAATTCAGCCTGATTCTGCAGCTGAATCTCCAAATCCAAATCAAATTGAGAGACCAATAAAAAGGTCCAAATAGATTCAAAGCCTCTGAATCGATTCAGAGAAAGACTTGGAAATTTGGCAATTCAGGCAGTCACCGCTCACTGCTGCACAGTGCTGGACTTGGGCTCTGTGCCAGTAAGTAGTGGGCAAGAGAGGGGGGCTCAAAGAGGAGGGGGCCATGGGGGGGGACCCCTGCTAAGTCCCATGCCCTGCCCTCTCCCCCAGCCCCCCTTAAGCATCCCTTGACCCTTGCCCACTCTCCCAGCCCTGTCAATTCTGGTGCTTTTAAAAAAAAAAAGAAAAAAAGCCCCACACTCACCGGTTGCTGCAGCAGCCATTGGGGCCTCAGGGGGCTCATGGCAGAGCACCCCCTTGCAGCACAGGGCAGTCGGGGGCAGCAGAAATTGCCTCTCCTCCTCCCCACAAGCAGGAGCAGAGTTTTTTAGTTTTGTTTTTTTTTTAAGGGGCAGGACAGCCATTGACAGGGCTGGGTAAGCAAGTGAGGGATAAGGCCCATGAATGCTGTGTGCCCCTGGAAGCTGGTAGGGGGGCACTGTGAGCTCCCGCAGGTGCCTGCAGCACTGTTGGCAGTGGGAGCATGGCAGCAACAATCAGTGAGCTCCCGCAGGTGGCCACAATGCTGTTGGCGGTGGGAGGGTGAGTGAGCGCTGAGCAGCAGTTGGCAATCACCTGCAGACGTTGCCAGCAGTGTCAGTGGTGGCCAGCAGCGATCAGGGACCTCCTGCAGAAGCGCTGGCAGCATCGACAGTGAGCAGCAACCGCTTGCAGGTGCTGCCAGCAGTGTCAGCAGCGCTTTTTGCAGGCAGTGTGCTGCCAAGTTCAGGGGGTGCATATGCACCCCGTACGCATCACCAATGATGGGGCCTGTTTGATTCGGAGATTCGGTGGAATCAGCAGCAGCCAAATCTCCAAACCAAATTCAGCCAAATCCATTCATGACTGTAGTTTGAATCAACAAATCAAATCACTGTCCCCTGAATTAGCTAAATCTGAATCTGAAGCAAATACTAGCTGCTTCGCACAAGCCTACTAAATGACTCAAGATGAAACTTGTCCATTTTAAAACTAAAATGATGCTCTCTTTCAGCCATGAAAACTCAGCTTCAGATCAGAATGTCATGCTGTGTCCCCTCTAGCTTGTGATCATCAACAGTAATAAATGCTACCCAGGAGTAATTTGAGAAGCAGTTCCTCCACTTACTATAGTTTTAAACTGTGAAACGCTTATCTATTCAGTATGAAGAAACCAATTGTATGATGCCTCTGGTCCAAATAAAACCACACTTTCAAGAGAGGTCATTCTGCTAAACTATCTTCCTTTCCAATAATCATGTGAACAAAGCTAACCTAGCAATAGTACAAAATATTTAGTAGCATGGCTACAAAATAGACACCTGAAACCTAGCAATAGTAAATTTTAGTCCATTTGCCTCTCTGCATCTTGTATGAAATTATGCCATTTTACGCATTACATGCAACCCTTGAATTTTTATATTTCTCCACTCTTGTTTTGACACTTCTGGAAAAAAATCTTAATATGGTAGTAAATACATTACCGAGCACAAGTACTAGCTAACATTCTCATTATCCAGGGAAAAATACTCACCTTTGTAGTGGAAAGTTACAGGGAAAGGAACAAGTTCTATCTGCATTTATTTTAAAAATTATATATTCCATGTTGTGATAAGTGTCACTGTAGCTACAAGAGTCCAGGAAGTGTAGTGTATGAGAGATCAGGGTTTTCTGTGATATCTTTATTGGACCAACTGTATATCTGGGAAAGCTATTGGAAAAGTTTTCAGACATCAAGTGCCTTCCCTCAGATCTCACTGGGTCGAGAAGGTCTCACTTAAAGAAAGGCACTAGATGCCCAAAACTTGTCCAAAACGTCTTCCAACAAAAAAAGCGTTTAAAAATGAGTTGCACAAGTTAATACATGTTGTCAAATTATGAGAAAAAAATGCACACAATCTAAAAATTCTTATTGGTGCAACCAGCCCCATCAGTCAGAAGTGATCAGAGAAGTGCTGCTACCAGTGGCCCCAAGTTTGTGGATGTGGCTAGAAACACCCACTGAAATGAAAAACCTTTAAGTCTTGGAACAAATTCAACTCCAGCATAACGGCATAGAAGTCTGTTACTTACACCCAGGACAAATCTAGCCTACTGAGCTGCAGAATGCAAAGCACTCTATGCTATCATAGTACAGGACACCATTTGTAGTTGGGGCCAATCAGAGTACAAACACGCAATGAAATATTTCTGAATGCCTCACATATTGAGAAATGACCTTGCTATTTGCAGATGGACCCTTAAATGCTTAGACATCCAGGCAGAGACCTATATTTTGCCATGCACTGCAAATTATTCATTTGGGGCTCACTTTTATAAAGCTTGTAAGACACGTGAATACAGTATTAGTTTGCTGCATAGTTCCTGTAATAAAGAACACTTGGTTTTTCATGCACCCGTACATGGTTCTTTAGATTTATGTAGCACCATCATGCTAACTTGCCAACACAGCAACTTTAACTATGTAGATCTTGGCTGAAGCCTCTTTTTACACCATGCTGTTAGCTGCATCAAGTCGGAAGTTTAGGCTTATGCAGAAAAGTTTGACAGCATCAGACAGCATTTATTTATTTTAAAATAAAAGCACGTTTATGAAAGCACCATTTTCTGTGATAAATAATTACACATACTAAAAGATGTTCCCTAGAAAGTACTGTGATGCAATCGTCTCAGGACTGGGAGAAGACAGGAACATAAGAATTACAGGCTGGCAGGCCTAAAACCTGTCTTTCCCTCTGTCCCTAAAACTAGAATGACTGGGATATTTAATACAAGCTCTTGGGAAGAGACATTCACTACTGCTTTGAAGATGTCAAATACCAAGCATTATTTAATCATTGGAAATGTCTACTGATGAATAAAGCCAAAAAACTAGAGCCAAAATAAAACTTGAATAATTTATTGGATTAATTTAATTGACATGCCAGTGGGCTGTTTTAGTGAATTCTCTGCCTGTATTTAGGTTCCCCTAATAGGTGAATACACTGTGTTTAAATCTTGTTACCTACCTCTATGACTTCAAAACGAATGACTGTGCAGATTATTATTTTATCCTTTATGATTTGGTAGGCTTGCTGTGTTGTGCACAACATCATCACAGAGAGATTATCTCCCCTTTCTGCAATTCAATGCAACATGTAATTAAGAATTACTTATTAATACCAGTGTACCTGTCAAGCCATTAACTCCATACACAACACAAATGAAGCTCAACTTCCAAAGTACCAAATTAATGCAGAGGTATATAAAAAGTAAATAGTCTTGCAGTTAATCTTAAAAGTTTCATTTTGTGGTGCCTGCTGCTGCTAATCGTTTAAGTTTACTGATAGGTGGCCACTGGGAATGTCGGCTCTTGACAGCATGTCATTAAGCTCAGGAACGGACTAGGAAATTCCAGGCCTTCCTTTGCTCTAATGAATGAGGTTTTCGTAGCAGTAGAGCTGCAGAGAAATACATGGCGTGGGGAAGGGGAGCGCTGCAGATCACCCACACTGGATAAAAGGTGCCCTCTACTGGTAGACCCTTGTAACATAGAGCCCTGAAACATGGCTCGTAGGCATCGGGATAAAGAAAAATGGCTGACCTTTCTGCTGCTAATAATTTCTACATTAGCAATAAACAGTTTTCTTTATTAAATATTTTCTATCCTAGACTAACACGCGGTGAGCTGTAGCTAGAATTCTAATAAGATGACCAAACATAAGTACCCCAAATAGCCTGACAGAAGTGTGGCCTTACAGAGCTGGAAGGGGAAAGGTTAAGTGCAAATATTAATTTCTCAGACAAGAAAATACTCAGTTGTAATTATCAAGCAACATGTGAGAGTTTAAAAAAAAAAAGCATCAAGGAGCTTTTGTCCAAGCCAAATGCTAGGACAATGGAAAAATCTATCACTGGCTATTTTTCTGGTTTGCAGGCCTATCAAGACTTCCATTGGAGGAGCAAGAGAGAAGAGATGTAAAGAGTTAGAAGACTGCCTTTGTTTTTAATTCAATATTGGAATGTCCCATCGGGCTTGTATGCCTCCTCCTGCTAAAGAAGAAAGGCAAAACTTTCCTATTACCTAATTCTGCATGCAGCCACAGGGCTCCTGCAGACCTGAACGGCTGTCTTGCTCTACAATTTTCGTGATAGCGTGTAAGCAGACAGAATAGTAAAAGCAGGTTAGGATGGAGAAGTTACTGTTTAATATTAAACACTTCACAGATTTATTGATTAATGTCTTGAAGTAGTTCTACTGAGCTGCTCAGAAAACCTTAGTGGAACTGTTTCATAACTACCTGCAATAAGATTCACATACACAGGGCAAGAAGAACCCATGTTACCTCTACAGTTCCAGCAGCTTACAGCGAATCTCTCAAAATATTTTCTGTGAATGCTTATTTTAAAAAGTTAATACATCTCAGTGGTTTTCATGTTCTCCCTTTAAAAATTCAAACAGATTTACTGACAGGAACTTTCACAGAACTCCCAAAAATAAGGAAATGTTACTAACAAGATGTTCATGAAATGGGAATTTTGAACGTGTTAATATTTTGCATCAGAAGCATAATGCTAACGGGGCTCTGCCTAACAAGTCAAACATGTGGCCCTATGTGACCAATTAAAAAACTGATCAGTCTGAATTTTGAGTAAAAGACAGGTTGTAACAAAGGGTCTTTCAACTTACATTTCAAAGTAAGGGTAATCTGATAAAGAGGAAAGTCTGTGTTACCTCCGGTGACAACATAAGTCACGTCAACAAGTTGCATGCAACACTTTTAGCCAAGTGTTAAAAATGGATACACAAACTAGAGGTCAATCTCCCTAGTTGGACACCAAATTGGTCTGTGAAGTGCTGGACTGAGGACAGGGCATGAACCTCCAGAGTATAGAAGGCAACCAAAAAATCCAGGTGAGGGGCAGATTTTTGGTACTCCAGGATTAAACATTGCAAATGCTGATGTAAATTCTTAGCACCTGGAACTTTATAAGCAAGTTGAGTGAAGGGATAGGAAGGACAGGGATATGCAACTGCCGGCATGGGTGCCAGAGCATGGCACACAAAGGCATTTTGCTTGGCATGCGTGTCTTGGAGCAGACAAAAGGGCAAGGGCCAGGTCTGCACTACGACAACAAGGATCGAGGCCCTTGCGGCTTCCCCCCATCCACCCCAGCAAGCCAACAAGTGAGGTTGCATGTGTTTTTGGCACTCCGCCCAAAAACTTTTCTGACCTGTGGGATAGGATTTGTGGGTGGAGAAGGAAATTGTTTCTTGTCTAATGACTTACTTCTAGACATGCAGGATTCTTCTCTAACACGAACCCAGGGAGTTTTTAAAGAACCCCAGAAGTGAAAGTCACAAAAGAAATGGGCAAAACATCACATGTGCTTATTTTGTAGATATAACAAAAAAGGTTTAATTTGTCTCTTGGTTGAACAGCCCCCACAAGACTTGGAAGTTATGCTTCTGAGTCAATTTACAGCAACTGTACATCTGCATAAGCTTCAGTTTGAATACTTGCTTCTCACCATCTCAAAATTTTCCATTATTGTTCCTCATACTTCTATTGTTCCCAAATTATTTCTGGAGTTTGTTAAGGAGATATTTCATAAATGCCAGGTGTCTTTATACAAGAGTGTAAATATTCTTGAATTCCAACACTAACAGAAATGACAAATGTATCCTCTCTTGTAGACTAATTTGGGCAAGAACACATACTTGCTACATGGTTGAACTGGGCCTACCTAATATGATGGAGGTACTGGTGCAAAACAAAATTAACTGAGCTGTTCCTGTTTCCTACCAACACATTTATTACTTATCTCCTTACCAATTATTCCAGATTAGTACTTATTTTCTTTGAATTTCTGAACTCTGTGATCTTGAGGAAACCTCTGGTCTCTAGCTTTATTTTAAAGATCATATTTACCACATTCAACTTTTATCATCTTCACAACCCCTCCAAGTCATTTCACCAAGTAGTCAAAGTTCATAGACTTGTTATTGTGATACACAAGGCCGGACACAGGAATGGGCGAACCGGGCAGCTGCCCAAGGCCCAGACAAAAAGGAGGCCTGAAAATGGTGAAAAAAATTAATAATTATTATTATCATGATCTCTAGCAAAGGGAGACCCGATACTAAAAGTTTGCCCAGGACCACAGGGAGTCTAGGTACAGTGCTGGTGATACAGTAATTTCAGGTCTCCTGGTTTCTTGCTTCATTTGTCTTCAGTTTGTGTAGAGCTTTGCAGCCAAAATGCTCATCAGATCCAGGAGCTCTGATACATCTGAACTTTAAACAAGATCAATATCAATTGTTTTGATCCATAACCTCGGTAGAGTCAATCACAGAAGGCTTGGGTTAAGCTCACTTAACACTCCAGACTGTCTGTAGGACATGACTAACCTTCAAAAAAAGATAAAGAAATGAACAGGAAGCAGGCTGTATAATTGCTTCCATTGGGCAAAATGGCACAAAATTCCATCTTCATAATGATCACGTATCTAACGTATCCTCTGGCCCCAAGCCACAATTCAAATCCAGGTTTCTTTCATGTATGTCAGATAGGAATATCTCCAGAGAGTGACTACTATTAGTCTAGAACCCTGAACATACAACATCCTGACTTGTGCCAAATTTGTAACATCTTTATAACTGGATTCACCATCTCTGGCATCTGTTCAGGAGGTACAGCATAAGGCAGGGTCACCTGAGGCTTTCAAGCAGCTTCTGTAAATGCATTTCATAACAAAAAAAGCTAATAGCGTAAAATATCTGAAGACACTGCATCTTGAAGCAGTTCACATACACACAGAATACATATCTAACAATTTAAAAGATGCAGTCTTGTGTAAATTACACACAACATTTTGATTTGTATTTTATATGGCTGCACCAAAATAGTCATTAGACACTGTAGTGGGTTAATACACTGTACATGACTTTCCTCAATAGGAGTGGACACCAAATTCACCATGCCATTTAGATGAGAAGGAA
Source organism: Caiman crocodilus (assembly GCA_030014935.1). NCBI lineage: Eukaryota > Metazoa > Chordata > Crocodylia > Alligatoridae > Caiman > Caiman crocodilus. Next base: position 13,932,722 of record JAGPOW010001167.1, read on the forward strand.
AATTGAATTTGATGGTCACTTATGCATTATAGATTCAGCACACTGCAGTGCGACTGGCTGTCTATAGATCAAAAAGGTTACCTACCATCTACTCCCCAGGTCTCTGGATTTCAGCCATTTGGTATGAGACAGTTCCCAAAAAACAGGGTCTAATAACTAAATTCTGATAATTCAATATTTCCCTAATATTTCAGCACCTTGGATTATGCAATCATTGAACAACATGAGCAAGAAGAAAAGGCCAATTGCAAAAGGTAAAGTTCCCTTTTACACAGAAATCTCTTTGTTATCAGGAATAATGGAACCATAACTGTGGGAAAACGAATGGTGAATAAGTGATGGATCAAAAAGCTAAAATCATTTACTGGAGACCCTCTAGCCTCTTTGTACTGGGAAATTTAAAGGCTTTTACCTTAGCCCCAGTGCCTTTTGTAGAAACAGCATTTTCCGCTTTGAACAACTTAATATTTAATGTTGAACATTTAACTTTATATCACCGTTGTTTGTAGTAAAAGGATCATGGCAAGACTTTAATGTTGCTAGCACTGTTATATGGCTTCTGGGCCCTCTGAGTTACTAATGCAAAAACTAGAGTCACTACAATGACACCCCAGTTTGCTCATCCAATAACCAAGGAAGGGAAGAATCAAGAAAACAAACCTTCCTGCTTGCTTCTGAACACATTCTGGATGGACCCCTAACCTGCCTTTCTAGGAGTTGTGTGTGAAAATCTGGGACTGAACTAAGACATTTGCAGCCATACCTAAGATTCTCCAAAGTTAAAGGGGACTCCAGACCCATTTAAGTACCTCCTTAGTTAAAATGGTTATAAAATGTGGGTCCATCCAGGTTAGAGGAATTCAAAGCCAGCCCTATTATAGTAACTTAGTTCCTCTCTCTTGGGCTATTAGGGCCAGGGAGTCTCTGCCAATTATTAAGCCCAACTTGTGGCTGGGAAAGAATCCCAAGTTGTTTTAATTTGGAAACCCTCTGACTATAACCAGTAAACGTGAACACTGTGATTCAAGAAGTGGTTCTGGCAAACTCTAGGAATTCAGTCAGTGCCAATTCAAGCAGCCAGGAGAATGGTCCATGAACACCTGGGCCAACATCCAATCAATGGATGCCATTTCTGGCTTCTGTTCAGAAGGTATATTGGCGATAATGGGCCAGACACATAAATGGAGAAAATTCACAGCTCCATTGGTGCAACAATCTTGAATGTTGCATTACATTCTCCACCATGCATCTAAGAGCCTCTCAGAGATTTAGAAATAATCACAATGATCACACTTTCTTTTTTTCCCAGCCTGAAGGAGAAATACTGGGATTGATTTACAGGTGTCTTTATGTGTCTCTGCAATATGGGGGTGCATCTGCTGGGTCAACAAGATCAAGTGTGCATTTGGTTCTGAATGAGGTTGGTTTGGTGCAGTTTTTTTCTTGTGGGCATAGCAGTACTTTCTAGGGAACATCTTTTAGTATGTGTAATTAATGTCTGTGGTATTGCATAACTTGTGGAACAGTGTGAAAACTCTGTCATCTGCCGTTCGGAGCAGCCCTGTGCTGGATGATAGTTCATGATTGTAATGGAAAGCAGCAGTTGTGGGAGATCAGGACAATGGGATCAGTTTTCTCTCTTATACTTTCAGCTATTGGTCCTGATTAGTGATATTGTGATTAGTGCAAAGAAAGAGTCCATGGAAATAAATTAATGCATTATTTTTGTTCTGCTCCTGGAATTGGCAGTTGAACATTTTGTTGTGTATCATATTAGGCAGTAATAGTGGAGAGGAGAAATACGATGCTTCTGACAACTTCTCAAAATTCTTGTTTTTTGGGGGAGGCTTTCAGGTTGACATAGTTGATGACATCTTTATCCAAAACCTCAGTAATACACCTTTGAACAAAAATCATCCTCCCCTGGACTAAGGCACACAAGTTCACATGTGTGAAGCGGGCCTTATTCAATTTGGATTTGGCCCAAATCAGGGACAGTGATTTAATTCATTGATTTGGATCACTGTTCCAGATCTGATTTGGCTGAATCCGAATCTGAAGATTCGATGCTGATTCAGAGAATCAGTGATTCAGACATAGACACAGCTTTAAATGTTTTTTCTACAAACCTCAAGGTACCAGTGCAGCTCATGAATGCTGTGATGCTGGGGCAGATGGAGCATCCTACAGGAGCGCAGGGGGGGCCCCCATGTTCGGCAGTGAGCCCAGAAGTGGACCGGAAGTACTTCTCCAAATCAGAGGGTTCCAATTCAATTCGGAGAGATTAAAGGGTCCTCTGATTCGATTCAGATTCGGAAATTTGGCTACCAAATCAGGCTGAATCTCCGCCGAATTGAATAAGGGACTGAAGCGTCGCACAGCCTGAATGCCTACACGCTAGAAATCTTCTAAAATACCCTGCTGTGACTTCGGCCAGTCCCCTGGTCGTAGGTAACTCCTGCAGGTTGCCCCTTAACCCTTCGTCTCGCCCGCCACGACTTTGATGATTCCAGATATTTA
>JAGPOW010001167.1:13944578-13954846 GCA_030014935.1 Caiman crocodilus
CCCAAACTCACTGGCTGCTGCAGTGGCCTTGGGGTCTCGTGGAAGAGCCCCCCACACAGCATGGGGCAGTGGGGGGCGGCAGGGATCACCCCCCGCCCGCCGGGTGATACCCAGTGAGTGGGGGCTTTTTTTTTGTAACATGCCAGGAGCTGGGGCAGGGGGGACTGGGAGAGCGGGCAGGGGATGGGGCTGTGTGATTCGGAAATTCTGCTGATTCAGCAGCAGCCAAATCTCTGAATCAGATTTGGCTGAATCAATTCAGGACAGTGATTCGAATCACCAAACTGAATCACTGTCCCCTGAATCGGCCAAATCTGAAGCAAATACTAGCCACTTTGCACAGGCCTAATATATACCACATGCATCTACATGCACACGCATACACACAACCTATCTATTATATACCTACAAACTTGTAATATCTTTCAGAAATAATGACCAGCTAATGAACTTCAAATCCAATAATTATGCATGTCCTACAGAATAAAATAATATACCTTCCATTAAATATTTTAATGTTCTGATCAAAGGGTAGCAGTTGAATTTTTACAGTAGCTGCAAATGCTCATACGGGCAGGTGGTCTTCATAAAACAGTGTTTATGAGGATAGCAATCCTTTAAATTGTAGACATTTTCTTCTTTAAGCTCTTTTGTACATGAGGATTAAAGTAAGACCAGAATGATGATCTCAAGCAGAGGCCCACATGTAAATTACTGAAATTAAATTAGGATTTAATTTCATGTGTCATGCTATTCTAGCATGCACATATAAAGCAAACACGTGATCAATCATAGCTCAAGTACATAGTATAAGGTATCTATATGTTTCTCTACACAAGAAAATCTGTGCAAAATGTGTTCTCCCAAACATCAATTTGTGCTAGAATGGTGACCGAATAGAAATCTGTTCTCAAATTCACTGCCTTATACGTTAGCTAGTGACATTAAGCATGATTTTTGGTATTAATCTTCCCTGTTATTTTCATAGTAGGTTGGTTCTCCCTTCTCAGATTTCAAATCCTCCACCTCTAAAAAAAAGCATGCATTATTTACGTATCAAAGAGACTGAAATGTCAGTTTTCTATAAAATGAGTGTTACAGGGGACCTCAAAGCTCAGCTAACCCAGCCCCCTGCACAAATGCAGTATTCACTATTCAGCCACCTCAGAAAGATGCATATCCAGCCTCTTCTTAAAAACATCCAATGAAGAAGATTCCACAACAGCTCTATTGTAGCACCGGTTACTTCAAATTCTCCTAAGACATGTTATCTAAAGTCAGGACAAAATTTTCAGTAGTTTTCAACAATCATTTCTGGATACTACATATTGGTCACTTTTCATTTACAGCATCACTTTAGGGATGCTTAATTAGTATTTATCCAGCTTTTATGCAACATTAGCGCTTTGGACCAACCTTAGCCATTACAGATGCTGAGTGAATCTTTTGAGCTGACAGTCATTGAGTGACTGCAAAACCTATCAGAAGTGTAGGTTTTTATACTCATTTTGCACTGGTGAAAGTAACAGCAAGGTGCAAAGCCACTGATAATCAGGCCTGAAATAGCTATGGCATCAGTAACTGCTGTGTTCAGGGGCTGAACACAATTAAGTTAATGCTGTCTGCTTTTAAGTTAATTCTGTCTGCTGTTCACAGAAAGCATTTCTGCTGGGTTTTGTTTGTTGCCTCTGTTCTAGTTACAAGGAACTCCGGTTGGTTTTCCTGCACGCGTGAACAGAACTCATTGGGCGTACAATTATGTTGGACGGCTCTGTAAATTTTGAAAGAGAACTGTAGCTTGGAGTAGCTGTAACTTGACTCAATAGTGTCTAAATACAACTTCAAACCACCTACATACGCCCAGCCTTAAAAGGATGACCTAGTTGTTGCCAGAACACGAGACGTCCTATGGTTTCCAAAGACAAGCTTACTCCAGGGACAAAATTTGCGGATAACAATTCATAGTAAGGACCCAATCTTACTCTCCTTATTCTCTTATGAATTTTTATGAAGCCAGAACCTGACAGATAGTGAGCACCTGCACTTCTAACAGAAGCCAGTGGAAGTTGCAACAGTTTGCCACTTCAGAGGATTTTGTGTGTAGACTTCAGTGCGACTGCTCACGTGATTATAGCCTAAAAGTTTGGAACTTAGTTTCTTTACTTTATTCCCTTCATCTATTTACATCCTCTCTTTCTCTCTCTCTCCACCTGCAAACCAGCCATGCCCTTTACGCCCTAGTGATCCCTCACAAAGGACAACACCTCTAGTGAATCAGCTGGAATAGTCACAGCAGAGAAACAGGACAAGTACTCTCAAGGGCCAACTGAGCTGCCTTGGTGCCACTCTGACCTCCTGCCCACCTGGGGAGCAAGAATTACTTTTGATAGGTAGGTTTTGAGGTATGTGCATAACTGCTATGCCTGTGTTTGAGAGAACCAGGACACACGCTTGGCTACACAGCTACAAACACCCCTATGTACTCTTTTGCTTGGAGCTGGCACTAACCTGGTAATCTCTTTGTTCCTCCTGGGTTCATCCAGGCAAATGAGGTGAGCAAGTGAGTTCAGGGGACAGAAGAAAGCTTTTTCCCCTTTCATTTTAAATGTCATTTATCTAAAGGCTTTATTTTCAGAAGAGATTTATGAGAGAGGAAAATGAGATAAACCCCCTTCAACATGGTTAATTCCAAGCCTGGTTTTGCATAGACTGTAGTTGTTCATTCCAGGGCGACTCATCTGATTACAGCAGCAAGTTTATGAGACTTAGAGCAGATTCCTTCTGCCTGAAGTTTTTTTTTTTTTATTTGACAGCCTTTTAACTGATAGATCATTGCTTTTAATTTAGCTTGACATAAAATCTGCTTACAAATCTGGAAGGACAGTATGCACTTTCACAGTATTTTGACAATTACAATAGAATTACACAACTTATTACAGTTCAGTTCACAAGAGCCAGTTAGAATCACAGAATCATAGGAAGACGGACCGGAAGGGACATGTAAGATCATCAAGTCCAGTCCTCTGTTCCTGAGTTTCTGTGAACTCAACTATCTCCTCTACTTTTGTGACAGGAGAGAAATGAATGAAGGGAGGAATGCAACTTGGGCGTACAGAGGAGGGGAAATTTTATTTTTTGTGTGCCATTTTACCTACCCTGAAAGCACTGCAGAAGCCACCTCACAGGAACACTGCCCTGAAGGAGCGTCATGGAGTTATGAAGGTGGCTCAGATAATACCACCAACTCAGATCACAGATTTATGCATTAAAATCTCAGACCTGGTATTAATTCAGCCTATATGTTTTCCTTTGGATTCCCCCTTCAAGGCTGATAATCCATGCAGGCACAGGAGTTTTAACTAGGAAGGGGACCCAAACCAAGATAGGCAGATATCTGTCTTTGCAAGATGAGTCTTACCTTACAAAGGTGTGTGCCTCCTTTATTCACTAGACTTATATTACAGAGGCAACATGCTCCTTTGCAACTTCACAACTAAATCCCTCTCATAAAAGGCTGTGCCTCTCCAAGAACTCCACAGGGTGAACCCAACCGTTTTCTGGTTCCTTTCATAAACTGCATTTATTTGTATTGTAGCCCATGAGGTTCAACCAAGGCATGATTATTGCTAGTTGAAAACTTACCTGTGATGTTCAACTGGTGAGCTGAACCTTTAAGACTTGAGAATTGTAAGCAAGTCCCCACTTGGAAACATCCTACTATTCTCTTATTTGTTGAAATGTGATTGATAGAGACCAATTTCCTTTGCTTATTATTTATGATTGTTCCATCTGTCCTGACAACAAATTTGATAAATGGACTAGAAAGTTTAATTCCACTGTCCTTTCTGTAAGTACTTCATCCTTTGTAGAAATTATGATTATACCTATCTACAGCTAAATTCGTCTGAATCATGAAAGAGGTAGAATGAGGTTGGTATGAAAAGACATGAGTCCCAGTGGTGGCCCTGACACTGCCCCCATTTACGACCTCATGGTTTGTTTCTGTAACCCAATCTTCTCTTTTGTACCTACTTCACAAAGAGATTGGGAGATTGAGGCTCATATTTTAAAAGGCATTTAGGCACCAAGTTCCCACTTACTTTAATTGCACAAAAGTCCCTTTAAAAACCTGTGTCTTAACCCATGTTTGTATGGTTTGTTGAGATTCTTAAAATGAAAGAACTGCAAAGCTACTTCTCTTAACAATGCTAAAGCTTTGCCCGTGAGCTGGAGCTGGAACATAACATACAACTGAGTTAGCCTAACAATGTTGAAAGATATTTCTACTATAAACCAGACCTGGGATGATAATAATATAATCAATGGTTACATAAAAAGACACTGAATAGATTGTTTCCAAGTTAAGAGATAAGTAAACATAGGAAATAATTGCAAATGATCCAATTAGTCACATTCAGTTATGCCCATTTAAATACATCTTGAACAAAACCTTACCTCAGGGCTAATAAGTGGAAGATGCCTTTTAGCCCTTATGGATGGCAAAAGGAAACTACCCTCCACCTCAAGAAAATCCTGGAAATGGTTATATCATGGTTTTTCAATCAGGAGAAATAATGAAAACAAAATCCAGTGAAACAATATGACATTGAACTGGGAAAAATTGTCAAGTGCCTTCATTATGTTTTTAGTGCATAATTAATGCTGTGCAGAACTTCTTTTGCAGCTGGGATATACTGTGACATCTCCAAAGAGGTAATCATGTGAACTGAGGTTCTCATTAAGTCTGGTTAAGAAGTATTGTAATGAAACAAGGAAGTTTAGAGGTTGAAGGATCTGAACATGAATTAAATATTACTATTAACTCAGTTCTGTGTAAAATAAAATCATTTGTACTTTAGGGTGATTTTAGCAGAGGATATGGAAGAAGAAAACTAAATAGGTCTCCTTCTTTAATGATTTTGGCAGGAAGTATAGATACCATCGATAAATACCTGCCTTGTGGGTTTATAATTAAAGCTTCACAGCCAGTGTATGCCACTTCTGCCTGGCAAATCTGTGGGCCCAAATCATAGTAAGAGATGGGGGGAGTTACCCCACTGCATGTCATTGCGTATTCCTGAATTCATTGTGTAGAGACATGACTGTGTTCTCTCATAGCCTTTAGACACAAAGATAGGCCCTATGTTTTCCCCCAGTTAAACTGTTCACATTCACAGGCACCACAATACTGACAGTAGGTGTCTGACATCTAACCTAGAAGCCATACAGGGAATAACTCTCTTGTTCCTTGCCTGCATGGTGCCTAACCTAATATAGCTGTAACTCTTGACTAGGCTCCCAGCACAATACAATACAAATATTGCTATTACTACTACTGCTGCTGCTTAGGTAACCTGCCTTAACATTTGCAGAACTGTGTGTTATGCCTACGGTTCCTTTACATTTGATTAATTTATTTCTCTTTCTACAGTTTATATATAAAAAAATCAGACTGTATTTTGAACACAAAGTAGTTCCTGTTCCTGCTAGTTGGAAAAATCTCCCACAGCCCCCAAGACAGGCAGAATCAGGGAAGAAACCAGCTCTAGAACAAAGCCCAACACCAAGTTGAAATGCTCTTGCCCAAACAGCTCTAGAACAAGACTGGTGAACCCGTTCGACATACCCCAGGACAGCTGAACAACCTGGAGGCACAGCTGCAACCAGCAATTCCAAACCTTCCATGAGATGGCAATTCATCACCAGAATTTGCTATATTTGTAAAATGAAGTAGACATGATCAAGAGTTTACAACTGTGCACCTTCAAGAGTGCAGAATCACAGAGCTTGTCACAAGGAGGAAAGGCAAGGACACACACAGAGTGTGCAAATGGCAATGAAAGGATGCAGGCAATTATGCACATTGGCATTGTGATTTAAATTATAGCTAAGCCTGCAGTGCCTATAAAGGATGCTCTATTATAAGTCATTAATGACACATGGGAGCAAGGAGAAGACAGCCTGGTAAAATCCTCACAGGTAACTGCCAGGAGGTACTGTAATGAAAAGGAGATATACAGTATAAACTGCCTACGGTTCTCACTGCAACAGCTTTGTTGGGGGATCCAGTGCCACACAACTCCCCTACACCCACTTCCCTCAGCCAGATGCTATCATACCCCTCGTGGCCCACCAAAACCATTCCTGCACGGACCTGCTCCTGAGGGAGGGCTTGCACTCTCCAGCCTCCCTTGGGGCTGATGAATGGCTTTGCAGTAACAATACAGTCTTTTGATTATGAGAAAAAAAATCTCACATAGAGCTTGAATAGTTTTGATTTGTCTGTGTGGCTCAGAGTTACAGTTGAAGATGGGCAGCTATTTCAGAGAGGCATAGAAGCAATCACATCTTTGCTGTGTGAATCCTAACCCCTGTCCTGCCATCCTTTTCTTCACCACAGATCAGCTTTCACTGTAACGAGGCTCCAAACTGGAGGTGGGGGAGGGGAGCAAAGAAAAGAATCAATAAGGATCAATTCAACTCTACCATGTCTTGGTAAAGCATCAGAGTCCATCTCACCCAGTTTCAACCAGATTAATCTAAACAGTAAACTACTAACTTTTTAAACAGGTTCTACCCTCAGCACAGTGACTCCATACAGCTTGGATTTTTCCCTCAATAATCACTCATTTCTGTGACCTTAAGAATACATGTTTTTATCTAAAACAGTAACATTAACAGTAGTTGCACACATCAATAAGGGCTCTGCAATCGATAGCAAAGAAGAGAGCTTAAAGAAAAAGATCTATGGCCAAAACTGCAGAATAAATCTGATCTGTTTCTAAGGATTACTTTCTTCGTAGCATATCCTCTGTATTTGTCACAGACAGAAGGATCCACCCATATTTCCCCTTTGCTTTATATCTCCATCTTAGAAAGTCACCACTTGAATCTCCACATACTTCCAATTAATGATCCCTTGCAAGTCCAGCAAGCATATGCCCCCATCACTGAAGAGAACACGAGTGAAACTCTTCTTCTCAGTGCAGAACCTACTCTTCTAGAGACCATGTGGGTTAAGTTTTTCATCCTTTAAATGACAAAAGTAGGATGGGAGGATGAAATGCAGAATTACTATTACACTGAGTAACACTGCTCTAGGACAGGGGTGTCAAACACTTGGGGACACTGGGTCAGTCTGCAGATTGGATCAGGCCCACAAACTGGCTCCAGACACTGGAACCAGTGCATATACAAGGCCAGTCCAGCATGACCACCTCATACAGTGCACACCCCAAACCAGCCTTGCACACTGTGTACCCAGAACACACACTGCATGAGCTACCTATAGCAGACTGGCCCTGAATGCAGGCTCTTGTATGGGGGGCCAGTTCATGGACCCGATCTGGACTGGCCCCAGAGCTAGTGCACAGGGCTGATCTGGCAGGGCACCACTTGCAGCATGCACCCCAAACCAGCCCTGTGTGGTACATGCAGTGCCACTTTTGCACATGCTGGGTGGGGAGGTTGGCACTTTAATTATAACAACTTCAAGAACCGCTCTAATTAAAGCACCACCACGTCTTGTGTATAAGCGTCCCCATGCTTAAAAATGGTAGCAGGGCCATTTGAACTAAAGCTTGATGAGCAAGCTTTAGTTCAACTGTCCTCGTCGTCATTTTTAAGTGAGTACTCTAATACACAAATTCAGCCCAGGGGTGTATCTCTGGCACCCCTGTTCTAGGCTGTGTCTCCTGCTGGTGACTGGCTTCATGGAAGACCAAAGATTACTTCTTGCACCACACTAGTGTAAATGCTACACTCTGCTCATATTGAAAATTGCAAGTTTCATCCCTGCACTGATGTGTGTGGGGGTGACACGAATGGATTACAACTAGAAGTTTTGATTTGTGAGTTTCAATTAGTATTTTGGACTTCTTAACCCTACCCCGCAAAACAAAGACCTAATTTAAAACAGTTGCCTCACATAAATGCTACAATCTGCTTTTGTTCTGAAAATTAACAACAAATAAAAAGCTAAAGAACATAGACAAAACCAAAGTATTTGACTCCTTCCTTCCCTCCACTGGCCCTGCAATAATAAACTAAGTAGCTTATGTATCCAGAGCTGAGCTGCAACAATCTTTGATCATCACTGTACACAAGACAGGCAACAAATAAAAGCCATATTAATTTCAAGCTCCATGCTTGTTTTGGTGGATCATACAGTATACTGTTAATTTCAAGCTCTATTGGAAATACAGGAAAAAGACAAGCTTGCTGATAACCAGAACAAGACAGAGCCCCAATCCTGCAACCATGCAAAAACACAATTTTAGGCGAATAAACATGCGAGTTAAGCAGGCCGACAGCCTTTTGCAGGATCAGGGCCAAGGATGGGAAGGGGAAAATGTCTGAACGTTCCATTATTGGTAAAATAAGACAAATACACCTAACAATGATTATCTTGTGTCTATACAGCAACTCTCATTCCAAAGGATCCCAAAATAAACAGATACAAGTAGCCTAGGCTTTGGAAGAACACGGGTTCTTTCTTATTCCACAGTGACCACAACTCTCTTATGCTTTGGGATCTCCATTGCCTGCTTATAGATACCAAGGTGAAATTGAGGTTTGAGACTTTCCTTCCATTGGCAGTCTCTCTGTCCCCATGCTGAACTGCTACATATGTGCTCAGGATGACAACTGAAAGGAGTATCTTTGCTTAGAAAGAGAATGCTGACAGGGCATTTCTTGTAGAGGGGATCTTAAGTGAAAAACTCGTACTTCTCCCCTCCATGTCAGTATCCTAACTTCAAGATGTTATGTAAGCCTTACTATTTCCTTGTGTAACCTGAACTGAGTTTTGAGAAGCTATCTGCTATCAATGTATTATTTTCATTGTTTTTAGGAATCATTATTTTCAATATATGAACTCCCCTGAGCTCAGAATAAGCACCCCTTTAAAAAATCCAAATAGTTTATATAAGACATATCAGAACAAAACATCTCTTATCCTGTATAATACTGTTGAGAAGCTGAGATTGGCCTAATATCAAAGAAAAGTTAACTTCTGCAAATTAGCTTCTTGGCTCCCTCACTAATGCAAGGCAAATCAAAAGTTAGCAGCTTGAGATGCTGGCTCATTAATGGCTAGTAATCCTATGATTTCAAGAGAAGAGATATTAAGATTAACAAATTATATACGATATATTAAGATATCAATATATTAAAGTAAATCATATATTAAGATACCATCTAAACAGTCCATCTCAGTTATACATTTCCAGTGTATAAACCATTAGTTGTTAGTGGGCACTGAATGTTTGATCCTCAGCATCAAAGTACAGACTCCAAATTGCTCAAGCTAAAGTAGTAGCTCCTTTAGCTGGAATTAGTAGCAGTCTCTTACTCACTAGGCAGACCAGCCACCAGGGACATCACACAGTACATTAAGCCAGCATGTTATACCCCTTGTATTTTCAATTAGAAAAGGTATCCTCACTTTCTGCCTTAATCTGCTGTGCAGAAGAGATGTGAAGCTACTCGCATGTCAGCCAGAAGTGGCTATTTGGGCTGTGCAAAGCTTCGCCAGCTGTTTTGTTTTGACACTGTTTTGACTCGTTTCAAGCTTGAAACAGTGAAATCGAAATGAAATGAAGGGCTTCGAAACACCTTGAAATGAAATGAGGCCAACGAAACGTTTCAAGTTTTGAAGCAGCAGCCAGGTGCTAGGAGGCAGGGGAGAGCCAAGGCTGTGCTCTGAGCAGATCCGCAGCACCCTGTGGCTCAGCCCGGGGGGAGGGAAGCCCCGGCTCTCCTTGCCTCCCACCACCAGCTGCACTCTATGGGGCTGGCGGAGCCAATCAGAGTGCAGCACTGGTTCTGCCCGCCTCCTGCTGCTGCGCTGCACTCCAATCAGCTCCACTAGACCCACAGCGTACAGCCCAGTGGTGGGAGGTGGGCAGAGCCAGCGCTGCGCTCCGCCTCCTGCCACCAGGCTGAGTTCCACGGGGCTGCAAGCTGCGGAGCCCAGTGGAGGGAGGCAGAACGAAGCCCCAGCACTGTGCGCTGCCTCCCTCCACCGGGCTGCAAGCCACTGGGCAGTAAGCCCAGTGGAGGCAGGTGGTGCACAGCCCCGGTGCTGCACGCCCCTGCCTCCGCTAGCTGCAAGCCGCTAGAACTAAGCCCAGCGGGGGGAAGTGGAGTGCACCATTGAGGCTGCGCTATGCCTCCCTCCACTTGGCTCAGTTCCCAGCACCAGTCCCAAGTGGTAGCAGCAGCATCCTGTCTGCACCCCTGGAAGGGCTGCGGGGCTCTGCCGGACT
>JAGPOW010001167.1:13954946-13967359 GCA_030014935.1 Caiman crocodilus
CGCGAGGGCCCCCGATCTGCCTGTGATCACAGGAGGCTGCTCCTCCTCCAGTTTTGTGTTTCCCCATTATAGCCTCTGGGCGAAACTTCAAAACAGCAAAACTGAACAGTGCTTTTGAAACTAAACTAAACTCAAAACGAAACACTGTTCTATCAAAATGTTGAAATCGGAGCTGAAGCAGAATGGTTTCTTGCAGCCCTAGTGGCTATACTTCAGCTGTTTAAGAATGACTGCTGTGGGTTGTTTACAAATTGAAATGATCAAGAACAGCAATTGACTCAACATTTTAGACAAATTTGCCTATTAGAAACTGCCATCTCCCCACATCACATCTGTTCACCATGAAATACTGTAGGAAATGAATGAGTCAAAAGTGCTCAACATTTGTATGATACTGAAAAGATAGGAAAGCGGGTGAGGTAGTGGCTGGAGTTAACAAAGCATAATGTTAATATATTTCTCTGTTTTATATCCTGATGAAACCCTATTAGTTAAAACAATTTCTATGTCTATTATTACACTTAGATATTTTTTTCAATCCATGAATTTCCATGTCAAAGATCACAACCCCTCAGTAAATTACCAGTACTCGATAATCATCTTAAGCGATTTTACCATTAATGGCAATGTCTGAATCATTCTTTAAAGGCACTGGAGAAAAATGAATCAAAATTATTATAACTGAATGCCCTCTAGTATTAACCTAAATTGAAATGCTTTTTGAGTGGTTTGTACAACCCAAGTTAAAGCAAATGCAAACACTTATGTACAATGCAGGCATTACTTACTTACAAACATATGTGAAGAAGGCTGTGTGCAACAGTGAACAAACTGCTAATCTGGTAGTCTGGTAATCTGACAAACCAAGTTAGGCTACAAATCCTTTTAAAATTTGTAGGATTACTGATTTCAAATCAAATTGTTCTTGTTCTATGAGAAGGTCTGTTTACCAGAAAAAAATTGCTTATTGAGTTATTAACTTCCTACCGGGCCTCTAAATAAATTCATTTGTTCATCCTCAAGATTGTGGATATCAGTTTGGTTTGAACAGAAAGGTTAGATCATGTTCATGCAAAAGGATGCATGCCAAATAAATATACTGTGGGTGCATCTAGACGAGATGCTTACTGCACAGTAGTTCATTACTACTGTGCAGTAGCACTGCCTGGCATAAACCAAACGTGACACTACTGTGCAGTAGTAATGAGCTACTGCACAGTAAGCATCACCAGGCAAATATCCTGGGACAGACACTACTGTGCAGTAACAACTGTGTAGCGGGCATCTTGTGTAGATATGCCCTGTATAATTCAAGACTAATCTTTACAAAAAGATGAAATGACAATGATCAACACCTACCGCAACTGCTGTTTCTCTGATGATAGTTTCCTAACAGTCTACTACTCATGGGTCCATATATCTGCACACAGGATTGGTGGTAGTTCCCTAAAAAAGCAAAATTAGGAGCACATTAAAACAGAGAGCATTGATGCAATCCAGCAACTGATATATTGGGACTCTCTCAACACTTTGCAGATACGGAAGTGGAACTACAAGACGTGTCCTGTACTGCTGCAGAGATGGCTGAAGTCTTGACACTCAGAACTTAGGTAAGCATGGACTGTCAAAGGGGAAAGGGATTTGCATGCTTCAGCAACCCTTACAGTGCCTTTTTTATGAAGCACAGACTTATCTTCAACCTTTGGCCCAGCATTACTCTAAATATGTAATGATCAACTTGCATCTCTCTCTTGCCTTTTGTCACAATACTTAAAGGAATTTCTGGTATTACCCCACAGTATTTTTGTTCTTTAATAACTAGTTAACATATTGTTTGTCTGTTATCTCCCCAACAATTCTTGACTGTACCTGGGATTCTACAATCACAGTATTATTTTCATTTCAATTCTGAACTCCTGAAGAAATCCATTAATAACAAAATCAGATATTGCAGCCTAACTGGCATACTAATCTGACCTGAATAAAACCTATGTTAAGAATAAATTTACACCTTCCCGAGTGGCACAATAGCAGTGTACTTCCAGTGTTCCAGACACTCAAGTTTAGTAAGTAACAGAAGAATATATAGCTGTATAGCTGAGTGAGTCATTATTGGACTACCAGAGACATAAGCAGCCTTTGAGAAGGGGCTAGATTTACTAAGGTGTTTAGGCACCAACCCTGATATACAAAAGACGCCTAAGAAGATTAGGTGTCTAATTCCTACTGAGTCAATGAGAATTATACACCTAACACACTTAAATGCTTTTGTCAATCCCCCAATGTGCATATCTGCAGTTTTAGGCACTTAAACACTTTAGTAAATATGGCCCATGAATCTTGGCTTTCCAGTGATGGTACCTTCCCAGCTATAGTGTTTTCCCAAATTACAGTAGACTGTTAACAGAGGATATCTACTACCCTACCCTCACCCTTACCGCAACGCTTTGTTCTAAAGCTTATATTCCTAATTATAAACTCCACCATGATTGTGTTAAATATACACATGCCAAACTGCCTTACAGAGCATAGCCTCCCAATCATGGACTCAGTTACAACTATGCTCGCACAGAGCATTTAAGACAATGATGTCAATGGCATCTAAATACAATTCTGTACACCATTATCACTTTTATGCACTAATCAATAAGCTATAATGACATATGCTGTATTTGTGCATACAAACTTGAAATGGGTGAGTGTGTGTGCATGTATGCACATGCACACACACACAGAGGAAAGAATCTTCCAGTAAACTTAACATTACACACAAGGTTTCATAACTAGGTTTCACATTAGGACAGTCATTTAAGGAGTAAGGACTTGCAAAACAGAGTTTGGATACTACTGCAGGCAGCACCACAATCAGCAAACAAAGGCTCGAGAAAATTTGAAAATTGCTGCAGGCATCGCTAAGAATGAGAAGCAGCCTTTTAAATGTGAAATGCTGAGACTAGGAACATAGTTTTCACCATGTGCACAGTGACACTTTAAATATGTATTGTATATTTTATGCATATGTTTGGTAGCAGTCTTACTATTGCATCTGTTTTAGTTGTAGTACACAAACTTACACGTGAAAGAACAGGTAATGTTCCAGAGTTTCAACAAACCACTATACCTTTATTTATTATGATTTACTATGCTGAATGTTAGAACAGAGTTTTACCCTCAATGTGGAACAGGTAGTGTCTTGTGTTTTGGGTGGCCGGAGCCATCCAGAGGATCGTTAATTTAATCGGCCGTCAGATGGGCCGGTGATGGAGAGGCGTGCACAGCATATTGGTTGCAAAAATAACTTTTACTTTAACACTACTTAAGCCACTGGTGGCCGCAACGCAGGTGGTAAGGTTGCTTACGTAGTTACAGGTAACAAGTTGCTTGCGTAGTTACAGACAACTGGCAACAGAATGAGCCGACGAGTTTGTAGACAGAAACGAGCATGCAGGGTGAAGGATACACTGGGAGCAAATGGTGATGGGGAGATGTTGGTGGGTGATCAGTCCCCCAGCTTTTCTCTTCCACGTGGCAAAGTTCTCCATGCTCTACCACATGCTCAGAGCTCTCTGACTTGGGTGGAAGCTGCACGGACCTTTATACTTTTAGTGTAGCCAATGACAAACTGCCATGTGGGAATAGCTAACGAGGCAGACCGTACCAGATTTAAAAGTAACTGCAGTTGCTTAGGGCAGTTCTTTTGTGACAGGGACACTCAACTGATTTGGTTATGACATCTTGGTGGCTCTTTAATATAGATACTTATTTACAAAGTCTGTTTCTTGCACATCTACCCTCTGGAGTCAATGTCTATGTATTCACACACGAAAAACATGTGCATGTGCTCTTGTATTAGCAGGAAGAAAAATACACCTCCAAGCAGCTTCATCTCCAGAATGTTACAGGCAATAACAACCTTATTTAACAATTATGCTGGGAAATTGGTGCGGGGAAAAAAATCCTACTGGAGCCACAAGCTCAGTAGCTATAGCAACATGCTTAACTTCTCAGTTGAAGAAATTTCTCCCACTGGTTCAAATAAGATAACCTATCCCAAAATGGATGCAAAGTAGCTGTCATTGCAGATGTATAGTTTAAGAGAGAGTGTGCCACCATAAAACTGAATTCTTTGGAACATACAGTGCTTTCTCTTAGGGAAGCCAGAAAGCTACCCTACAGACAGTGGATATGAATGGGGTTTAATTCTTTTACTCTCATAGTTTTAAAAAGCTAAATCATTTATCTGTAAGTTTAATTGTGGCTTTTAACAAATTAGACTTCACTGAAAATCATTATCTGTGTTTTTCCCTCTTCTTGTTACAATTCAAAGGCAGCAGCTGTTAAAAAGCAAAAATGAACCATTTTCCCCTCATTACACAAAAGTCATCCCAAGTTCATATTACTTCAGAAGGTAATTTTCTGTTCATCAAAACAATATGCTATGTGTTCTTGCCTTTGCGTCCAGTCTTGTAGGCTCATTTTCACAGATGGGGGCTTAGGCTTCTGGATATTGAGTCAAGTCATGCTGCAAAAGCTGCACATCTAAATGATTATTCCATGACAGTATTGATTAAAGTATACGTTATAGTGTATATTTCTACTGTGTGTATACTGCACATATTAGGTTGCAAATTATAGTCCATGTAAATGCGTTTACATAACACACATTATTCCTAGCATACGCTGAATGACTTCTAAAACATGTGCAGTGCAGTGATATGACCAGATACAGAGATTGCTGAACCCACAAAGGTGCTTTTCATCCCTCAGTGGAAGGTCAAAGAGTCCCATCTCTGTCCTGTACCACAAAAGGATGCTTTAGTCTATGCCTGAAGCTTCCCAGGGGAACCAACACACAGATGCTCACTACATCAGTATGTGTCCTGACTTCCTAAGCCAATGATCGTCAAACTTTTTAGACTCAAGGCACCCTTTCCTAAGCTTGAGGCACCCTCGGAAAATGCCAGCTCTCAGCTTTCTTCCACTTGTTTAATTACAGGAAAATACTAAGGTAATTCTTCTGTTGCAAAGAATTCAGAAAGACTACAACAGGTCAGAATGTATTTGACACTATGAATTCCTATTTGAAATTCCTGGGTTTATCTTGTGAATCGTGTTTGCACACCTAACAGTGCTAAAACGGTGTGGCACCCGCAGCCATGGCACTCTGATTGACAATCACCATCCTAGGCTATGGACTGTGCCTGCCTTCTGACTGCACCGGCTGCTCTGCCGCACAAAAGGGGCCTGAGGTTGTTTTCTGTCACTGGCTGGCTTTAATCTAATTTTCCACTACCAAGGGCTCAGGAGTTAATCAAGGCCAGTATATTTTAGGGACAGTAATAGCCACCAAGGACAAAAAAATAACAAAACAATAACAATCAAGAAAAAGTGTCCATCTTACCTTCTTTTAGGTTTAATTGTTTCTCTTATCTTAATAGTTATCAAGCATGCTTCAGAAAACTCCAGACTAGAAAGGAACATGCATAAAATTCCATAATATTTGTACAGTAACCTTAAAGATAAATGATACCTTTCTTTTTTCTCTCTTGCGTTACAATTCTACAATGCTAGCAGCTAATTATGCAATATGAAGCCTAGCATATTCACAAGCAATATTGGAAGCCAGTGGTTTATTTGTAGGCTGCCTTTTTTACGGGTCAAGTTTAAACAGATTGAAATCCAAGGAAGTTCAGTATAAGCCAAGTCCAGCCCAGAATCTGCCAAAAATAGGATTCTACAAGAATTAACAGTAGTGTTTTCCCGATTTTTGATAAATTCTAGAGAAACAAGTTTATTCAAAAAGCGCACAAGCAGTTCCTCATTGCCAAGGATTCCCTTCCTGTTCTGTTTCCTTCTTGCTTGTGGATGGGGAGCATACAGACTCTGTGGGACCTGATCTGTATCGATCTTACAGGCATAATAATATTTACCCATATTTGTAAAAACTTTAAGATGCCAAGATTAAAGATGTTACTTAAGCAAATTCGTTAAATGAGCACAGAATGCACATTAAGCCCTACCTGCTCTGGTAAACACAAGAATTTTTTGCTTTTGTCATCTGCCAAGTGCATGCATATGACATATTGGTTAAATATATCTATTTCCTGTAAATCTCTCTTTTTTGTTAATCAGGTTTTAACCAACTGACAGGAAAGACACCAGAGAATCTACTCTGGTCTAGAGCATGCATGGGTTTGGGCTCAAAGCAAAATATCTTTGATCTCTTTGGCACGAATAAGAGCGATTGTCTAGTCATTTTAAAACATGTAACATGCCACCAATTTTAAAGGTTAAGCCAAACCAATGTAGCATTGTTCTAAACCGACTGCTTCTTGCTATTTAATGTTCTGTTCATTCTACTCACGCACCTGACAAGAGTCCAGAACTAGCATCTCCTGTATTACGTTTTCAGCATGCTCCATAGGAATTTAGCTCTGCAATTCCCATGGCCATTAGGAGCAGTTAGATCTCTGTAAAGTTAGCACCACTAAAAATGTATGACTAATCAAGCTGTGTTTTTCAGAATTTGAACTTAAAAAAAAAAATGCTCCTGGATTGTGGAATTCTTTCCTCTCCTTCCCCCCCCCCAATACACTTACACAGACATTTAATCATGGGCAAGCTTTTGCACTTAGATGGCAGTTCCTTAACATGGAGTTACAGTTAGTGGATAAACCAGCTAAAACTGCTTCAGTCACTCTGATTACTTCAACATAGCTTGGTACACGTTTCTAAAGAGATTAACTTTTCCCTGCTCACTCAAAAACCGAATCCACCACTCTGATGGGAGCAGCCTGGCAAGTTTGTTTGGACTCGACCAGTGGATCTCAGACTATGAGGCAGGCATCCCTGGGGAGGCACGGCATTAATGTCAATGAAGGCATAAGTTGCGAGAGATTTTTTTTTTTTGAGGGGAGGTTGGATGAGTTGGAAAAAAAAGTTATATATTTTAAATGTATATTTTTAAATAACTAAAAATAAAATAACACAAAACTGTACTAATTAATGTACCAATGTTGCTTAGCAACTGTGACTCATCGGACATACGTTGCATCGTTTTTCGTAAGTAAACTTCTAAACCTCGGCAGCACACTTAGTGAGAAACAGCTTAAATGAGAAATGGATCATTTTGTGACAAAGAGAAAAAACTATACAACCCAAGCCAAAAAGAGCATGGCAGCAGAAAACACAAAGGCTGAAAATATGACATTTATTTAAAGCTTGGTTTTACATGGAGCAGGTCCAGTGATGCATCAAGGCCTCAATGTATTGTATGTGCCAAAGCACCGGCAAACGACAGCTATGCCGCTGTCTTGAAACAAGACACCCTACCTTAGTATCCAAACCCATACTTTTTTCAGAGGAGGCTCAATGTGCATCTTGCTGGGGTCATCTGACCCCAGCAGCCTTTCCTGCTCAAGTGCAGGGGCTGGACCTGATGATCTGTACATTTCCTTCCAGCCCCTAACAACTATGAAATAGGACAAAAAAAGTTGTTGAAGTGTACAGCACTGTTCACACGAAGGCTACGGAGGCTTCTTACCGTGTGGCTTTGTGCATGCCAAAGCAGGTAAGGCTCACAACACAGGTAAGAAACTACATCCAGCTGCAAAGGATATATGCTCAGTGATGACAGGACAGAACGCAGCATCACAGCTAGATATGATCCCACTTTCGAATAACAGTCTCACACTGTATTGTGGAGATAGCCACTGATATAAAAGAGCAGCTTTTAGCGAGTGTTCGTCGGAACCCATATTATTCCTTTCAGATGGATGACTCTACTGATATATCAAATGCATAGCTACTGGTGTACAGTATATTCACTTCGCTTCTGCAACAGATTTAAAGGAGAAATTCCTGTTTTGCTGTCCTTTCCCCAAACAAGCAACCAGTGAAGAACTTTTTAGACTGTTCAATACTTTTGCCCAAGGCACGGGCCTTGACTGGGGACATTGTTTGGCATTTGCAGTGATGGAGCACAATCTATGATAGGACGGCACAGCAGGCTCGTGACAACAGTAGAAGAAGCAAGTCCTGCAGCAACCTGGAATCACTGCATGATCCACAGACAGGCATTGGCTGCTAAGAAGATGCCAGAGGTCTTTAGCAATGCTCTTTCAGTTACGGTAAAAACTGTACATTTTATAAAGTTGCACTCAGTTAGTTCAAGAGTTTTTGGCATTTTATGTGAAGAGATGAGGGCAAACTTCACACTGTTGTTGCTACACACAGAAGTCTGTTGGCTGTCCAGGGGCAAGGTACTGACAAGACTATGTGAACTATGCGACAAAGTCTGTATTTTTCTTGCCAGTAGTAACTCCCCACTTCTACAGTATTTCAGCGTTATTCGTTGGGTATCTTTGTTGTCGTATCTGGCAGACATATTTGAACAACTGTATTGTCTCAATGTGTCACTTCAGGGACGAGATGCAAATGTGCTTGTTGCCATTGATCGGATAGCAGCGCTCATTAACCAATGGGAACGGTCGTCTTCATGGGTGCAGCAGGGATCTGTTTGCATGTTTTCAACACTGGAGGACATGCAACCGTGCGGTGATCTGTCGGTTGACAGTATCTAGGACATAACTGTAAAGCACTCTGAGGGTCTGCAGGAGCCGTTTTGTGAATCCTTTCCAGAAGTGGGCAAAACCAAATATAAGCATGGGATCAGGAACTCATTCACCTTGAAGCAGATCCCCACAGAAGAGTGTCTTAGCGACCTGTCAAGCGACCAGAAACTGCAGCACAAAATTTCACAAATGCCAGACACAGCCTTTTGGTTATCGGTGGGATCTGACTTGCCTGAGTGAGCACACCGGACTCTTAAAGACTAATTCCATTTTCTTTCACCTACCTACATGAGTCAGACTTCTCGGCATGAACTGCAACTAAAACAATGCGTAGGTCCCAGCTTTCTGTCAAAGAGGACTTGCGTCTTGTCCTTTCTACATTGCAACCCCAAATTCCACTCCTCTGTGCAGGGAGGAAACAAACTCATCCCTCCCATTGCTAAAGCAGGACTGCTGGATTTTATACTGAATTAACCTATTGTTGTTTGGTATCATGTTTCCTAAAACATAAGTGACATTTTAATTTAACTGCTTCCATTTATACTGCCCTTGAACTTAAAATGAATACTTTTGAAACTCAGACTAATCTTCATTGATCAAATCCCATCAACTTGTTTTATTCATTTTGTGCAGCATATAGGCCTATGATTTTCAGTTTGTTGTTTTGTTGTAGCAAACTATGGGGAGGCATAGTCATTTTTTTCATAGCCAAGTGAGGCTCACTATGACAGAGTTTGAGATCTCCTGAGCTAGAGTGATTCTTTTTGCTGTGCTCCTCACTGGAAGCCACAACAGACCTTTCTATTCATGCCATTCACCAAGCCAGAACACCTCACTGCACTCTGAAAGAGAACCCTGGAAAAATGCAAACCTATTTCACACTAACTAGGAAAGAAGGGAGCCATTCCTACATTATTGCTGCACTCCAAGTCTCCTCTGCTTTGCCAATACTTTGTACCATATGTCCAAGGGCTCCCCTGCCGGTCTCTTCTGGGCAACATAAAGTGCGTTCATTTACTGTTCAGCCAATTCCAAGAACCACTCACCTGCAAGTCTACTGTACTTGGAATCATTTGCACAGCTCAGGAGAGCACTTTATAATAACAGAAGACAGTAGCATGAGGAAAAGATCTCCTAGATACATATCCTAAGTAGTTTGACTACCCTGTTCCAGTTAGATCAGTCAGCTATTTAGAAGCAATTTCACAGGCTATAGTACAAACCCGCAGCAAGAAATAACACTTGTTAACGATAACCATAAATTAGGCAAAGGTCTCTCTAACATCCCGGTTCATTCTACATTAATCTTGTAATTAATCTGGACTGACGGTATCAGTAAAGTTCACATTGTGTACCTCTGAGTTATAAAACAGCAGAAGCCAATTAAAAGCCTGATTTTGGCACAGAGGGGACCAGGTCCTTGAAGAACTCTCATTAAAGTCAATAGGTTTGGGCTTACCTAGTACAGCTGTCTCCCAGGCCAAGTTAGAGAAACCACTCTTCACAGGTTTGGGACAAAGACCTTTTGGAGATTTGACTGTTTCTCCTATTAGCAGGCCTTTCACTGTCCATCACTCATGTTTCTTGCAATAGAAATCCAGTTACCTGAAAGAGGCTCCATTTGGCCTTGCTCCACAAACAGTTTAACACACAGGCGAGGCTTTGTCTAGGGGAATCACCATTCTAGTCTCTACCCTAATCCAATTCTACTATCCTGACATTTCAAGTGGGGAAAAGCCTGGCAGCACCCTACTGTGCTTCCCTTGGTAAAAGGATGCGAGTATGGCTGCACAGTTGTAAGCTTAACCTCCATTTCAGAAAGCAGAACTGTGAGCTGCTCCAGACAGAATAGACTGCAGACGGCTGAAGCTTACAGCAGGCTCACATTGCCATGTAAAGTAACTTTCAAATCAAATTAATTAAAAGAGTTAAATACCTGTCTCTGCCTTTAAATAAGCACCGCAGCTCTTCCATTAGAAGACACTAGCTTTCATTTATAATCATAAAGGTATCACACAGTTTTAAGGGGAAACTCATTTAGTAGCTACACCTTTACAAGCAAGCCACAAAGAGCAGTAATTTAAAATAAAGGGCACTACCTTCAATTTAAAACGGCAGCAGAAAAGTATGGGCAGGAAGAAAACCAAGTAGGAAATGCTATCACTTCTAAATGAAAACTCACAACACCTATTTAAGAAATAAACTAACCTTTTTTAATTTTATTTAAAAATGAAGTCATGCTGGCCAGCACAGAACCGAGTTTAAAGCAAATCGCAAAAGCACCTATTTTCAGAAGCACAGCAACATTTTCGAATGACACTAATGCACAACCCAGGAAATAAGTCACATTCATTTTAAGTTTGATGTTTGTTTCCTGGTTTGCACAAAAATAATTTCAAGGTTGAAAGGGAGGCATGTGACAAAAAAAAAAAAAAAGATGTCACAAAGATATCGAGGAAATAAATGTTTTCAGATTCTCTTTTCTGTTTAGCAGAGATTTAAAAGAATGGCCCCCTGCAGAGTCTTTTGCAATGCTGAAACCTTAAGCAGGGATTTGCTTTTGGACAGCCCCATACATTAAGTTTCCAGTGCTCTCCACTGCAGATCCTGTATAACAAATTTAACTGCATCTGCAGCAGAGAGAATGAAAACTTATTTCCCAGTCAGAATCTAAACTGTACCTCAGGCAACTTCAGAGGCTCCTTCCTCTTTAGAAATGCATTAAAATTCAGTGACCTGCTGTTTGGGAAAATTACTGTTTTTCCCCAAGTTAAAAATGAGAAACATAGCGAGGCATTTGCAAGTTGATTTTTGCAATTTCGATTCCATCTTTTTAATTGAATTTTATTTTTTAAGGGAAGAGGCACTAATATTTCCACAGTGCCAACTCAAATCAAATTGACCTGATACCGCACGGGTCCAGTTGAGGGGAAATCGTCAGAAATGAGAAAAAACTAGTAATCCTGTCAGTTTTGTCTCCTGTAAAGTACAGAACAATCTGTGGGTCCAGCCTCAGGTCTGATAAGCTACCTGGTCAAGCAAAAAACAATATCTGAAATCTAGGCCTATTATTATTATAGCTGCTTGAGGGGGTGTCTTCTGTGAAGAGCTGCTATCTTTGAAAAATGCTACAGTTCAAAAATCCTTTGGTGACATTACAATTTCTCTTCATGTTCCATGGGAAATTATTTTAACTTGAGCTGCAATTTATTACAAAATCACAATGGCCTAAAGCCGGGGTTGGCAACCTTTTATCAACACCAGGCTGAAGCAACACAACTCATCCCTAAGGCAGGCTGCTGCTTGTGACCCAGCTGCCACAGCTTCCCTTGCAGTCCCCAAGCTACCATGTCCTGCCAAATGCTGACTGCCTCCACTGCTGAATTACTGCTGCCTGCTGGACCGACCCACCATTACGCTAGATGATGCTGAGAGCCACCAATAAATACCCGCCGCTAAATGTTACTGCAAGCTAGATCAAACCTTTGCAGGTTGGCCAGAGGTTGCTAACCACTGGTCTACAGGGCTGTGTGAAACGGCTATGTTTCATTTCAGTTTCAGATTTGGCCATTTCAGGGGACAGTGATTCATTTCGGTGTTTCAGATCACTGTTCTGTTTTGATTAGGCCAAATCTGTTTCGGAGTCTCAACGATATTTCGGAGGCTCAGATTGGCCGGGGAGAGGCAGGCACAGCTGGGCAGCTGCAGGTTCTCCCGTGGCTCCTCCAGCTGTGCCTGCCTCTGCCCTGGTAGGAAAGCTACAGGAGAAGCCCTCATAGCTGCTGTGTCCAGCTCCATCCCCCACCTGGCCACAGCCTCCCAGCACTTTAAAAAAAAAAA
>JAGPOW010001167.1:13967459-13997598 GCA_030014935.1 Caiman crocodilus
AAAAAAAAAAAGCCCCACACTCACCAGCTGCAGCAGCAGGGGATCAGGGCCTCTGAGAGCTGGTGGCAGAGCCTGCCCGTGCAGCGTGGGGAAGTGGGAATCGCCCCCCCCGTTGGCACCCATGTGGCAGCTGGCACATCACACGGGTGCAGCATGGCTTGGCAGAGTGCTGTGCACTGTCTGGGAGCTGGGGTGGCTCCACCTGTCAGCTAGAGCCCAGCACTGCTCAGCCCCAGCTTCCAGATAGTGCACAGTATCCTGCCACGCCATGCTGTTCCTGTGCCATAGGGCAGCTGCTGTGTGGGTGCCAGGCAGGGGGGGATCCCCACTGCCCCACTACATAGGGGGCTTTGCCACGAGTGCCCAGAGGCCCCAATCAACATTGCCAGATCCAGTAAGTGCAGGGCTTTTTTTTTTTTTTTTTTTTAAAGTGCAGGAGGCTGGGGCCAGGCAGGGCAACCTTGGGGGCTTCTCCTGCAGCTCCTCTGGCTGTGCCTCCCTCTACCCTGGTGTGGGGAACCACAGGAGAAACCCCCATGGCTGCCCTCCCTGGCCCCATCCCCTGCCCAGGCCCAGCCTCCTGGCACTTGAAAAAGGAGGGCTGAGGGGCTGTGCTGGTTCTATTCCCAGGGGGGCGCCTCCAAAACATTCTGAAACATCCAAAATGTTTTGAATTATTTTGTTTTGTTGCCTTCCATTTCATCTTGGATTAGGTGTTTCAAGCGCCAAAACAAGCCAAAATATTTCCAAAACAGAACAGCTGCCAAAATTTTGCACAGACCTACTGGTCTAGGCCAGTGAGTACCAGAGTAAACAATTAATCCAATTTTGCATTTGAGAATTTTGCTCTTTTGTACTTTCCAGCATTTATTCACAAAGCTATCCATGTGTAATCAAAGACAACCAGAGTTCTGTATATCTAGTCAGAACATGCACCTCAGTGGGACTTGAATCAACCTCCCCCTACCCCACATTGAATTGCATCATGTAATTATAGGTCTAAAAGAGACAGTCTAAGGAAGAAAAATTATATCAAAATACTTTAAACCTGTCACAAACTTGGAAATTGAGAATGACCCCGAAAGCTTGCTGATCTAGCTGCATCATCTCTTCTTCCTCCCATAAGTTCCCAGTTTGACTTCCCTTCTAGTAAAAGCTTTTTCATATCAAAACACAGCAAGAACAAAATAAGTTCCCCGACTACCATTTATCAGTCTATGCCACATTTATGCATGATGCCAATTTTCTATACTACACAGTTCCTTGATCTCGGGCAGCAGCAAACCATCTGAAGGAAGGCACTAAAAATGGGGACATAACAGTTGCATTGCCAACATGCTCACCAAATTAAAGATTTGTGCACAGCTTTATGAACAGATAAAGTATTAGTGGGTTTGCTTAATCCAAACATAAAATGAGAAATCTCTGAACCATTACACTAAATGGTTCCAAGACCTAGAACTGTACTGAAAGAGATTTCATCTGAATTTGTGATGTGGGAAGGAGAAGGGCTAATCTCTTTAAAGAAATGGGCAAAATTCCAACTGATTTTAAGTAAGCCATGATTTAGCCTTTAAAATTTTACCGTAAACGACGTCTCAAAAACAAAATGAATGTCCATGTAGCTCAAAAAATCATCTTGATTCAGTACATTTTCTTCATTCTCTGTCCCATCTCAGGCACAATGAACCTCTGTGATAGTCTAGTCTGGTATTATCCAAAATACCTACCTAATATTCCCAATATTTTTCCTAACTCAGAATCACGGTATACAACAAAGGGTTTCTCCCTGATGGAAGCTGAAAAACAAAATCAGTGCTCATAATTTAATATATTACATGATGCCAAATATACTGTGATGAATGCTGTAAAAATAAGGATAATGCAAACCTTGAGTGATGGTTCAATATTCCTGAATCCCTCATAAAAAAAATATTCTTGCTTTCTAGGGGTGTTGGGACTGCTTCCCATCTGTGCCCCATTTCCCAGGGAACATATCCAACTACAGGAATTCAAAATATGAAGTTGTTATTAATTCCCAGTGTCCCACAAATCCCTAAGCTGTGCTCTAGCAAAGAGACATTTTTTCCAGTATAAATAAGGAAGACTCTAATCACATTCCTTCTCCAAGACCATCTTGAACTAGCCAGTGGGAAGAAGTAGTTCTTTAACTGAAAACAGCCAAAAACTAAACATATTGAAAAGAAAAAAATATGCCAATGAACTAGGAGTCAATAGCTCAGAAAGAGGTGTCTCATCCAGCATAGCCCGCAAGCCCTGGTGAAAGAGGACTCTAGAATCACTGTAAGTGGCACAGATTCATAACACAACTACAGCTAAATCTGGAATAGCCATACACCCACCACATTATACCGGTGCCGATATCATGGTACTTATGTGTCACATCCTAGCTCACACTATCACTGACAGCAACAGGAAGAGTTAGGTATAATATGAACTAATTTCTCTGTGCCCAGCTTTATGAGAACAGAGAGACAAACTTAAAAGTCTTGAAATACTGATTAGCATATATCAAAGAATCTGGAACAAGCTAATTACAAATCAATCCCATTTAAGGAAGAAATATGAACCTTTAAAACAAGACCAAGGGGTCTGCATTTAGTAGAGCACTGATCTAATTAATAGTTTGGTTTTCAGGATTGTGAGGATCAGGGAAAGATACTGCCTTGGCAACCCAATATGATGAATAAGTTATTTTCCTCTCTATTATTGTGTTTTTGATAAAAATCTCTAGTTCCTGAGCCAAAGCCTGGCTTCTTCTGCACGTCTGGCATTCTTGCCATAGCTTTTAACCAAAAAGCATAACAATTAATTCACAGCTGTCCAAGAATGACAGACGCCATATTGATGGAGGCTTAACACAGCACATTTCACAAATGTGGGGACAATATTAAGACATGTCTTTCTAAATACACAATGCAGAGAAACCCCAATATATAGTCAGCTTAATTTCTTAGGTGTTTTTCATGCACAGCATCTAGACTTCACAATTAAAAAAAAGAGGCTATTTTCTGCAACATTTGGTATTATTTATGAGTTTAATTTGCCCCCTTCTCTCCACAGATTTTACAGATAACCAGGCCCTATAATTCTGCAATCTTTACAAATATATTTCACAGCCTGTTAAAGACAAATTGTCATGTGTGCTGATGTTAAAAATAGATCCATATGATGTTAATCACTGTAAGGCTAACTCCTTTTTATTGTGCTGCACTGTAAATCTTATTACTGACCTTGCCATTATTACAGTAATATCTCAGTTCTCTGACTTTCTCCCTGCTAACAGAGTGTCTAGCAGTGTAAAACATACCATCTAAAATATATTGCTGAAAGAAAAATGTCACAAGGATTTTTTCCCCCTCCAGCTAGGCAGCAAATATTGAAGAATAGCTACCAAAATGTCCAAGAGAGCACTACTACGGCACACATATTTTATGCAATTAAATTCTGTATCAATGAACAGCAAAAGTTACTCTTGCTCACATCAAATCTGATATAACCCTCGTCATAGCAGCAGGTGAGGACTTAATTTGACTCTGTCTTATTTCCCTGGTAAGTCCTGTATCAGGCACTGGCAAATCATTTACATGTTAATTACAAAGCAACTGAATACTAAATATAGTATGCAACTAGATATGTGAACACTTACCTATATTTATACATTCTAGATACAGGGCTCATCTATAGTTGAATATTCAATAAAATAGCTATTCAAGAATAATTATTCCAAAATACCTGTTTTTGTTTAAGACCCACCACTGTAGAAACTCTTTTACTCTAGAGTAAAATGCTATTTCTGATTTAGCTTGACTACTACCCAATTCATTCCTCTGTTTAACAATACAGCAATTAAGAGGCTGTGATTTGGATGTTTACATGGTCCAGTGGGGGGCAAATTGGCTTGGGGGTCGCACCCAGAGAGTGGTAGTAGACGGGTCAGTATCGACCCGGAAGGATGTGGGTAATGGGGTCCTGCAGGGCTTGGTCCTTGGACCTGTACTCTTCAATATCTTCATCAGTGACTTGAATGTGGGCATGAAGTGTACTCTGTCCAAGTGTCACGGAGCACCTCGCTGCCCCGCTCCTAGAGAGGGGAAAAGCTGCTGGGGAAAAGCCCTAGCAGGGAGAAGGAGCACAGCTGCAAGTTGCCAGGGCAACTAAGGAGAGTCAGCTGACCCTAAGGGGTAGGGCCTGGCTCTTATAAAGCTCAGAGCCAAGGCCAGGCTGGCAGGTCCCTGCCAGCAGCCAGAGGGGCCGGAGCTCCTGGATCTAGAATGTGAGCACCACTCGAGCAGACTGAGGGCTCCGGGACGCGGGAGCAATCTTGAGGTATAGCCAGGCGGTTTATGTTTCAGTTATAGCCAGGAGGCTTGTGTTTGAGTTGCTGTATTAAACCAGTGGTTTCGGTGAGGCTGTCAGGGGCTGGAGGAGGCCTCATAGGGGCCACAGGGGTATGGGGCCCTAGCGCCAGGGAAGGCGCAGTCTAGCGCCAGTGAGGGCGCAGCGGCATGGGGTGTGTAGACCCCAGCCCAGAGAGGGGCATTTGAAGAGCCCAGGTATGGGCATGGTGAGTCCCAGACAGGGGGCAGTATTTTAAGAAGCCCAAGAGGGGTGTAGCAAGCCCAGCAGCAGGCTAGTGCTGCAGAAAAAAACCAAGAGAAGGGCAGGGTGCTGCGGTGGATCCCAAGAAAGGGGTTAGCAATACAGCGTCCCAGGAGAAGGACAGGGTGCTGTGGTGGTCCCCCAGAAAAGGAGATAGCGGTACAGCGTCCGGCAAAGGGGAAGCAGCGCGGTGGGCCTGAAAGACCGGAGGCTTGATATAGAGTCCCAGAGCGGGCAAGGGTCCCTGAGCGGGGCGACATTTTTAGAAGAGGCCCAGAAAGGGCACCAAGACCCCAGAGAGGGGTGACACTTTGAACAAGGCCCAGAGCGGGCATCGAGACCCCAAGGGAGGGGCGATCTCATTGAGGCCCCAGTGAGGGGCAGTGTTGTACAGAGGAGACCTGAGGGAGCGGGTGTGTATTTTGACAGACCAACATCCACTACATCTGTGAGGCTTGGGGCGTGGTATTAGGGGTTGGTAGGAGCCACGCATAGCCCATGAGGCTAGGGTGCCTGAGAAGCACCCATCGTACGGGAACATCACGAAAAGTCTGGGAGATCACGAGGACAGAGGTCCCGAGTCACTGTGCCCAAGGAGGCGTAAGGCAGCCTCCCAATCCTACTGAACATCAAAGACGTGGTGGGTGAGAATAAGAGGGTGTCCGTGGGCCGGCCTTGACATGGTGAGAGGGACCTCAGGGAGATCACGGCCCTCCCTGGTGGAGCCCGCTGTGACACCAAGTTTGCAGATGATACTAAATTGTGGGATGAAGTTGTCTCAACCAGCCGACCGGTCAGAGCTGAGGGAAGCCGTGATTAACTAAGCAGACGTTGGGCAGGCTGGTGGATGGAGAAGCGGGACACAGCGTATTGGTTGCAAAACAAAACTTTTACTCACGCCACTGGTGGCACTTCGTGGGTGAGGCGGTTGCTTACTTGGTTACAGGTTACACAGTAAAGCGACGAGTTGACTAGTTCGTGGGCGCATCGAGCCAACAGGGGAGCGGGTACGTCGGGGATTTCAGCGACGGGGATGCTTTTGGTGGGTGATCAGTCCACCAAATCTACTCTGCCACGTGCTCAGAGGTCTCCAAGGAGTTTCCTGCAGCGTGGTCAGAGTTCTCTCTGCTCCGATTTGGGCGGAAGCTGAGCAGACTTTTATACTTTTAAAGTAGCCAATGATAAACCGCCAAGTAGGAATACCTAATGAGGCGGAACGTGACTGATTGTCATTACTCTAAATTTACTCAGAGGGGGTGGTCTATTGTATCAGGGACACTCACTTGATTTGGGTTGTGACAGAAGTGAACACACCAGAAGGTAGGGAACGATTGCAGGCAGACCTGGACAGATTGGAAAAGTAGGCAGAGGGGAACGCAGCAAGGGATCAGATGCTGTGTTCACCAGGGCGCCTCTTGGGGTAACAAGGAACAATGGTCACAAACTGACAGAGAGCAGGCTAGATATCAGGAAAAACTTCACGGTAAGGGTGGCCAAAACTTGGAATGGGCTTCCAAGGGAGGTGGTGCTCGGTCCTACCTTAAAGATCTTTCAGAGGTTAGATAGGTATCTGGCTGGGATCATTTGACCCCAGCACTTTTTCCTGCCCAGGCAAGGGGTCAGACTCGATGATCTGTTGAGGTCCCTTCCAACCCTAGCATCTATGAAAACCTGCAGTGAGCCAAATGTTCTTGTCTCCCATACATAGATTATAGGTGCTTTCCTATTTGAACTGGCTTGGAGGAGGATTTCAAGATCAGCATCCACATTGCTGCAATTCTGCAGCTGTCTTGGAGGAGGACTGAGCTTTTATTTTCAATTAAGTTACTTACCATGAACTCTGACTGTTTCCTAGAAGATGAAGTGTAGTGCGTGGTCAGACCTTAAATGCTGACTTTGCAGATCAGTTTCTCTATCGCAGTAGTGTTGTCAAGTTAATCAAAGAGACCACTGAGTTAGCAGCAGAGATAGGCAACCAAGTTCTGCTGCCACTTACATGGATATTAAATCTGCAAGTCAGCTGAAACTAATGAAGCTACTTCAGATTTACACTCATGAACCAAGAGAATGACTGGCTCGGCCTCCTGCAAAAGTCAGTGGGTGCTTGGGACTCTGCTACATTTTAAGCCTAAAACTCCAAAAATACATTGCTCATTCAGGAACCTGGATCACCCTATGCCACTGGCACTATACATAATGTGCTGCCTAGAATTCAATGGAGAAACAGGCAAGGTGAGACAGGATGTATTCCCTATTGGACAATGAACAGTGAATTTTATTCAACTGATTGAGAGTTGATTTCTTTAGACTCTCCTGGTCTTAACCACTCTAATTTATACCTCGATTATGTAAAGAATGTGAGAAAACACAAAGAATTTGTTGAAAGAGAAGGAAGAAAAAAGTAAGGAGCACCTATATTAGGACAAAAGATTTCCATAAATGGGAATGTGTGAAGCTCTGCAATGATATTCTGATTAGGAGTAGACAATCCTACCTTAGGGTAGGTGCAGCAGGGTACTTTCCATCTCTACATTCTTACAACTGCATATTCCTCCGCATTTTCTGCCAAGCAAATACTTGGAGAAAATTCAAAGAATGGTACATGAGGAAGAGAAATATCCCAGAGCTAAGAACTTTGTTATTCTGCTAAAACAGATCCCAGGACTGTATAATCAATGAGGTACCGCATGGAATGGGGAGACTTGTGTATTCAAAACTGTTTACAGGGAGACCATGGTCTATAGTATGCTTGAGAACAGCCTCTCAGGATGTCCTTGCAGCGGATTCATTGGTACATTTACAGGTTTCGTGTAAGCAGTAGCAGAGACGGTAACACTGAGTCCTTGGGGGCACCTACCTTTTACAGCATCTACCCTTACTACATGCACTTGCAACTGTAGGGAAAGGTTGCTGTTCTCCCAGATGTAAAGATTCCATATACTTTGAACTAAATTATTCTTATCAAGGCAGGCTGGAGGAGTATATCCTTATAATCCTTTTTTCTTCTTTAATCACATTCCTAGAACCTTTTAAAACAGTAGGATTTTCCTAAAAGTGTATCTGGTCAGCCAAGCCTGAAGGAGTAGTTTAGGTCACTCTGTGAAGAGAGGCAACTAGGGAACTTCAGCAACACTTCTTACCTGTATAGTCAGGCATAGGTAGAACAATGATGCTGGTGCACAGTGTCTATGTGCCATACTGCACAGGTTCCCACTACCTTTTAAAGGTGAGCATATATCTCAGGTTTGCAAATTGTGACGCACACAGAGGTTAAAAGGCACAGGTACCTGGCAGAGCCTAAAATGCTATGATAGTCTAAAATAAAACCAACTTGTCCTGGCTTCAAGTTTCACCTTATCAAATGATTATTGCATTCTCCCTCATAACTAGATAGTCAGGATAAAAGGAATTCTGCCTATTAATACAAGTTTTCAATGCATCACTTAAAAGCAGATCGTCAAGGGAATGCATGCAATCACACATCTCTGTGGGCTATTTTCTGAGTAAATATGTTATACTTACCAATTATATTATAAGTGTTGAAACACAATCTGTTTTCTAAACAAACAGCTGCTAAATGTACTAAAAACGTCTTTTTGCTGAAACCCTATTTTTCCTAATCATGTACTGTTCATCTAAAATACATAGTCCACAGGAACAAATCCTACTTATCACTGAAATCAAAGTATTTTATCTTCAGCACAACAGTCAACTTATTTTGCTAACTCTGGAAAACTTTAAATATTTCTTTAACCATTTTGTAAACAGGACCTTGTGTTAAATATTTCAAGTAGTTACATGAGGGGCTCATACCAAGGCTTAGAGAAGATTAAAACTTTCTCCAGTGTGTTAAGGGGAATCAAGAGTTAAGTCTTCCTAAAGAAATCATGAGATGAAAATTCATCCATTTTAAATAGCCTTAATCTGTCAAGAGGCCACATTTTTTACATCTAAAAATGTCTCTTTCAGATTCTGAAGGCACCATATGTATGTACATAAGCCATAGTACCTGTCATATAAAAAGCTGATATTTTAATATTCATGGGATTCATCACTTTTATGTTCCAATGATATTACCATGAAGATTGAGGGAGTAATACACATAGATGGCTTGAGTAAAAACCTCTCCCCAGGCAGGATTTAATACTATTACTTAATGTCTAGTGCTACAGCTGTGTGCAAAACCCCATGGAGTGGATAAATCCATGGAACCCATGTCAAGGATCTCTCAGTCTGAGGGCACTAACACTTCCTACTAGTGCTTACGGTTGTGATTGGTACCATTGAGGTCAATTAAGCCGTTCATGGTACTATGCTCACTCCACTTCATCATTTAATAAAAAAGTGCAAAAAGGGCATGCATATAACACCTGGTAAGAGAGCACTTGTTTTCCAAAGTACTTATGGATTGTTACTGTTACTTAAGAAATGCTGTCCTAGCAGACCTGACAAGGGAGTGACTCACTGTCTAAAAGATCAACTCTTTATATAAACACTTAAATATTTGTTTGTGCATATGTATATAATACTTCACAAGAGGAAAAGGAAGTTCCCAGATCTGTTTTTAATCATGCCTGTAAACGGCATCTGTGGAATTACTGAGCAAAAATCTGGTCCAGATTCTCTAAACATCAGAGATCAGGAAAATCTATAGCGCTGCTGCCACACAAACGAAGAGAGAGGCATGCCTACTAAGGAATGCAGAATCCTTCATCATCCAGAAACAACACACTAGTTTCTGGATGAAGTCTTGGGCCGTGGTTCGTTGTGAGCTGAGGGGAAAACAGAAAAGAGATGAAGGCGTCATAAGAAGTCCACATGATTCCGCCAAAATGCAA
Source organism: Caiman crocodilus (assembly GCA_030014935.1). Taxonomy (NCBI): domain Eukaryota; kingdom Metazoa; phylum Chordata; order Crocodylia; family Alligatoridae; genus Caiman; species Caiman crocodilus. Next base: position 13,976,921 of record JAGPOW010001167.1, read on the forward strand.
TCATATTTTAGCCTAACTCAGCATCAGAATAAGGGACAAAAGAATAATTGAAATTCATCATTTGAAAGAGCATTTGGCTTTGTGCTTACATATCCTATTCTGAAATGCTGGTAGTGAATACTAAAAGGAGAGAAAATCCTGATTCTGACTGCCAGATGGACAAAGAATACAAGTCTACTAGGGACTCCCTGGCACCAGCCACCTCTCAGCTAGCGATAGTTTTCTCCAAGTCAGGTGCAGGAAGATATTTGAGGTTAGCTCCCTCTCAAACAGACAATTTTGTATTGCTTCCTGGACATAATTTTAATTGCAAGGCAACAGCAAGATGCCACAAAGGAACTTCCTTGGAACAACTGGTTGAGGATATGTTCTTTTTAATTCTAATAGTCAAGGTTTAGAAGAATTCAGAACTTAATTCCAGGAGTGCTTCAACGAGAAACTAACCGTTACCAGCACAGAAAAAGGCAAGCGACTTACACTGGTTTCTGGTTAAGGGTGGAAAGATTTCCTATCTGCGATTCCAGGTTTTGCCAAATCAATTGTATGCAAATCTTTGCAATGCCTTGAGGGTAAAGCTGTGGATCAAGACAAAGTTGTTTAAGGCCTTCAAAGCCACTCCCTAATGCCTGAACTATCCATTCTACTCTGTCACAAGAGTGCCCTTTCATGGCTCAGCAGCTACATTACAGCACAACCCTATAAATGGTGGTACAAACACTTTGATTAATGCTGTCCTTTGAGCAAGAGTATAATGAACTCTGTGCTTTTTTCATAGCTTGAAAACCTAACATTTACTTAAGGAGTGGGGGCACTTATGGTTACGCCATTCAGATACCCAGTCTGTGAAGTTATCACTGTTTCCTGAGATCTGACTCCCCTAAATTACTATTCTCAACATGTGGGCAAACTTTGAGAATAAGGTCTGTAATGCAAATGTCCAAACAGATGCTCTTTTGGTAACTGTCTGGAGTCAATGCTATTAAAAAACAAAACAAAACAAAAAATGGGAAGAGACTATGTAGTTTGCTCTATATAAGGAGCTGATCTGCAATCTCCACTTAGTGGTTATCAGTTTGAATGACTTACAATGTAAATTAAATTTACTCACCATGCCAGAGCATCATGGACAAGACAAATAGCCTCACTATTATTGTGCAGCTGACCACCCACAAGTCCATGCAACTTCCAATGTTAAAAGTATTGGGTTTTGCTATCAGATTGCTCCACATGTTCTCAGGTTAAAAATGCTGGATTTACTTTTCCAGGATCAGAAGATGTAGATAAGTAAAAAGACTATTATGCAGTAGTTTGGAGCTCCTTATCACACTTGCTTACAACTAGATACTTGCTTCCTCAGTACAAATCAAAAACTAAATAATGTCAGTACATCACTGATATGCATTGTTCTTCCTCAGCATTGTTTAACGATTCCACTTTATGTTGGCTGTCAGCCGTCAAACCAAAATGGTAAACATACTAAACATTTTTGTTCTAGCAATACTATTTTGTTCTCTTCCTATTCCGGATACATATCAAACAAGTAACTATTTATAGCTATAGTGCAGTACAGCAAAGAATGACAGCTTGCAGAGTTTTTGATAAACCCAAATTCTTTAAGCATCATTGGAAAAAGCAATAGGGCACACTTCTCTCTCTCTCTCTCTCTCTCTCTCTCTCCCCCTCAGTGACAGCATATCCAGTATCTATACGTTTTGCTTTAAAGAAATTAATTTTGATTGAACTTGCTTTCAATTAGTTCCTAATTCAGTGGATAAAATTCTGTTTCTCATTGAAAAGCAAAACTGAATAAACACAACACAACAGATTTGATTCAGGATATCAGATTTTGCTCCTTTTTGAGCCTCTATAACCTTCTACATTATAAAAATACATGAACTCTAAAAACCTGTAACTATTTTTTACCACGTCAGCAAACCACATTGTCATATTTTAGTGAAAGTGCAATTGTTTTGGTTCATGTTACTCTATAAAGTTTAATGTAATTTATAAAGAAATTAATGTTTCTTTTCTAACTACACTGAACAGAAGCAACAACCTGTTTGTTTTAAAGCATAAATATCTTTGTTGTTTGTACCTTCAAAATATTTTTCTAATTATGCATACATATCAGACAGAAAGAGTAATGGCAGTGTGTTAATTTAACTTTTGGACTGCGACATGAGGTGCACTGGCCCCAGTTCAACAGACCACTGAACTGTGTGCTTAACCCTTACTAAAGATACTCAGCTGAAAGCAAGTGCATAATGTTTGGCAAATCTTCTTTGACCAAGGACCCCAAAAGTCAGTTAAACTCGATGGCAATTTGCCCTCTGTGTTTCCCAAAAGAGGGAACTGCAACCCTGTTTTAAGTTTCTTCCTGTACTTAACAGATTTCCAATAAATACAAGTAATACATTAGCCACTGTAATTCCTTAATTCTATATGCCTTAGGTCAGGGTATCAAACTCACCTGGCCCTGCAGGCTGGATGAGTAGTGTGAAGCCAGTCCATGGGCCAAGTGAATGGTGCAGGGCTGGGCCCGCGGGCCAGACTGGGCTTCAGAGACCAGCCCTACATGCCAGCTGCAATGCATGTCCTGAACTGGTCCTACACTAGCATCACTTGCAGTGCAGGTCCCAGATCATCCCCATGCTCAACGTGATAAACATGGGGTCATGCAGCACGTAGGTCAACTCCAAAGCCATGGGCAACACTGAGCGCAAGCTCCATGAGCCATATCCAGCCTGCATGCTGCATCTTTGACATCCCTGCTTTAGGTGAAAGAACAATCCAGACTCTTTTCAAGAGTTGATGCAATCGACAAAATAAGCCAAATTTAAAGTCAGTATAATATAGGGGTGGGCAAAACATGGCCCATGGGCCAAATCCAGCCAACCAATTGATTTTATCTAGCCTGCAGGTGGTGTAGGCAGCAGCTCTGGCTCCAGCATCCGCTGGTGCTGTGGGAGATGCTGGGCAGAAACTGCCCACCCACATACCCAGCACTGCACAATGGCCTGGGAGATGGAGTCTGGCACACCCAGAGCCTGTGGGACCAGCCTCCATCTCCCAAGTGCTGTTGGGGATGCTGGGCAGAAGCAAGCCCTACCTGCAGCTCCAGCCATTATGCAGTTTTGGTAGGGTGGTCATGGCTGCTTCCACCCAGTAGCCTCCAGGGTCTGAGCATAACTCGTCCAGCCTGCCCACAGGGGATGGAGTCTGGCTGCAGGCCTCCACACTGTTCTGTCCTGTCCCACCATCAGGGCTCCTGGGAGCTGAGAGGTTGTGGGTGGTGTGTAAATGCATATGCCAGGAGCCCTGATGATGGGACAGGACAGCATGGAGCCTACAGCCAAGCTCCATTCTCTGCCCTACCAGCTATGGATTTAGCTCCAAGCTCCGGGAGGGGTGAGGAAGGCCAGGGAGCATGGGCCTGCATGTATGCATGCATGTGTGGCCCACAGCAGCTCACCAAAACTTGTTAAGTGGCCCTCCAGCCCCAACAGTTGCCCACCCCTGGTATAATACATAATCACACCCTTCACTTCTCTTCAACATGAACCTCTTTCATGCTATTATCTTAAACCCTAACATAGGTCTAGTCCTCTGAATGAATGTTAACTAATTTGTACAATCAAATCCCCCTCCTCTTTATCCAAAGCAAGCAGCTCTTGTGTAACTGTATCTATTGTCCTCTGCATAGTTTAAATGCCTGTCCTAGTAATTAATCATCTAAGAGAGGGGGCTACTACTGGTGAACTAATGGAGGCACAACTGCCCCAATGCTGGGTGAAAATAGGGTAAGCCCAGTTTACAAACATTACCCATTATGCTGCAAGCAAAGCAAAGTGGCCTTTATAGCATATAACTAATGGAAACCAGTGAGGCTCCAATACAATTCTTCATCTAGCTTCAGATCATCACCACTAGGTCTCTGCTGGTTTCCAGTCAGAGGATCAGGAGTTCAAAAGCCCCACCACACTACTCTTACATGCCACCAGTAACAAGTTCAAAGTTTTAATTAATTCCAGCTGCATATTTATGCCTGGCTGAACATAATTAAGAACTCAGTCCAGCTAAGCAAAAATACAGGTCCCTTAGCCAAGCCGAGATACTTTCAGGCTCAAGCTTTGTGGACCATTCTGCTCCAAAAAGCTTCCGAAACAATGAAAGGAATTTAATAAACTTGAATTAAATTTTTATAGGAAACAACAAATAACTGTCTGGCAGTGTTGCTTAGCAAAACACAGTAATATACCTTCAAGTGAGCTCCATTGTATTAGCCTTTCAGCTGCAGTCTTAATAATGCAATTTAACACACACCCTGTGGCACAGGGTTTGGATGATCGAACTTTCTCCATTCGCTGCTTGTGAAACTTTATGAGAATTCTAAAACCTCAGTAAGACAAAAGCAATCCAAGTGCTTTTTTGTAGCCTCACGTCTTATACATAATGCATAAATTATGACTAGACTAAGAACTTAATTTGTACCCTGAGACAACAAGTAGCATCATTTAATTAGATAATTTAAACACACATGACACATGGTGTATAGTATATGGGATTACACAGGCATTCTGGGGCTGGATCTGATCCAGTAATAGTAGTAGACAACGGATTACATCTTAAATAGATTCCAGGCTTACTTGTATTAAAAAAGACAAAGAGAATTTGCAACCAGTTTCTGAACAACCTCTGCTTCTTACCTGCTTCTACACTTCAAGCATAATATAGTTTTATTATCCTAAAGTAGACTATACATTAAATTTAATCTACTGCAACCTCAAATATACAGGTTTAAAAGAGTAAAAGTACTTTCTGTATTTGTTGTGTGCGTGTGTGTGCACCCATGCGACCAGAATGTAAGTGTATATAAATCAGTTATCTCCAAACAATCCACTAGTTAGGTAATTCAACTGTTAGATCACAATGAATTTGGAGCCTCATTCTCAGTGGCTGCAATACAATGATGTACGTTAGTTAAAATCACCATTCTCACAGTCAAGAGTTGATCAGGTATGTCCACAAACAAATGACCAGTAACGTACGTCTATTACACACACAGTTCAGATAACTGAATATGCAATTACAATAAGCCATGGTTACTATGCACAAAGTTTTTCATGCACAGTTGCACAGCTGACAGTTGAAGAGCTCATGTGCTATTTTCACTTATTTCTCTAGATCACACCCTTTTTTAAAAGAATACCTTGCTTTTAAAACACTCTGATTACCACTGTATTAGTCTTTAAAAACCATGCCCTGACCTTTACCTTGCTCTGCTTCTCAGTTTCCCTATGCGTAATTGTGACGTTGGTGAGCCAACGTCCAGTATCACCCTCCATTAGGTAGCCCCTCCCCTCGTCCTGCCTGCCACGACTTTGATGTTATGGGTGATTCAGAGGAGGGCTTTAGTGGAGCTCTTTTACCAGAGGGGTTCCCTGATGCAGGTGTACTCACGGTTGAGGCTTCCGTTGTTCCACGGGGCTCCGCCACCCCTACACCCCGTCCACTTGCCAGCCGGTCACTGGCTGGTGAGATGGTGACCTGCTGCTCTCTGCAGGCTTTCTTACTGGGAGGTATCCCCGATCGTAGGGACCTAGGCTAATGGTCGCCTTCAGTCAGCCTGTCTTAAAATCCTGCTTACGCCACTGCTGGCTCAGGTCATCTCCCTTTTTCTCCCCTTGTGTTAGAAATAATATTCCTCCAGGATGGGGAGACTTCCCGGATCAATGCTGTGGCCCCGACGATCACTAGGGACCACTCCTTCTGCCCCTGCTGGTGGGGTTTGGTTTTTTGCTTCAGCTGCTGAACTGATGCAGAGCCGCCTGACCAAGGCTCTCGCTCTGGGGAAACCGCAGCACCACCGACAGGCTGCACATATCCTCTCTCCTTTCTTGGCTCTCCCCTCCCGCAAGGTTTCCTGGGGCTTTTAAACTTTCCTGTGGTGACCGTTGTGGCTGCCGCGATTGGTTCAGCTGTTCCCCTTACCAGGAACAGCTGTTTAAACAGCTGGCGTAATGCCGGCTCGTGCGGCTGTAATATCGACTGCGGCTGCTGCCACGGTCCCAGCTTCGACGCTGCCGTCCCTCCCAGGGGTAAGTAACCTGGCCCGGGGTTCTGTTTAGGGATTGTCACTGACCCCCAATCTTCTCTGTCCTCTGCCTGTGCCCATGACGGCGGCACACCACCATCACAGTAATTTAAACTAATTCCTAAATATATAGTGCATGGAATATCACGCAGATATCTTTTAATCCCACAGCATCTAAAAGAATGCTGATTGTTCAAAGCAAATTCTTACGAAAAATGATTTCTGAATGCCCTTGAAGGCAGATCCAGGAAAGATCTTTTACTTGAAGAAAAGACACTGGTATAAGTGAGAACAAAAAAATGTAAAATTTCAGATTAGAAAAACAAAACATTACTTCTTGGTAACAGAAGATTAGTATTAAACATCAATGAACCTAATGGTTCTGTATTTGATTGTGATCTGTATAGATTATAACTGAGCATATGTTCATAAAATCTCAAATTCACAGGTGAGAAAGTTTTGCAAAATTTCATGTTTTAGATTACAGGCAAAAAAAAGAAAGCTCTTTACACCAAGTTGTTTAAATTGCAAAGTTATGTATTCTAAAGCCAGAGACTGCCAAAATTACTGTCATCATTCACCTCTAATGCTATCTGTTGGTCTCCCCAGCATGCATGCTGAATAAGGCAGTGGTCAAAAAAGGAAAAATTACTATGTAGTCAATACAGTTAAAGACTCAAACAGACAAGGTAGCATTCTTAAAACTGTCAGATTTATGACTGCTTATACATTTCTTGAATTTTCAGGTACCTGACTTTACAAATTAAAATCTATGTTAAAAGAACGTTATAATGTGGAATTTTAAGTTGTGTATAATTGTCTGCTTTTAAAGGAAAAAGTTAAAAACAAACTATACATAGCTGTAATGACAGCTCTATCATCATGAGTCATCAAGGTTTGGTTCTGTACAACCTGAGCTACAAAACTAATTACACTGGCTGATGGTAGTAGGACAGTTGCCCAGAGCTGGGGAGGGGCATTAGTACTGTTTCCTAAGAGCTAAAGGTGGGGCCGCTCTATTTGGTATTCTCCCCTTCTCCCTGAGAGGTGAAGGCTCCTGTACTCCCTCACTAGAGACAAAGGGAGTGCTGCTGAGAGCATAAGCAGAATTAAAAGGGGAGTCATCAAGGATGGGAATCCTTGACTTGCTGCTACCTCTAGTGCATTGGCTGCTGCTGCCAGGACTCAGCTCCTTAATTCACAGTCAATTATTTTGGCATTGCAAGAAAGACATTGGGAGGAGAGAGAGATGTTATTCAGGAGTTTGTAACTAAACAAAAGCTGAACAAAATTACATATAGCAAGGTGCACCTCCTGCTCTGGAGCTGCATCCCTCAAAAATTTCAAAGACCTGCTAGAAACAGGGAAGGTATTAGAGCAGGGATGGGCAATTATTTGCACCAGGGGGCCACTTAGGGAGTTTTAGTAAACTGTTGTGGGCCAAGTCAGCACAGTTCCACTCCCCTCTTACCCCCCAGCAGCTCTCCAAAACTCCCTAAGTGGTTCTCTGGCCCAAATAATTTCCCACCATGGGTTAGGAGAACACAGCATGGCACCAGCCTGGATGGACCCAGATAACCTGCAGCTCCCAACCCACTTCTCCCTGCACCCCCTCTCCCACTTCAAGTCCCTGGCACATTGCTGGGCTGGGCTGATGCCACACTCTGTTCCCATGTACTGCTTCAGGCCACATGGGCACAGCTCGCTCAGCTTCTGCCTGACTTGGCCACGTGCTGGGGACTCAGGGTCAGGCAGGAGCCACACCAGCCACTCCAGCTGTGCCCACATGCTGCAGCCCAAAGCAGCATGTGGGAACACAGCACAGCACTGCATTAGCAGTGCCCACACCCCTACCAGGCTTCAGCCTGACCAAGCCCAGATAACCAGTGGCTCCTGGCCCTCTTCCCCTGCACCCCTGCCCTGCACCGGAGAGAACCTTACCTGAGCTTTAACTAGGGGGCTTAAGCTGTCTGATCTGAAAATGGCCACAGGGTCAACACTACGTGCAGACAGCCTTGTTGGACATAAGTCTGGCCAGGAGCTCACTGTCCCTGGCCTTGGAGCTTACACTGGGGGCCAGTGGTGTGGGACAGGGCAGGCCAGGGAGGCGAGTGGCTACTGCTGCTACAGTCGGTGACAGCACAGGGGAGGGAGAAGAGCGAGAGGCACTGAAAGCGAGGGCAGCTACAGGCTGGATACAATTCTCCTTCAGAGGAGCAGGCTGGATAGAATTACTTGGCAGGCCAGATCCAAGAGGTAGGCTGTATTTTGCCCTCCTCTGTGTTAGCGCTTCTCAGAAAAGACCACAACAGGCCCAAGCCAAATTAAATATGGGAGTCCCAATCAGTTCCCCCATAATGACTTCGGACACTTGAAAAACCAGTAGTTACTAAGTTCTACAGCTTCAGATCAAGATGGACCTTAAGTATGTAGGAAGCATTTTTGAAGGACTTGAAGACTACTGACCTCTACTCTAACCAACGTCAAATGTGGAAGAGATGTACTTGAAGCTCAAAACATCAACATAAAAAATGTTGAGACAAATGCATGTGAAATTCTCAGACAGGGCAGAGACTCAGACGTCTCTGAGGGCAGAAGATGGTCCTTGCATTTTGACTATGGCTGTTGTAAAGGAATCTAGTTTTCCTGTCCCTTCAGTTCATGCTTTCCTCTTAACGTTTGCTCATACTTTAACTCTCAGTTAATGGCAGTTTTGTGCAGAACAAGAGCAGAATTGATCTTTAATCTGAAGAACACACACAGAACAAGAACAGACCAGGCTACAATAGACAGAGTCTTGCTGGTGCTCATTTAATATATAAAACCCAATAATTCTTGCAAGTAGCCTGGCAGTCTCGCCCCACTTCTCAGCAAAGATTTAATAGCTCTGCTGCAGAGAGGTCTCATATTCCTAAGACTTCATTACTTTTATGGAACATCCTAGCATAGCAGAAGAATCATGCATAATTAAAACTAAACGACAGTCTCAAAATAAAGGGATTAAAGCACATTTTGTGATTCTGTCTTGTTGATTATTTTATGCTGTTAGTTCACTTTCAAACTCTCATTGAGTCTTACTTATTAGCACAAATTACCTAGCATCTGTTGTATTATTAAAACCCACAGTAATTTGTTTCTCTCTGACAAATTACCCTGGGTTTTGATAACACAACAGACACTAGGTAATTCCACACCCATCAGCACACTCAACCTGGGTTTATTACAGCGGCAGTACCCAATACCTCCTCAGCCTTGATGCCACGCTCCTGAAAACTAAACTTTGATGTCAATTTAAGGCCAAGTTCAGACTAACAACAGAGTGGGGATAAGGGAATACTTTGGCAATATTTCAAGATTAGGGCAAGCTGTTTTGGAGGGAAAGTCATAGTACATAATGCCAGGACCATAATACCGGCTTTGGTAACAGCATAGGCACTATAAAATTGAATCTCGTGAATTATGCTGTAGCTTACTGGATGATCATACAGTCATGCATCAAAATCATATAATATAATAAATACCTAGGCCATAACTTAAGTACCGCAGTAGGCCCCCTGTGCCAACTGACAGTGTGACCTTCATAACAAGGTTAGAAAATCATCAGCCAGACACACAAGCCAATTTTTAAAGCAGGTCACTATAGGGAGAACTCCGTAAATCTAGATAATAAAGATGGAGCTCTCACACAATTTAAAAGCCCGTTAGAAGTACATGCCTCTATTCTTAAGGACAACTTCATTTCTACAAGGCTTGTTTTAAAGAAAAGAGAGCGAAGAGATTTGCTCTGAAATATAAAATGCCTATTGAAGGGGGGAAAAAACATTGACTACAATCTGACAGATTTCACCACTTGAATGAAACAGCAAAGGTTCCTTACATTAATGTAAATGGTGCCATGTTAATAAGCCGAATCTAAGTCTCCAAACAAAATTAGATACCATGTACCTTTACATTTCTGGTAAAAGTAAAGGCTTATTGACAGAAGCTTATTGCTTCTTAATGTTATAGATACCATTGTTCTGACATTTTTATATGCACGTCACTCTCTCATGCAGACCACTGAGGATCACAAGTTGCAGAGCACCATCAGGTCCTATTATAGTCAGTGACCACTGAGGCACTCAACACCTTGCAGAAATGAAGAACAACCTATAGGGCAGGGGTGGGTAATTATTTGGACTGGAGGGCCACTTAATTAGTTTTGGTGAGCTGTTGAGGGCCAGGCACATACATGCACGCAAGCATTTACATGCTCCCCAAACCACCCCTCTCCCACCTAGAGCCTGAAGCCAGTACCTGCACGCCACATCCACAGCTAGGAGAGCAGAGAATGAACTTGACTGCAGGCCTTCAAGCAATCTCGCCCCAACATCAGGGCTCCTGGCATGCACACGCGCGCACATACACACTTTCCCCCAGACCCACAGCTTCCAGGAGCCTTAATGGTGGGACAGGACAGGGAAGGACAGCACAGAGGACTGCAGCCAGGCTCCATCCCCTATGAGCAGGGGCTGGACAAGTCATGCTCAGACCCTGGCAGCTGCTGGATGAAAGCAGCCCTGCCCACCTGCCCAGCACTGTGTGGTGGCTGAAGCCAGAGCTGCCAGGGCCTGGGTGCAGCTTGCCCAGGGCAGACAGTACTGCTTCTGCCCATCATCCCCCATAGCACCTGGAAGGTGGAGACAGGCCCTCGGTGGGCCAGACTCCATCTGCCAGGCTGCTGCACAGTGCCAGGCAGGCAGGTAGGGCTGCTTCTGCCCAATGTCTCCCAGCAGAGACTGGAGCCAGAGCTGCTACCTGTGCCACCCATGGGCTGGATTAAAAATTTATCAACTGGGGGACTGGATCTCATCCAAAAGCCTTATTTTGCCCACCCCGCTATAGGATCAAGCCTGAATCAGAGGAGCCACCATGCAGTCCTCTAGAATCCCAGAGTGCTTTGCTCCTACCCTGTTCCCACCATGCACTGTTGCTAGGCAGACTGAGGGAGTCTGCAGGGCATGCTGAGATGTGTGCACGGGAGCCCTTGACTGTGCCGCATCAGCACTGCAAGCTCTCTGCTCCTCAGGAAGCTGAGCACTTGAATGTGTGTTCATGTGTCTTCAAGTAAGTTCTTCTATCAAGAGAACAAACCCAAGAGAGTTCTCCCTGGTCGTTTGAATGTGTGTACACAGACTACGTGTTCCACATCCAATACATCTTCAGATTCTTATTACTACCCCAAAGAATACAAGTGCTTCCTAGTGAAGATCTGCAGAAATCAGACTCACAAAATAAAACCAGAAAATACAGGCAGTTCAATGTAGAAATAAGAATGAACCCATTAAGCTTTTATGTGATGTGACTGCCAGATTTATTCTAGGAGCTGGGCCTGAATCAAAACGCTACATACAAATTTCTGTGAACTTTGGAGAAGTTCAGTTGCTAACCTTGTTACTTTAGCTCATCTCCAACAACCTTAGTGTTTAAGGGTAGATTTTGAATAATAGAAAAATACTCCTGGAAAGGCCCTATTTGATTCAATGCCCTGTTGATTAATGACATTTCAAACCAATGTAACAACTAGTAGCCCTACATTAGCAATTGAAAAAAAAAAGTCAAAGCTTCCTTGACATCATATTTCTATATCAGTAACTGGTCATACTGAACTGTTTGGAAGCAAACAAGGAAGAAGGAAGGATGCATGTGCTCACAGGATTAATTAAGACAGAGTACTTTTATAGCAATAGAGTTCTCAGAGAAGTTACAGTTTAATTGTAATTTTAATATCCCAGAAATAAGGGACGTGGAAAACCCCTACCAGGAAAAATAGTGTTTCTAGCATGGTCCCTTCAGGGCTTACACATTGCATTTTTATACAGATATGGGGGAAAAAGAGAAAAAAACAACCACCAGAATATATCAAAATACTACGGCAAAGCTGGAAAATGTGGCAAGTCTTGCAAAAGGATCAGAATTTTTAGTTGGCTGGGAATAAAATAAGTAAAATAATAATCAAATGTTCATTTTAAATTTGCACGGGCCATAAACATTAACATTTTCCCCAGTACTTCGGTGGCTGAATCAAAGCTGTGTTTGTTCAAACTGCATACAGATTTTATTACACAGCATGCCAACTAATTGTTCTCTTCCCTATTGGCCAGGCTAGTTAAGGAAAGGTTATTATACATTATGAGGCAATTTTTAATAATGCCTCACAGTGATTTCAACTGTACTCTTCAAATTGACTCTAAAAACAAGCCTTTGGGGCAGGGATGTGTTTGGAATGCCTCACCAACCCTACAGCACTGTTCTACATGACCTGAAGACCTTAGTGAGAAATCAGAAAAAACTGCCTCACCAACCATCATCCTGGGTTACACTTTAAACCACGTATGGTAAAAAAAAAAGGTATGATATTACATTTATATGTCATGTCTTACTGCTAAGATACAAAGCAGTTTACAATTGATATACATGCTACTGAATATAAAAGAGCATTCATTCATTCCATTCACCTTTAAAATGCAGCCCTTTTTTCACAGCAGGAAGGAAGCAAGGTACACAAATGCAGCCAAAGAGAAGTGAAATTTTAGGGCAGATTGTTGAGAATATAATTTGATTTTGGGTTTGGGGAAAACACTAGCTATGGTTTGAATCTAGGCAGCAGAACCACCTGAACACTTTATACGAAATAAACATGATGTTACAATAAGGAATGATAGTAAAATATATATAGTGTGTCTATGGAGCCCTATAGCTGAAGATCTTCAACATTTTACAAAAAACTTATACACACAGTTTCCTAACACATAGTGACAAAATATTACTCCCCCCCACACACCCACACACTCTGATCTCAGGATTTTTTTAAGGAGATGAGAGAACTAGAGTACACCGAGAGGTCAAATGAACTGTACAAGGCACAGCAAGTCAGCCGTTGGGCCAAGAACAGAACAATCTCCTGGTATTTAATCCTATTCACTCACATTGCTTCTGATTTCAGCAAGTTACATTTCCTAGCTATCACTACGCTCTAATTTAAAATGGTGCCTATTTACGAATTCTTTTGGCAATCTGCCTCCTCTGAGGTGTATCCCAAAGCTACTTAGTAGCCTGACAGTCAAGGATGTTCTGAGACACGTTTTGAGATCCAGCAAGAAGGCTATCTAGGGCACCATCCTATTGCCCCAGAAAGGTGCCTTCCAATCATATCAGGTCAATCACAGTCAGACTAGACATCAGGAGGCACTACTTCACAGTCAGGGTGGCTAGGGTCTGGAACCAGCTTCCAAGAGAAGTGGTGCTGGCTCCTACCCTGGGGGTCTTTAAGTGGAGGCTAGACAAACACCTTGCTGGGGTTGTTTGACCCCAGTACTTTTTCCTGCCATGGCAGGGGGTCGGACTTGATGATCTGCTCAGGCCCCTTCCGACCCTACCTACTATGACACTATGAAACAGTTGCTTAGCTTGCTTGAAAAGCCCCATTTAGATATGTATGAAGTAATATGATTCAGATTCACTAATATGATTCAGATATGAACTAATATGTATGAATCTGCTACCAACACAATTGAAAGACACTGATTTTGCTCCTTGCGACATACCCCTAGAAGATAGAGTTTCTACTTCTGCACACTGCTCAGTTAGCAGCAGCCCAAGGACCATATTTAAGTACTCCTAAACCAGTTTCAAAGCCATTTTGTGTATTAGCACCAATAATTTTCCCTGCACCGCTTCTTCACTGAGACACAAATCAAGGTTCGTCTGATAATGGAAGTTCTCCTGATCACTCTGGTGATTTGGAAGTGCCTGAGGTTTTATATTTTAATTGGGTAACCACTGAGTATTAAAATAGATCCATCGTCCACAGCACTCAATTTGAGATTCTAAATATGTAGCATTAAGTGAACATTACAAAGGAGTGAAGCTAAGAGCTGTTCTTCACTCCTTTGTCTAGTAAGTGATAAAAATAACCAGTAGCAAAGCAAAGAGTAGGTGAACAGCGCATAAGCCCTGGGCACTGCCTAAAGGGGGAAGGGTGCCAAAATGGAGCCGAGGGGGACCGCCTCATTCTCCTGCCCCATTTTGCCCTTGCAGGACTGAACACAGGCATGGGCAAACTGGGCAACCGCCCAAAAATGATGAAAATAATCATTATTATCATCATCATCTCTGGAGAAGTGGGGCCCAAATATTAAGTGTTTGCCTGGGACCACCAGGAGTCAAGGTATGATGCTGGGCCCTTCACTCCTCCCTATACCATACCCCTTCCATGGACCAGCTCTAGCAGCAAAGAGACCACAGCAGCAGTGGCATGGTTGGCAGCGCCTGTGTAAAAGCAATGCATGGTACGGGGCAGTGGCCAACAGAAATAGGGTGCTGAGGGAGAAAGGTCAGAAAGGTTTAACATGCTCACCTCCGTTTTTTGCCATAAAGAATTGGCGTTTTAATGGCTATTTGACACATGTCAACAGCAAAAAAAGAAGGAGATGCCATTCCCTCCACAGCAACAAACTTCCAGCCACTGACCCTGCACCATGAGCTCCCACTGTCCAGGGCACGAAACAGGACGGAGAGTTATACCCCTGAAGTAAAAAGGGTTTCTATGAATATTATAGTACACTAGCATTATAAATGTCCACAACTAGCTGGGGTCAGCAAGGCCACATCAGTACTAGGATTGAAGCTAATGCTGAAGCCAAACCTCCTATATAGACATGATTTAAATGTAATCTGTAGGAGATATAGTTATCTATGAAATCAAGAAAAACTGGGTCTGTACTAGAAGTCTGCATGGCTGAAATGACAGTTGTAATCTTCAAGTAAGTAAGGATTTAGTTCATCTCCAATCATTGAATATGTAGCTGTAGTTTACACTGACATATATGTTACCAATAACCCTCTCATTCCTGCATTGATATCATTGGGCTTTTACAGACGTGTTGCAGGAGGCAGAGGTGCTTTAATCAGCAGAGCTTCAAGAGCCACGCTAATTAAAAGCACCCAGAGCATCACCTGTATCAGTGTCCTGCTGCTGAAAATGTTGGCGGGACACTCTGAACTAAAGCTTTGAAAGTGCACTGCCGCCATTTTTCAGTGCGGGGACACTGATACATGTAATGCTGGAGTCTGCTGGAACACAGTAATTTCCACACTCCAGCAACTCAATTAATCAAGTCTGCTCCAATGTGCTGAAATGACAGTGCACCAAAGCAGCCTCCCTGCATGTGTATAGGAGCCCTTAGTGTCATACTCACAAAAGATGCGCTGTGTGTAATAAGCAGCCAATACCAAGGACTTTATTCTCCTCCCAGTTACAGCAATGCAACTACACTGATATTCAAGCTTTCCCTGGTACCAGAAAGCAAAGTTAAGCCCCAAGACATTTAAATAAAGTCACAAAAGTTTAAATTGAGTCAAAAGTAAAAGTATGTACCAATTTAACTTCATCCTAAAGCACATTAAAAAGGAGACTAGCAACCTAAGAGTAAGAAAGTTAAGCCTTCCTCTGTGTTTAATCTAGATTGTACTCTTTGAACAACACAGGTTGTCGCCTGTAAAACTTTGATCTTTAGACATGAAGAAGAAAATTTTATCACTGCGAAAAGATACAACAGCACCAAATTTATACAGCTTTCACCAAGTTCAGAGTGAAAGCAAGGGAAGATGAGATTGACTGACTGACAGAAACCTTCAAGGCAAGTAAACATAACTTGATCTCACAAAAAAAAAGGCAATCTGCGCAAGTAGCCTGGTAAAAAAGGAACATGTTACACAAAGCAGATGCCCAAGTTTTAGGTCAAAAATGATTGTTTTCTCCCTGAAATCTAAGGATTATTCTTCCTAAGAAACTGTCAATTAGCATAAGTTTGATACCAGCCCAAGTCTTTCCGATTACCAAGCTGTAACCATGGCAACAAGTTCCAGGAACCTACCATAACTATGAAACAGTGTCAATAATCCAGCCTTTTTCATGTAAATAAAGCGCAAGGCAGACTGAAGACCACTACCAGTGCTTTTGATTCTGATCTCCTCCATGCTGGGAATGTTATCTCTTCCCAACTTCTGACAGAATAACTAAAGAAGAGGGAGGGAGGGAGGAGAGAGAGAAAATAAAAACCCTCATGGAAAATTCCTTTAGAATTTAATAGATAATAAGATCCCTTTTATTTTTTTAAATAAATGTATGAAATTATATAACTTGGCTAACATCTCCATTAAATTCTGTTGGCTGGAAGTTTCTACAGAACAGATCTCATTCTCCTTTGAACGGTCTCCGTTTTCTGAAGTCATACCCTAAAATCTAAAAAACCTAAGAAATAAAGGTGGCTGCAGAGACTCCTTTCAAAGGTTTAACACTGTTTCTTCTGGAGGAAGAGGAATGTTATTTTCCTATACAGCAACGCTCAAGTCAGAGCAATGCAGAAAAGAACACATGGTAATGGGACAGGAAGCAGAGCCGCTGCAAGACACACTTCCCCCAGTGCTACAGCTACATCAAGACAAA
The DNA here is from genome assembly GCA_030014935.1 of Caiman crocodilus. NCBI lineage: Eukaryota > Metazoa > Chordata > Crocodylia > Alligatoridae > Caiman > Caiman crocodilus. The sequence goes on from JAGPOW010001167.1 coordinate 13,993,504, forward strand.
AAGCTGCATCTCTCTGCCACATTTAGTCATCCTGTAGCAGCCCCTTGTTGAAGTCTTGTGCTTCCCCCTTCCTTGTAATTATATTTAGGAAGTAGCTGACAGCATTGTCATCAGGTGGCAATAGCACACATATCAAGGTCACTATTACTGTAGGAAGGATGGAACAGACTGTTTACAGAAGAATGACAACACTCCTGCAACCAGACAGCCTGAAGAGCTAGGTAAGAGATGAGCCTAGTAATCTTCACCTCCATGGAGCTGTCCATGGCTGCACAGACCTTAGTTCCCAGGAGACAGGAGATGGTAGGTTGCAGAGCAATGGTTCCTAACCACTTAGGAACCAGATCCAAAAACATCTGGATTTTTTTTTGCTGGGATCACTTGATCCCAGCTGACTGGCTGCCTATGGCACGGGGGTTGGACTTGAACTTGCAAGGTCCCTTTCAGTTCCTAATGTTTATGAATCTAACCTTTTTTTTTCTGCGAACCTAAACTGACCACTAAAAGGACCTCCTGACCCTATGCTGCAGGGGCTGCTGGGAGCAAGTGCAGTGGCGGTGGCGGCCTGGGGGCGGGAGAGCCGCCATTGCCCCCTTTGTGCAATTAAAACCCCCTTGTGGTTTTATCTGCACCTTTCATGCCATTTCACATTATGCCCTAGCTTGGGCTGTACAAATGGATTTTTTTGGCTCACCAAGTAAAATCAAATTTAGTTTTTTTGTGCGGCCACTCCACACACCCACCCCTGCTCCCAGGCCGTGCGCATATGTATGTGGGCCCTTTGCGACCCTACTGAGGACCCCCCACAACCTGATTTGGGTCATGCCCCGTGGCTGGGAACCAATTTTGTATAGAATTAAGCAGTATCAGCAGAGGAGAAGAGAAGAAGTGAATATAGAACTGAGCTAGAGAAGGGTATGAATGGAAATAAAGCTATGAAGTTGCAGCCAAAATGAATCTTACATGCCATTTCAGCTATCCAATTGAACCTAGCTTTAAATAGGAGTCTATCTAATATAAATACCTTGGAGCCACAAGTATTAAATGGCAACTAAAGCTAGCACAAAATGCACTGGCCTGGAGTAACCCAGTAAAAGCAATAAAGATGATTCCATGTTCCAGACAGACTGGGATATGAAGATAACCACTCACCATCATCTTGCTGAACTGCTGCAACTATTGAATTAAACCACAGAAATACACTAACAGTATCTCTGCAGCTATGAATGCTACAGCAGAGGACTTAAGAGCTGTGTATTGTAGCCAATTAATTGTTGCTCCATTCTCCACTTGGCTTAAAGATTCCTTTAAGGCATGGATTGCTTGATGCAACTGGAAAGCATGCAGAATATATGCTGTTTTAGGCTCAACCATCCATTCATAATATTTGTTTTCAGGGAAAGCATACAAGGATCAGAGTTAAAAAAATTAAAAACCCTGCAGCATTGTGTCAAAGTCAACCCAAGATGAGACTTAATAGTTCCATTCATTGGAATATATACAGCGAGCTACTTTAAAGTTTCTTGCTCCCAAATGAGCTATTTTCAAATAAAGACAGAGTACTTCCGTCATGATGTTCTACTTAATGTACATACACCCTGCAGCTACTTCTGTGACCTAATCAGATCTCACAATCCAAACAGTAGCAGCCCCACTCAGTACTTAAATGAACCTCCAAAAAGCATGGAGTGACAGATATGGGAGGTCAGTAGAGATCACTCTTCCCTTTGATAGTGAATATATGCTGCAACCCAGGTTACCAGGCTTTCATACAGACCTTGTGATCAGTAGAGGTCCCAGTGCACTCCTGGCAAGGAAGTGTGTGCTAGCCCAGAATCCTATCTAATTTCTCTACATGGTTTTATTTGCAGCCTCCATGACATTTCACATTATGCCCTAGCTTGGGCTGTATAAATAATTGGATTTTTTTGGTTCACCAAGTAAAATCGAATTTAATTTTTTTTTTTTGTTTCTATTGCCAAAACCACCCTCCTTCACTTGAAACATCCATCTCAGACCCTTGTCATAAGGGCTCATTTTTACAGAAAAGGTGGAAGAGGAAGAGTTCTTTTATATGAATGTTCAGGGGTTAAAGCATAGGCCCAGGGTCAACTTCTTCCTGGGTCTGAGGGGAACTGAACCTGTCCGTCTCACTGTCAATCCTTCCTGCTGGCCCTGTTCCCTTCATTTAAAAAAGCATTCCCAAGAGCAGACATAGAAATCTAGGTGCCTAACCTCCTGGGTAGGCATCCTTTAAAAAAAATAAATAAAAACAATCAGGCTAGTTATTGCCTTTCACTGTACAGCCAGAGCAGAGTGCCAGGAATAATGCAAACTAGGATCTTACTCAGGCGTCCCTGCACTTTCCAGAATGAACTAAAGAAACACAGCTTACACTAGAGCTGCTTAGCTGGCAAAAGCCTCAGCTTTGTGCTTTTTCAGGGGGTTTTATTTTTCCCATAAATACCAGCATAACAGTCCAGAACCTGCTTCTGTCCAACAGGGGCTCATTGAGGTGATACAATGCTCAGAGCTGCCAGTGCAGCTAACAAACACCAACTCTAGGTGACAGTACAAGGACTATAAACATCGTTATTTTTTAATTTGTGCAGGTTTCCTGGCATCTACTTCCTCTGGAGTTTCCCCACAATTTTTGTAAAACCATCCCCGTATTTCAAAAACTTATGTTTCCATACCGCATTCCACGCAAGGATTGCACTGGGGGTATACCCATAGTACGCAATCAAGTTCAGAGACTTCTTGTGTTCAATACACATATAAAGACAAGATTCCTATCTTGGGCAGTTATAATCTCCAATATGAAAGCACTTTTATAGGCATTAAATATTTAGTACTGTAATACTTCTGAGGAATTAACCTTATTTCTAGATGAGGAAAATGAGGACTGACTGAAGTGGCTTCCCAGTTAATATTTACCTGTCTCATTCAGCTATGGCAAAGCGCATCTCTGAAGAATCCCTCACAAATAAAAAGTCTAAAAACTGTGCTATATTCAAATCAGTTGTCTTTTATGCAAAGATATTTAACAAGCTGATTATTTTTTCCTAGTAAGAGGAAAGGACTAGAAATGCTCCATTTTGGTGTTTAAAGTGCCATTGCTACTGAATTTTAAACAAAACAAACTGTATATTATATGGCTTATGAACAGTTGCCACTACTACTATCAAGCACTGCCAAATAAGATATTGGATTATTAATCATGTAGTGTATCACTTAGTACTTTGCTTAAAAATAGCTCTTCTGTGAGCACTCAGTGTATACAAAACCTTGTGTTAATTATCCTCTGTCTTCCCCACGCTATTCTCGATACTCAACATCTAAATCATTGTGATAAAAACAAAGTAATCAGATTGAACCAAGGCAAATCCACATTTTAATCTTGGCAGATAACATTCCTCACATTTGTGGAGTGCTGCTTGCTTCTGCATGGTTGTTCAGGGACACTGGCATGCAAAGCTAAGCTACAATATCTGCGAGCCCTGAGTCCCTGTGCAAAGAGGGTGAAAGCAAGTCACCCTTGAGCCTCTTTTTTCCCCACACAAGAGGTTTCGAATAACCTCCTTTGCTTGCTTCACATGCCTGCCTCTTCCCTCCCCTCCCTTGTCCCCATGTGCCATCACTATGGAAGATAAGCTCATTACAGTGCAGCCTGGGAAAGCAATCACCATTCAGAAATGAAACAACTGATGCAAAGCACTGTATGACGTTGCCTGCCTTTCCTACCCAAAGGCGAGAGCATGGTGGTGTCCCATTTAGATTGTGGTTTGTCCTGACCATAAATATTGATCCAATATCCCACCATATACTGAAGAGCAGATGAGCCTATTTGCCTTCAGCCACTTAACCTATCCAGCGTTTTTTTCTTTGGGGTCCTCTTGTGACAGGGAATCCTAACATGATGCCTTGCTAATTCCAAAGAAAGCGTATTTACCATTGTAATAATGTCTTTCCTGATCAGGTTTCTAACTTGTATCTAGTTTCATGTGGTGCATGGGTGAGAACAGTGTAATGATGAGTAAAAACAATATCTGGATCTACAGAGCCAGACTGAGAAATTCATAACCAAAAAAAAAA
>JAGPOW010001167.1:13997698-14010983 GCA_030014935.1 Caiman crocodilus
AAAAAAAAAATCAAATACGTTTCCCTGCATTTCAAGCACCAGCATATTGTGATTCATTAGCATGAAGTCTTTCTTTGTGCCATTGCTCAAGTGACCTAAAAGGCCAAAAAATGCATCTTACATTTTGTTTGGTCCACCTTCAGCAGCTCATATTACTTCTGAACCAAAAAATCCAAACAGCAGAACAAGACCAATTTAAATACCAGTGAAATATTATTCCCAACATCCAAGGCCTTTAAATAAAACAATGCTGGTTTCATGTCGCTTAAAAAATGGCACTGAGTTTTATAACTCTACTTCAGCTGCCTGCTTTCTTTATGTTGCAACTCTAATTCTGCCTTTTGGTATGTTACATAGTGACAAATTAAGCTGATTTAACTTTTGCATCTTGAGTAGTTTTCCTCTGGGCTTAGTTTGTACAGGTTACACACCATGAATTCCTTACCAAGGATTTGGAGAGCTTTGAATCAATTTGGACCTTTAAATTGGTCCCCTGACTTGATTCGGATTCAGAGATTTGGCCACCGAATCCGGCCGAATCTCCTCCGAATCAAATCACCACCCAAAGCTTCACACAACCCTAATGATTTGTTCTATGTAACGCTACTGTGCAGTAGTAATGAGCTACTGCACAGTCAGCATCTCATGCAGACCAGCCACTGACGTTCTCAGGCAACACAATGAGCTACAAGTGGGCCCATGTTTGTAACATGGGATTTAGGTTGCCATGGAGAAAGACTCATTCTGTAATAAAACTGAATTATTATTAAGCACAATATAATGCTTCATTACAATATCAATAACAGTATAGTGTGTAGAACAGTATCAATAATGAAGTCAAAATCTTCCTGCTAACATCCTGTGTCTGGGAAGGGAAAGCAATATAAACACTGGATATGTTTATATGTTCAACATTTTAATAGAATGCATGGCACTTTCAAAGCACGCCCCACCTGCTTTTGTGATGCACCTGGTCCATCTTACCTCATGCAAGATCTGCTGATTTCACTGGGACTGTGCAGTAGAAAAAAAGGATTTTTTTTTACTTAAGTTAAATGAGGTGATCAAACATCATGAAAAGTAAATGTAAAATATTTTGCTCTTTTAGAAGCCATAAGTGACAATGAAACTTAGTTACATTTAGCAATTTCTCCCTATTTAAAGATTGTGCAAGGAAGTGCCTAAAAATGTAATGATATATATCTGCTGTATATATATATTAGCATCCTGAAAGGCTCTAAAGTGCTTTATGTATATATGTATGACTTGGAGTTCAGCTTTGCACTTATACATTTTCACCAATTTTGAATTTCACCTTAAAGACAGTATTGAAGTCCTGAAACAACAGGAATAAAGATATCAATCCAAAAATGCTACTGCAGTAAAATGCCAAGTGTTTTTTTTAAAGTATGTCTATCAAAGCTAAATAGGCACATTGTAGTTCTAATGATTACAGTAGAATGCTGAGCAATCTCAGCCCAATTAACCACACATCCAATCAACTGAGCATTGTCATGTGATATGTGATTGGGTAATGACAAAGCAAAAAACCATCATCATCTACATCTCCACGCCTATCCACATCCAATTAAATTCAACAAACATCAGCCCACTTTACAGTAACCTCATTAACAAAGTATTTTAAAGTGGAATCCCTTTTTCCTACATCATGCTACACTGTCAGTCATGTTTTAGGATGTTACTGATGGTGTCATAGTGACACAGGCTGGTCCCAACTCGTGTGGTTGTTCACCATTCCATTGCAGTTGTCCAAACAGGACCAATGTTAATACAGTAGCTCCAATTTCACAAATCCTGACCACTGTGCAAATACCCTAAATTTTCCAAACAGTTACATCCAAATCTTTGTCCCTCCCACTCCCTTGAAACTGCGTTTGTGTGTTCTGCTAAAAGAAAAAATTGTAAAGCTGGCATCCTCACCTGAATAAATGGAGGAAAATTCACTTTAGCAATGGATCTTAATTCACTTTAGTAATGGATCTTAGTTTCTACCAAAAAGTATCACAAAGGCCCAGAAAAAAATATTTTAAATATAATTGTCTCGAGTTGTCCTTAGTGCTCAAGTTCAGAAAGTGGTTTCATAACAGGGTTAACCATTAAGTTAAGATCAAAGCATATTTTGCTACTCTTTGGAATTAGTGAAAAGAGATTCTGGTCAGAGGGGAAGGGGATCATATTTTAAATTCCTTCCATTCCAGTGAAGCAATATCCCAGCTTTTAGAAATTGTTCAAGCTCTGGAAGATGGTTCAGACTAAGATTCCCAAAGGGATTAAGAGAAATGGGAGGGGAGCCAACAAGCTGAAGACAAGCTTTATGTACTAAACATTCTCTTCTATAATTCACAAGGCATGAAATTGCCTCATATATTATTTGGCTTTGGCCCAAGACAAGTCTAATTTGCCAGTTCAAGAGCAAAACAAATCTATGTATACAAAAGTGACATGTGTAATGCATCCATTCCATGGATTTTAGGATTAAAATACTTATGTGCGTCCTTAAAGAAGTATAGAAAGTAACATTCTAGCAAATCTTCAATTTCTGACTGCACCTCAATTCGTTTACTTTCCAGCCAGCTGAACAAGACATTCCTCCAAGCTACAGGCCCAATCCTGGACGTCTTCTGTGCAGACCTCCCATTGACTTCAATATGCATTCCCTGGAGGAGCGATGACTCTTCATTACAGCGCATTGTAGTTGTGGATGCCTGCACTGCAGCATATGCTCTTCAGCTGCTTTAGACACTAGTTCTGCAGTCCTCACTGGGACTGAACTCATGATTCAGGGCTGACAGATCAGATCTTAGATAAGCATTCTTAAGTTTAACTACTTGGAAAAGAAGTATTTGTTTTTAGGGATCAATTTTCCCACCAGCACGTAAAGGAAGGAAGCACTGATGTTACTTGGCAATCCAGTGAAAAAGCATCAGGTCCACTCTATGTCAACTTTATAACACAGTTTCAAGCAAAGACCACTCTTAAATACTAATTTAAGTGACACCTTGCATTACAATGGGTTCCTACTCTGAAAAGTGACTAAGAGAGACTGTAGGCCTGTGCGAAGCGGCTAGTATTCACTTTGGATTCAGATTCGGCCAATTCCGGGGACAGTGATTTGATTCAGGAGATTCGAACCACTGTCCCGAATCAATTCAGCCAAATCTGATTCAGAGATTCGACTGGTGCCGAATCTCCTAATTGACCCCATCCCCTGCCTGCTCTCCCAGCCCCATCAATGGCTACCCTACCTGCCCCCAGCAGTTTAAAAAAAAAAACCCCATTCACCGGCCGCTGCCAGGCAGCGGGGCAGGGAGGCAAACCCACCTTCCTCTCACTGCCCTACACTTCATGAAGAGCTCTGCCACAAGCCCCGAGAAGCCCCGCTGGATGCTACAGCAGCCAGTGATTCCACAGCTTTTTTTTTCTCTAAAGAGCCAGGAGCTGGGCCAGGCAGGGCAGCCATAGATGGGGGGGTTAAGGAGGACTGGGGGAGCAGGCAGTGAATGGGGCCTGGAAGGGGTTCCCCCATGGTCCCCTTCCCCCTCCTCCAGCCCCACCTTGCCCACCTCCTATTTACCAGCACAGAGTCCGGGTCCAGCTCCCTGCGGCAGTGAGTGGGTATTACCCGAATCTCTGAAGCTCTCTGAATTTTTTCCAAATTGATTTGGACAGCTTCAAATCAATTCGGGCCTTTTAATTGGTCTACTGATTCATTTGGATTTGGAGATTTGGCCACTGAATTGGGCTGAATCTCCTCCAAATCAAATCAGCACAGCCCTACTGTCTTGCACTTAAAAATTTGTTATAACTCAATCCCAACTATCCAGCTAGTCTAATAAAAGATATCACTCAAAAAATCCTTGCCTCACAAAATTTGCCCATTACAGCTATAACATCACTCTAACACTACCATGAATTTTCGTTTGCCTTCCCTCAAATTTCTGAAGTCCAAAGATAGGATTTTCTGGCAGCCAGCCCTATTAACTCCACTTTGACTCAGTTGATTCAAATTATTTCATGTATTATCATCAGTAACCAATTTTTCTGGTTCAAATCTTCTCCCACTTATGTTTGCACAGGCCAGTCACCTTGTTTGTCAGGAGCAGAATAGTACCTCTGCACCTTGTCAGATTTCAAAACTAGGAATGAGTATGATCACTTAGTCTGATATCCTTCATAAAAATGGGACATGGGAATCTCTGTATTCGGTCCAGCTGTATTATAACCAACCATTTGCAAAAGCACCTAAACCTTTACTACAAGTAAGGGAAAATCCACCACATTCCTGATTATCTGTTCCAGTAGTTAATTACTCTCACTGTCAAAGGTTTGTGCTTGGGTAAAAATTCTGCTTCTAACACAGAAGAGAAATCAAGCTTATTTTCCTACTGCCCTGGCCTCTGAAGTGCTAGTGGGCATTGAAAAAGCTGTAAAAACTTACTTTAATAATAAAAGTATGCAGATGTTACTCTGAGTACACACAAGGGACATAATTCTCCATAGCTTTGCATCTTTTGTAGCCATTTATAGCTACGTGAGCTTAAATACATTAGAATAAAATTGTAGCATTTTTATTCCCTCCTAAAACAGGTGCAAACGGCTACAAAAAAGTACAAAGCTGTGGAAAAAAATGCTCAGCGAGCAGATCAGTGAGGACTACAATACATATATGCCGCACCAATTTAATTAAAAGTGTGATGCAGCAGCACTTTTGCCAAGGTGATCTGACTATATGATCATGTGTACACATGTGTGTACATTTGTGCCTATGCATGTGTGAACACTACAGAAGCTTAAAAAGGTGCAGACAGAAGTTACAATTTTTGCCTGATCTTTTGGCCACAGAAATCAGTCTATAGCTATGACCAAACACACGTGCACAGTGCAGACTGCTTATAAAATGGTCAATTGGGCAACTATCTGAACCCTCATTGTAGGAGAGGTCAGACAAAGATGTTTCAAAAAATAGTGTCTTCTGTAACTTCTGTCTGTACTGCCTCCCAGCCTTAAGCTGTTTTCAGAATGGGAGTGCAGAAAGGGAGTAGAGGACATTTGGTCTGGGGTTTCTCTAGCCCCTGCTGGAGGGTGGGTTTGATATTAGAGCCCCTCCCACGCTCCAAGGCACAGGTCTCCAATACGCTCACCCCATCCGTCAGCACCAGCTGGGGAACCCCTAGAACAGGGGCCGGCAAAGTCCAGCCTGTGGGCCAGATTGGGCTGGTAGTGGACTCCATTTCCCAGCAGCCCCTGCCTGCATGGCCGGGGTCAGTTTCCATGAAAACCTCAGCTGCAGCTGCGTTGTGATAGCAGAAGGCTGGGGCTGCCATGGAGACTGGCCCCAGCTGTGCTAGCAAGGTGCATGGCAAGGCAGGGAACTGCTCTGAAGCCACTGGGATCTTGTGGCGAGGGCAGCTTGGTCAGGGCCAGGACAGAGCCGTGATGTGTAGGCAGAGGTGCACAGGCAACAAATTGTGGCTCTGCCCTGATTGGGACCACGCTGTCACTGCTGCAAGAGCCGGGGAAAAGTTGTGATCCGTTGCCTGTGCACCCCTGCCTGGAGCATGCAGGCTGAAGATCACAGCTCTGCCATGGCCCTGACCAAGCTGCCCCTGCTGCAAGATCCCAGGAGCTTCGGAGCAGCCCCCTGCTCTGCCATGTGACCTGCCAGCACGGCTGGGGCCAGTCTTCACGGTAACCCCAGCCTCGCACTATCACAGCATAGCTGTGGCTGGGGTCTCCATGAAGACCAGCCCAAGCCACGTGGGCAGGGGATGCCGGGAAATGTAGTACGGCTGTTGGCTGGATCTGCCATTTTGCCTACCTCTGCCCTAGAATGAGTTTCCTCTGCTTCCTTTCCCCCATACCATTCTGAAAACAGTAATGGCTGGGAGGGTGCAGAAGCCATCGCTAAGGGAAACTGGCTGCAGACTCACAGCCAGCAGGTAGTTTCCCTTCCCCCTGGAACCAACAGTGAATTTCTTTTTAGTCTGGGAAATTACTGTAACTCCGAACGTTTCTGCAAAACGTTCCGAGTTACAACAGGAAACCACACCTGTCTACGCCCTAAGTCTGTCTTGCATCAGTTTAGCTTGCCACATTTTAAACACGTTAATCAGGGCAAACTGAACAGAGACAAGACACATTCAAACTGCTATGGTCTTAACGCACAAAGTCGCACCAGTTTAGCAAAACTGGTGCAACATCACACTTTAAATAAATCAGTGCAAGTTCTGTGTTTTGATCAGGACTGACACATGCCATTTTTGCTTAGTCACTTTTCAGAGTGGAACTGAATGTTAAGTACAAAGCAATTCCATTAAAACAAACTTCATAATGTGGATGTACTTTTAAAGTCATCTTTTAGAAAACAGCATTCAATCTGACAGCTGCAGACCAAGTATGATGCTATTTGAAATGCTCCAGCTATCAAGTCCCAAGCTGAAAAACTTCTGCCACTAAAAGCTTATTCATCATTAGTTCACTACGCAACCATTACAGCTATAATTATTTAGGCTGAGTGCATAAGCAAATACACCATAGCATCAGGCAAAGTTCATACTCAAGTCTTTTACTTTAATTAAAAAAATTCAGAGAGTTGGCTTTTAAAAGTTATACATTGCTTTTCCCAAATTAGAAAGGTCAGAGGAAAAAACATCTGCATCTCAGTATGTTACTGAATTTGTGTACCACCGACAAATGTAAATGCCTAAGGAATTCAGGGATTGTTACTAGAAGTAGTCAGACACTGGCTTGCATGGTTTTGGCAAAAAATGGAAACATTTTACTTTAAAAAAAATGCTGCCATGGTGTCTCAAGGGACTTATAGTTTGAGTGTCTTGTGGTCCCTGCACTCCTGGGTTCCCTGTCAAAATGCAGCTCTTAAAATGCAGTTTGCACTGTATCATTGTGGTATATTACCAGAGAAGGTGGGGTATGAGGTGCCCAAATTATGTGTCCAGTCAGGCACTGTGGCAGGATTTCTTATCCAAGTATCTTTTGTTTTCAGAATTAATTTTGTTCCCCATCCAGCAGCTATGTAAAATGAAAAATGTGGACCAATGAAAAAAATTCTACCAAAAATATTTTCAATGAAAACTTTTCCCCGTAGTCACAACCAAAGCTGAATGAAAACTTTCCCCAACAGAAGTGTGGTCTTTCCCTCCAAACTTTTGAATTTGGAGTTAGACTGACAACATGAAGAGGAGAAGACTCCAAGATGTTCTAACTTTACTCAGGGCACGGGGTTTGACTGCAGAAGAAGCTACTGGTCCAAAATCCAGATGATATGTTTTGCAGGGAAACCACTAGAGACACGTGGACTGTACACGTGAAGGGTCTCTCTGACTACGCACTGGCTTTGTTTGTTCCTACTTCCACCCTACAGCTCCCTGAAGCTGTAATGCCAGGGTGTTCAAATGCAAAGGACATGAAGAATTTGCAATGCTTAGGCAGGCAGATAGTCAATTAAATAGTTTTTGCCTCTCAATGCCCTCCTTCATATACTGGGTAAATAGGTTTTCTTTAATCTAGCTAGGATGCAACATTACCTGCTTGATATCTAAAGGCAAAACCCTGATCCTATTGAAGTTAATTGGATTTTTTTACTGTTGATTTCAATGGGAGCAAGATTTAGCGCTTGCAGCGAAATTCACCTAGGTATGGAGAGTCATGGCAGTGCTCTGTGTGCTATTTAAGCCCTAAGATGAGCTGCCTAAGCTTCAGTCAGGGCTGCATGAGGATAAATACTAGCAAAGCTAGTAAACTGCAGTGCCCTGGATTCTGTGTTTATGTACATCAAGTGGCCTTTGCACAAATAGGATGTAGGCATTATGACCATTTTTTCAGGTCATAAGCTTGAAAGACACCTGTAGCAACCCTTTCTTCCAGCATGGCACCCGCAAAAGTCCAATTTAATGTTCTGACGAAGCTAATTTCATCCCAGGAAGAGATGATGGCAATTTATCAAATGACCTCGGTGCTGCCATGCATTTAAATGAAAAGAGAATGGACTTACAGAAAACCCAGAAGACACAGCTCTACACTCCTAGATAAAGAGGGTAAGTATTTAGAAGTCTTTACAACCCTCCTTCCCTTCCTATTAAGAAGTTTGCCAAGAGCCAAATAAAAGAGCCAAAAGGAGCTATTCTATTACTTATGTCTGTTAGAAACTAATAGACTCTCTGCTCCATTAATTTATTAAGTTAAAAAAGGCATGCAGACTGCTGATACTGCAAGAGAAAAGGGAAGAGTACACAGCTGGAAACTCTAGGGAGAAGGAAGAAAAGAAACCACAATGGCCACAAGCCGTGGGACCTCATTATCTATAGGTCTCTGACAGGAATAGCCCCTTGGTCCATGGTCTTGATAAGTGCTACCTGAACATAAAAAAGATCCATATTCCCTCTTGTAAAAAACCTGCAGATTCTACAAGACTTATTTTGTGACGAAAGGTCAGATCTTCCCTGGCTATCCAGTACAGTACCTTGCACTCTGTGCAACCTGTTGAAAGTCACTGTAAAAGGCTAAGTCCCGAGGGCAACATTTCATACCCACTTTTCACTCATGTATGACTAAGCAAGGTGAGGGGGCAGAGAATAAGCACAACTTGCCTGAATAAAGTAAATAAAGGCTTCCCCAGATACTGGTCTCAAATACATCAACATAAATCTGGATTAACTCATTTTAATGGAGTAGCAGGACCTCCAGGGTGCTCCTGTAGCTCATCACCATGAATGGGATTTAGCACTACAATACAATTCACCTACCTAATTCTTATAAAGACAGACGAATTGAAGTTAAGTATAACTGCTGCCATTTTGACAAGTGGTGGCATATGTCACAGCCTTGCAATTCGGCTTTCCAGTTGAAGAGATATTGGAAACAGAGTGGTACATGTATTTTAGAGTTCCAGTTTTATCCACAGAGTCCTGGAACAGAGGTGGCCGCAAACTCGTAAGTAATCTCAACTTTGAGGGATTTCAGCCCAAAGCATACGCTTGGATACAGTGGATTCATTTTGCCTCAAACATCGATTCTAAACAATGAGCAAGGCAGAAAGCCAACTCTTTTGCCACCTGCATGGCTCCCTCTCCTCAGTCTTGCATAACAAGAGCTATTTCACCACCTGGCATTTCTTCCAAAGATCAGCTGAAAAAAAAGAACTTTCAAGAATATATATGACAGCACTCTCATGACACCTGCCCTAACACTTGTGCTGAAGTTATTTTCACCATCTTGAACATCTGGTGTTGGGACACAATACAAAAACAAAACAGAGATTGCTATGTTCAAATTTGTATACCCCGGCATGGTAACTGGAAGAACCAAGGCTTATACTGAATAGTTACTAAAAGATCACCAAGATGATTGGGTCAGCCTCTCCCTCAAGGATGTACTTTCCATTTAACTTAGTGAAATTAATACATTAGTCTTAGTATACTTCTAAACAAAGGAACACAAAGCCACTGAATCTTAGGAACATAGAAATAGGCACATCCTTGTATGAATGAATGGTCTAGAGAATTGGTAGGTTTGTACATTTCTGTACTTAAGGTATTTTACCAGACAGTGGGAGAGAAGGAGAGAAACAAACAGCTCCCACTCCTGAAAATATTACCTTTTGCCATGGTGTAAAAAGTATTCAGGACAGAAAAACTATTCAGGACCGAGTGGGTTTTTTTCTTGTGAATGCTGGCCAGCCAAGGCCCCGGGAGGTTTGCAAGCACCACAAGCAGACATTCCAAACATGTCTGTGCCCCTCAGGCTTATCAGATAGCAAAAACGAGCAAAGTGAAAGCATAGCCCATATAATAGTATGACAGTAATGGCATAGTTTAGGCCAAGAAAGGCATTCCACCCAAAGAATCAAATTCTCTTTGGTTATACCGGAGAGCCCGCAAACTCCATAAACCATGGAATCATTCTGTATGTGCATCAGTGTTTGGCTCCTGGGCCTTATTATCAGTCCAAGTTTCTGAACCAATTTTTTGAGGAGCTGAAATTCCATCTGCGATTTTTCTGCCCAAAGATTAATATTTTTGAGGTCAGAAGTGAAGTTTAAATGCAATGTCTTCAGTCAAATTGAATTATGCAAGGTTAGAATTTCCTCTCCCCTTATATGCTGCCCAGTACTTTGAAGGCTCAGGATAAATAATACCACTGCCTTGGGTTCTCAGTGTAAAGATCCTTGATTCTTCATCTTCCATTGCGACAAAAATTGTCACCCAGAAGCCCTCCTCTAAGGCTGATTTTTAGCTTCTTACCCTAAACTGTATAGCTGCAATTATACCATTGACACAAGTGACTTCAGTGTGAACCCATTTCAGCATCTGTGCATGTTGCAACACTAGGCAGATAAGGTTCCTTGAGTGAATTTGATATCTTTTATTAGACCAACCCAAATGGTTGGAGAATAGTTATTAAGCAAGCTTTCGGGTTCAAAAACCCTTCGTCAGGCTACGGAAGCTTCGGCAGTTGGTGTGTGCTCTTCCTGGATGGAATGAAAATGTTGCAACACTAATCACTTGAGTTATAATAGTTTCCATTTTTTAACAGTGATGCTGCCTTAGGCTTAACTAGGGCATTCTCCTGGGCCATATACCAGATCCTGTTTTCCATACCTTGGCATGTGAATCCCCCTCCATTATCCTTGTAAAACAGGTCAGGATGGAGGAAATTCACTGAGGGAATTTTCAGGACCTGGGAACACAAAGATTTGTACTAAGTCCTCCCAAATGTCAGTAATTTGCCGTGTTGAGAGGGGAAGGAAGCCCTCAAAATATATGCAAAGGACATTCTCTCCAATTTGCCCAGTCAGCAGGAACACACTGCACATTCACTGGTGAAGAAGGCAAGTCTCATCTAAACAAGACTACTTAAAGGAAGTTGTAAAGAAAGCAAGTCTGATTTTTGGGGAAGGAGGGACTGAGTAGGTATGGCAGTTTGTGGAAGTAGTTTTTAATATAATATGCTTCATCTGTTTAAGAAAGATGGGATCTGTGGATTAAGAACCAGCAGCTCATGAACTCTAATCTCAGCTCTAATACCAGCTTCTTATGTAACAAGTTATTTAACCCTCTGTACTTCAGTGCCCACCTTGGTAATCCAGGGTGATAAAATGCAATTCTGTCATTAACCTGTTGCATGGATTCATTTTCAAAATGATAAAGTCAAATTTCAGTTTTTTATAATGGACACTTGTCTCCCATAAGAACTCTAGGTCAAAGGCATAGCTAAACCATATAACATTTGACCTCTCTTACTGGTTATAGTACACTGAAAACAGAGTTAGCGTGTGCTTGATTGCTTATGAGGATTTACTTTCTAGTCATAAGAATCAAGCATACAACCCAGAGAAGGCACTTTCCATTGCCTGTGAGGATAGCTAGCTACATCAATAGACAAGCCCTTTCAGAGATGATTACTTCATTGAATCATTTGTGAGTGACAAGTGACCTGAACAGATTATAGTTTACAAGCCTGTTCTTTATTCATAGGAGTAATTTCATCATATTCAGTGGGACTTTTCTAGTAAGAAAAAATTACACGAATGCATGCTTGTAGGATTGGGCCTTGTGCATATGTACTCCCTCAATTCTGTTTCCAGCTCTACACCGTTTTTCACAGACAGACAGAGAAAACCAATCCATAAAATGTTTTAAGCAAAATCCTACTCTCTAGTCTCATTTTCTTGTTTTTTGCTGCCTTAAAACCAATATTGCCTTGAGGCACACCAAAAGCCTTGGGAGTTGAAGATCTACTTTCGAAGGCAGAATTTCATCCTTATTTTGTAACCACGCTGTACTTACTATAAACTGGAAATACCAGACAGTCACAGATTCAATTAAACCCTAAATACATGCTTACAGTTAACGCATTACTTGAAACGGAGTTACCCATATCACCTGTGCATTAAATCTGACATTAAGGGCAAAATTCAGAACTGGTAAAATAAAGTGCAAACTCTATTATCTACCACTGAGCCTTCACGCTGTTAGATAAAGACAGTAACGATCATATCAAGGCAAGTCCCATCAATCCTTATTTGGGCCTTGTAAAAGAATCAGCTTTCCATCCATTACTCTGGGAAACAACAAGACCATAAAATATTTTTGGAAGATGCAGGAGAGCACTATGTTTTCTAAGACAACATGGCTTGCTCCTTTAAATGTTTCTTTGCCTTGACGGCCAGGAAGCAGCAGCCAGCAGAGACGAGTGGAAAGAGCTTCCACACTTGCTGCCCCTTCTCCACAGAAAGGAAGCAGCTCTCAGTAGAGACCCTGCCGGCCAGCATCTCAGGAAAAGGAAGCACTGGCTATGGGGGAGGCAAGGACAGAAGTTTTCTGCTCAATCTTTCACTCCCACCTAGGGTCAAGAAAAAGAGCTGCCAGAAATGCTGGACATTTGGAAGTTTTGACCATTTTTAAAGTCCTGTGATGGGTAAGGGCAAAGATCCTGCACTGGACTCACATATTTCAGTTTAAAAATGACTTTTTGCCAAAAAGAAGGAATCCAGACTCCTCTGTAGTACTCAGAACTGGGAAGGAGCGGGACACAGCAGGAACCTGCAACTTGGCAATATAAAACATGACCGATTTTTGTTTGTGTCTTTTAAGAGCATTTGTGAGGAGACTTCATAAATAGAGGGCCAAATGCGTGCTACAAGAGCTAATTGTGCAGACTGGAGGCACAGAAAGCAGAACTGCCATTGTATACTATGCTGGTGAAGAAACACAAACATTAGACAACTCTCAAGACACAGCTTGAAGCAGCTGCGTAACAGCCTCTGCCCAGTAGAGAAATAATTTTCTCCATTGTAGACTTCCTATCCCCCCCAAGAAGGAGAGGTGAAAAATGTAGGACCAGTGGGTTATGTGATGTGCAGTGAGTCCTCGAAATTCCCCTTAACTTGGAAACAGAAGCCTGAACACAAACTAAGCCAAAAGTGCTGCCTAGCAAACAACCAAGGACATTTTATAACATACCCAACTAAGGAGTGTCCACTAACAGGAGCAAAATAAAATTTAAAATGTAAATGCATTTGCAGGACCTCAAGAACATATGTCAGTGAGTGAAGTCAGGTACATGGTAAGGCAAAGGAGCTACAATATTACATCTCCTTTCTTTGTACCTCCCATGAGACAAAAAACAAAGTACTAGAGCTTTTCTGCTGCTGGGAAAAGCTGCATGTTCAAGATATTGAAGAAAATATTCCCTGAAGGTACCATAGGAAGCCTAAAGGCCATTTCCACAAAAAAAAAAAAAAAAA
>JAGPOW010001167.1:14011365-14058513 GCA_030014935.1 Caiman crocodilus
AAAAAAAAAAAAAAAAATGAACATAGATAGGTTATATTTTCTACAACCTCTGCTAGGTAAGAAGACTCTCTCAATGATTTTCTTGAGTGTCCCTTTAATTTCCTTTTCACTGCTTTTTGGCAGTAATCCTTACAGATGTAGGACATATAGAATACATCAAAGACATAAACTTCAAAGTCCAGCCACATAATTTTAAAGACTCCATCTGCCAGATTTAAACTCAATGCATAAAGACTAACCACAACATTATAAGAGAATAAAGACTAAGCGGGAAGCTGATTCCAGTCATTGATCCGACAAGGATCCATTCTAGTCCCATTTTGATTCATGTTATGCTGCGCTAGAGTGTGGTTGTAAAACACACCTGCACACTCGGTGTATCTTGTGTCAGTACTACAAAGAATAATTACAGTCAAGTGACCTTTATTTGACTTACCTGTTTGGAATCAAGTTATGTTCACTGCCTTCCGATGCAAAATATTTGCATGGCCAATACAATTAAAATAAATAGTAGTTTGTATAGATTTTTAGCTTTGAATGGACTTGTTACCAATGCCTACCAAGTGAAGCTTCATATATTTCTAACTTCATTATTCCACTCTATCCCAGGATCAGAGATTATGATACTCGGGCTTTGGGTTTTTTGATCTCTCTCCCCATAACCTTCCTGTAAGATCTCCTTGGCTGGTACTTCAAAATGCTTGGGGATAAACAACTACAATTTAAGAGGTTTTTGCTGGGAAAACTTGATATGGTTGACATTAGCGCTGCAATTAGAGCTGGTAGAAAAGCTAAAAATATTCAAGAAAATATGAGAGAAAGCAAAAAAATTCTAACTCTACTTGTTAGCTGACAAAGAAATGCTGCAAAAAATATGGCTCTGCAATTCAGTAAAAATTAGACTCTCCTTCTCTACAATTCTGTCACTTTTCTTATTGTCACCTCTTTGCCAGCATCTCTTTCTCTAGACTTTCCAATTTCTGACAAGAACACAACTAAAATAATCCTCTCCCACCATGTCATCCCCTCACTACCCTGCTGAATCCCTTCACTGATTTTGTTTTCTGCTTTATAAATTGTAAAATGCTGTGCACGTTAATAGTATTATATGAATGTTTAAAAGAGGTGCAGTTTACAAATGGCCTTTATTATACACAGCAGGTTTCATGTTTAAATGAGGGAGCAAAAATTTGGCACTCAGTTCTTAAAATTTTCCATGCTGCACTCTCTCTCAATTTCTCACAACCAGCCACTCTCAGATAGGGTGGCCATCATAGAGGACATCCCGGTTTTCTGCTACTCTGTCCTCTATTGATACAAAACCAGATGCCTTCAAAAGAAAAATAAAGGCGTCTGGTTTTGTATCAGTAGAGGACAACCACACTGTCCTATATGGTGGTCACCCTACTCTCCGATAAGTTATAAAAACAGCCCACAGACTTGTATTCCAGATTCTCAAACTTCTTAAAAAGTGGTCCCTATCCCCATTGTACAGGTGGAGGACCAGAGCTTCAGAGAGACTGAACAAATATCCTAATACCACATAATGAGCTGTTGTCAGTGCCAGGAACAGTATTATGGCTGTTATCCTCAGGGTACCTGGTGTCCAGGATTACATTGCATACCACATTTTGCTTCAGGAATCAGCATCTAAGGACTAATTGTAAAGAAGTGAGCAAATACATTTCAGAGGCAGACTGGAAGGTGTTGGAAATTGCTGGTGGAGCACAGGAAATAGGTACAGAACTCAATACTATTTTTTCCTAAACCATCAATTAACTATTCTTTTACCTCAAACTAGTGTGGTTTCTAGCTGCAGCATATCCAAACTTGCAGTCTTTCACTAGTCCTGAGAGGATTGTGGGTCACAGAAACAAACTGGATGGTTTTAGGCACTAAGTAGGGCTGTCATTAGGGGGAAAGGCAAGGGCTGGGGTTGGAGCTCTTCCTGGGTGGCTCTGCTAGATGAGGCAACATGTGGTGTTAAAAGACTACAAAGCAGCTTTGCAAGATCTTGGAGTATTGCTTCCACCCCGCGGTGGGCAGTGCTGTGCCAGCTGTGGGAGAACTGATAGGCGGCTAAAGAACTACTGCAGTGTTGGGTAATGATCTAAGCTACAGCAAGATGGTTTCAGCACAAATGGCTTCCCAACCTCATTCCTATTGGAGTCTGCAAGTCACTACGGTACACAGGTGTTGTTATATGCAAGTGATATTCCTCAAAAGCACAGAGATAGTACTATATAAAAATAATAAAAGGAAGCGTGCTTTTAGTAAAATAGGCATATGTTTAAGCTGTAGGAAAGAGCTGCTGAAGAAACACAAGAACAAACTGCCCTGTCGTTCAATTAAATTTCTTTCAATGCTATATCAGACAACTAAATGGTTACAACTGGGTAGGCACCGTGACCGAGTGACTAAGATGCCCACTGATATTATAACTTGATCATGCATTTAAGTATTTGAAGCTTGTTATGGATCAACAGCCTCCTTCCCCTCACTTCCCCCCACACACTCACAAATACCCCCTTCAGGTATAAACTGACACACAGCCACGCAGGAAAGAACAGAACCCCATTAGCAATCATTCTTTTAATTCATCCTCTACAGATCTTGAACAAATGCTGCTAATTTAGTTTCCAGCATCACCAAAATGGCTCAGGAGAAAGGCTGCAGTTGGTAAGAATTCCTAGGGAAACATATTTCAGGACCCTGCTCCCCCCCAGCAAATGAGCTGATGCAGAAAGAAAAAAATTAAACATCTGTTAAGGAACCTGGTGCCCTGCTACCTCCTCCCCATGGCAACTAGTGCAGAGAGAGCCGATACTGTTTCACAGATGCCTCCAGGTCCATCCTCTGCTGCGTTGCCTTTGATTTGCTCATTGTTCTCTTCACTGTGTGCAATGAGTATGTCACTGCAAAGCACAACAGAGAGCACAAGAGGGCTGGCTCATAGCATCAAAGCCATATTCTCAGGCCCACAAGTAACATGAAGAGCAGCAGAAGAGAAGGCTACTATGTGCCAAGTTACCCCCCAAAATGTATTTTAACTTATTCCTAAGAGGAGATCAGAGAACGATGGAAGAGCTGCATGGAGGCAGGCTCAAGCACCAACAGATAGCCTTGGAACATAAATTTCTTATTAATGGCTATACATGAAAACTATACATCTCCCATGTATAGGAACCAGCTGTGCCATCAGCTTTACAAATAACCTTCCCTGTTAAACAAAACAGTCCCTAGCAATCCTTCCTTGGACATGTCTCTAGAAGCAGACCCTGGAGAACTAGACAGTAGCATGGTGAATTCAGGATGAATTCAAAGAAGGGTTTCCTAGTTTCCCATCTAGAAATGCTTCCCTGAGTTCACAATAACTCAGGGCCTCGTTCCAACACCTGCACTCAGCTGAGAGATTCACCTGGGTTCGTTTCAGTAGGAAGCCAGGCTTGCTTAGCTGCTAAGACAAACAGCCCTATAGAAATAATAATTTCATAGTTCAAGATTTTGAAGTCTTTTCAGTTTAATGAAGTGAATGTGGCCAGATATTTTACTACACTTTTTTATTACAATTAAATTTGCTTGACTTAAGACTCCAGGATGCATTTCTTTCCAGCTATATACTTCTTGGCCCAGGTATGAACCATGACCTGATTTATACGACTGAGCCACAGTGGGATGGGGCTAGGAAAAATGCAAGTGTAATCCTATGAGGTATCAGTCAAAGTATCTCCAGAAGAGAATGGGAACCATTCATATAGCAACCTATATCTCAGGATCTCAAAATACATGACAAGAAATTAGTTTTACAGCAGCCATATGAAATAGATGTGAGAAGCACTTTTCTCACCTTGACAGACTGCCATTTGGTTCCGAAAGACATGAAGTGCCTTAACAATGGGCGCTTAACTTATCACAGCAGGATTAAAATTAGTGCAACACGGAAAACTAAAAATTGTGGTTATGACAGTACCTAGAATTCCAGGTAGACTGGGTAGAATCGGCCCTCCAAACACTCACTTCCCAGTTTCTTAGTTCATAAGCAATGCATACAATACAGTACCAATGTCCTAAGCACACAACATAGTGTTAATGGTGACACTGACTCTATCACGATTGACCCTGGTGACTGATGTTCAAAGAAGTGGGAGAATCCAAGGTAGCAAGATCCACCAAGCAGAAAAGCAATAAGTAGGATGAAATCTTTGCTTACATCCTATTAATGGAATTGATGCACTTTGCATTTTATTATATCCAAATGGGATGAATGCCATAATTAGAACTTCAGAGACAAGTGGAAATATTTTGTAAAGCAACAGTTCAACTTCAGCCATATTTAAAACATGCAAAGTTACACTAGGCCTTTACTGATCACAAAACAGTGACATATTAAAAGGAGCCTAGACATATACATATCTTTACCTGTTTATGACTGTTTGTACTAATGGGTGTGCCCTTAGCACAAATACAACCCTCTTATACCCAGATATCACATACATCATATTAACATTTACTTCTAGGACAGCATATAACACTCTTTCCTCTGCATCAAGGTAAAACAGGGCCCCAGTAGGGTGTCGAGAGATACGTTGACATCTTTCACAAGAGCTTTACTACAGGTTCTTACTACCTATGGCAATCATAGTCGCTTAATACATATTTTCAGCACATCAGGCTCCAAGAAGGAAATCCTCCCCAGGTAATAAAATTAATTTCCCACGTGTGTCAGTGGGAGATGAAAATTAAGTCTTTATCCTCAGCTTTAGAAACAGAAGTGGAAAAAAAGTATTTGCTGCAGAACAAAATGCCAGCATTTTGAAATCAAAGGTCTTCCTAAAAAATAACATAGAAAATTATATAACGTACATAAAAATGACTGACAGAGGGATAATACTTTAATCTTCACAAGTGAGAGGAGAGAGAAAAGACACAAGAGGCCAAAGTGATTTTTCAGTCGCACTATATTTATAAGGGTAAGATTAATAAAAGGTGGTTTTGATTTGTTTTTTAACATCTCATTGTATCGAGCTGCCTGACAGCCACATTTTGAAGACTGCTTTTGAGCACTAACAGAAAATTCCATAACCAAGATAGCCTGCCACTGTGAGGAACAGTGACAGTATTTTTTAATATTTAGTGCCATAGGCATCTATAGAGCTTTACGAGAGTAAGAATAGAAATCCTGCCCTGAAAGGGATTTTGATCTAAGGGCCAGATGATGACAGGTTTGTTAAAGGGGGTTGAACAGGAGTCCTTTTGCTTAATTCAGAACAAAGACTACATAAAATTAGCATCTCTGGGGTATTAAGAAATAGGCCTGTGTCTTGCTTGTTCCCTGATGACTCAAGGCTGCAGTGAGGAAAGGAAGGGCTTAACACTACCTTAACAGCAGAATAAATATTCTCCCATAGGCCCAATTTAACACCATAAATTAGACTAATCTACAAAACAAAGAGAACCAGAAGTCATGGAAGTACGGGTTCCAGCTAGAGTAAAGATGATGTCAGATGATGTAGTTTGCAGATGCAGATATTTTAAGTACTTTTAGATATTTTAAGTAGGAGGCCATAAAACAGAGGAAAAATAAAAGTCCCTGGCAGCAGGAAGCAAATTTTGAGGAAGGAGTGGAAACAACTAAAAGCAAGGTAGTTTGGTGCAGGTATTGAAGGAGACCTTGGTGTTATGAGAAAGATAGAGAAACCTGCAAGTGGGAAGAAAGCCGTAAAAAGAACAGACAAAATGGTGAAAGGTGTAGCGGGGAAAGTAAGGGGAAAATATGGAGGTATATCAGTTGTGCAACTCTGTGAACATGAAAAAGAACAGGAATCTGAAATATGTAGAAACAAAAAACTATAAAGAAACAAAGTAGAGAAGTAGCTGGTCACGCAGGTTTAATGGTAAAAAAAGAAGATCATTTTAGCATCATCATAGACCAGCAGGGACAGAGAAAGGACTTTACAGAAATTCAGCAATGACAGAGGCCTGTGCAACAGAGATGGAGCGAAAACTCAGCATGAAAAGGAGTGAAGGCAGAGAAGCACTGAAATATGAGCACCTTAAGGTTGAAAGAAGGAAATGGAAGATAATATTTAAAAAATACCTACACATAAACACCTCCAAAGGGCATTAGTTAGGAAATAGAGGGCTGACCCACAGCCGCATTTTTCTTTTCTCAGATTCAAACAAGAAACCACACAGACTTCCAGCAGCTAGAATTGACAGTGACATAGCAAGTCAATGGGAATCTATTTTACTCCTCCTCCCACAACACAAATGAATAGCAGTGCTAATAAAATCCCATTGCTATTATAAATTGACAAACAAACAATCCTGCATTTATGCCTTCTGGCAAAATCTACCTTTAAACAAGCTCAGAAATCATTCTGAGATTCACCATGACAAAAGAAAATACCAGCTTCTTGTTACTTATATTCCCACCTTTCTAATTAGCTTTGGACATTAGTGGACCTACTTCATTTTATACTTGCAGCTTCAGATGAATCACATTAAACACCTATTTTATTCACAGGATTTAATGCGGTATGATTACAGCTTTTATCACATTTTATCAGATGTTTGTGATCAAGATGGATTTTAAATTCATTACATCAAAATAACTTTGTTCGAGAAATAATGAAAAACCATGGCCACTGGTTTCAAGTGCTATTTTCTCCTAACTGCCAATGATGTGCATTATAAACAGAAATTAGGCAAGTGTTTACATAAAAAAAAAATTGATTAGATTTGGGATTTATATTCAAGGTTTAATCTGTGCACATGATTATCCAGAAAAAGCAAGGCAAACTGTTGCCACAGTATTCTCTTTAAATGAATTTCCTCAGAAAAGATAGAGAGATGACTATTTTTTTCCTTTTCTTTTAAACACAGCATAATGGAAAAAGAAGCCCTTTTGCATTTCTCAATTAGAAATGCACACCAAAATAATTCTTAAATGACAAAAAATATATATAAATTGTTTACAGAGGAGAAAAAAAAAATGTAAAGTATATGAGGTGAGCCTCTCCGATTTCCATGGATGTGCATGCAGCTATACCTTGACTTTAGCAAGACTTTTGATAGTGTCTCCCACAATATTCTTATTCATAAGCTAAGGAAATAGAGACTAGATTAAAGCTCGCAGCCTGCCTGGGGCTGGCTGTGCCTGCTCTGGCCAGCCCTGTGTGGGCTGTGATTGCCTGCAATGTGGGGTGCCAGCCATGGGGCAGGCGAGGGGCCGCTTTTCCCCACGCTCAGCACCAGCTTCTTCCCTGCTGGTGAGCAGGGGGTCGGAGCTGTGTGCTGCCCCCCCCCCTGCTTGTACTGCGGGGCTGGGGGGCACTGGGTATGAGTGGGCAGGGAGCCAGTGGGAGCACAGGGCCCACACCAGTGTCCTGGGGCCAGTGCCGGCGGGGCCCAGAGCAGGGTAGCAGGAGTACGGGGTCCCAGCTGGCATGGGCACTATGGGGCTGGGCCAGCTCCCCGCTCCCTGCTGGTGCAGCCCAGCCCAGGTTCATGGACCCCTGCCAGCCTGTGCCCCATTTTGGGTCCCACCGGTGCTGGCCCTGGGACATTGGTCCCAAGATGGTGACCAGGGGGCGGGGCACCTGTCAAGGGGTGGGGCACCAGTCAAGAGGCTACCCATGCAGCCTGCCAAAACTGGGTAAGCAGCCCTCTGCTCAAAATAATTGCCCGCCCCGCCTTACATGCTTCTTTCACTATACCATTCATCTCCTTTGCTTGCTCAACTCCATGCTTTCTTCCTAATGCTGCAGATGTACATTTTTGTTTAGAAAAGGATTAAACTAATATGGAATAAGGCAGTCCTACCTATTTCAGGAAAAGAGCATTCACACCTGGCGTTAATCAGAAAGTTTATTCGTTTCACATTCCCACCCTGCTTGTTCTAGATTAGCTTTCATGTACAGACAAATCCTGCCCTGACACCTGCTTCCACAGTCAGGGAGGGAACAGGAAGGCTGGCCTGAATGTGGCATTCACTTCCAGAAAGGAACTTTCTCTGTGCATCTTTTCTAAAATGCAATCTACTCGCTTTGTGGAATTCCAGCTCCCTATGATAATAATGGTACAACAGCATTTTCCCCGGGCTTGTTTGCTCCTCAGGTTCCTATCATGGGACTCTTCAACACAAGCACCAGAGACTCCCTCCTCCACCTTTTTAATTCCCTTAAGGTTCATTATGGCTGGCATGTGTTACAAGGAAAAGCCATTTCATCCTTTTTTAATCCTCAGATTATTAACCCCGTCTTGCTTTGGAAGATGGATATTTCTCCCCCTAAAGGTATTGCTACAAGATATTACTAAAATGCTACATGAAAGCTAAATCTAACTAAGGAGAGGTTTTGGTTATGTGGCCAGGCAAGTATTTCCAGGACATGCCACTTCACAGAAGCAATGGTATATCAACAGGCCCCGAAGCGGCTAGCCATTTGTAGTTTTGGTGGAGAAAGCCCCAGCATGCTACAAATGTTAAGGAGCACTTTCACAAATCAACACATTCAATAATTAGAGGGAAATTAATCCAACCAGCAAGACAGAAATAAACCAATGAAGCAGTTGTACATGCATTTCCACCTGTTGGTAGGAAAAGACACTTATAGGACAAGAACATGGTTATATTTACATTGGTATGACTCTGGAATAACTCCAGCAAGTAGTGGAAATCTTCTGATTTAAAACAGTGTAACAAAGTGGAATTTGTCCCACAGTCTCTCTGGCACAGAGAGATTATTATAGAAAGCTTGCTTATGATGAGGTTGTATACTTCCTCATCTGGATCCCCACTGCTATTCAAACTGATGAATAATGTATTTTTAGAAAATTAATAACTGAGTGGTACCAATGTACATGGCAACTTCCCAAAGCTATGTGGAATAAGCTTAAACTCCTGAGCACACACAGAAAAATACTGAAGGTCTTAATCAGGCACAGCTCTCACTCAAGTCAGTATTTTTCAGTCAATTCACCTGAAGGCAGTGGGGGCTATGAAGAGGGGCCTCCCTTACTGGCCTGCAGTGTGTACGGCAGAATCATCATTTACATGAAGTCAGCTATTCCAGAAATGATTTTGTAAGAGAGAGAGCAATGAAGTCAGCACCGCAGTTGTAAGAGGGCCTTTTCAAGAGAAAACAATTGTAACAAACAACACACATTGCTATACATAGTGGGGCTGTGCAAAGCTTCAGGTGCTGATTCGATTCAGAGGAGAGTCGGCCCAATTCAGTGGCCAAATCTCCAAATCTGAATCAAATCAGAGGACCAGTTAAAAAGTCCAAATCAAGAAGAATTCGGAGAGCTTTGATGATTCGGGAAGTCCCTGACTGCCGCAGCAGGGAGCTGGACCTGGACTCCATGCTGGTAAACAGGGGATGCGGGAAGGGTGACTGCAGGAAGGCAGAGGGGACCATGGGGTGGGATCCCTACCAGTCCCCATCCCTTGCCTGCTCCCCCCGCCCCACTAACCCATGCCCACTTTCCCAGCCCCAACCCCCATGGCTACCCTGCCTGCCCCAACTCCCGGCCCTTTAAAAAAAAAGGCCTTACTCACCAGCTACTGCCAGGTGGGGTGGGGGGAGATCCCCGATACCCCCACCAACCCGTACCTCGTGGTGGGGCTCTGTCACAAGCCCCCTGACCACTCCCCCAGCCCCCACAAGGCTGCCCTGCCTACCCCAGCTCCAGGCTTTTAAGGAAAAAAGAAAGCAAAAACCCCAGGCTCACCAGCTCCTGCAGTGGCCTCAGGGCTTTTGGGGGCTCATGCAGAGCTCCCCATGCAGCACGGGACAGTGGGGGGGCAGCGGGATCACCCCCCACTGGGCAGAAGCCAGCAATTCTGGAGTTTTTTCATTTTTCTTAAAGGGCCGGGAGCTGGGGTGGGGGGGCTGGGACAGTGGGGGGGGAGTCTGGGGGCTCATGACAGATCCCTCCACGCAGTGTGGGACAGCAGGGGGGCAGTGGGAATCATCCCCCAGCCTGGCAGCACCCAGTGAGATGGGGTTTCTTCTTTTTTTTCCCCGAAGAGCCTGGGGCTGGGGCAGGTGGGGCAGCCATTGCTGAGGCTGTGAGAGCAGGCAGGGGACAGGGCCTGTGCGATTCAGAGATTCAGCTGATTCGGCAGCAGCCAAATCTCTGAATCAGATTCAGCGAAATTGATTCGGGACAGTGATTCGAATCACCGAATTGAATCATTGTCCCCCAAATCTGCAGTGAATACTAGCCACTTTGCACAGACCTAATAAATAGAGCTCTTGGATCCATATATATCATCTCTTTGTCATGTCATCTCTGTGTCCTGGGTTCTTTTGCTCACTTGGGGATTCTTCCATGGTCCACTGCTCTGCATGCTTCAAGCTATTGTCTGATCCTGTTTTGAAGGCTTTAGATTCATAATTCTTGGTCAAAATATATTCCAGACAGTGCCGACACCTGAGTCACAAATAGCCAAATGAGCTATTTACGTTTTAAGAACTACAGTTGAAAGCAATCCATGTATCCTAATGCAAAATTATTTATTAAACAAGCAAAAGGAGTTCTGATAAGTACTTCTACAATAGGCTCCTTTTATAAAGTGTTTCGCGATTAGTGCTTTTATATTGCATTGCTTTTTCCTCCAATTTCCATTATGATGGCAAATGCGATAGGAATGTTTTCAAGCTTCTTTTATTCATTTTATGATAGGACCCAGTTATCAAGAGTTTGTGTTTGGAAATTTGCATACAAAATGGTTTTCCTCACTCCCTCTTATTGTAGGTGTCTTTGGAGGTGTAGAACATATCTGTTTATTAATGAAATATATGTTAGCCACCTCTTTTGGCAAGTTTTGTATTTCAAAAAAAAAAAAAAAAAGATACAGTACAGATAAGTAGATGAATATTTTGAAAAAATGTCTATAGAACTAGCTTTGTGAAAAATATACTGCTTAAAAAAATTAATATATTAACTGATGTTGGAAATAGCCTACCTCTCTGTTCTGACAAAAGCCTCATAGGTGGACGTGCAAATGTTAAAAGCATTCTAAGTGAGAAGATGCCATATACTTTAGCAAACTGATTGTTTAGAGATTATTTCCAGCTCCCTCAAGATGTATTGCCATTAAAGAATGAAATCTCCATTTTAAGCAGACATTAAAATCCAGCTCAGTTCATTCCAAACAAATAAGATTTAAGATCAGATAAAAAAAAAAACTTCTCATTGTGAAGACTGTGGTCATTAAGGGTTCCTCCTAAAAAATATTCAGAATGACAATATTTTTTGCTTTGTACCAAAAGGCCACTTTTCATTAGGCTAAGATGTCAGAAAATAGATTAGGCTGATCATGATAAATTTTGAGGAGACACTGTAACTTTTTGAGACTAAATGCAAACCCACATATTTTCCTGGGCTCTTAATGGCTCTTAATGGATACAATAGGTGTTACATGTTATACTGGACTCTGTTTGACTTGTACATGGGGGGGAGGGAGAGAGCTGGATAAATTGTTAGCTAATTGTTAGTCCTGTAAAAACCTTGCGGCTCTGAATGTTGAAGAAATGTGACAGAGTTTCAGTTCAAGAGAAAGAAAGGGATCTTCAATGAAAAGGTTAGACTGTGAGTTTGTAGAATATGCAATATTACATGTCTACGCACTGCACCAAGAAAGGAAACCATTCTGCTTCCATACCATGGTAATAAACGAGGGCTGTATTGATGCTGGTGTTTTGCTTTTCTTATGAGAGACCTATGGAAGCTTTCATGATGAGAAAAAAGGCACCAAGAAGTCCCTTGTTAGCAGAAAGAATTAGCTATGATCTATAACTGGTCCAAGAAGGACAGGTTGGATATCAATCCCTCTCTGGAGAGCCTCAATCACATATTAAGAGAAAAGATTTCTACTCAGTAAAATCAAAGCTAGAATAGTTAAGACTGATGACTCTGATGAACTGGTAGAGCTATGTAGAGAGATTTATCCCTGAAGGAAGTCATTGGAAACCAAAAGCTGAAATCACAGTTTTGACATGTACAAACCTTTGCAACTTATGTACCTAAAAATGCTCTTGTTTATAACCATCTTTTAGAAAAGAAAGCACCATTTTAAAGAAAGCAAGAAAATTTTGTCAAAGGTAGCCCAAAATTAATTTCTTACAACTCTTAGAAAAGGGAACAACCTGATGATCATTTCAACCTGATAAGGTAAGATTTCCCCAAATACAGAGAGGGCAAATGAAATCAAACTTTGTCTTGGTATACAGCCAATGTGGGGAAACACCAGAGATGTGGGGCGGAAATTTGCCACAGAAAATTTTCCACTTCTAAAAATTAATTGTTTCATAAAATCCATTAGTAGCAATGAATGGATGTTAATAGCTGTGATGACAGACATTACCGAGTACCTTGCAAAAGACAACATTTGGAGCAAAGACATCATTTGGCGAGCAGCAGAGAAGACATCTCCTCTTACATGGTGGAAGGGACACTGTAATGCCTGACTGTTGTCCAGGATGGCTCTAAAGATCCTAAGCACTCCACCAACAGCAGCCTCTTGTGAACGGAACTGGAGGGCTTTCAGCTCAATCAAGACAAAGAAGAGGAATAAACTAATAAATGAATGCACCGCTAAGCTTGTTTCTGTTTCAAAAAATCTCTTGCTTCCAGAGAATCAGTCAAAAATACAATTAGTGAAGAAGATGCGGTGTGATGATAAGTTGCCCTTGCCCATAGACTCATTGGTAAAACCAACCTTTAGTGAAAAAGAAGGTGGTTCGAGTAGTTCTGAATCAGATCTGCCTCAATCTGATCCTGAAATGGAAATAATAAGCAGTGCAAGTGATTCTACAGATAGTGACAGTGCAACTGGAGGTGCCGCAATGACCTCCGTAGAAAAGAGTTAAACTCTGTTGAAGCAGATGAATGGACAACCACAGCATACCACGCACAGTTCTTCGAGTGTCCTAAAATTAACATGTCAACAGTTTTCAGTGCCTTCATTTTTTTTCTTACATTTAAACAACCAATGTAAGGGAAGTATGGGCTATTGTGTATTGTCTTTATGTTTTTACAAGTATTCCAATATAAATAATTGCTTTCCACATAAAGCTTTGAATTTGTTTGAATACAACATTTAAACCACATTAAGTGTGCTGTATTAATTTTTTTTCCTAGTCAAATATTTCAGTTCAAATTCTTGTTTGTGGCTATTGGGACATACAGTTAACATGGAGGTACTTTTTTAGTGTTGTTTACTAACTATAAAAGTCAAATAAACATGCTAAATCAGATCATGCTCTATTTAGGGCATTGGAAAAATTTCCAATTCAAAATTTTCTGGAAAACCCACATATCTGGGAAGAACAAAGGAAATATCCCTTCACATGTGTCTGAAGGTTGTCAAAATTGCACTGATCGTTCCAGTCTACTTTGCATTAGATAGCTGAAAGAGGGAAAAGAAAAGAAACAGTTAAATTATATACTTAACATCAGGACCATGCAGTGGTCATATTCTTTTTTGCTCCTTAGAAATTGTATAAGTGAAGCATGGCACTTCCAGGAGCTCCGACTCAGAAAATGGATCTCCAGACTCCCTGCCATATAGCATCCAGCAGGGCAGAACAATTTAGCTGTCCATGTGGAAGTCTCTTTTAAACATTAAAGCTAGGTGTTAAAGTTACTCTACAGTAACTTCACTGTTACTCTACAGTCAGATCTAAAAGTGGTATCAGATAGATTAATTTCTAATAAACAAAGCCATAAGTTTATTGGATCATTTCAGATATTAATTAAATTCAAACTAGAAGAAATTCCCACTGAAAATTTTCACCTGGTTCCTACTAATTCCAGTACCAACCAGGTTAGGAACACTGATTCCTAGGACTACTGATTTGCTGGGTTTATTAATCATGGAACTAAATACAAGGAACAGTCTTCCTTTACTTTCTCGTCCTCTATTCATTGTAGGCAGAAAGAAATTAGGGCTTAACATGTTATTCATCATCTGTATTTTCAGTAGAATAACGTCACTCCAGTATTGCCAGAGATGCTGCCAAGAGTATTGCGAGGCTTTGCCTGGCCTGAGCTGGAGGTAGCAACGATGTTTAGGGGCCGCACTATTAACTCATGGCACTTTATACAAGGCACTTCATAAGTAAGAGTCTCCCCCCTATCACCTGTTGGGTCAGGGGGAGGAGGCGCAGCTGAGGCCACCAGGGCTGGTGCAGGAAGGCTTGATCCTGGCCCACCCCTCCAACCCCCCTCAACCCAACAGGCAAACATCTGTTGGCTTGGGGAACAAGGGAGAAGCTCTTATTCATAGAGCACCTTGTACAGTATAAAGTGCCATGAGTTAATAATGCAGCCCCTAAACATCTGTAGGCACCCTTAATGTCCCGATTTGTATCCATAAAGGGGCATTCAGCATCAGTTCTAGGATCGGCCTGGGCAGCTCCATCTGTAGATGTGACTTATATTTCTCTACCTATATGAGCATATTCAAATATGTAAAAATACTGGCTTGCGATTTTTACTGAGACTGCTGCATGAAATTTTAAATGGCAATACACTCTTAAACTTGGCTGGCTTTTTGACAGGTTTGATTTAGGAAATAAATTCACAAGGTACTCTTTAAATATTTATTCTAAAAGTTCTCCTCAGAAGTCAGATCTGAAAGCCAAAGTATTTTTTGAAAAAAACTCAGAATGTAAGAGTAAAAGTTTAGAAGACTTCATAAATAAAATAACCACCCTTTCTGCATATGTGATGGAAAGACAGAATCATACTTAAAGGAGAAAGCTGAAGGTCAGGAAGTCTAGATTTCATTCTCTGCCTCCTCCCAGACTCCCTTTGTGAGCCTGAATAAGTCATTTATCCATACAATTTAGTTTCCCTGCCTGGAAAATGGGGAAAATAACAACCTCTCTTCCAGAGATGGTACCATCCCTAATCATTAATATTTGTACAGTGCAGTGGAAGCTTCATATAGAAGATGACAGATGTATAAAGTATTATTCTTAGTAATGTTTGTGTTGTGAGCTGTCTTAATTTACATAAACTTGTCAATGATTTTACAAAGAATAAGTAACTCTTTCATTAAAAATGAGTAATGAATTCACTTATCGCTCTGATCATGACAGATGTGAATTTATGCCCTCACCAATCACTTCCTAGAAAGCACTGATCCTTAGAAAAGAGCAGAGCCACTCGAAAGAGTGCTGAAAGTCATTTTGGCTTGCTGGCATGCCAGCTGTATTATGTTACTTTCTTACTCTTGTCCATTTGAGTTGTAAAATACTGTGAAGACTCTTATAGAGTTATATGAACCTTTTTCACTACTGATAAAGTGGTGATCCTTTTCCCATGAGAGTTTACATTTTAAACTTGGTAAGGAATGGAAATTGCATGCTAGTTTTGAAGACGAATTTGTGCATAGACTTTGTGAGCCCTACATCCATTTTTGATAGGTGAGCATTAGCATGTTTCCATGCTGAAAGTGAAGGCACTTGAAGGCACAATGTAGGTCACCTTAAAATACATTTGCACATCTAGAGATGTCAGTCTTTAGGTCCAGACTCACATACACTATTCTGAATACTGAAACATTTCAAATCAAGCAATGAAGTACCACAGAAGGCAGATCTAAAGGCACATAAGGCACAAGCTATCCTGCTAGCAAAGAGCATGCTTTTAAAGTGAAGGTTATCTGAAAATGTCAGTAACATTGTATTTTTGACCAATTCCTATATTCTCAAGTTGTATTGCTACCTACAGGTGAAAGGCACCATTTACCTACATTTATAAATTAAATACCTATACATAAAAAAAAAAAAAAAATCTTCCTAACATTCTTCATCAATATTTTAGGAAAGTATGAACTCAATGCTAGTTTATGGTCTGATCAGGTTGGAGTATAAACTAGTTTTCATTATATCTTCTGCTAGTAGTTTATTGCCTTTGATACATATCATAGATCTACAAATCATAGATTCATAAATGTTAGGGTTAAAAGGGACCTAAGTAGCTCGCTGAGTCCAAACCCCTGCCCTGGGCAGGAAAGTGCACTGGGGTCAGATGACCCCAGCTAGGTGCTTGTCCAGTCTTCTCTTGAAGACCCCCAGGGTAGGGGAGAGCACCACCTCCCTTGGAAGCCCATTCCAGATTCTTGCAACCCTTACTGTGAAGAAGTTCTTTCTAATGTCCAACCTAAATCTGCTCTCCATCAATTTTTGGTCTTAATTCCTAGTTACTCCAGGGGGTACCCTAGTAGATAGACCATCTCCTATTCTCTTGCTGCCCTCCCCTGCCGAATTTATAGGCAGCCACAAGATCACCTCTCAGCCTTCTCTTGCAAAAGCGGAAGAGATCCAGGTCCCTTGGTGTCTTTTCACAGGGCCTTGCCTGCAGGTCACTAACCATATGAGTTGCCTCCTCTGAACCCTCTCAAGATTCTCTGCATCCCTCTTGAAGTGTGACGCCCAAAACTGGACGCAGTACTCCAACTGAGGCCTGACCAGTGCCACAAAGAGGGGAAGCGTCACCTCCCTAGACCTGTTTGTCATGCATCTGCTAATGCATGATAAAGTGTGGTTAGCCTTGGTGATCACTTCATCACATTGATCACTCATGTTCATGTTGGAGTCAACTTTCCACTGCTGTGCTGCTGAGAAGGTCATCCCCAAGCCTGTACGTGTTGGTGGTTCTTTTTGCCCAGGTGCAGCACTTTGCATTTATCTTTGTTGTACTATATCCTTTTTCATTCTGCCCATTTTTCCAACCTGTCCAGATTTTTCCAACCTGGATCTGTTCCCTACCCTCTGGTGTGTTAACTTTGCCCCATAATTTGGTATCATCCGCGAACTTGGACAGGGTGCTCTCCATGCCCTTGTCCAAGTCACTGATGAAGTCCTTGAATAGCACCAGTCCAAGGACTGAGTCTTGCGGGACTCCACTGCCCACATCTTTCCAGGTCATTATCAACCTGTCCACCACCATCCTCTGGGTGTGACTCCCTAAACCAATTTGCTACCCACCTGACCGTGTAATCATCTACATCACAGCCTGTCAGGTGAAATGTCAAATCATATCACAGTTCCTCTAATCTGGTGGTTGTTTGGTGTCATGCCTTTTAAAAAGCCATGGAGACAGATAACAGTCTTGCTGTAAATCTATTTATGAAAAAAAAACAACATACACAGAGGCTGCTCATGTTTCCCCAGACCTGTTCACAAACCCTCTCCATCTTGCTACTTAAAACTGGGGACTGCTATCAGAAGGAGAGTGGGATAAAATTGATCTTTTGGTTCAGATGCCAAAATGTAAAAAAAGGTTCAATTTGACCCAAATTTGCAGTAAGATAATGAAGGCAGGGCACTGGGGGCACCAACCCTGGGCACTGAACCTAGGAGGGTACGTGTTAAGAGTACAAAGGAACAGCAGCTGCACAACAGTAATGCCAGCAGCAGCACAGCCACGGATGCTGCCCCAGCTACAAGTGCCCAGTTATACCTCTAAAAATGTGCACACAGTGTTGCCCCTTAAGTTTCTCAGATGTCTGCTGCAAGATGCAATCAATGTCTGCTGAGTTAATCAACTAACTATCACTGTCATGCAGTATGACCCCTTGCAGAGCACAGGCCATAGAACCACCTACAGCAGTTCTGATACACAGGACACATGCTTGGGTGCTACATGCAGCATCTGTGTGCTTATAAGCTTTCCTGAGTCTGAACAGAGTCCAGACACAGTCTCAGGCTCCAGGTAACTACTGACATGTGACAGTGCAGGTTTCTAGCACAGCCGCTGAGAGCTAAGGGCACTTTTTACATGTGCTCCGACATGTTCTAATTAGAACAAGCTTTAATTAAAGTGCCCCACCGCCATTTTGAAATGCAGAACACTAAATACATGAAACACTGCGGGCGTTTTAATTAGAGTGGCTCCCAAGAGCTGCCTTAATTAAAACACCCCCATCCCCTACCCTGGAGCACATGTGTAGGCACCCCAAGATCCCATGTGCCCAGTGCCTACTTCTAACTCCCCCTGTTTCTGACTCTCACAGTCTCTGTTTGCCAAAGGGCTGTACAAATACTTCATCTTATTTTCCTTTTGTCTTGTGACCATCTAGGGTGCTCACCAGTCCCCCATCCATTCCTTGGTTTCCACTGCAGTTGGTAATTTCAGCCAAGTTGATTTAACTAGCTCTTTAACCAAGAGTGCCTCTATTTGAATGAAAGGCCATCAAAGACTACTGGCCTTCCATTATTAGCCCTCTAAAGTCCTAGACTTTCTCCCGACACCCCAGGTATATTTCAGCTGACCACTCAGATGAAGTAAAAGCACAAAACAGTTTTTGTATTTGAAAGAGCACAGAGAAAACAAAATGGAGGTTGTAGTTTGACAGACACATACAGAATTTATAATAGCAAAAGGAAGCTCTAAGTTGTCTACAGGTAAAATCCTCAAAGTGTCACAGTATGTTATATGTTGCTGGTAGGTGTTGTAAGACTTCAGCCCTTTTCTGGTTGTTGCCTTGCTCCCTAGCAACTTCAGGGTGAGACCACACCTTGGGGCCACCTAGATGGTTTCGAGCACTGCTCCTACTTGCCTGCCACATCTTTGATGTTGATTGTTGGGGAGGCAGTTTCCTGTCGGTGGTCCCAAAAGGGGTCTTGACCCTGATCTTTGTGGGGCTCCAAACCTCCCCTTCACCCCACCCACAACCTGGGAACACACTGCTCCCTGTAGTCTTCCTTTGGGATGATCTCTTCTCATCCATGTTACCCGCCTTGACCTGGGTTGGGTCCTTCTGGCTGTCATTCTCTCCTGAGTTGATCCTTGGTCTCCGGATCAACTATTGGACAACTAAACCTGCCCCGGCCCAGGGTAATGGTAACTTATGATAGTTCTCAACTGAAAAAGATATTCGGCATCTGCCAACAGGCACCTGGGATTCTGACTCCCAGGACACCTCTGTCCCCTGGGACGAGAGAGGGAATCCGTGTCTCTCCATGCATTTTCCCAGGGCCCTGCTGACTAGGAGCTAATCACTCCTGGTCCCACCATCCGGTGGTACTTGCCAATTCCCCATAGGGTTCCGATGCAGCTGCTGCCTGCTCCTCCATCTTCACCAGGCTGCACACAGGGTTTAGCTGTCACTCGTTGCCCCTCCCCGCCACAGTACCCGAGTTCTCCAACATGGCTGTGGTTTTGCCCAGATTTGTAATGGAGAACTGCTTGTCTATGCAGAGGCTCTCCAGTGATCCTTGGCTCCCAGAGCCGGGACTCCTTGCTTCTGCAGCTGGGCTTCCCCGGCTGACGCTTGAGCTTCCTTCTCCGTGCTTGGGGCCGCCGCCGCCTGGCTCTGCTGCCTGCGTCTCCTGGTCGGCATGCCGTGGCTCTCCCTCCACCCAGCTGATTCCTTTCCCAGCTGCTCTTTGAGCAACCTGCATGTCTCCAAAGCCCCGCTCTCAAGGCTCACCGATTCGCAGACTCCAGCAGCTCCAGAACTGCCAAGCCTGCATTGGCATTTTCCCACAGCTGCCGCTCATCTCCTTCCCTGTGGTAAGCATCAGGGCTCATCAGGAAGGGTCCTGGGCCATGTTGTGGGGGCTTTTGCCTCCCCTCTCACATTATATTTTCCAGGTATATCTGATTGCTTTACATAATGCGAACTTTCTGCTTCTGGTATCTCCTTTGTTTGTATGAAATGCTGCTGACTTTGTCTTGACAAATTTCACATCAATTTCATTTTTTCAAGTCATTTAAAGGTCTCTTTAGCATTAACTTGAATAAAATGCAACAAAATTTAGACAAGTCTCTGGGCTTTCAAAAAAAGCAGCCTCACCCTTCTACACAAAAAAAAAAAAAAAAAAATCCAGATAAGACCATCATGAATACATTTATCCAAATGAGACCCATGTGTGATATACCCAAGAGACAGAGGGTCCTTATTTAAACCCATTCAACCATATCGAAGGCAGAATTTGGTCTCATTGGGAAGCTTTGAAAGCTCATATAGCTACAACAAGATACTCTTGGTGAGGGGACCATCCCAGACACAATTCACAGAGAGGAAATCATGAGATCTGGACTGCAAGTAATGGCATACCATAACAGCCAAAAAACACTACATTCTGGCTAAATACATTTCAATATCACCTAAACTAGCTCTACTGAACTGTATAAAATAGGTTCTGGGAGCTGTACATCAGCCGCAGTAATTCATTTATACAAATGGTGGGTGTATAGACTCAAGGGAAAAGAGTGCCTTTTAAAAAATTACTTGACTCAGATATAGTGCAAATGTTAGACTTGCAAGCAATCTTCATGAATCACACATGCAAAATGCAAAATGCTATATAACCCAATGTGACATGCTTGGGACTTTTTTTTTTTTTTTTTTTTTTTAATATAACAGCCTTACAGTTAAGGAGAATTTTTAAAAATGGATCAAATCAGTTCTAAGCATGAAGCAAATCAGTTAGAAGTTGAATAATCCTAAGGAATCTATTAATTACAGAAAGTAAACTTCCAGGTTCGAGCTTGCAGAAACCAAAAAAGCTAGCAATGATGAAACCCAAAATAAATTGTCATTAGTTAATGAAGAGCAAGACAAAAATACACACTGGGCACATCTACACATGCCCCTACTGTGACATTGTTACTGTGCTGTCATTTATTACAGTGGTTCTCAACCTTTGGTAGCTTATGTAGCCCCGCTGATCAACGTGGCAAAAGTGAAACTGAAAGTCCCACCATGGCACCTCTGGTTTTGCCACTGTGAGCCAAGCCCCACTTCTTCCTCGCAGACCACATCTCAGGGCAAAGCAGCCTGCATGGGACCTCCCTCCTTGTCTCCCAGGCACACTTGACACTGGGGAGTGAAAGCCCTGGTGGCCCAGACACAGTGGGCAGGGCGGCAGCCGAAACTTCTGGCCCGAACAGGCAAAGACACATCCAACCCACTGGGCGAAAGGGCAGGCCAAACTCAAAACACGGCACCCGCGTACCCCCTGCCTGTGTCTCATGTACCCCCAGGGGTACACGTACCACAGGTTGACAAGCACTGATTTATTACAGCCCATACTGCACTAGGCTGGCAGCACACAGTAATTTTTAGCTGCTACATCACTGTAGCAACGCGCTATACCGAGGAAGCGCGTTGCTACAGAGATATAGTGGAGGCATCATGATTTTTGCCCGCAGACGCTACGTCACTGTAGCATGTTGCTACAGAGATGTAGCATCATATGTTGATGTGCCCACTGGGTTATGGGGACAACCATATCGTGAAAAGCACATGAACCAAAAGATTTAGTCAGGCAATCTGCAAAACACTGGAAATCACATTTGGGTGAAATTTGTATATGATGAACTTTTTACAATAGTAGAATGAGCCCTGAATTTGCTTACCAAAATCGTTGGGTATTGAGTTTGCAGGTCATATAAAAATGATCATTTATATCATACAACTGTAGTCCTAATCCTGATGATTTAAATATTTTTAAACAGCAGAGAACGCAGCTACTTTTATTCTTCCGAACATCATTCCAGGACACACTGACAAGAGACTTTTAAACAAATGTTACTCATAATGGCACCTTTCTTCCTTAAAAAATATTTAGCAGAAATACTTACTACATAGTTAACATATTCTTACCTGTCAAAGAATGCACACCATTGAAAAAATGGACATTGATATAAGAGTGAGGTTATAACACACACAACTGCTGTATATGCACTATTAGTTCCAAAAGACTGAAAAGTTTAAGTAAATACAGTTCTAGGAAACACAAGACCCATAGATAAAAATCAAACAACTCCTTTTAATTTTAGCATAGAACTGAGGTTTGGAAAGCACCTTTGAAACTCTTTCACATGGAGGGCACTGTTAATATTTAGGGCTGCAAAATTTAGTTACCATATTCAGTATGGACCTGATGCCAATTGGTGTGCAGCACCTGCCATTTGTATGAGGGAGAGTTAAATTAGAGCAACTGCTTATGAAAGATGAATGGACTAAAGGAAAACTAGCAAGCTGGCATGTTAAAAGCAGCTAAGATAGCCTTCCTCCTACTAAATGCAGCATTTCTGAAATGAGACCTCTTCCTTCATACCAATTTAAATACAGCTACACAGCTTTTTATGTTGCTCTAGCTATAGTAGAACATTATGAAAGTTCTTGAAATGAGTAACGTGTCCAAGGCTGGCCCACAATTTTTGGGGTCCCCTGCAAGGTATAGTTTTGAGGCCCCCCGATGTAAAAAAGCCAGCATCAGTGGAGGGCGGTTGGGGTTGGCAAGTGGCAAAAGAAATCAGTGGCAGCTACGGGGAGGGGGGAGGGAGGTAGGAAGCGGCCAAAGGTGAAGCTGGTGGCAGCAGCAGAAGGGGGTGGGGGTTCAGGGGGCCCCTTGACTGCAGGCCCCCTGCGGCCAGTTTTCGCAGGATAGGACAGGCTTGCCCTGAACACAACATTGAATTTAAGTGGCCTATTCCAATGAAAGCCCCAGCAATTCTATCACTGACCTCAGTGGGTCTCAGAGGGGGACCAGCAAAGTTTTGGATTTGAGATATTCCAGCAGAATCTCAAAGGTTTATGGAAAATGCAATACAGTTTTAAAACTATGACCCACCCACCAATAACCAATCAAAACTAACCTAAAATTATTTTAGAAGTGAACAGTCTAAGCCAGCAAGTTACACTTGCAGAGCAACTAGCTGACATACTCGCAGAGTTGACAAGCAATAAGCTGAAAGCACCATCATTCAGAAAACATATAGCTCTCTTGATTAAAGGTGACATGTTCTTTAAAAAGAGAAAACACATACCTAGCTCCTGAAACAAGCAAATCAGTCTTAGTCATGAACTCTATAAAAAAAAATAACTTCTGTAATGATCCTACAATTACTAGTCTTTAAGGAACACCTCTTTCCCTTTTCAAGAAGCTTTTACACGGGTAGATATGCTAGCAAACTCATCTAGGGCTAAGATTTATAGGGCAAGATCACCTATACATTAGTTACCATGCTAAGAAGGGATAACTTCTCATCCCATCTCATCATGTTTCTCTCATCCCAGTTTAAGAGTAATTTCTCCCACGTTATCCAATAATCTGATTTTTTTTTTAAAGATGCTAGCAAGGGAATATTTCAGAAACAGAAAATTGAACCACTTAAAAAAGTCCTAGATTTGCATTATAATTTATACACAATTTATAAGTTTATATCTGTTTTCACCTTTACCATTCCTAAAACTAATGTTTTGAATTATCCCAGTATATATCTACTTTATTTACAGGGCTGTTGTATGTGGCTTTTCCTTAGGTTAGCAAATCTCCATCTGGCTAGCTCTCCCTGGAGCAGCCCATCAAATCACCAGAATTTAGGTAATTTATAAAGAGAAATACTTGGTCTTCTGCTATGCTGCTACTCCATTCTAGTAAGAGCCCTTCACTGAACAATAGATAAAGTATCACATGGGTCAAGTACTGCAGAATGCCATAAAAGCTACTTCATCATCAAGTTGATACCTGCATGGTATGCATATGCCTTAGACAAACACAATTATTAAGTAAATAACATTCTTTCAAAAATGTTATTAGATCTTGATCCTTTGACTTAAAAAAAATCCTCCACAAGCCCTTTGCACTTGAGCTAAAGATATCTAGAAATCTCCAACTGGGTAGTGGTGCTAAATCCCTTTTCCTAGTGGGTCAGACCCTGAGAGACAACCTTGCACACAACCTGTACAATTAGACACAACATTGGAACTGATGACAGCTGTTAAGATTATAGCCTTAATGAAGTGTCAAGAAACCAATTCACCTCTTTTCTTAAAGTGGGATACCAGCAGAAAAACATTTTGAAATGACCCATTTATGACGTTTTGAAGGATATTATTACTGTTACATTACATACTGGTAATTACTCAGCACTAATTAGCTAGACATTTGTTTTTGCATACTATACAAGTTAATTTACTCTTGCTTGTAAACATAACATATGAACACTCAATTTAGTGATCCTACTGTTCACAGAAAGGCCACAAAAGATTATTTCCAGAAAAGAATTTGGTCTTTCACTACTTTTTTGTGAAGCAAAGAATTACATTGGTGATACAGTCTGGAAGAGCAAAGCTCAAGGGGGAGGGAAGCAAGAGTTATGCATTCTAGATCCCATGGCCATAAGACTCTGTGTTAATATGAGAAAAATATTCTTGTGTCTGATGAAAACTCTGACAACACTTACCACTCTTCCAGCCAACTCGATAATCTTCTTCCCCTGTTCACAAAAACAAACTCAACAGGCATGTGGACATCTCTGAAAACAAAGAAGAGATAAAAAGAACATTGTACAAGAAACTGTGCCAGTGATCTGACTAATAACCTACAGACCAGAGCAAGGGGACAATTCAGTACACAACTTTTGAGCATAAAGAACTTTAAAAAATTGCAGTGTTGTCCCACTTTGGAGCAAAGTATAAAGGCAATTTTCATGAGTGTTCAGAGTTAGTTGATAAAATAGGGTCACAGTAGGCATGTCTAATTTCACAGATGCTCCTAGGCAAGTCAGAGGCTAGACCTCCACTGAGACCTCTTGACTACAAAGTCAAGTGCCCTATAACATGTGCTAAAATAGTACTGTCTTCACCAAGTGATTAAATTTGTCCATAAAAATATATGACTTTGATATTAATCCTATGAAGTTGCATACTGCCTTTCTATTCAGATTTGCCAAAATCTGAAGTGGAAGGAATAGTTTGTTTAATTGTATTAGTTAATATCAACCTATTACGGGTAACTCACTATAGAAGAAGACATAAATTAGTCTTTCTGAAGTGGAGAATGTGCAATGAAAAAAAAAATCGTGCTCAGTAAGT
Organism: Caiman crocodilus; assembly: GCA_030014935.1. Taxonomy (NCBI): domain Eukaryota; kingdom Metazoa; phylum Chordata; order Crocodylia; family Alligatoridae; genus Caiman; species Caiman crocodilus. The sequence goes on from JAGPOW010001167.1 coordinate 14,036,222, forward strand.
ACATTAAATTAACCTCATATATGATTAAAACCACCAGAATATTAAGAAACATGTCAACCCACATCATGCAGCTTTTCTTTATGAATCACATATATAAATTTAACACAGCATTTTAATGAAGGTGTTCTGTTCTCTCCTGCTATTTTAGAACCAGCATAAATGAGTTCACAGTGAAGTCCAGTATGATGGCTTTAGCTACAAAACTGTCTTTCCTCAGGAACCAGACTCACTTACAGAAGCTAAGAAATGTTACAACTTCTCTAATCTATTAATTAAAACTTTTGCAGGTGTTGTTCACTTAGCAAAATAAGTGAAACAATATTGCTAATTGCCCTTGCATAAAATCAAACAAACAGAATTATTGGCCAAGCAACTAAATTTGGCTCATTCTTGGTCAGCTGATCATATTTTTGTTGTTTTTTTTCTTTAATTCAAAGACCATATATCTCACGTTATTCTGACTGGTTTGATATTAGTCACCTCCCAAGCCACGCTTCAAAACTAGAAATATCTGTTTCTGTGACTGTTCTCCAATCTGAAACTTGTATCATCATCATTTGACTTAGTGCTTGGAGGTAGCAAGTTAATCTGGCATAGTGAGAAAAGGGGATGGATTTTATTTGGACATTATTAAATATTGATCTGAAAAGATAATTTTTAATCCTTGAACTGTAACATAATTTTTTTTAATAAAAAAAGAAAGCAGTGTGTCTGGATGTTACTGCCACAGAAATCTTAATCAATGTTAATTATTGATCGGGGACAAGGGTGAATGAAGACAGACATGGGGATGGATTTAAGCTGCAGGCCGGGCCTTTATTAATTTAGTGTACCTAACCTCACTGTAGTGAGCCCAGAGTGTGGGAACAGGCTCCTGGTATACTAGTCACAACTCAAGTTAGCCTCTCCTCAGCCTTTCAATGGCAGTCTTTCGAATCCTCCTCTACCATGAGGAATACATAGTACCATAGAAGTCCTTGGTCTGCAAAGATACAACTAACCCCTTCTCCCACAGGCACAAGGTCAATCTGCAAAATCTCAAGTATCTGTTCCTTCTACGAGCTAGCCCTTCGGTCATTTACTCTCACTAGACACCACCAAAAGCTGCAGTGACTAAATATTCCTACATACTGTTAATAATGATTTTTAGGTTTCACTTCCATTTTACCTAACTGTGCCTTCATGATGCTGTGATGGGAGTGAAAAATAGATCACACCTCTGCTAACTTAGACTAATTAGGAACATTTTCTTCCTGACCCTCAAAGCACATAGATCTATAGCATCAAAGAAACACACCTCCTCTGGTACACTGACAGAGAGGGACAGCTAAAGACAGCAAGAGGTTCCTAAAAACCTAGGCAAAGATTCACATTTGTTAAGGCAGGGGTTGTCAACCAGGGGTACGTGTACCCCCGAAGATACTTGAGAAGCCCCTAGGGGGTACAAGCAGGCAGGCAGGGTTGGAGCACTGTCACGCACCATCCTGTGTTGCTGCGCAGGTACTGCCTACCCAGCTGGACATGGTGGGGTGTGGAGGAGGCTTGCAGATAGCAGCTGCCAGCACTCCACATTCAGCCGTGCACCAACTCTCCCCCGACTCTGCGGCTGGCTGCTGGGGGTACACTGATCCAAAAAGGTTGAAAACCCTTGAGTTAAGGGAAGGGGAATAGGGGAAGATTAGATTCTTATCTCAGTTACGCTAGACTTATCCTCATTCATCTGTAGCAGCATCTTCTGCAACTGATACAAGAATCCTGACCATGTGACTAATTTTTCTCAAGGTGCAGACAAGAGTTCAGCTCTCTGCTGTAACTCACAGTGCTGTAAAGGAAGCGCTATGAGTTACAGCAATCCCCCGGACCCAACAGACATTCACCGTTGGGTCCCACGGATCAGGGGATTCAGCTGCAATTAGACCCATACCTCCCTGCATTGGGCCACAGCCCTGTCTTCAGAATGGGAAGGGGTTAAGGGTATGGAGGGAGTTTGGTCTGAAGTTTTTCAGTTGGTGCTAGAGGGTGAGGCAGACAGATTGGAGCCCCCTCCCTGCTTTGGAGGGGCTCCAATCCACCTGCCCCACCCTCCAGCGCTGGTTGGGCAACCCCCAGAATGATCTCCCTCCGCTCCCTTTCCCTCCTCCTCCCATTCTGAAAACAGCCCCAGAAGCAGGGCTGCCCAGCCCTGCTCTTGGCACACGCAGACACAAATTAATGAAGGTGCTCTGCTTTGGAGCATCTTCATCTGAACCCTTATGTAATGGAGGTTCAGATTGTTGTGGGACCTGGCCCTTTTAAAGTGTGTTTGGTCATGGTTGTAGAGCTCTTTCAGGGGCCAGATCAGGTGAAAATTGTCACTTCTGTCTGCGCTATCGGTTTGCATAGACAATACAAACCTTCAGTCTCTGATTCAATTTGGAGGAAATTCAGCCCGATTTGGTGGCCAAATCACTGAATCCAAATTGAATCAAAGGACCCTTTAATCTCTCTGAATCAAATCAAAACCCTCCGAATCAATTCAGAGAGATTTGAAGATTCAGACATAGAGGCAGCTTTAAATGCTTTTTCTACATACCTCTAGGTAGCAGGTGGCTAGGTAGCAGGCAGGGAAGTGCAGTGTTGCTGGGGCATATATGGAGTGTCCCACAGAAGTATGGGGGGGCTCCCCAGCATGCTTGGCAGCAAACCCAGAAGTGGACCAGAAGCACATCTGGTCCACTTCCACATCTGCCAGAGAGTGCATGGAGGCAGGACCCCCTGGCTCAGTGACTTTTGCCTCCTGGGTCTGGGAGGGCACCTGGGGTTCCCCTGAGGATGATCACCAATCCAGGGAGACGTTGGGGGGGGAGGCAGTGTGCTCCCTGGCAGACCCAGAAGTGGACCAGAAGTACTTTCAGTCCACTTCTGGGTTCAGCGCCCAGCACATGGAGGGCCCCCCTGCACTCTTGTGGGACACTCCATGCACCCCAGCATCACAGCGCTCATGAGCCACGCCTGCTACCTCAAGGTACACAGAAAAAGCTGTTAAAGCTTTTATATCCCAATTGCTGATTTTCCAAATCAGCATCAAGTCTTCAGATTCGGATTTGGTCGAATCAAATCAGAGACAGCGTTCTCAATCAAAAATTGAATCATTGTCCCTGATTCAAGCTGAATCTGATTAGAATAGGACCTGCTTTGCACACCCCTATTAGACAGCTATTCAGACGATATGAGACATATGCCTGAACCCACCGAAATCAATAGTAAAGATACTGAGGTAAAAGAAATTAAACTGATAAAGGAAGTATCCCCTAACTTGGATGCCACCCTCCTCCCCCCAGAACTATTAATACACAGCTCGTTTTAAAAGGAGCAGCAACAATAAACAGGGCTCTTTGCACAGCATAAAACAGAGTTTGCTCCTGGTTTTGCTTCGCAACTAAATTATACTATAGGAATAACGCAATGTTTTCCCCTTATTTTTGTAGGCCAGAAGCATTTGGCTACAGTACAAAACTCAAGTGTTCCCAGCATGTGTCTTTACCCTCCCTTGAAAATTCTGTCTGGTTTGGCAATTTATAAGTACAGGGCAACATCATATGTTAATATGGCAATTCCTAATAACTGTAGTAAGCCATTTGATGCAGGTTTATTTGCTTTAATTAGCAAACAGGATGCTTTATCTACAGCTCTGATAAATAAAATGCCTATAAGTACCATGTCAGGTTAGCAAAAGGTGAGCAGAGAAAATCCCATCATAAACAAAAACCCATGCTAGAAAGTTAAGCATATACATGGAAATTGTTTGTCACAAAATGAAAATGGTTTAACAGGGTCACTGTGTTCCAGAAGCAGCACTGAAGGGAGTTAGTAGAATCAGAAGAATCTGTGTTGAATCTGTACAAAACAAACCTTAGGCAAGAATCTTCCCCCAAAGTCTCATTTCTATTAGCAATTCAGACTCTACCTGCTGAGCAATTCAATCTGGAAGTCAGAAGCAGAATTCTGGCTTTGCTTTAGAAAGCTTGTTCCTTGTTAACTAATTTTCCAGAAATGAGCCAGGCACACTTTAGTTCTTTTAGCCAAAGGAAAAACAAACAGCGATGCCAATAAGACACAGTATTAAAAACCAAAGACTTAGGCAATATTAAAGCTTGGAAAATCCTTCAGGGAGAGCCTCCTGAAGTTTAAAAAAATATGGATAAAATGCAAAATAAGAGCCATATTTCAAGCTCCATTTCCAAGAAGCTCTTTACAAAATTCTTAAAGAAAATAATAATTGACATAGTACATCGTATAGAAATATTACTAGGAAGAATGTGACCAAGAAAGGAAGGATAAAGCATGACTGGCAAACCATCTTAATGCATGCTTCCAACACAAAATGTGCAGGTGTTACATTTAGACTGACAGAGTTAGATTGATCAAATACCCAATTGTGCAGGTGTTCAGGTGCTTTAATCTGGCCAAAAACTAGTGACGATCTAAGTTAATTCACCTAAGGAGGTGCACTAACTTAGATGGAAGTCAAGTTAACCTGATCTACAAAAGGGCTAACCTGATCTCCCGAACACCTGTACTCCTTAGCAGCACAGCCTCAGGATTGGGAAAGTGCAGCCACTCACCCCAGACCCAGGGCTGTCCCAAACCTCCCATGCTCCCCCACACCCGAAGTTATTTTCAACCTCTGACCCTCCACTGACCCACCAGACTGGGTGCAGACCTAGACCGTGTGCAGCAAATGCCTGCTCACATCCAGTAAGAAAAAAACAGAATGGAATCAAATGTCTAAGTCTTATATTGAGAAGCAAGGATTTTTTTGGTATCTTTTACTGAATCAACTGCATAGTTACACTACAGTTAGACAAACTTTGAAATGCAAGACATTCTTCGTCAGGGGACCCGATAAAGAATGTCTTACATTCAAAAGCTACTCTAACCCAAAAGCTAGCCCTAACCCTAACTCTAACACAGTTGATCCAATAAAATATATCACCAGAAGAAATCCTTGTTTCTTGCATAATTTCTGAACCATCATGGCTACAACGTCACCCTAACACTACCATCATAAGTTTTACATTCTAACATTTTATGGTACGTCCTAATACTGTGGTCTTTGTATAAGCCAAACTCCTGCTGAAGATGAGACCATTACCTGTGCTGGGCATTTTCAAGAGCTAGGTATCTTGCAACTCCCGCCCTGAAGAGTTCATGTTTTCAAGATTTTCTTTACAACTATAAGGGCTACAATTTTTTTTAAATTAGATTCTTGGCAACCTGGGGCCTTTTTCATGCCAGACAGTCAATTCCAGAAAGATTGAACAGGGAAAGACATAAGGAAGCTCATGACTGTGGAATTTGGTATTCAATAATTCCTCCAGATGTTTAGATATCTTTAATGTAAGTTGGAAAGGACTCTCAATTTGTTAATGCGCTAAGGTTTCACCACTTGTTGTGCTGGTGTATGAGCTAGTTTGGGGGAAAATCTCCACTGCAAAGAAAAACAAGCTTTTGATAATGTTGTCTCCTCAAATTACTGAATACGCTTCCTTGCAGCTAAATCATCTTCTATTTTTTGCTAGCACATATGGTATTTGCAGTATTGAATCTATTCAAAGAAGTTTAGGAAGTGAATGTATTTTCATACCAACGTGGGTAGCTATCAAATGATCTTTACCAATCAGAAAAACTTCAGGCTTCAGTTTCAAATGACTGACAGCACAATACTTTCTTGAGAAGCCATACAGACAAGAAGACACTTGCCCTCTGGCAGAAACAGGGTGACCTGGATCAATGTCTGTCTATAGCTAGAACCGAGTAGAGAATTGCAGCATACAGGTAAGTCAGAAAGGAGAAAGGTTTTATTTGCTTGCAACCAACAAACAGCTTTTTCCAAAATTCAGCTGATGGACAAATCAGGGAGATCATTATAAGAAAAGAAATACAGTAAGAATAGTTTCTGCCTCATTGGAGAGGCAAGGAGGAAAGCAAAAAGTACGGCTGCACAGGGGACAGCACAATGAGCATGAGAGGCTCCCTATCTGTTGACTGTGGACACTTTTCCCTGGCAGAGCCTCATGCTGCAGAAGCTGCTACTGAGTTACCATATGTTCTTACATATGATCCACATCCTTTTCATCAAAACCACCTGTGGCTCTGGGAGCTCTGGCAATTAATGCTGCTATCATTCTTTCCTGGACTCTGCTCCTACCACCAACTTTTCAGACCCACAGGGAACCCCTCTCCCTAAATATGCTCCAGATCAAGCCAATGCATAGGGTCCTTGGCTGGAGCACCATGTCCAACTTATCACATGGCCCCAGATGCAGCATGCCAGGACTGACCCTGCACACTGGCTCCAGAGCCAGATGACAGACACTTTGGACCAAGTCTGAGACCGCATGCTGACACTAGGGCCCATTTATTGAATCAGACCTGGCAGGTGACTGCATAGCCAGCATGGGACCCTGGGTTCAGCATGCAGCTCCAGTGCCAGTGAACAGGATCAGGCCCGGCCCTGCAGCCTTAGCACCAGCATGCAAGACTGGGTCGGGGCCCGCCACACAGCCTCAGCACCAGTGGGCAGGATCAGGCCAGGACACAGCCCCCAATCCTGGTGTATGGCACTCAGTAGCAGAGACCTCAGACCTCAATTACCTACCTGTACTGCAAAGTAAGGTTTTGTTTTCATTCTAGGAGCCTTCTAAAAATAGGGAGCAAACATATATTTATGGTTGTGCTACATGTAAGAAAATACAGTAGTCACTGCTACGTATCACTATATTCAAGGAAAGATGTTTTTCCTTCATTCTGCCTTTCAAAAACAAGGTGTATATCTTATTCAAAGATGGGTTGTATTGAAAAAAAAATGGAAATTTAATCTGAGGGGGAAAAGGCTTAGAAATTTTCCCCTATGCAGATAGGAATAGATGGTGGCCCAAAAAGACTAGATCCCAAGTTTAATTTTCAACAAGAAGGTTTCCTCAATAAGACACAAGCTTACCTCACTTCTCTCGCTGGCAGCCTGATAACTATTTCTATGAGGGCATGAAAAATCTATCAGATGACGATAGCAGAGTTTGTCTTGGAAACAAGATGAGTAACTGAGAACGTGATTAAAGAATATAAAATAATTAATGGTTGTCACAGCGCGTCCTGCAGGGAGGGCCGTGATCTCCCTGAGGTCCCTCGCACCGTGTCCAGGCCGGCCCAAGGACACCCTCTAATTCTCGCCCGCCACGTCTTTGCTGTCAGATATATATATATTGGGAGGCTGCCTTATACCACCTTGGACAGGGAGTATCGGGACCTCTGTCCCCGTGATCTCCCGGACTGTCCGGGGTCTCCCTGTCCGTTGGCTGCTCCCTAGGCACCCTAGCCTTAGGGGCTACGCGTGGCTCTGACCAACCCCTAATACCACGCCCCAAGCCTCGCAGATGTGAAAAGACGTTGGTTTGTCATAACACACGCCCGCTCTCTCGGGCCTCCTCTATATTCTAGCCTGCTCTCGGGCCTCTCTCGTAGTGCCCCCTCCTGGGCTCTCCCTGTGCCCTCTCCGGGCTCTCTCTCTAGTACAGTGTCCCTCACTGGGACTCTCAATAACACCATCCCCGCAGGGACTCTCGATGCCCACTCTGGGGCCTTTCTAAAATATCATCCCTTGCCGGGACCCTTGTCCGCCCTGGGACTTCCTGTCAAGCCCCCAGTCTTTTAGGCCCTCCGCACGGCTACCCTCTCTTTAGCCGGGCGTACCGTGCTACTATCCCCGTTGACCAGGGACCACTGCAGCAGCTTACCCTTCTCTGGGGCGCTGTGCTGCTAACCCCTTTCCTCTGGGGTCCACCGCAGCACCCTGCCCCTGGCTGAGGTCTATCGCCGTACAAGCCTGCGACCGGACTCGCTACGCCCGTCTTGGGCTTCTCGAAGTGCTGCCCCTCGTCTGGGCATCTCAGTATTGCCCCTCCTGGGCGCCAGGGCCCCACACTCCTGTGGATCCCTATGAGGATATCACACCCTCTCTGGCGCCTATAAGAAAACTGCACCCTCACAGGCGCCAGGATCCCCACACTGCTGGGGTCCCTGTATGAGGCCTCCTCTCACCTCTTACAGCCTCACCCAAACCACCGATATTACAGCAGCAACACTAACAAAACAAAACACAAGCCTCCCGGCTATAACAAAACATAAGGCACCTGGCTATAACTTTGTGCCATTGCTCCAGCCTCTGGAGCTATCATGCTACCCTCTGCCCGAGCGGTTGCTACAGCGCTCGCATCTCCGCTTTCCAGGAGCTCCTGCTCCTCTGGCTGCTGGCAGGGAACTGCCAGCTTGGCTCTGCCCCTGGGCTTTATACGAGCCAGGCCCTGCCCCTTAGGGTCAGCTGACCCTCATGAGTTGCCCTGGCAACTCGCAGCTGGGCTCGTCATTGAACTGCTGGGGCTTTCTCCAGCAGCCTTCACACACAAGGAGCGAGGCAGCGAAGTGCGCCGCGACAGTGGTATATAGGTTGATTAACAGCTTTTCCTGTCATATAAGAGGAGCAAGGGCACATTCACTGAGAGTGAAAGATGACAAGCTGAAAGTGGAAAAAGGGAATATTTTTTCACACTCGGTTCAAAACCATGGAACTCCTTGTGACAGAACGTCTCCGAGGCCAAGAACGTAGCAAGATTCAAAGAAAACTGAATGCTTTTGTGGAACCCGGATAGCCAGATTTAATGCTAATATACTGATCCACTAATTGTTATGGGTTAGGAAGTGACCCACATGGAGGGCAGATTATCCCACATCTGCCTTTTAAGGAGACACGATATTGAATCCAATGCACCAGAGGTCTGATTTAGTGCATACAAGTATATCACTTATGTTCCAATTCTAACATGGCTTTGACTTTTTTCTTCATGTATGAAACACACACACAGCTTACCTGCTGCAGTACAGCAAGTAACATAAAGTGCATGGGTTCAGTCTAACTGTAGGAGGGTGCGGCAGGGATCACCTCTCTTTTCCGTGTCTACGGGGTCTCAGTCTCCACTTTCTCCCTTCTTGTCACCTGCCATACCTTGTTGTTTAAAATTAGAGGAAGAATGAATGTTAGGAGAGGACCAAAGATTCACCTGGCAGAGGGCAGTCCTCCCAAACCTGCTCCTTACCATGCCTGGCTGGGGTCAAGATCTGCAGCCTGGACTCCTTTCCCCTTCAGATAATAACCATCCCGGGGTCCACCGCCCAAGAAGCACGTTCCCACATTCCATATAACACTTTATTATATATCCACCCTTTTTATGGGTCTTCCTTGCTGTACCTGGAAAGAAGAGTGCCTTAATTCATTAGCTCAACCATTTGCTTGCAGAGCCACTGGGCTCTGCAGATAAGCATGACTGTGCCATCTGGTGAGCTGTCTAGCCCCCCACCTCTCCAGGGACTTAGTGATCCCTTCTGCCAAGTTCCCAACAGGGCACGAGCCGGCTAATTCTCCTTTCAGGGCTGACCACTGTTAGTTCAGCAAGCCTTGCCCTGCATAACTCAATTAGTTCCTCGGTTAGCCAGGAAGGCCTGCAACCAGCTGCTTTGTTCCATCCTGCCATAGGAGATAGATCAATTATCAATTCATTAAACAGTCTCCCTGGATTCATAGAGGATCATGTAATTATCAATTAATTCAATAGCTTCCCTTAATGCATAGAAAATCAATTACTTATCAATGAAGTCAACAGTCTCCCTTAATTCATAGAAGATCAGTTGGCTATCCCCGAATTCCTTGGTCCCAGGATATTACGTAAACTTATATAATTTTCTCCTTTAGTCTATTCAATAAATGAAGCTCCAAATTTGCAAGCTCATTCCATCAATTCCTTAGCTAACAGGAATCACTCACACTTAATGCATTACCTCCCTGGGAGCCTCCCTTTGTCTTCCACCAGCTGAGTTCCTCTTCACTTGCCCATTCTCTTCCATTGGTCCAATCCTGTCCCCCCAGCTTACTAGGCAACACCACTGTGTCCCTGAGCTATGGCTAAGTTGTCCCAACCCCGCATCTCCATGCAGCATGAGTGGTGCACAGAGCCTGCCATGTGTGCCAACTCCTTTTTTCCAGTCTGCCAGAACTCCTGGGGACCAATGACGGCCTGCTCTCTCTGCACATGACTATGTGGAGCCAGGATTTTGCTGTCTCCATGGACTACCCATGGACCCCTTCTCTGGCCACTCTGCAAGTTGCACAATCCCATCAGCCTGTGTGGGGTAAATGGGTTCCCTGACCCTGCCAATGTTCATCACCTGGAACAGGGACCAGGACCAGTTTCCTCTTACACTAACCATAAACTAGAAATAATACGAACTAGACAAAACACCACACCAGGAAAAGTCAAAGTGGATTTTTGCAAACTAAACAGTTGATCAGTAGATTAAGACCACATTTATAGGTTTCATAGGGGCTAATAAATAATTAATCGATTGTTATAGATTATGTTGAAGATCTGCTTTTAACAGAGTATTTTTAAACGGGGTTATCTAAACTCTTATTGCAACTATTACAGAGTTGCTTATAATTTACAAATATGTAATCATTTGTCAACACTCTATACTAACTTTCCATTTTAAAAGTTTATAAAGCATGACTGAATAGTTCCTTCTTTGCTCTAAAGATAAGGGATCAGATTCCAAAGACTTAGCTCAAACAAAATCCCTTTTGAATACCTGGTAATTTACACCTGAGTAAAGATCATTATTCAGGATTTGGCCCACAAACATTACAAGAATAAAGTCCCAATGTTCAACTACTGTAAAAAATCTGTTGAAAGTCTCTGGGTTATGGTCAAAGGGGAGAGCAACAAGGGTGATGTCATGGTGGATGTGTGCTATAGACCACCAGACCAGGAGGGTGAGGTGAATGAGGCTTTTTTCAGACAGCTAGCGGAAATTTCCCAATAACATGGGAAATTCAGTCCCCATTATTAAATTTCCCAATATCATGGGGGACTTCAGTCCTCTTGACATCTACTGGGAGGGCAATATAGCAGTGCAGAGGCAGTGCAGGGAGTTTTTGGAGAGTGTTGGGGACAACTTCCTGGTGCAAGTGTTGGAGAGACCAACTAGGGACCATGATCTTCTTGACCCGCTGCTCACAAACAGGGAAGAATTGGTGGCAAATGTAGTAGTAAATGGCAAACTGGGCAGCAATGCTCATGAGATGACTGGAGTTCAGGATCCTGAGGAAAGGAAGGAAGGAGAAGAGCAGAGTAAGGCCCCTGGGCTTCAGAAAAACAGATTTCGACTTGCTCAGTGGATGGGGTCACAATAAATGTGCCTCCTGAGATTTCTGCATCCACAACGGTCTGCGGGGCTGTAGCCAGGCCAGACCAGCTCTGAGCAGCAGCTGCCCCTGCAGCCCAGTGGCTGGAACCTATTGCGGGAGGGAATGCCGTACCACCATGACCACCAAGGTGAGGAACGGCAGCTGCAGCAAAGTGGACTTGTGCCCACGCTGCTGCCAGGTGAGCAGGGGGTACCTCAGATTGACAGCCATGGCGGAGCAGTGCAGCACTCCCTCCCTCCCATGCTGGGTCCTGCCCACCGGGCTGCAGAGACCCTGGGGAGAGGGCAGCAGGGCAGAGAGCCCCAAGCCTGTAGTGGGCAACCTGACTGCCCTCCTCTACCCACCATGGGCTCCTCTCCAGCAGTGTTGCCCACAGGGGAGAAGAAGATACAAGGAGGAAGCCAGGCTCTGCACTTTGTGCCAGCCACAGCAGCCACTGCCTCCCAAGGGTGGCAGCCAGGACTTGGGCACTGCTGGGGCAGTGAGGGGGAGGCAGGGGACTGTGGATCCTGGCCCTGGGGCACTTGGGCATTAGGTTTAGTACCTGCAGAACCAAGTACTAAATCATGGTGCAGAAACTGGCACTACTGCACAGTAGCACCATAGCACAGCTTTTTAGTGATGCTAACTGGGCAGTAGGCTAATACTACTGTGCAGTAGCAAATTAGCACAGATTTTGCTTGGCACACTACAGTGCAGTGTTATTAGCTACTGCGCAGTTAGTGTCTTGTGAAGATGCATCTGAATGTGGACAAATCGGAGAGAGGCCAGTGGAAGGCAATGAAAATAGTTCAGGGGCTGGGGCACGTGACTTATGAAGAGAGGCTGAGGGTACGGGGCTTATTTAGTATGGAGAGGAGAAGACTGAGGGGATTTAATAGCAGCTTTCAACTACCTGAAGGGGGTTTCCAGAGAGGATGGAGCTGGACTGTTCCCAGTGGTGGTACATGACAAAACAAGAAGTGATGTTCTCAAGTTACAGTAAGGGAAGTTTAGGTGAGATATTAGGAAAAATCTCTCTCGGAGGTTTTTGAGACCCAGCTAGACAAAGCAATGGCTGGGATAACAAAGTTGGGACTGGCCCTGCTTTGAGCAGGGGGTTGGACTAGATGGCTTCCTGAGGTCCCTTCCAACCCTAATTTTCTAAGATTATTCAGGATTTGGTCCAAGAATATCATGAGAATAGAGTCAAGACAGGCTAGCGTGATTCTGCTTTACAAAAGGAAAAGTAGAAAATGAATTGCACACATACAAACTTTTGCTGTTAAAGTTTGCCTCTCACCTTTTATCACTTTCAAAGCCTCTGGGGTTAAAATGTCAGGCGTGGTTCTGGAGCCCTTTCGTTCAGTTCTGCTATATAATACTAAGTCAAACAGCAATGCAGGGGAAACAAGCCTTCCAATCTTCATTTATAACCTTGTTAGAAAAGTTTAGTCTGCCAAACTCCAGGTCCCAAAGGATATGGATTTCTCAGGAACCAAGCCAAAACTGCAACTACAGCAGCAATAAAAGTGGAGATGTAATTTTAACTTGCCAAATAAGTAACATGGCTTAACACTATTAATGAAAGAAAAAATGATGGAAAAGAGCACTTAATCTAGTGGTCTATCATGAGTTCTAACAAACTTCTAGCACAGCATTTATTGAAAAGTAATGAGTATATTCTCTGAACAATTGCAATGAGAACAAGCTTAATAATTATCTTATAAATATTCAAAAGAGCCACCATATTAGCTGTTCTCAACATCCTGAAGGGTGAAGGTCTCTTAAAGAACACCTCAAGGCATGATGCAGAGAATTCTGGCTGGAAGATTATGTTGAACCAACGCTGCTTGACAAGGGCATGACCTTCAACTGATGCTGAAACTGATGTCTTGGTTCCAGAGGTTTCTAACTTTACTGCCACAGATTTGATGATCAGAACCTTGTCCATGCAAGATATTAAAAATTTGCTCCAGATATAGCATTTCTCCATAGGTACAGGACATTAAAAGTATCATCATTCCCATTTTTATACGTGGGTCACACCTTATGTGATGCAGTGGTGGACTGAAAAGCTATCGTGTTACCACCAAACAAGATTATGGTGGAGAAAGGGAGGTGATGATGTTCGATACATCAAGAGGAGTTGATGAGCACACTGAAATGTAGCATCAATGCAACTCCTGGGGCATTTGGGAAAAAATGTGCATAAGCTAAGGGAAGACATTTTTATTTTGTTTTATGCACCCTAACACACAGGAAAATTAAAAATTACTTTAGTGACTTCTTTCAGCTTGTCTAAAGCCTTCAACTTCATTTTTCTCATCTTCCTACTTGTTCACATGCCAACAACAGACAATATCCGTTACAATCAACTTGGATTTGTCATTCCCAACAACTGTCTTAAGTTTAGCCTACAAAATAACACTGAGCGAAAAAAGGAAGAAGGATGGGAAGGGAATCAAAATACCACAAAGACAAAGACAAGTAGGCAGTTATTTCTTACTCTGAATCTAATAAAAAGAACTCCAGGGGCCAAGATGTTCCAGCTGAGCTAACTATGGGTTCCTGCTGCCGTTACTAACGTAGTAATGTAGAAAAGCAATTGAAGATATTACTCACAAAGTACAGAATTTTAAGTAGAAACAAACAAAGATTACAGAAGAAACATGTATCTACTGGTGGACCAAAACTCATTAAATGATTATATTCACTGTTCTTTGTAACCAGCTCTATAAAATGACAGCAGGAGCCACTATCTTTAAAGAAACCTTTATGAACCCTACATTTTGCTAAATGCTAATTTCTAGTTTGAGTGTTAAATAATTTCAATTGGTACAAGCTAATTGTTAAAAAAAGTATAACCTGCATTTAGTCTGAGCTGCAGGGCTTTCCCTCCACGCTTGTACAGGTACCACAATTATTCCAATACATTTCAAGTGGGAAAATGGGCTCCAAGACACTGAGCCATGGGAGGGTTGCTTTAAATTTGGTTGCATGGGGAGACACACCAAAACCAGGAGTTTTCCTCTGGTGAAATATAAAACTTACGAGGAAGTTGAAGTTGTCAAAATATTAGGTTTTTGGGTGTTTTCTTCCTTCAGTTTTATACTATACTTGTTAATTTAATTTGTTTGTGGAAGTGCCCATCAGCCGCTCACCAGCAGCATATTTGTCAAAGTTGCCAACTGTAGTATCCTAGGTTACCAGGAACTCATTAAATCAAAGTACTCTGACCTGACAGTGAGATGCATCACCAGGAAAATGTACTGAATATGTTTGCAGTGAACTAGAAACCATACAACAGTGCCTAAGGATCCAGCATAGTGCTGGATGCCTTCAGCATGCAGTGACTATCCCAAAGGATATTCAAGCAATAAATGGAACAAGTCTTCTACTGTTATGTTCACCCCTCAAACTTAGCCTTGTTCTTGACACGCTCCATGACCATTACGTTTCTTTTATTCCATAATCTCAAAAGGTTTTTTAAACAGTTCCTCATGAAAACTAAAGTTCCTTCCACAAACAAATTACATTAACAATTACAGTATAAAACCGAAGGAATAAAGCACCCAAAAACCTAATATTTCGACTTACTAGAAATCAGTCACTTGATTTCATCTGATTTGACAAGAGTGCTCAAATACAGTTTTTTCCCTTGATTAGAAAACTCTTGGGTGACATTTGTTCCAAGAATGGACAATGCTAACAAGTAATGAAATATCAAATCTCTCTCAAGGAGAAATGAACTCTGCAGGAATCTCCTCTCGAATATATCAGTAACTCAACTATGCTCAGTGAAGTTGTACAGTGGTAAATTAGGGGGTAAGTTAGGAGAAAGGGGCTCTGAATCACTAATATTAAAATGATGGAGCTGTTTTATTCCTGCATAATTCCTCCTCGTAAGTTTTATATTTCACCAGAGGAAAACTCCTGGTTACATTTAATTTTCTCACATTCAAACCCTCCAACATGGTGTATATATTTTATATTCTGTGCTAATACTACAGGCAGTAAAAACAATCAATTCTTTTCTCTAAAGAAAGAGCCTCCCTGTTCCAGGTTTTTTTGTCCATTTAATTATGGCCATTCTCATGCTAGACTCTTCTTAAGTAAATTCTGTTCACACAAGTTTGTGCAACTAGAAAGTCAAAATCTGTGTTGGTGTTAGCAAGCTGTTGAGTAGATTTGATTAAACTTTAGTTTTTCAGGTCAGAAATAGCTGACCTGAGACACCTTCCTAGTTCCTTTGAGGATGCCTTAGAGGTCAAGCATGAGCATTTAGAACAGCCTCATGATCTTTTTTTCACCTTTGGTAGGATAAGGTTGTTCAACATTTCAGATGCTGGAAACATATTAAAAGGCAAGTAGATGGTACTGCACGTGCACACATACATATACGGGTAAGCAAAGTATAATCATATCAGCTGTGTCATAGGTGCATCTGCATATGCCCATGAGACTAACAGAGAGACTGTAGAAAAATCCTAATATGAATTGACTCCACAAATGCTACATGATATTCTGATCTTTTCAAGACTAAGTAAGCGCATGAGAAGCAAGACCACAGTCCTCTGCACTTTCTATTTCTATAAGAAAATTGACTGCAGAAACTCTTCCAACTTCAAGATATTTCTTACAGATCCTAGATCTAAAGTTTGTCCTATTTCTGATTCAATAGTTCCAAGTTCAAGTTGAGAGACACTTATAACAATGTTTTTGGAAGCTGTTTCAAAATCCTAAAGTGTAACCTTGGCTTACTGCTTCCAAAATCAATTTCTACTTTATGAGCTTTCTTACTCAGCTGCAAAGACCAGCTGCTTTCCCCTTGGACTTGAACACCTCTGCACTGTTTATTCTGGAACCCTTATTACTTCTGGCCTCTGTCATGGTGCCAGGGCAAACTGGGCCTTAAACATCTTTTAGGCTCTCTTGAGTATACCCCTTAATTGGTAGGCTTGGCATCCTAAACTTCAAACAGTGTAGGACCACTCAGACTGAATCTCAGAGCTGCAGGCCCCATTTCCCTGAGAATATTACTATAACAGAGCCAATCACATTTAGCACCTGCACGTCCTCTCGTTCCAGGGCCCAGTAACCAGCGGGCTGACTGAAGATACTCATCTTCAAAACAAAGCACTTCTTATTCATTCCTACATAGGCATAGTACATAGAGCAAAGAGCAGAAAACAATTAAGGGTCAATACACCTGGGTCGTATTAATGCCTTCATCTTTCCTTGCCAACTTCTACAAGATTCACTCAGCCAAGCTTAATGCCCATCTCTTGCTAGAAGAAACAGTCATAGCTGCATGCTCTTCCTCACCTCCCTGCACCTATCTCCTTTCTCCCTTTGCCAGCCTGTTAGCTGTTGCTAATGCTCCCGCGGCAGCCTTTTTGCTCATCTAAACCTCTTCCTCTTTTCTAAACGCAGGGTCCTGAAACAGCTTAGTGCTCCCTTTAATCTCTTCTTATCAGAGTTGGCAAAAATAGGGATGTTAGCAGCCTTGGAAAGAAAGAGATACCTTTTTGTGGCTCTAAACCTGACAATACTTTTTGAGTATTTATTAGGATTCTAATTTTCTAGGCCATAGTTAACCCTTCTTGCTTGGTTCCTTTAACAGAATTTTTATATGGAGAGCAGCCAGTTAAAAAATGAGATAAAATGCAATAAAGAGTTACCAAAGTTAGATCGTCTCAGACTAAACCAGTATCTTTCTTTGATAAGTTAAATCATCTTCTTAGGCAAAGAAAATAGGGTAGTTCTAATCTGGACTTCTGTAAAACATCTGCTGTAGTACCACATGGGAAATTATTTAGCTAAGCTGGAACAGATGGGGATTAGTGTAAGAATTTTAAGGTGGGCTAGGAACAGCTAAGAAGGGAGATAACAACATTTTCCTTTTGTTTTGTGCTGCAAGGAAAGCTCTTAGGTTGAAGGAAGGTTACTAGTAGAGTTCCTCAAGGATCTATCTTGGGACTGATTTTATTAAATATTTTCATTAATGACCTTGGCACAAAAAGATGGAATATGCTGATAGAATTTGCTGATGATGCAAAGTTGGACAGCATTAGCAGCAGAGAGGAAGATTAGTATATCAAGCTGAAAAAAAAACTGGGTGATCTTCAGAACTATAACAACAGAAAAGGGGTGAAGTTTAGTAGTACCAAGTACAATGAGTACTTTCATGTACCTAGAGCAATGATGTTCAACCAAGGTGCAATGGCACCCTGGGATGTTGTGAGAAACTTTAAAGAGTGCTGCAGGATGCCACACAATGTTAACACCATCAGGTGTGCAAACACCTACATGATCCACACGATAAATACAGAAATTTCAAATAGGAATCCATAATGCCAAAGACATTTTGACGTGCTGTGCTGGTATTGGAGTAATGCAGCTGTGAAATGCAGCAAATATGGAGGATTCTTGTGAATACTGTCATTTATTGGACCTGTATGGTTGGGATAGATTTAGACAAGCTTTCGAATGCAGTGCATTCTTTTGCAGGTCTTCAAGCACTGCATTTGAAAGTCTGTCTAAGTCCATTCCAACCATGCAGCTGATCCAATAAAAGATATTACCACAGAAATCCTTGCCTCTCTTACCTGTTGTGGTTTTTCTGAGTTCTTTGCAGCAGGAGAAACATTCTATTATTTTTTCTGTAGTAAAAAAAACAAGTGAAAACTATGAGCTGACACATTCTGAGGGGTGCTTTATGGTAAAGAGGGGTGGCTTGAGTCTAAAAGGCTGAGAACCACCTATGTAGGGAGTAGTAAGGTTTTCTTTCTGCTATGAGCTGGACTGTCACTGGCTATAAACAACAGAGGAAGAGAAAAAGACTTGGGTATAGCAATAGGCCACAGGCTGAATGTGAGCCACCAGTACAATGTGTCTAAGAAAAAGTAAAATGCATCAGGTGTCTACTTCCAGTAAAGACGGATAGTAATAACATCACTGCACCAGGTGCTTGCAAACCCTTACGTGGAATACACTGTAATATACTGGCCTATATTCGAGAAACAGGCAGCAGAGAAGGTCTATTAGGATGATCTGGGAAATGGAGAGTCATCTTGTGAGAAAAGACTACAAGTGTTTCACCCACTTAGCCTCATAAAACAAAGGGAAGTGATCTTTCTCTATAACTATATCAGAGAGGAAAAAGAACTACTACTACATAAGGGCAGTGTTAGCACAAAAATAAATGGATATGAATACAAATAGATTTGGTTGGAAATTATCAGAAGTTTTCTAACTATCAGAGGGGGGAGATTTTGGAAGGCACAAACTGAGAGATATTTAAGAGGTGGAATGACACCAGAACTGCCAGAACTCTGGGGAAACCCCATGTAATGAAACTATATTAAATGCAGAGGGGGTATACAATATGGATCAAGGTTGTGAAAACAGTTACACAACATGCAGCTCAGGTTTCTGTACTGGTACACCAAAGACCAAGAATGCTGGTGCAGGGAGTGTAAGCAAATACTTCTTTGATACAATCATTGGAGCAAAAATATTGAGACAAAATGCATCCTCTCTTTCTAAAAAGGCACAGATCCAAAACCAGAAATGTAGCTGGAGGCTCAGCATCCATGAAAATGAAGTACCTGCAGAGAAAAGGAAGGGAAGGGGGTGCTAAACTCAGCTTGTCTTCCCAACCTCTACAGACAGATCCAGGTATTAGAAGGGGGTGACAGAGATTTCCAGCCCCATGGCTGCCAGGGCCGTTAAGTCAATCCTTGCTTTTATCAGGTACATGAAGGCAGAGCTGAATATCACCAGGCATAAGTGGGGAATCTGAAGCAAAGCTGAGAAATGCAGTGAATCATAATTTATCCCAGAGTAGACAAACTCAGGAAGCAAAAGGATACTGCCAACCACATAATGCCTGTCCAAGGATAAGAGAAGGCTACATAAAATGAAAAACAGCAGCTTCAAAGATTACAAAAGTACAAGAGGAACACATTCTCCTTGCAGTTTACAAGCATCTTACCAACGTGATACTGTGAATGGCCATGAGCAAGGTGGTAGGCAACGTCACTTATGTCTTCTCAGCACACGGGGCAACACAGTGGGACCAGACTCAGTCTCTATCACACCCTCTCTAGGGAAAATGGGGTGCTGCTACATGCATCCCTAAGCTCTTAGAGTAGGATTTTGCACTTGAGGGAGGGATGATGAGACTCCCTTGCCAGAGATTTAGTATCCCTCAGCAGGAAAAAGCATTGTTTGGTTAAGACCAGTATAGCAGAAAGCTGGACCTGTCTTGATCCCCCTTTCTGACCAGGATGCTCTTTCCCATAGTAGCCCATGGGAGGGAATCTTCAAGCCACAGACACTAGAGAAACCAAGTCACTGTCCCCTCTGCCTAGCAGCTGGTTGAAAGTAAGGAAATGGAAGGTCCTGCCCCAAGTGTTGACCCAAAGATTTGGAGGTGAAAGGGGTAAACTGGGCTATACTATGGGCTTTCCTTTCATGTCTACTCAGGAAGTTCTAACCAGAGTAGGTAGATACATGGGGATATTTGTCAAATATCATAAGATTATATTACAGACAGGATACTTTGATTAGTTATTATGAGACATTTAGTGGAGAAACAAGCACAGTTTGAAAATGAGGTATGAGATGTAATAACAGCTGTTCTGTCCGGGAACAAAGCAGGTGAAGTCCTACAGGATACCTGCTAGATATCCTTGCTACATCCTTTTGGAAAGGAAAAGCTGCAACAGATGCTACAAAATCCTTAGTGACTATTGTCTTAACTTTATGGATTTGTTGATGGATTGTTTTTCTGGCTCAGCAAGTTATCTAAAGGATGCTTCTTGCAAAACTAAATGCACTTGGGGATCAACAATTGTAAATCCCCCAATACTGAAACAATGCAGGTGATATACCTTTTGAAGTTTCACAGGTATCAGAAGAAAGCTCAGACTAGTTTGACCTGGATCGAAGGGACTAAAACAACAAAGACCTTGAAGCTGTAAAACACTACAGCTATCTCCGGTGAGGGAACAGTACTCTCCCATTCAAAAACTGACAAACACAAGACCCTGACCAACCTGCCAGGGTTTCCGTGGCAAAACAGCCCTGCATATACTCTGCTTACTGTTTTTAAATGTTTTCTCTGAAATATATTTTGTTCTGAACTGATGGTGCTTCGCTTTATAAGAGCTGCCTAGTCACTGAAAAGCCCCATCATTGCCTGGGAGAAAAGAAATACACCTGGTAAATGCAAACCAGAACTGGTGAGGTGAGCATAGTAAACTGCAGGAGTCTTCAGCCTTAGCTTGAAGACAATGGAAACAAGATCCCACCCCCAAAAAAGTGATGGCTTGAGGTGTCCATGAGGGGTTCAGAGATGCAGCTGACTCAGAAACTGTTGCAATTATAAATACACGCCACGGTGTATGCCACGGTGACATTTTGTCACTGCCCCACTGTGCATGTTCAGAGTCTGTCCCAAGGGTTTATATAAAGGAACAAAGGGAAAGAGGGGGAATGGGTACAGAAGTGAAGACATTTCTCCTTCATCGCAGGACTCCTGTTCTTCTGAACCGGATTGTGCCAGAACCAATCATGGAACCGTTTTAATGTGTGACACTTTCAAACTCTGCCCAGATAAAATGTCATTGTCTGTGCGATACTCCAGGCACAGCGCTAGCTTTTATCAGCTTTAAGTTCATCCAAAAGGATAAGAAGGAAATCTCTTGGGTAAAGCATGAAAAACAGACATAATTCAGGAAAAATTTGAGTACACAGGGTCAGAGTAACAAGATGAGGTAAATGTTCTTGCAGAACAGTGCTTGACGTTCACAATGCCATTTGGTAATGCTACAGTTACTAGCCACACAGCCCTTCTACAAGAAAGAAAACCATAAGAATTTGCTAAATGAGCATTTTGGAATATTCTCATGTGTGTACTCATCCGTTTAATTGTGGACAAACTAGCACACTGGGTAGCCCTATGCAGATAGGTACGTTCCATATTGTATAACTAGTGCAGCCGCAGCTAGAAACTGGATTTAGCTAGGCAGCATCCATTAGTATAAATGAAAGTGTTACATTTTGAAGTTCTTCACATTTATAAGGAAACTTCAAATGGATTTTATGTAAATTTGGAAATTTGCTGAGTGCCCCAAAATAATCTGGCTAAGAAGAGGATTAATTTTTTGCTTTGCAAAACTGCAGAGGCAGTTCTAAGCTAATATACATGAGAGTATTCTGCTGATCCCTGAGATGTATGTTAGCTTCAAATTCCCATGAGCTTCCACAGATAACATCACAACACCAACATCACGTATGCCCAAAAACCCCAGAGTGGATCCAAGCTCCTAACATGCTGAATGTTCCTCTCAGCCTGATTGCCTGAGGACTCTGGCACATGTTTATAAAGTTAATCTGCAAATGGATTTTGAATATCTTTAAGAATTTAATTCTATTAAAATACCTTCACTCCCAAAACATTTTAACAAACAACACCATTCTGAGGCTTGTCTACTAATGTCAAAACTTTCAGGCAAGCTGAAAGGAAACGAGTCATTGGGAGCCAGTGTCTAAGACCCAAAGTGTTTTAGGCACTGCACGGCCATTGATTGTAGTGGGAAAGCTTTATGGGGTAGTATTTTCATTTTGATTTCAACGGATGCCTAAAGTTCTTTGACAATTAGGTCCTAAGCTCCTAAGAACTCTTTGAAAGTCTCAGCCAATAGACTGTTTTCTCTGTAAATCACCAAGCAGTCCTTATGTGCTCTTTTTGCAAGCCACGCTGCAAAACGTATTACTATCCCAGACTGGAGCTGTTTATTAGTCAGAAGGTACAACAGCTAGAGAAATGTCTTAACAGATTGCTGTCTCCAGAGCTGGCCTTAGGGGTGGGCAACATGGGCAACTACCCAGGGTGCTGTGTCCAGGGGGTGCCACACACATATGCACACATACATGTGAGAAGCCCATGCACACAGCAGTGCTCTCCCCCTGCCCTGCCCCAGACAGGAGGAGCACTGTCCAGCCC
>JAGPOW010001167.1:14058912-14082526 GCA_030014935.1 Caiman crocodilus
GTCCAGCCCTCAACTCCAGCCACTGCTCCTGAGGAGCCAGGGCAGACACACGCATGCAGCAGCAGTGCCTGCCCACCCACCTGCGTGGCACACCATGCTACCTCGCCTCCCCACCAGACTGCATCTTGTGCCCCTGCCTGCCTGCTTCTATCTGCAGCAAGACTGCTGACTTGGGGGTGATGGGAGGGTGCCAAAATACAAGTTCACCCAGGTTGCCATTTTCTCTAAGGCCAGCTCTAGCCATCTCATCAGTGACTCTCAGCAGGAATGGATACAGATGTCTAGAGAAGACACCAGGACTTCTCCCATTGTAAGATGGTAAATAAATATTTTCAGCCTAGTCAGGAAACATCACCAAGAAAATAGGATACTTTTGATACGTACTGTCCAAGTTAAAGCAGCAAATGGACATACAGATTATTATTTTTGTTTTCTGCAATGATTTTGCATTTACGTTGTTATTAATAGTAAAACTTTTTAAAAACAAAACAGGAACAATGATATCAGCTACATGTTATTTTCATCACTTGTATTCAAACTCTTAAGACTTCATGGATGTCTCCATCCTTAGTAAAACGCTACTCCAGTGTTCTGGATTCTTATCCGTCTTGCTTGGGGATTGTCATCCTAACATCAGCTCACTAGGGTGAGAGGACAGAGATGTCAAAAAGAGTAGGAGAAAACTTGAGTTTTTCTAAAAGTCCAGTCAGATCTAGTTCAGGTAACTTAAGAGTCACATGGAGGAATTTAGTTAAGTAGTCTTGAAAAGATGCTTATCAATAAAACACCTTAAAACACTTAGTTGAACCCTCAATTAACTAGAGCTTTGATGTATACTGCTGAATAGAAGACAAGTAACAAATACCTGGTAGCTAACTGGAAATCCCTTACAGAAAATGGTTGTTGCTTCTGTCATAAAGGGTGTATTAGCATTACAAGTAGAACAATTTTAAGTCTAGGCCACTAATCTATTAAGTAGACTACTAGCAGAATAAAATATAGGTTTAAATTTTCAATCTCAAATCAGTTTTAAATGCAAAATCTGCAAAGTATAACAGAAATCCATATGGACACTTGGCTTTCCAGCTGAAGAAACCCTTCATAGGCTGAGATTATCCGGAGTGTAGCACTAAAGTTTTCTTATCACTCTTAAAGCGCATTAGGTGTGTTCAACAGAATAAAACCACCTGTATGGTAAATTGCTATTGCATATATTTGGCTACTCAGATGACCAATAGAGTATCTGGTGTAGGACAAGGCATTCCTTACTTGTATTAAGGAATACTGCAGCTCCTAGCAGCCTGAACATAAACTGATGGAATTCAGCAGGAGGTACAATCTTAAGCGTAAAAAAGAAAGATAAATATTGTAACTCTTTTTAAATGGTGTCCTCTTATTAAAACTTCCTCAGACAGGCAAAGATATTTCGGGGTGATATCTTTTATTGACCCAACTGCATAGTTGGGATAAAGTTAGACAAGTTTTCAAATGCAAATGATTCTTCTTCAGATTATATTTTGCATTTGAAACCTTGTCGAACTTGATCCTAACTATGCAGTTGATCCAATAAATGATACCACCCAAAAATCCTTGCCTCTCATTTAATTCCTAGACCATCATGACTACAACGTCATTCTAACACTACTAGAGTAATGTAGTTACTCTAGTGAGAAACTCAGAAGAAAAAGGAATGCAATTAAGGGGGATTAGATTTTAGTTTAAGGTCAGAGCTGTTACTTGTGGCAATCAGGAAATATTACCAAAGTTTTAATAGGCCACTCAGTGGTTTCCATTATCACTTCACATTTAAAGCAACATGGCATACCATCCTTTGTGTAAGTATGGCCCCTGGACTGGGAACATGGCTTTTCACTTGCATTATCTTGCAGGCTCAGGTAAAGAGCCACCTGGGTCCTGAATCAGAGCCCACAGGAATTTAGCAAGTACTAGTTCAGTTTGCAGTGAAATCTTAATTGTGTAATCGACATCTTGATATGTCATCATTTCTTAGTATTTAACTCCGTAATCTCTTCTCTAAAGCTGAGATGTTGTTTTTTAAATCTTGGAAGTACCGGAGTGGGGGACCCGAAGAAGGCATGGAGTTCTAAATCAATACAAAATATGTTCCTGGTAGTAGTTGTTATTCTGTGCAGGTGTGTTATTGATTACAGCCATAATGGTCTCACTTTAGCTGCCGTCAATAACTCACTACTTGTATTGTCGCACTGAATTAAAGAAGAACTAGACTAAAAATATGTGAAGGAGTTATACCAGCATGGCATGACCCAGCCTGTGGTGTAAGGAAGCAAAACACTGCCAGTTTAAGTCAGGATTCATGTCTGATATTTCACCTGACATTTCATTGATAAAATAAAGTCAAATATGATATTTATTCAACCAGGGGAAGAAATTACACCTTAAACTTACTGGAAGCTCTTAAATTTATGGCCCTTGAATACAGTAAAATTATGTTTTTAATACCTTAGGGACATTTCTGTGTGTATTATTGACATACTTGCAAAACTAGCACAGAATAAGTTTAATCTTGGACTATAACTGTTTTATAAATTGGCATGAATAAATCTTCCTTAAAGTTTTGACAAGACTGTTGAGACTAGCATTTAATAGAAGTGCTTCCTTTTAACAGGGTTTATTTCTAAATTGGAAGTGTGTACACCTACATACTCATTAAGTGAAATAATAAGAACTACTGATCACAAGTGTATTAAATGCATTTTATGTGATATTACTACCCTTCACCATTCTGCTCCCAATGACTTTACAATTGACCTGAACTTATAACATATAAGCAAGCATTATGTAGTGGTGATGCACTGAACTGTCATTTCCCTCCCAAAGTGGAGGGCCAGACTGAAGCATAGGAATAAAAAGGCATGCTACTTCTAAATATTGAACCTTTCAGTCCAGTGCACACAGAAGGCAAGACTTCACTAGTAGCCTACCTCACAGTGGATAGAAGGTTGTCACTACATCTCCCTCTCCCCGCAAAGTCTCTCCCCCACTATCTGCCCCTCAACTCCTCTCCCCTTACCCTTGCTCCACACTAGCAGGTTCTGTCCCTGCTGCAACCCAGTGCATGGCTGCAGCCCAGCCCCATTACAGTGGCAGGGAGCCAGCGCTGCTGTGATGGGGTCAGACTGGAGCAGTAGTGCCAAATTTGAGCCACTGCTATGGGGCCAGGCTGGAGCCATACTCTATGCCCAGCCTGCAACAGATGCAGAGCCTACCAACACAAAGCAAAAGCAAGGAGGAGTGCAGCAGAGGTGGGGAGAAAGGGAGAAGCACATTGTGGAGTGGGAGACCCAGGGCTGCAGAGGAGGAGTGGCAGGGCATGCAGATGCGAGGCGAGGCGAGGCAGGGGAAGGCAGCAGCTATGGATCTGGCTCTGGCTCTGGCTCCAGCTCCAACCCCAGGTTGGGGACCAGAGCTGCAGGAGCTGCCTCCCATTCCTCCCCCGCACCCCACACCTCCACCTCGTGCTGGATTGTAAAAGGAGGGGCTTTTCCCCCCCATGTTAAATGAGAGGGGAACACCTCATCTTCTAATCAAGTAAATATGGTACTCTTAAAGTAACATGTATCTGAATTTCCCCATGTAGGTACATGAGTGATATTGTCAGGCTAGTGCATGTCAGAAGCATTTAACTGACCATCAACAAAAGTGAGACACTGAAAGTGCGATACACAGAATAACTGAACAAATGTTCAGTAAAACCTTTTAATAGCTTTTAATAAAGCTTGTAGGTGGACTTTACATTAGACATCATACTTTAGCATCAGAGTCTCCTTCCTAAGATATGCCATGTATGGAGTGAAGCTGCCATCAGTTTTGGGTATTCTAGGAATCTCTGCAACTTTTTCTACTAAAACAAGATTTTAATTTTTAAAAATTTTAAAAACACTACAAAAATAAGCAAACATGATTCTTTTGTGCATATTTAACTGCATAACAAGTAAGCAAATTACCTTACAATGGTACCCATAGGAGTATTCCAGCTATAATCTGGATGAGACTTATTATCGCTGTCTAGAAGCAAAATAATTCAATGTTTGAGGACTTGATTGTCAAAAATAAAGGTGATATTTTATCACTGTGCAATGTTGTTCATTGTCACTAGAGGGGGCTATGGAGGAAGTTCATTAATATGCTTCCAAGTCATATGCAGAAATTATCCTGCTATAACAGGGTTGGGGCAAAATACGGCACGCAGCCCACATCTGGCCCTCAAGGCCATCCTATCCGGCTTGTGGAGCCCCTAAAAATTTTTTTAAATTAAAATTTATCTATCAGATTTCATAGACATTAGGGCTGGAAGGGACCTTGGAAGATCATCAAGTCCAGTCACCTGCCCCAGGGGCAGGAAATCAGCTGGGGTCATAGGATCCCAGTAAGAAAAACGTCCAGGTTTCTCTTGAAGGCATTCAAAGTAGGTGCTTGAACCACCGCTGGCGGCCAGCCATTCCAGACCTTGGGGGCTCGCACAGTAAAGAAGTTCTTCCTTATGTCCATCCTGAAACGGTCTAGCAGGAGTTTATAACCGTTTGACCTTGTCATGCCTTGGGGCGCTCTGGTGAACAAATGTTCCCCCAGGTCCTGGTGAACACCCCTTATAAACTTATAGGTGGCCATCAGGTCGCCCCTGAGCCTGTGCTTTTCCAGGCTGAAGAGTCCCATGGCTCTCAGCCTCTCATCAGAAGGTATGTTTCTTGACCTCTGATCATATGCGTGGCTCTCCTCTGGACTCTCTCAAGCTTCTCCACATCCTTTTTGAATTGTGGAGCCCAAAACTGGACACAGTACTGGAGTTGTAGCCTCACCAAGGCCGAGTGCAAGGGGAGAATGATGTCCCAGGATTTGCTTGAGAAACATCTATGAATGCAAGGCAGCATTTTGCTGGCTTTACT
Source organism: Caiman crocodilus (assembly GCA_030014935.1). Lineage (NCBI taxonomy): Eukaryota > Metazoa > Chordata > Crocodylia > Alligatoridae > Caiman > Caiman crocodilus. The sequence goes on from JAGPOW010001167.1 coordinate 14,063,838, forward strand.
GGCTGCAGCATCACACTGAAGGCTCATGTTCATCTTGTGGTCAATCCTGACCCCCAAGTCCCTCTCGTCCGTAGTGCTAGACACCGTAGCACTGCTGATCCTATAAGGATGCTGCAGATTTTTCCTCCCAAGACAGAGAACCTTGCATTTTTCAGTGTTAAACACCATCAGATTCTCATCCGCCCATTTACTGAGCCTGTCACGGTCAGCCTGGATTACCACCCTGTCCTCAGGTGTGGATGCTTTACCCCAAAGTTTGGAGTCCGCTTCTGACTCCAATGTCCACATCATTAACAAAGAGGTTGAACAAAATAGGTCCGAGGGCAGAGCCTTGAGGAACCCCACTGGTCACATGGCACCATTATGATTGATTTCCATCAACCAACACCCTCTGGGTCCAACCACAGAGCCAGTTCCCCAGCCAGCAGATCATGGTGGATCCAAGTCTGCTGTTGGCCAGTTTTGCCAAAAGGTGATCATAGGATACTGGATGGAAGGCTTTTTTAAAGTTGAGATATATGACATCAATCTCTTCTCCCTTGTCCAGGTGATAGGTCACCTGGTCATTGAACGAAATGAGATTAGTCAAGCAAGACCCACCTGCAACAAACCTGTGCTGGCTATCCCTCAGGGTGTTGCCATCAACTAGTCCATTGAGGATGTCCTCCTTGATGATTTTTTCTAAGACCTTCCCTAAGATAGAGGTCAGGCTGATGGGCCTGTAGTTTGCTGGATCCAATTTCCTTTCTTTCTTGAAGATAGGCACCACAATGGCCTTCTTTCAATCTTCAGGCACTTCACCAGAGCGCCAGGAGCTCTCAAAGATCCGTGCCACGGGCTGAGCTATGATGCTTGCCAGCTCCTAGAGTACTGTGGGGTGCAACCCGTCAGGGGCAGCTGACTTGAAGGTATTCAGCCTGTCAAGGTGTTCCTTCACGAGGTCAGCTTCAATGGAGGACAAGGAACCACCCTCACTTAGGCGTCCCTGTCCCGTAATGGGCAGGGGCATCCCATGGGACTTGTGAAAGACTGATATAAAGTACCCATTTAGCAAGTTGGCTTTTTCCTGGGTGTCGGTCATCAGTTCTCCCTTTTGGTTTAGTAGGGGGGTCCAATGTTGCCCTTGCTTTTCTTCTGGCTCCCCACATATCTAAAAAAGGACTTTTATTGTCCTTGATATTTGTAGCCAGTTGGAGTTCCATCGCAGCCTTGGCTTTCCTGGTTTGCTCCTTGCTGGTCTAGACCAGTGCAAAATATTCCTTCTTGGAGGTGGATCCCGTCCTCCATCCTTTGTAGATCTGTCTTTTTAGACACAGGAGGACCACTAGTTCCCTGGAGAGCCAAGGGGGCTGCTGTGCCCTCTTGCTGCCTTTCCTCTGAGATGGAATAGCCTTAGCTTGTGCATCTAGGATTGCTCCCTTGAGGAGCAACCACTCTTCCTGGACTCCCCTCTGTTTGGGGTTGTGGTCCATTAGGGCCTTACCAACAAGTCTCCTGAGCTTGTCAAAGTCAGCCCTCCTGAAGCCTGTACTGCTGAATGACTTGGCAGCTTTTCGGTGCGTAGTGAAGGTGATCAGCTCGTGGTCACTGTCACCCAGCTTCCCTTTAATCATTAGGTAGCTGATTAGGTCTCTAGTTGCCAGTACCAGGTCAAGCAGAGCTTTGCCTCTTGTTGGCCCGTAGACTTCTTGAGTCAGATAGAGCTCATCCATGCATGTGAGGAAGCTTTGCAACCGTTTGGATTTGGCTGAGCGCTCTTCCCATGAGGTATTCAGGTAGCTGAAGTCCCCCATGACAACCATAGACCGGGAATGTGCAGCCTCAGCCAATTCCCTGGTGAACTCCTGGTCAATCTCTTGATTCTAGGAGGGAGGTCTGTAATAGACTCCCACCATTGTATCTCCTATGCCATGCTCCTCGTGAATTTTAACCCAGAGGGTCTCTAGTCGTCCACCCTGCGTGCTAACGTCAGCTTGTAGGGATGATTAGCTCTCCTTGACAGAGAGCTACACCCCCACCCCTTTTGTCCACTTGATCCCTCCTGTACAGGGTATAGCCATCTAGAACCGTGGCCCAGTCATGAGTGGAGTCCCACCAGGTCTCTGTTATCCCTATGACATCATACTTATTTTTGTTGAGCAGGAGGACAAGTTCCTCCTGTTTATTCCCCAAGCTCCTGGCACTGGCGTACAGGCATGTAAGTGTCCCCTTGGGGGCCCTTGAGTTGCCCACAGCTTGCTCTAGGGCTGGGACAGGTGTAGGCTCCCTTAAGTGCTTTGGCCTGCTGGCTTTGCAAGGGTTGCTCAGAGGGCCAACAGTGGCAGTAGTCGCCCCGTCCCCTGCCGGGCTTAGTTTAAAGTCTGGTGGAGCAGATCAGGCTTAGTTTAAAGATGACGGGAACCAGAGGCAGTAGGACCAAGGGGAAGCCTGGCGGGCTCCTGCAAGAGCAGGGCCTACCCCGGTCTGGTCCCCCAGGTGGAAGCCCCAGCAGGGGCTTCTAGCCTGGGACCAGCTTGGAGTAGGAAGCTCAGGTAAGGGAGGAGGCGGCCAGGGAAGGAGCTGGTGCAGAGAGCAGGGAAATACGGCCCCTCGCCTGCCCCGTGACTGGCGCTCCCTGCTGCAGCCACTTGCAGCCTGCACAGGGCTGTCCTGAGCAGGCACAGGTAGCCCCATGTGGGCTGCAAGAACCTGCAGTGCAGGGCACCGAGCACAGGGCAGGCAAGGGACCGCTTTCACCCGCACTCAGCACCAACTTGTAACCAGCCCCCTGCACTAGCTCTGGGCTCGCCAGTCAGGGCTTTGCCATGGCAGCAGCAGCTGCAGTCCCCCCGCTTGTCGCACCAGGCAGTGTTTGCTGCTGCTGTGCACCAAGAGCTCGCGCCACGGTAGGCTGCAGTGAGGCTGCCACCACTGCCTCTATGCTGCCCAGCACACAAACTCCGGGTGGACAGCAGCAGCCAACACTGCCCAGCGTGGCAAGCAGGGTAGGGGGCGACAGCTGCTGCCACCACAGCGCAGCCCTAACAGGTGAGCCTAGAGCCAGCACAGGGCCCCAGCTGGCTGCAGGGGCTGGTTACAAGCTGGTGCGGAGCGCAGGGTAAAGCAGTCTCTCACCCCCGCTGTGCCTGGCGCCCCACACTGCAGCTGCTCGCAGCCAACATGGGGCTGCCTGTGCCTGCTCAGGACACCCCTGCACAGGCTGCAAGCATCTGCAGCAGGGAGCGCCACTCACGGGGTTGGGGAGAGGCTGCATTTCCCCAGGCTCCGCACCAACTCCTCCCCTGCCGGCAAGCAGGTGGTTAGGGCTGTGCGCCGCCTCCCTCCTGTACCATGGGGCTGGGGTCACTGGGAGTGAGTAGGCAGGGAGCACAGGGTTCGCACCAGTGTCCCAGGGCCAATGCCAGCAGGGTCCAGAGCAGGGCAGCAGGGATACAGGGTCCCAGCCAGCAGGGGCTCTATGGACCTGGGCCAGCTCCCCCCTCTCCCTGCTGATGCAGCCCAGCCCAACTCCACAGACCCCTGCCAGCCTGTGCCCCGCTCTGGCCCCCACTGGTGCTGGCCCTGTGACACTGGTCCCAAGATGGTGACCAAGGGGCAGGGCACCCCCATCAAGGGCTGGGGCACCTGTCAAGGGGCGGGGCTACCCATGGGGCCCTCAACAGGTTTCCAAAAATGGGTAAGCAGCCCTCCACCCAAAATAATTGCCTGCCCCTGTGCTATAACAACTGAAGGGCAGCCTATTAAATTCCTGCCAACACTGGCTGCAGTTTCACTAACTTGTTTAACACTGTAACAAATTTAAATAAATTAAGCAAAGTCATTATTCTAGTGATAAAAGAATGTTGCATTTTCCTACAAAGTACAAATTTCATGACTGCTCTTGACTGAAAGCAAAGCAGTTTTGTTTATATTTGAATGAGGACATCAACTCAAATTAATTTCCAGAACCTAAAAAACAGCTATACAGTAGCCATTACCCACACCGAAACTAGGGCTGTTTTTGCTAAAGTAATCCCTCATCTAGTTTACAAAAAAATATCTAGACTCAGCTAAACGCTCTCAACTGATTTAATATATATATTTCTGATCTTACAGTATTCCCAGAAGGTAACATGCTACCAATGAGACAACTTAAAATGGATCCAATTGGGAAGTCCCTACATTTTTTAAAAGCATTGTCAAGATTTTAAATGCTTCTAATTAATTTTTTAAAGACAAAAGTCCTAAATATTTTAATGATTTTATTCTTAGTAATGTTCAGGGACCTGACACTGGCAAACTAGCAGGTGGGCATTTTATTAGGAGATCCAGAAACATACTTTTTAATGCAGACCAGCCCACTACAACGACACTTTACAAAACACTGAATGAAACACATGATCACCCAAGTTCTTATCATTATGCTTCAAACCTATGTCACTTTAGGGTAGCCATAAGGATTTCATTTATATCAGTGGAAGTCAACCTTTTTGGTAGGGGTACCACAAGATAAGTCCCACACCCTCCTTGAGTGCCACTCTAATCCCTTTCCCCTACCTGATCTGTTGTTCTGCTTTCTGCTCCCTACCCTATCTGTCTCTGTTCCCTGTTCCCTGCCTAAGCTCCAGGTGCTACACACACAGGTTGTCTGTGCCACTTGTGGCATGCCAAGAGTTGGCAACTGTGGCTTAGATCAGAAAGCGCGAATCCAGGCACTCGGGTTACATGCGGATCTTGGATTCCGATGCCTGGAACCTTCCTGCGCTTCCTTCAGGCCTCTTCTCAAAACACAATCTAGTTCCTCACTTACCCATCTGAGGCAAAAGTTATGCAACTGAAAGGAGCAAGCTCAAGGAATGTATGAAGTTTACAAATTCACTTCTTAATTTATACTTACTCCATCTGATGTTGCTTGTGCTTTGACTGTTAACTTCTGGTGACAGGGACTACATTGTCTTTTTCATCAGAACTAAGTTAAAGAAAATCCAGTTTTGAACAACAAAGGTGCAAGATGTAGAACAAGGACCCTGATTCTGCCAAGGAAGCTGCTCCCAAAGACTCCATCTCTATGTGGAGCTGAAGTGAAATCAATGGGAACTGTGTAGCTCTACAGATCTATAGGAGAACACTTGATTAAGCATATCAAAATGCATCCAACTGAAAACAAAGTCTACTTACAAAAGGTGACAGAACATGGAGAGGAGGGGACTGCCTACTTGTATGCTCTTAAAAACTATTATGCGTACAATTTTAAGGGGAAGAAAAAAATAACATACATGGTTTTTATCATCATAAGAAATGTCAAAATTGGCTGATGGCAAACTGATCAGCAATCTACTTGCTCTCCCCTTTCCCTATCCATTTCCACTGTCCAAATCTATTAATCTTTATTATCTGCTTTCTGAATAAACTAACTGCTTCAGTACTCTTAAATAATCCATAAGCAGCCACATAGTAAGCCACTGTCCTGGAGGACAAAAAATCTGCCTAGAAAGCACCAGATTTCAAATTTCCAAAGGCTTATGACAGCAATAAGTTCATAAATAAAATAAATTTTAAAAAATTAAATTGTGAAAGATACCCTGACAAAGTGCTTTTAATCTTTAGCCAACTTGAGATGTCATGTAAGTACGCACTGAAGCAGCAAAGAGATGATACTGCTTAGACAGCAAAATCTTAATTTCCTCCTGACCTACAAATCATAAGCTAATAGATCAGTGATGCACTGGCATATTTCCACATTGTAGCTCATGGAAATACTGTAGTAGTTTCTGAAATAAGGTGCATGTACCCAAAGAGGCAGGAAAACCTTAATTAGAAGAAACGTGGAGAAAAACACCATACTGCCCATATTCTAGCAACAGAGAATAGTTCTTCCAGTACACTATAAAATGGAGAGTGGAAGTAGAAAGACACAGTCTTCCCCAGGTGTCCCTAACGAATCTTAATACCGTGTAGCTGCCACTAGGTATGTTTCACAGGCAACAGGATTAAGTAGTTTTCTGCTGCAGACACCAAACACAAATCAGTCACTTAAACCCAAAGACACTGATGAGGCCTTTTAATATTATTCTTGAGGATTACTGATTACAGTGAAAGCTGTATGCAATAATGTGTTATTGCTGCTAAATATTACAAATTTTCTTGTTAGGAGAGGGACAACATTTTTTGTTTCAAAGTCATTTTTCTTAAAGCAGCATCATGCATTAGCTAATTTCAGTTTTACTTCAGTGCCTTCAAATCCTTCCCACTGCCTTCAGAGGGTTTATCCCCTGGTTTTCATGGGCTGTAGCAATAGTGTCATTTTACACATTTCCATGCTTTTAAAGTATTCTGTCTCACACACAATGGCAGTTTTCCTCTATTTTATGTGAACTGGAATGCGTAAATAGTGGTGCTTTTACAATACAAGGGACTGAAATCTTGTAACCATAGAACCAAAGCACCAAGAACAGCACCACTGCAAACTTCCAACCTGATCCAGCATCTAAAATGGAGGAACCATCTCTTTGATGAAAGGCTGCACCGACCTGAAGAATAAGTGATTTCGTCTCTAAAACTACTGCAAGGTGAGAATTCATTGAGCACAAAACAGTCTAAGACCAGCTTCTCATTGTATTGGGCCACCAAACAGCTGTCAGATGGCAATTACATTTTTGTTATTGATGAATATCATAATCGAGTCTGTGACCTGAAAAACTAGCTTCGTTTTGTAAAAATCACAAAAAAATATCAGGGTCTGATCTTTTAAATCCTTACTCAACCCGTCTCACTGTAATCAATATCAGCTGATTAATCCAGGATTATATTACTCACGTAAGTAATACATCTGTAAAATCAGATAGTAGGTCCCTGGGAAAGAGATAAAGAAATACTGCATCACACTGATTTGGAATCAAACTTTCTTTCCTTACTGTAGCAACTCTTATTATTTTCTAGCCTATGCATAAGTTTAGACTTCTAAAAACATCAGCACTTAAGTGCAGGTCTTCAAAAGTGCAATGATTCTCGATTCCCAACACAACACCTCTAAAGGCAGGATTGTTAGACATGTTGGTAATCTGGCAGCACCTATTGACTAGAACTGGAGTTGTAAATTCCCACATCCTGAAAAACCAAATTTTACCTTACTTAAGCTAGAAAAGCTGATATTTCCATTAGTTTTAGAGGGCTGGTGCTTGGGAGACAGCACACAATTCTGTAGCCAAACATGAGGGAATACATTTAGAGAAACAGAATACATGATATTCTTCCGGGTATAGTTCAAAAGCCTAACATAATGAGTTCCTATGGATATGCTGGTAAGTAATTTTTAGCAGTATGATAGTATATTCAGTAGTTAAACTTACTGTTTTCCACAGGGACACTCTCAGTTTCAACAGTGATACACTCCTAATAATGACAGCTCTTAGCAGAGGAAGTAGTCAATCACTTTATAGTAGGAGTATAAACTGACTGAATTTAAGTGTCCTTTACAGCAGATTAAATTATTTTAGGGGCACACATTCATTTTTAATGCATGGCTCCCTATACATTCTTGCTTAAGAACTCAAGAACGTGCCGGAAGAAATGTGAATATTGGTGATTCAAAGCTGCTAACTTCAGTGAAGCACCATGGCAGTCAATTAATGTAACTCAGGCTATATGAAAGATATTTTGACTGATGTCAGGGGTGTAGGTTGTAGCCGTGTTGGTCTAAAGATATGGGAGACAAGGTTCTTTGGGTAAATCTAATATCTTTTGTTAGACCAACTCAAATAGTTGGAAAAATTCTTCTTTGCAACCTTTCGGATGCAAATACCCTTTGTCACGCTAAGGAAGCATCTGCAAGTTGGTCTGATGTTTTGTCTGAGGTAGCATTTTTATAAGATAATGAAGAATAATAGAGACAGTTTACTTAATATTAAATGATTAGCTATGTACGAACACCAAAATGCTGCTACTTAAAAAAGTAATTGCTGGAGGGCTGGCTCTGAACCTTTTAAAAGACTGGATTTTATTAAATCTTACTATGCTCCTAGAACATCGCACAGAAATAGGCGTATAAATAGAATGAGATACATTTACATACAGTATGCTAGGAGATGTGGATCTGTGAAGCAGGTGTATTCTGAGGTAGCCCAGCTGAGTTCGAGTCCCAAAACATCAGTCTACTCTAATGGAAGAGTTAGTCTTTCTGGTTTGTTTCTGAGGGGGAAAGAGAAAAGGCTAACCAAAACAAAGAGCATGTACCACATTTGTCACATTTATGGTTGTTTGTTCCAAATGGAGGAGGAAAGTCAGGCTGGAAATATTTCATAAGCAAGTCAAGTCCTACTTCTTCCCATGGTAGCAGAGACACATAGCTTTGCTTTTTGCTACAAAAGGTGTGGACCCCATTTAGAACTGACCTGCAGTACGTGACCAGGTCTCTTTGTTCTAGTTTTTAACGTTATAGTGATGATTCTATACCCTTTTGGAAGAGAATATGTTTGTCTAGTGAATTTAAGTCCTAAATGTTTTCTCTTAAGGAAATAAATGTCTTTGGTCCCTAGTTCTTCCAAAGCGTAACGCCATCTGAACTAGAATAAAAAGTAGGCATCACAGTCCTTTCAGTTAGAGAAGTGTAAACCTAGAGTAATTTCACTGAATCTAATGAACTGTTCACCAAATTACACTGGTATAACAGATTTTGGCTCTTGTTCCTGTATGTAGTAGAAAGGAGCACGCATGCAATACTTGATCAGAGCTTCTGCTTTTGAGATGATGTTGGTAGTTATTACTAATGGAATGTATTCAGACTGTAAGAGATGCTGTCACACATGGAAGGGAATACACTAAATGTAGTCTCATGCTTAGCCATAAAGACATTTGTTTACAAGGTTTGTGTCAATGATTTATACCCACACAATAAAATATGAAGAACAACACATTGTAAATCTGGTACAACAAGAGTTCTAGCAGGCTTTCTGATAGCATTGTTTCAGATGCAAACTTCAGGTGCAAACACAAAAGCACTGCAGAAATAGTGTGTATTGCAGCAACTAAAACCAGATACAGAAGCTTGGTGTTATATAACTGTAATATGCAAATACAAGAACTTCAGGATAAAATATCAGTATATGGTAACTACAGCCTATATAAAATACAGTACAAGTAAAAGGAAGAATTACAGTCCTTTGCCCATGCACTGCCACAACCGTATATACTGCAAACAATTTTGCATTTTGCTAGCTGTTATTGGTTTTTTATTGGTCTAATGAAACAAAAATCTCTTGCAGAAATGTGGAATGAAAAGATTAAAACTACAGCCTCGAGGGAATCATTTGTCATCAGTTACTTCTAAATATCAGATCAAACCTATGGTTAAACACAGTGGATTACAGTTATTTTTACTGAGAGCAATCGCAGGATAACAAAATCAAATCAGCAAAAGGCAACTTTGTACAGATAACAGCCAACGTCAGACAGAACAGATCCTAAGCATCACTGGACAAAACATGGGGATAAACCATGCAGTGAAACTATGCAGTCAAACTGTATTGTTCCTCCTCTAAACCTTGCCCACCAAATACATTCCTCTGGCCAGGCAAGGGAAAGATAAACCTATTCGCCTAATGGGGCGTATCATTTAAATAGTTTGTATGAGCATTTATAGAGATGTTGCTTAAAATAAATGTAACTACCATCCATCTAAATATCTTACATTAATGGGTACATACCATAGCTCACAACTTGTTTCTTTTGTTGTTGTTGTCAGGTTTTTTGTCTGTAGAAACTATCCAGCCTTTCAGGTTTTTTAGATACCATACATAGGTTGTGTTAGTTTTGCAGAACACATCAGAATTTGCTCCAAAGGAGACTTAGTATGAAACTGCCTTTTGTCCCCCGATTATTCCAGTCTCTTGTAACATTTTTAGAGACCGTCAAATGTCAGGCTTCAAAGCTGCACAACACAATCTTTACAGTTTGGTACAAAGGGTATCTGTTTAAATTTAGAAAAGCGTTAATAAGCAATGTACTTAAGGCAGACTGCAGCATTTCATCCAAAGGAAAATACAATCAGCCAGTGTCAATATTTTATCACTGGGGATCAGGATTTTTATGACAAAAATAAACTCCCCTTGCTACATATGGAAAAATATTTCCTTATAAACACAGATCTAGCCATGCAGGCAATGTTTAAAATAATAATAGGGATGGAATGGGATTTGAGCAAAAATCACCATCATATTTTTAAACATACTAAAAAACAAAAATTGGAGTTTTGACCCCAGCCACAGCATGGGAGCAACTTGCAGAACTGGAAACATGTTTGCGAGGACAGACATCACCTCCGGCAAGTGCCTACACAAGACACCATGAGATGGGACTTCGCCTGATCTGAACATATAGCAAGAGTTGCTCAAGTTTGGCAAACATTCGCTTTCAACCATGCAAAGCAGCACTGCAGGGACACGGGCAAAGGGAAGCGGACAAAAAAAAATCCGCCCTCGGATTTGAGGCTTGTGAAGGCATCGGATGCTCTCAGGGTTTCAGATCCAAAGGAGAGTTTCGCTTGCTACAAAGGCAGAGGCTCCTCTCTCAGGCACGCCACGAGCCACCTGAGCTATGCCTTCCCCCCGCGGGCAGAGCCAGCCCCGGCCCCGCAGGATGCGCCCGCGCCCGGCACACAAAGGCATGCGGCTGCCATCCGGATGCAAAAGCAGGCGCGGAGCTCATCCATCCCCCGGCCCCAGCATCTACTCACCGCCGCCTCCTTCTCTGGCCTCAGCTTATCCCCCCCTCGCCTCTGCTGCCTTCCCGGGAGCGCGAGGAGGCGGGTGTGCAAAAAAAAAAAAAACACAACAAAAAAACCAACAACTCTTCAGTAAAATACTCAGCGGCTCATCGGCAGCGCGTCAACCCCTCGTGTCTCCTGCGCCCTTCTCATTTTCCGGGAGCACAAGCCCCCTCGGAGATCGCCGCGGCCCCCGGCTCCCGCAGCGAGCCCCCGTCCATCCCCCGCGGTCCTCTCCCGGGAGCGCCCGGCCGCCCGCCCGGCTCCGCGCCGCGCCGCGTCGCCCCTTCCCCGGCAGGCAGCGCACGAGACGGCGCTCTCCCTCCCACCGCCCGATGCCTCCCTCTCGATTGACAAAGGGCAGCCGGGAAAACATCTCCATCCCCACTGGAAGGAGGCTTTTTTAACCTCTTTTTTTTTTTTTTTTTTTTTTTAATATTTACCTCCCCCCTCCTGTCCCCTTGCTGCTTTTCTTTTTTTAGAAAACACACACACACACACACACTTGGGGGTTTCTCCTTTTTTTGAACAGATGAACTTGCTATTCTCTATGTGCTCCTCCACTCCCTCGTCTCCCAGACACCCTCCCACACCCCATGCAAATCCAGAAGGGGGTTCAAGACGAGTGTTTGCAGCACGGTGCCCTTTAGGGCTTATATTTTGTAAAGCCCCGGTGTAAAGGGCCGCCCGGCCCTGGAGATGCGCTCATTGCATTGCTATTCGTCCGCCCAGCTCTTTGAGGAGGGGTGGGGGGGTTAATCCTCCCCCCACCACGAAAAGTTTGTGGGGGATGGGGAGGCAGGCGGGCTCCCCCCGCGCCCGGCCCGCGGCTCGCAGCCGCCCGCCCGCAGCCCGCACACAAAACGACGCAGTGCTCCCAGCCCTCGTCCTCCCCATTGGCCATCTCGGTTAGGCTAAACCAAGCAACCACAGCCTGATTGGCGCGCTCTTCTCACTGCCTGCCAGGGCAGCTCGACACTGGGCATCAAAGGTGTCTGTCAAAACAGCATTTTCCTCCCCCCCGCCCCCTCCTTCCTCCGGACAGACAGGGATGGTCCCTGGCCCCCCTCGAACCTGGACCAGATGACTTGGGATGTCTTTCATTTGCTTGAAGGCTACAGCCCCCCGGATGGCTGGAGTGGCATCAAAAGATCTTTCTCTAGAGAGGGTGCTGCTTCCAAACTGCACAGAAGGCAAACTGCAAAGGGAAACGGGGCATCCTGAGAGCCAGAGCTTGTAGCCAACGAGTGCAACCGGCCAGAGACCCAATCTCACAGGCAGAATGTGCCAAATCTGCATTGATTTCAGAGGATTATTCGAGCGTGCAAAAGCCACGGGACTAGTCACTGGCTGGGTGGGAGGAACTTATGCCGGCATGGCAGGGAGCTAATGCAGTCCACAAATTCAGCGTTGCCAATGTTGTAGGGCAGCGGAGACTATTAGGTTATTTATTCTGGGCTCAGAGAGCGCTCGATTTTACCCAGATAGTGAGCTATGGAGTCTAAAGACTTCAGTGAGTTTAAAGCATCTCAGTTCACAGGAGCCTATCTTATTCTGTGGCACAGGTGCAGAGCAGGAGGGAGCAGTGCGCAACCAAAGCCTGGGAGCTGCCAGGCATTGATCAGATGAAATTTGGCCAGAGGATCATAACAGATGATCCATGACACAGAAGGAAAAAACCCCACCAAGGTCCCCACCAGTCTGACTTGGAGGAAAAATCCATTTCAGCCTCAAACCTGGAGCTTGGTTTGATGCCCAAGATATACCAGCCATTGCAGAGCCACCCAGTCTAGTGTCCCATACCCAACTGTGGCCAATCTCCAAGGAAGGACAAAACAATCTCAGACTGTATCTGATATCCTGAAGGCCTGAGACATGAGACTGGATTACAGTCACTGCCTTCACACAAGAGAGAACTTAAGAACATGATGAAAGCAATGGAGAACTTTCTGTTCTCCCCTTGGCTTATGGAGAAAGGGAGAATCATGGATCATCACATCCAAGCAGTCACTAATGCCATAGAAAAATACTCCATGTAGGTACAAAACTTCAGCAGTAAAAAAGACAATGAACTTGAATATGCATTTATCCAAACTTAATGTCACCAATGATCAGTCATGTTTCAGTGGTATGGCACTGAGAGTCCCCAAACTGACTAGCTTACATCATTTCCAAAATTTCTAACAGTCCTGCTGGGGCTGCTAATACCAGAGCACAAACAGGACTATGTATTTAACCAGCCTTGGTTGCAGCCCTGTCAGGACTAAGCTGTTAGTAGCCCCCAAACCTCCTGTCATGTTCAAGGCTTCTAGTATTCAATGTTGGTGCTATTAGAAGCCTTAATAAATACAAGAAATCCCTGTCATTTTCATGGCTCTAGTAGTAGCCATCTGACAACTGCTTTCCCTTCCCTCTTTCTGGCCCAGCAAATGAAGCAGAGCTATCATAGAATCGTAGAAAATTAGGGTTGGAGGGGACCTCAGAAAGTCACCTAGTGATTCTAGTCCAACCTCCTGCCCAAATCAGGACCAGCCCCAGCTAGATCATCCCAGCCAGGGCTTTGTCCAGCCAGGTCTTACAAACCTCTAAGGATGGAGCTTCCATCACCCCTCTGCGTAATCTGTTCTAGTGTTTTACTACCCTGCTAGTGAGAAAGTTTTTTCTAATATCGAACCTAAACTTCCTTTGCTGCAACTTGAGCCCATTACTCCTTGTTCTGTCATCTGCCACCACTGAAAACAGTCTAGCTCTATCCTCTTTGGAACCATGGGTGCTGAGTATGTGGGGGCCTGAGGATCCTGGCCCTTCTTGGGAAAAGGATAGATTGACCACCCATCCCTAACTGGTCAAGACGGTCCCAAAAAGGGAACACCGAGTCCCAGTCCCAGGCTGCATGACTCTGGGATAACGTTCGTCCCAGTTTCCTAGTATCATGCAGGGATCTGGGTTTTCTGTTAATTGTGGAAAAAATGCAGGAAATAGCAGGTTTCCCATTGCAGGCTGACAGTTTCAGCCTGCAAAGGGCTGCAGGGAGCAGGATGCAGGAGGTGCCACATGTATGTGTGTGCACACACACATGGACATGGCCAGGAATACAGCCCCAGGTAGCAATGGAGAGCAGCATCCCCAGCTGCCTGCAGGTAAGTCAATGGGGGCAGGGAGGGTCATGCATTCCCAGGGACGGGCATACAGGGAGGCACAAGCCCCCAGATTTGTGTGTGGGGTGGGGGTGGATATGAGTTGCCCACTGTGGCCTTGGGGGTCCTGCTGTCCTCCCCCTGAAAGCCCTGCATGAGCCTTACCTCCATGGCAAGACACCCTCTGCCTGCCCAGCAGCGGCGTGGAGGGGGCAGTGGTGTAGAGTTGTATCAGTAGGCAGTCCACATCTGCCCCATGGGCTCTGTTTGGCTCTGCTCCAACTGTGCCACAAGGGTGGCATCATTTTAGATGCCCCTCCAGCAAAAATAAAAGTCCGTGCCCATGTTTGGAACCCCTTCAGGTAGTTGAAGAGTGCTATTAAATCCCCTCTCAATCTTCTCTTCTCCAGACTAAATAAGCCCAGTTCCCTCAGCCTTCCCTCAGAAATCATATTTCCCAGCCCCCTCACTATTGTCATTGTCCTCTGCTGGGCTCTCTCCAATTTGTCTACAGCCTTTCTGGAATAGGAGTGCCAAAACAGGACACAGTACTCCAGATGTGGCCTCCCCAATAGAAGGGAATAATCACGTCCCTCGATTTGCTGGCAACATTCCTACTAATGCAGTCCAGTTTGTCGTTAGCCTTCTTGGCAACAAGGGCACGCTGTTTGTTCATATTGAGCTTATTGTCCCCTTTAACCCCCAGGTCCTTTTCTGCAGAGTTAGTTACAAAGCAGGCAGTTGCAGTTACAATGGACGTGCTGGTAAGTGGAGAATAATTACGTTACACAGTAGACTGTGGGGCTGAAAAATGCTATGCACTTAAGCAGTTGGTGAACCTCACCCATATGCAAATAACTGGTGTTTGTTACTATGTAAGCAACAAATCCAAGCTGGCCTTGTGTTCTACAGTGGAAGAAATTATGCCTTTACCCAGAAGACAGGTCACTGGAGGCCACCATAGCCTCATTTTAATGATTCAAAATGTGAGCGCAGTATCTCTCCTGGCAAGTTATTTCAGTGGATAATTTCCCCCAACCATTAGGAAACTGTAACTTCCTGCAAAGTTAAATTTACCTAATTTAAACTTCTAGCTACTGGATTTTGTTATTCCACTGTTAATAAGTCTGAACCTCTCCTGCCCCACAGTAACTTGATCAACCTTGTCTTCACTAAGCCAAAGAACATAAAAATCTGGCTTGTTTTCCAGACCCTCTTTTGAACTATCTGCAGTATTTCCACATTTGTCTCCAAATGTGGACACTGTAACTGAGCACAAGACATTGCTGTGTATAGAAACAAGATCACTTCTCTCAAGGCCCTCTTTTTCCATCCAAGGATTAAAATAACTAATTCTCCCACCAACCATTGCAAAATGTGTCAGTAAAGGTTTTATATCATGAACCAAATCACTGATAAAGTTACTGAACAGTGCTAGATGAAGAACTGACCCATAGAAATAGTTTTGGTCATTGATGTCTTCCCATTAACAGCTACATGGTGAATAAAACAGTGGTTAACCCCTTTTATTTGTACCCTGGCAGTTCCATAGGATGCAAGCATTCAATTATTTAGTCAAATTAAAAAAAAAAATCAGCAAAAAAGTATCTTTTTGTTGTTGTTTTGTTTTAATCTCATGTTTATTTCTCTTCGGGTTTTTTAGACTTTAAAGTCCTCTCAGGTCATATCTTAAAACTTTTCACCAACTGCTAAGTTTCCTTTTTTTTTTACTATTATTTTTCTCTTTTCTTGTAAAGTTTCTACTCACTATCACTACTCCGTTTATCAAATGTGTTCAAAACAAGCATAGGGTCACTGTCCCTATGGGAGTGGACCAGTAATGGAAGTTATCTGCAGATCCATAAAATCCAGACCTTTGAGGATGAACAGAGAACACTATAGGCAAAGGAAACAGAAGGGAGGGGTTAAATAGTCCACAAAATCTAGATCTAGATCCCCCAAAATATTTAGTGGTCTGCTTTTGAGCCTCCTAAACAACGAAGTCTTAAAAATGTCACAGTAGAATTAATCTGATTCTTCAGATGTATAGAAGATCTAACAAGCAAACTATGGCTTTTCAGTGAAAGCCAATAAAGTCTATGTTCTCAAGCTCGCAGAGCTTCCCATTTCCCCTCCAGAGGCTGTATCTCCTGCTGAAGCTATGCAGAGCCTTAACATCTGAGGTTTTTTTAATGGATACCAAAAAAAGAAGTATTTCTCATTTGGTCAAATACTTCCAGGAAGAAAGACCTAGATTCATAACTAAAGGACCACATTAGCACCTTACAGAACCCTATCTCTTTTTAAGGGGTTCCACATTCAAATGATACCTGCAGTTTTCAACTTACAACGTTTCGAGTTATAACGCTCATCAACTGACACCCTATTTCAACTTTACAATGCCAGTTTTGACTTACAACGCTTGATCCAATGCAATGTCATGCCAGTGAACAAGTTTGCTGCGTCATTCATCTATCTCCCTGGAGAACATTTGTCCAAACTTTCTTGGACACTTTCTTTAAGAAAGCAGCCAAGACTCCTGAGAAGACTCCAACCAAGAGCCCTTCAAAAAGTCCAGCAAAGTCACCTCAAAGAAGTCCTTCCAAATTAATATGATTGCTATTTACAATATAAATACATTAATGTAGCTATACTACTCATCTATAATTGATCGAGTACAAAATTCTGGCATATTTTTGGTGAAAACAGGGTATGGGGCCTTGGTTCAGGAACCAGTCCCCCACTTATAACATTGTTACTTATAAGAAAATTGGTTCCGAGTTACAACGTTTTGACTTAAGACAGTTTTCAGGAACCAATTGTGTTGTAAGCCCAAGGGCTGCCTGTAACAGAAAAAACATAAGCAACATATCATAAAGTTAAACTCTCAAGTTTCCAAGGAAACAGTTGTTTCAAAATACATTTAAATCCTTTAAAAGTCCCATCCTTAGTAAGCAATCCCGTTGTACAGGACCACCTTAACATACATCTGTATATTCTATTCCACCTTTATTGCAAATCCATCTGTGGTAAACAACCACTGTGGCTGGTCTCTTGAGTGATAGCTTATGACACATTTCACTGTACTCTAATCAACCACTCGAAAGCATTTCCTAATACATTTCTTCCTGATAGACTTCTGTTTAATGTCAAAATGATATGCTAGATCTCCCAAAAATGTGTTAGAAACCCCAAAGGAATACAATAGCTGTTTCTAAACAGTAGTTCTTAAAGCTGCTAGGTGCTGAGTACTTCCCTTGAGGCACAGGCTGCTCTTACCTCCCCTCCTGAAAAGAACTATTAATGCATTAAACAAATCAGCTGCAGAATCATGTCACAGACTTGTCTAACTTACCTTATACTGAAGTTAGAAGAACTGTTTTAAGTAATGCTGTGGAAACTCAAAACTGAAATGTGCCTTTTATTTACATGTGTGCAGGTTGATGTTTTACTGTGTACGTTGGCAAAACATCAACATGAGCAGTCTATCGTCTTGCTTCAAACGTAATACAACAGCAAACAATTATGATACCTTGCTCTTAAATACACCACTTTTCATCAGCAGACCTCAAACGCTTTCCTAAGAAGGTTAATATAATTATCCCCATTTTACAAATGAGGAAGCTGAGTCATGGAGCAGGTAAGTGGCCTGAGGTTACTGAATGGACTAGTGGTGAAGTGAGAACTAGACCTCAGGTTTCCCAGTTCCGGATCAGTTATCACATAGGTCCCAGTGCCTACTCAGACTATGCTAGAAGCAATTTTTCTTTCATAGCGTTTCATATAATAGATCTGTTTTCATACCTTGTACATACTGAGCTTGATTTATCCTCACAGATACCGAAGTTAGCCCCTGGAGAAGGCAGTCAGGGTTTCTACCTTTCTATTAAAGGGCAGCTTTAATTTACAGCTGAGGCCCCATTGAAGCTGCCTGCTGCCACCCATGAAAAGCAGGCAGAACATAAGACTTCAAGATCTTTGAAAGCCGCGTGCAGTAAATTGCTCAAGTCGATATTTCAGGCTGGGAAGGGCAAAGGGCTGAGTTGACCCTGTCCACATTCAGATCTGGAGTTCCAGGCAGACTGTTCGCAAGCTCAATTATTCGTGCTGGCCAACGCTGTGCTTGAGTCAGGGCAAAGGAGGCCTTGCCATGTCTGTGTCCCTCTCTGTTCTTGGGCAAGCTGGTCTGCCCTGAAGTCACAGCAAGTTGAGGGCTCCTTTAGCTTACAACCGTGCCTACAGGACCTTTCTGGTAGCTGAAACTAAACTGGAGCATAAGCCCCTGCAACCACCTCCCCTGCACAGTGGCGTATGCTTGTGTGCGGGCTGGGGAGAGCTCTTTGCACCAACCAGCCTTCGTGCTGGGAGCAATTCCGTTGTGACCAAGTCTGGACAGTGCCGTCGCGTGAAGGGGGGGTAATGGAATGGAAAATCAGGCCCCAAGTGCATCCAACCTGATGCTTATTAGACCTGAAACCTCCCTCCTCCTGCGCCAGATTAACCCTTGTCAGGTCCGGCTGGGAGGTGAAGCCTGCATGAGGAAGAAGTGTCCGCAGCCCCAGAACAGTGCTTGCCAGACACTCCCCCCGTCCCTGGAGCCCTCACAGTGTGTGGGGAGATGTGGGGCCTACCCCCAGCCTCTTGGGCTGACTCCCCGGCTGTCCCTGGAGCCCTCACAGTGTGTGGGGAGATGTGGGCCTACCCCCAGCCTCTTTGGCTGACTCCCTGGCTGTCCCTGGAGCCCTCACAGTGGGTGGGGAGATGTGGGGCCTACCCCCAGCCTCTTGGGCTGACTCCCTGGCTGTCCCTGGAGC
>JAGPOW010001167.1:14082626-14093980 GCA_030014935.1 Caiman crocodilus
TAGAGAAGCCTGTACGAATGCAACCCAGAGTTTTGCTTGCGTTGCCAGCTGCAACGTCACATTGGTGTAGGTCATGATTGACCACAAGTTGAATATGAGCCAAGTCCCTTTCGGCCGTGGTGCTAGCAAGTGTAGCACTGCCGAGCCTATAAGCATGCTGCAGGTTTTTCTTCCCAAGGTGGAGTACCTTGCACTTTGTGGTGTTTAAGGCCATCAGATTACAGTTCTTAAAAATTAATTTCCTTAAGAGGCATCGGCGTTTCTTCACCGAGGTTCACAAGTATCTTTTGGGTCTGTAGTTCTTCTAACAACAGTGCCTAAGCGTCCCTTAACTTGTATCCTAGTAACGTTTTTAGATCGAATGGTGACTCCATATCTACAAGTATCCAACCGTACAGTGTCTCACTACAGCTTTGTGTCTACTGCAGTTGCAAGCTGTATCTCACTATTATACATGAAGGAAGTTAAGGAATTAATATTTTTCTTTTCAGTTTATCTGGTGTATTTGGCAGCACTTTGTTTAGTTAGTTTCTCTCTCAAAAATGATGCGTGCCCTTTCCCAGACTCCGAAAGAGGATGTTTACCAGCAACAGCAGCAGCATTGTTGAAGCTAGAGAAAGTGATTTCATTTTGTGCATGGAAAAGAGGAAGTTACACATGTTTAGTTGCCTTTTAGAGGACAAGAACAAAGGGTGCTGGTATATACCAACAGAAGACCAGGAGAACAAATATGATTTTTTTTTTTTTAAATTAATAAGCAGTATACCCAGTAATAGAAAATTAGTCTACAAGGGATCTCAGCTCATCTGGTGTAAACCCCTGCTCAGTAGGAATCATTCCAGCCCAGACAAATATTTGTCCAACGTGTAATTAAGTAGTTTAATAATGTATGATGGTCTATCATAAAATCCTGATGAAAAAATAATTGAAGTTGAGTGTTTCTTTAACTCCAGTGATTAGACTAATTTCTTTAATGATCACAAGGTATGTCCCTGCTAATATGAACAAATTCACGTTTCAGTTATAAATGTGAGCAAGGATATTTCAGCAAATAAGAACTTCAGTATACATTAGCATACAGTAAAAGCAGTAATGAATATAACTGCAAGCTTCACAGTAAGTCTGGCTATGCAAGTTTAGTGACATTTGCAAAATGTAACCTTGGAAATTCATTTACAATATTATTGCTCTTACCTGGGAAATCTAGCATAACTGCAAGATTTGTTTTGTAGGGAATAATCTTAAATCAATGACAGGCTACTTCAGATGTTATGAAAGGTGTTGCTTGTGGAAGTTTATACCTTTCTGACCTAGTTAATTTATCAGGGTGCTTATACATGTGCAGTGAAGCTGCTCTGATGCACTATAACTACAGTGCGGTGGAGAAGACTCCATTGAATCCAATATGCTGGAGCATGATAATTACTGTACTCTAGCATCATGTGTATCAGCATCCCCATGCTGAAGAATGGGGGGGTGCTCTTTAACTAAAGCTTGTTTGACAGGGTTTAGGTAAAGTGCCCCTGCTGCAGTTTTTCAGCATGGGGATGCTAATACATGTGACACTGGAGGCGCTTCTACTCTAAAGCAACCTCTCCCCTGGTTGTATAAACATCCTTAGGTACAAGCTTTCCCTGCCTTCTGCCTAACCTCAGGCTAGCATGACTAATCACCTTTCTCTAAGATTTATTTTGCTACATATATGGTCAGAAAAAACAGCTGTTTTTTGCTATATGAATTATATTCCATTTGTAGCTTTGAGAATGATGTGATAAAATAGGTCCCCAGAAAATGGATCTGTAAGACCTAATGCTTTCAGAAAGTTCAGATTAAATGGAAAATCTGGAGGAGAAAATGATTACAGTACACTTAAACTGTCATGAGCTAGTAGGGGGAAAGAGTCTTCAATAATTAGAGTGCTGCCTTTTTGAGACCAAACCTTTCATCCAGCATTGCAGCTCTACATAAGAAGCAGTATTTGAAGAGAGTAATGGTTTGGGGGTTTTTTATAATTAATGGTGAAATGCAACCATTTTACTTTCCACAGATCATTATTTTGATCAGTCATATTTAAAAGTCTCTAGCAATGCCAGCTTCAAATAATCAGGATTCAAATCCCCCAGAATGCCATGTTTTTATGCCAATAACAGGTTTTGTCTCTAATTTGTATTTTGTCTTTTGAGCCATTAAGATGCACTTGAATCATGTTACCAAGTTTCTCTGCATCCATAAGGGGAAGAAATCTTTCTAAATGAGAAATTCAGGTCTCTCATTCCCATATAAAATGCTAATTTCTTTGATAATTAAGGATTTCTTGGGTAACTAAGACAATTATTTAATATTATGAGACTAAGAGTTGGCAACACTGGTCACCTCATTTCATGTTTTTAGTACTGTTTTTGCTATTTAAGCTGATGACAGCTAATATGAGGTATGCATAAAGATAATGGTTACTAATGCACTTGGGCTGTCAGTGAATTTCACAGTTTGTTTTTTTTAATGTATTTTGAGTGTTTATCATAATTTATAATCTTTGCTTAGTAGTTGTAGATTTGAAACTCAGTTGTCTTTCTATTAATTGAGCCTAAAACCATTTTGCTTTTAAAACTAGATCTATTTATAGGAAGATAGTTGTGTATATATAACATCTTATTACGAATTGCAAATGGCTTAATTCAATAATGCAAAGAATCCTTTTTCTCTAGAAGAGCAAAAAGTCAATATATTAGGATTATTTTCTAGTACTTTTTACCAGGCCATTACAGAGCAGAAATGCTATTGTTGCAGGTCTGCTATGTTATACTGGAAGCTACATAAGGCATAAAGACACATTGTCCCTGTTGTTACCAAGGACAATAAAATAACTGTGTGTGTGGCCTGAACTAGTGAGGGAGGGTGGCTTAAGGGGTCTGTCTGGGCTAAGAATTGCAGAGTTCATAGTTCATGAATGTTTTCTGAACATCTTGAACTGCATGTCCAAAAGATACTACTGATGCGAAGGGCTTCAGAGAGCATACCCTTGTGATTTTTGGAATAGAGCATAATTTGTGCACTTTGAGGATCTCCAGTTTCTTCAGAAATTGTGGGTCTTTATCGGTGGTCTTGTTTACAGAAAGAGAACCTGTAGTGCAGAACAATTAAAGGCTGTATCTAGTTATCAAGCTCGGTTATAGACTCTTGGCATTTTGTTCTAACCACTAAATAACTGCTTGAGGTAACATTGTATACTCCCCTACATTCATTGCGTTTCCTTGCATAGATTAATTTTGCTGGTGATCTGGGTTATGGAAGTGAAGCTGGCTGGGCTGTATGACTGACTGAATTTGCTTGAGTGTGTGTTCAGGTTTTCCCAGTACTGTAATCGTCATAGTTTCTTTTTCTCTAACATTTAGATTCCCCTGAGATCTATCCCCCACAAGCTATTGTTAAAAACAGGGTTCTTTAGCTGATCTTCAGGAAAGAAGAAAACAAATGAGTTTTGCAAATTGAAAATTGCACAATTCTTGGCAAAGGAGGAATGTTTCTTCAGAAGTACAAGGGTAAGAGAAGATGATTTGCAGTGCTCCATAGAAATGAAGGGAGAAAGTGCTTTTGCTCAATAATTGGCTGCCAGTTTAAATGCCTTGCCTGTAGATTAGGGGGTTATTTTGTCTCTACCTGCTGGGGTTTGTGCAGTGGACTAGCCCAAGTAGGTTTGATTTACCACAGAGGGATAGATTTATAGACTCCCAATATCAGTGTAAAGCTCTTACCTCGTCAAACTATTGACCTACACACAACCTTATTCCCCAGAGTACTTTCAGGGTATTTCTGCATTCACTGGGTCAGTTTCCTTGTTTTTCAGTGGAGGGCTGGTTTCCTTTGTACAAGTAAAACTTCCAAAAGATCAGCATTTACAGCTGATCCACTATTGAACAATACTTATCAGAGGCTGCTGATGTGACTTTTTTTCGTCCCCACTCTGTGGGTGAATTATGCAAGCGAGTAACTTCCAGGATAAGCACCACTGTTCAAAATAACTCTTCTAGAACAAACTTCTGATTCCTCGCAAATGGGGCGCCAAATAACCCAGCTCTCTATCTTTGTTCTAATTAAAAATGTAGTTGCAATTGCTTAACAGTTTTGTCTCTCAAAATGATTTGAGGTGTGCCTAAGCAAGCTGTGACACTTCCAATCTTTGAGGGAATTCCAGATCAGGATCCAGACTTGGATGCTTAAGCTTCTTATACTTAAAAAGATAAATTTTCTGTCACGTTATATGCTAGTGACCTTGTTCATGGAGTAACTAACTCACTAATTAGAGGGGCTGAGGAGCACTTTTTCAAAAAAATAAATGCTGTTACGCAGAGTAAAACCAAAGAGCGGTTTCTCTTCTGTCTGCTATATAAGGGTATAACAGAAAAAGAAGACTCTTAATTACTGTTGTTTAAATGGATTATACAGAATACCTTTTAATTTCTGATGATGTAAGAGACTGTCTCAGAAATTTCCAAATAAAATTTGGGGGGCAGGGGCAGGCACTAAGTTTCCACTTCAAACACTAATTCCATGGTTGTATGAATTGTTGGACTGATCAATAAACTGCTCTATAGTTCAACTTTTATGGCAGGCTAATGCTACTAATTCTGGATTCTGTGGGTATTTTAGTAAGGCCAGTTATAAAAGAGGTTGAAGGAGGGGTCATAGGTGAAATCTGAAGTGGCAGAGAGTGGGACAGTGGCTAAAAGAATTTGCATATTGGGTCTGTCCAACTGGTGGCTTTGGTTCAAGTTGTAGCCCCCTACTCAGTTCCTATTGCAGAAAAAGGGAGAGCAGCAGCTGGAGGCTCTGGGCTTCCCCTGCCCAAAGGGCTGGGGCATTGCCAAGCGGGTGGCAAGTCTGGATTGCACAGTGCAGGGGGTAGAGGTATAGTTGCATAGTGCAGCAGTGGCAGATGGGAGGATGTCCTTGTTGGCATGCAGTACAGCAGTGGGGATAGCCACGCAGTGTATGGCCCACAAGTCCAAGGCTTACCCTGGTGTGGCCTGTGCTGTCTGCAGCCCATAGAGTTCATGGTCCCTGGCCACTTGGCAGTCAGACAGGTATGTTGCCTATGCAGTATTTGACATCTTTTGAAAATGCTGAAAGAAAAATCTGGCTTTCTCCTGTCACAGCAATATTTCCGTTTTACGTAACCTGAATATCCTAAAAAGAAAACCTCATTCTGTCTAGTGAGTTTCAGAACCATTTGCATATTAACTGGCAAAGTGTGTTATTTACAGCAATTAATTGGTGTCTAACTATTTGACACGTTACCTAAACATTACCTAAAAATATGACACATTCTCCAGTGGTTAGAATAAAATTAAAGAGCCTCCTTAATCATATTCCTTTCATCTCAGCTGTGCTATCTGCTCATCTGTGTTGGAATGCCTACTGTACTGGGCTATCACCAGCATGGTAGTACTGGGAAACTCGAGAGGAAAAAAATGCAGGCAGGCAGCCTTTGCCTGAATCCTACTCTGTCCCACCACTTCTGTCCTCCATTATACCATTTGCTCTGTACATCTTTTACTCTACTTGGAAAGCAGCGGGAAGGCTTTGCTCAAGGCTGGATTGTGCAACCCAACCGAATATTTGAATAACCAAAAGTAATAAGTCTAAAAGTCTTTTTTTCTTGGCAAAGAATCGTGTGGGTTCCTCTTCTGAAATAAAACAATGTTTTGGCTTCATTTGCAAAGTATATAACCTGCAGCTTTTACCTGCATGATAGCTGCTTATAGCCTAATGTGGTAATAGCATATTTTGCTTTAATGCACTTGATTTAAAGTAGCAGTGCTTTAAAACCTTATACCTCAACAACTGTACTTGAAGGGGTTGGGGGAGAGAAGACAAGTCCTCTGTTTAACTAAAATTTAAGGCGAGTACTGCCTTCCTTGTACTATCTTATTTTCATCTTTCTATAAGTGGAAAAAGTTGATTTAAATCTTGAAACTTTTCGATGGCATTTTCTGCCTTGTTCTATTATTAGGAGGAGGCAGGGGGGAGCAGTTTAAAAATGCTCATCCAACGGATATATAGAATAGGGGATGAAAGCTGAGAATACTGCCAGAAGAGGTCAAAGAACTGACTTGCCAAAGTTGATCTTTTTTTCATCATTCCACTTCTTTAGGAAGGTGCTAAAGCCATTACAACTACCAAGGGTGGGTAGGGGTGTGTGTGTACATATATATTTGTACACACACTGTGCCCCAAATGAATTTGAATGTTTAGTGTACCTAGCTGAACTTGGCACTCTTGGTTATCCTTTCAGAGGCTCTAAAAATGGCTTTCATTTTTTTCTGGTCTGTAAGTGTGGTACCATCATATGTCTGTGTGGCTTCAAACACTGTTATTTATTTTTTAATACACCAGCTCAAATCTTCCTTCTTGTCCAATTCATCTCTGTGCAAACCACTGGGCTTGAGCCAACTGCCATTGAAACTGCTGTCAGATAGCAATTAATGTGATGGCACAAAAGGAATAAGTGCTACATGAGAGGAATATAAAGGGGAATTAGTGAAACCTTTCATAAACATAACACAGCTGTGTGAAGGGCTTCTCTGGTCTAAAATTAAATACATATATTCTTTGATTTTTAGACTTGTGAATCGCAGCACATTTTTGCAGTTAAGTTTCAACTCCAGTCTCATTTTATCAAAATTGGCACACACAGAAAAGATATGTAATTTGAGTTCTTAAACCATTTGAGTAACGTGGTGGCCAGTTTCTCTAACGAATTCAAATGAACCAGTAAAATGGTTTTCAACTGTGGGCTGTTTGTTATTCCCACAGCACATAAAACTATCAGAATCTAGTGACTGATGATTTTTAGCTGTCTTTTAGTACAGAATAAAGAACAGTTTTGAATCAGTTGAGAGCATCTGGCAGATGTTATTTATGATACTTAGTTTACAAACACAGAAAAAGTGCGAAGCCACTGACCACGTTAAAATACTTCTGTTGAGAGTTCTTTCGAGTAGAAGTATTTTGCACCAAATTCCTGAGTCGATTGTTTCTAATCAACCAAAAAATGCTGTAATCTGATGAAAAATGAGTATGCCCATATATTATACATTTACCTTTTGAGTGTCCCTGTGCATACACTCTGCACCTGCAGATAACCCCTATGGCATTTTAACAGATCATTATAATTAACAGAGCAGCAAACTACCGTCAGGCTAAGGACAGTAGCACAGACTAATGATTTGCCCAGGAGTGCCAGTTACGGTAGTGTCACTAACAGAATCAGCTGTGCGTTTTGAAGCAAAATGCCTAATTACAAGGTGTTTGTGCATTGGTTGGGCAGGAGTTAGATGGCAAAATGAAAATCTATTATGTTAGGAGTGGACTTTTTCTATCAGATTGTTCTTGGCAACTTAAATGGTGTTTATGAAGATAGTAAAATTAGTCCCTCCCCTTCCCCAGTACTCTACTGAAAAGCCTGAAAGATCTCGCACCTTTTTAATGTGCTTCTTCACTACTCATTCATACATAAAGCAGTAAGTGTGGCAGTTGGTGGTACAAGAGAAATGCTCTGGCTCTGAAGACTGCAAGTTTACTCTTTCTTTGGGTCAGTGTTTTTCTACCAACCCCTTCCCTGTCCCTTGCAGGATGAATTTGTTCCTCCATTCCTTGCTTTATTAAATGTCATGTTTTCTTTCATTTTGGGGTGGAGACAGGAAGTAGACTTCTACTGGCAGTATGTTTGCTGTGGAGTGAGCTTAAAAGTGTCCTCCTATTCCAGACTCACAGTTAGAAATAAAAGTGGAGATATGCAGCTAATGTGGGAATGGGAGACATGAGTCACTGTTTTCTGAAGTCAGCTCTGTTATTGGATTGCTATCTGTGGTCTCAATAATTTTTCATGTGGCTATTGACTTGTTGAGTACTCAGGCTGAGCTGTCTAACTTCCGAGCCTTTATAGAGGGAGCCTTATCCTGCCCAGCAAATCTGCTCCCTACGCTTATATGCAGTAGATGAGAACAAATGGGGTTTCTTTTGTTAACACTTGATTTTTGAACAGGTATGGGATAACTACTGAAATGGTAATATTACAGAGCCAAAAGAATGAAGGCTGAGCAGCTGAGAGTGAACTAAGACTCCTATCTAACTTTTTGGACAAAGAGAGCATTTGAAGAATCAACACATTGGCAGTTAATATGAAAGCTTGAAAGCTCACAACTTTAAATACTATCAGTATATTCTTACTTTTGTTTAAAAAAAAAAAAAATGAGATCTAAAGTTCCCATCTAACAGATTGAAGACTTTAAATCTAAAGACTATTACTTACTTGGAATGTGGAAGTCTGTTGCTTTGCCATAAGAAAATAATTTGTCTCTTTAGCCATGCACTTGAAGAAATAAGCGTGTGTTCCCTGTAAAAGCCAGCCATTCGTTTCATATAAGAGCCAAAGCTGATTGGTTGTTAAAAGTGTGTGTACAGGCAAGACCCTAGGCTTGAAGGTGTGATGTAGAATCCTCTACTGAACCCAATTTTAGTACCTGTACTCCACCAGGTGTACGATAGGCAAACTCCAGTCCTAACCGATTAATTAGAGATCTCTGTAAATTGAGCAGGAAGTGCTCCCGTCAGTGGCTCCTTTAACGTTTTTTCATTTCACTGCTTGCCCCGCTCCCCTGGCCCGTGATTGGTAAAGGAGCCCTGCCAGCTGGATCATTTGCCGCTTATCTGATGGAAGTGGAAAATATTGCAGTTTTAAATATGCCACGTTTTTGCCTCCCCACTGGTCAGCAGCAAGCAGCAGGGCCACTGGGGCCCCTCTACCAATTAGCAGCGGGGAGGCAAATACTGTAGCGTATTTTAAACCTGGTTTTCATTTCCCCATTGATCGGCAGCAAACAGCCCAACTGGCGGGGCCCCTCTGCCGTTCGGGCAGGGGGGAGCAAGTGGTGAAATAGAAAACGTTGAAAGGACCTGTGCAATTTTATAGAGATCCCTACCAATAAAGTCAGCATCCTAGGCATAGCACTATAAAATGTCCCTGTAAACATCACTGAAATATATTTGAAGTAGGCATCTGGTCAAGCTGAGCTTGAAGATGAGTGCTATAATAAGACTCAAACTGAACTGACATATGAGCTCTTAATCTTGCAATTTATGCATCTTGGTATAGCTATATGCTGGACTGGAAGTCATTCCTTCCCAACATTGTTATCCATCCTGGAATACCTCAAATTCTACACTTCCTCCCATGTAGAACTCTTTCTTTGTTTTTTTTAACATGATTTGTCTGATTTAAAAGAGAACCCCCCCACATTCCTTAGTTGTTTTCCAAGACTTGTAACCATACATCTTGCAGCTCTGTAGCCCTGTATTAAGTTGAATATTGACTGTTTATTTTTTTATTTCAAAGTCTTTAAACATTTTATCAATAAAACTTGTGATCTAGGTTGTGTAATTGATATTTGAAATTATTTTAAGCAAATAAATTAATCCTGGGCAGTTGAGGTCATTACTTCTCAGAGTATTGCTTCACTATAAGACTGAATGTTTTTGGTACATCTGCATACTTGATTTCCCAGGAATTCAAGCCTAAGTATCTGTTGAAGTTTTGTACTCTACAGGATCAGTGCATCAGAAAACTCAAGGGAGCTAAATTCTTTGTAAGCTAGAATTCTGGATTTGGCCCCAAAAGTAGATCCTGAAGCAACTTTTATATTGCCTATGTAACTTCCTAAATAAATGCAAGAAATATGACTAAATATTTATCTTTGGGGTCTTGAACATTTTTTGTACTTTTTCTTGGTTGTCTGTTTCATTGCCTTGCAGGGGCAGAACAGATGATGCTGGGAGAATGATCAGTTCAACCTTAGTTTGAGTTTGTCATGATCCAAAGTTAGTGTCTGGCCTATGTAAAGATCATTCAGGTTTTGGGGCATTTTTCTCTATTGAGTTCAGTACGGTATTTGGTGTATTAGGATACCTTCCGGTTCTGGGTCACATTCCATGCCAGGCATCGGGGAACTAATGCTGCTTGTACCAAATCTGCCAGTTCTGTACCCGTTAAGTAAGTTAGTATGAAACGTGGAGTAGAACACACTGGGCATGACTGTGTATGTGATGTCTTGAAGATCCTGCAGCTATTAAGAAATTTAAGACTTCAAATGGTTGAGAGGAAAGGGGTTATAAATGTTTGAGGCCACATCTGGAGGAACTGATTGGTTTTTCTGTCCATTGCCCCAGTTTGGAAGGAGTACAATTTTTAAAAGTCATCTTAAAATTCAGCTAAATTTGTGCTGTCTGTCAATTTCCATAACATATCCCTTTAACGCACGGCTCTTTCATTGCTCCAAATCTGAAGGCTTTGCTTTATGTTCTGGTGCTGTCTGTGTGTTCCATCATGGTGTCATACTAGGAATCAAAATAGCATTTTTCTTCCTACCCTGACATAAGTTTCTTAATGTTATTCTCTATTCATAGTCAGCTAAGCCGATGTTTGATATTTTTGCTTGCAAACAAATGACAGATCTAAGAGCAAATAGATTTTGGTCATTATGAGAGAAATGGTTTGTCTGTGTTTTAACAAATCCATACAGACTTAATCATATAGAATAAATAAAACGTGGGAAAAAGCGTGGTAATGAGAAGCAGTGATGTGAGAAAAGTGAAGTGTTGAAAATGTCAGACCTAATGTAGCTATCACTTGTGGATTTATATTTCATTCTTTTATGTCTCTGCAGCTGCTGCTACAGTGAGCTTCATTAATAATAACTTTAGGGATTTGTGGTAGATCTTATTTTCAGGAGAAAATTTTAAATGAAGCGTTTCCAAATGAAATATAGTGAAGTAACTCTAGTGAGGGCATTCCCTCCTTGGAAGCCCTGGCAGTTGTCTTGTTCCTGCAGACTGATGTAACAAAGTTCTGTTCAGAGGGGAGAACATGTGAAAATGATCTTGTGAGATGCTCTGTTGGAGAATGACTAGGTCTGCTGCTAAAGCAGAGTGTGCGGGAGAGGTAGCTTGTGAGGAACCTGTGAAGATCCCTGGGTGCCGTGGCATATACATAGCAGATAAATCCAGATCCATGCAGCCTGCCACTATCCTGGAATGCTAAAGGAGGTCTGGTTCACCTAATACAGCAGGTTGTTTGGTTTTGTTGTTTTTTTTTTGCTAGGCCCAAGTGAGCAAAAAAGTGATCTATATAAATATACCTAAGGAAGGCCTTGTTTAAATTGCTTGGGGAGTAACTTCTGTACAGGCAGATGAGGAATGTGTCCCTTGCATGGGGTGTGATATAATTAACTGAATGGTGGAAAGTGTGCAGACTCTGTCTGACCTGGTGCACGCGGAGGCAAGATAACATGGAGAAAAGT
>JAGPOW010001167.1:14126644-14140463 GCA_030014935.1 Caiman crocodilus
TTTTTTTTTTTTCTCTCCTCTCTTCTAACTTTGGATGAAGTATGGAAAGTTTTTCCTATATATAAAAAAAACCCAAACCCCTGCAAACAAAAACCTGCCCCTAAAAGAAGCTGCATGTGCAGGACTTTCTTAGATGTTTTAGTAACTTTTAGGTCTGTGCTGGTTTCACATCAAAAGATATAGAAGAAAAGTTTGAGGAAAATCTTCTCCACCTGGTTATTCTTGGAACCACAGACCAATCAGAGTATAAAAACAAGGCGCAGATAGAATGAGAGAGAGCCTGTAAGCCTCTTCGCACACATTGCCACCTGGCAATTAGGATAAGGAGGCCTTAATGGTGAGAGTGGATTTTAGCTATTGCTGGCAGAATCAGGGTCACTTACGTTGCAAAAATGGTGCACTTGGTAGTTTAGGCAAGCTGTGGGAGTTCAGCCAGCCCATAATATTTAAACAGAAGAAAAAGGAAAACAGTGTTGTTATCTTCTAGTGAAGTGGAGAAAGTGAGAACTTCTGCCTCCACCCACGTAGAAAGCTGTTGCACGTACTTTACTCCTGAGGAAGCTTACTAGCAAAACATGCAAATGCAAAAAAGAAATTAACCTCAGAGGAGTTAAAAATCCAGGAGCCACAGGCAACCTGGCATCTTTTAATACTCATCAACATTTTTCAGCCCTCCCACAAAAACTACTTGCCTGTGCTTCACTGTAATGAATTGGGGGGAGAGGAGGGAATGGACCTCACCAACCAAGTAACAGGTGCTGTTTTGGCCAACTCTCATGGTCCCGTTTTGTGAGCCTGACTTGCTAGAACATCTAATCAAAAGGCAAAGAACAAGTAAACCTTTTTTTCTTTTCTTTTTTTTCTTTGTATGCATACTAAAGAACCACAGATCTCACTACTCATTGTTCCTGAAAGCGTTCAGTACCGCCAAGAATGTGACCAGACCATCTCAGACAAATGGTATCTGAAGGGATAGCTCAAATACTTCCATGTGTTAAAGAAAACAAAGATGAGATGGTTGACCTGGCAAGCCATAAATAACCAACAGTTAGTTTGATCCAGCTTGGATACATTTTACTTCAGGGAGCATTTCTCAGTTAACATAATTGCATTAGGCTATTCTGGAACGAAATTATTCAGCTAAGGGTAGCATGAAGGATAAATGCAAAGAATTGCACAAAGTCTGCTTGTTAGAGCCATTTGTTTTTGAGATGTTCTGCTCCATATGGAGTATTGCTTGAGGACGGGTCTGTCGCTCTAGTAGTTGTACGTGTTGACGGATATCTCTCCTGAGACCGCTTCAGCCTGGGGCACACTGAAATAAGATTGTTAGCACGCTGATGGTGAAGACCAGTTTTCTGTTAGGTATGAGAGTGTCTCTACAATAATAGAACCTGGATTTTCTGTACAGTTTGCAGCAGGTAGCTGAATTAAGACAAAGCTGCTCATTTTTTGCTGCGGCTTTTACTTCAAAAGATGCCACTTCTCCGGTCAGCTGGAGCTCACCGGTGATTGGAGCTGATTGGGAAAGCAGTGCCCTTTTGACATAAAAGCCATAGCAAACAGCTGGAGTTTCATTGAAGTCCTGTGTAGCCCTCCTCTGTGCGTTCTCGGTTAGTTCAAAAACTCTCATCTTCACGGGCAAGTGAGGAACCTAACTTCGGAAGAATCTGGGTTCTGTTATATATATTTTTTTTATGTGTAAATGATAAACATGGTTATCATCACTGCTGTTGATGTAATATAGCCCAGCAAAATAGCTAGTTAAGAGAGATTTATTTCTGTACTGCTTTTTCTGCACTGTAACAAACAGCAGTTTGCTTCATTCGCGCTTCCAGTTCACTATCTGCTGTTGTTAGTGAAAGGTGCAGGAAAGAAAGGAAATGTGGGAGGGAGCTATGCAAGCATG
This sequence comes from Caiman crocodilus, assembly GCA_030014935.1. Classification (NCBI taxonomy): domain Eukaryota; kingdom Metazoa; phylum Chordata; order Crocodylia; family Alligatoridae; genus Caiman; species Caiman crocodilus. The sequence goes on from JAGPOW010001167.1 coordinate 14,128,554, forward strand.
TGACACTTACCCATAGGAAATGTGTTCATAGGGTGCCCTACAACTTTCTGATGGCTTGAATGGATTTCTGTTTGGGGAAAGGGAAAGAGAACGTGATCTTTGCTTTGGCAGCCCACCAGCCTATTTGGATGGGTTGGGTGCACCAGCATGAGGGGAAAGACCTGAAAGACCACCAGGAGTATTGTAAAGTCTAGATTACTTGTCAGCTTCTGTAGCCATGTGCTTGGCTATTTAATAAAAACCCCACAGTTATTTTGACGTTTCTCATGTAATCCAATTGTTCCATGTCATGCAGGTGTTGGTGCCTTTTAACATTATTGAGTTTAATGACAGTGTGGCAAGCTAAAAAAGACAAATCCCTGTAATGTTTGTTTGTTTGTTTGTTTTCCTTCATATTCCACCTCTCCAGATGGTTCTCCATGCTGTTCAGGAGTAGTATTTTAGGAATCATTACCTACTGACTTGGAGGATGCTCTCCCTATGAAAAAAGTACATGTAGCCCAGTAGGGTATGGTATACATCAAATAAGGTCTTTTGGAGTCTGAATGGCTGTAATCCTGTCTACCCAGAAGGCAGCTTTGGCTATTCAAAGCTTTTTTCAGTTTTTATCTCAAACTAGTCTGATGAAAGGGAAACAAGATAATTTAAGTCTGAATTGACAGCCTCTGTCAGGAAGTGTCTAAATTCAGGGCTCGCTGCAGGTCTGCTTCCCTGCTCAGCAACAATTGTTTGTGGAAATAAGAAGATGTCTTTCACAACAAGGCTATGAAGCCCTTTTTGTAGCTGTTGGGGGGGAATATTTCTCTGCTTGGCACAGTTGCTTTATGTACAGTAAATGTACCAATTACAGTGGCTGTGAATGGAAGACAGGGAAAGAGAGAGGGGAGAAATAGTGAAGGTGAGAGAGCAACTTATTAGCGCTTTTTTATAGTGGCTTTCGTCTGTGGATCCATTCTTTACAAAAATGGGTGATTACTTATTTTGCAAACGTGGAAACTGGGGTTAAGGCCAGGTCTGAGTTGCCAGCCATCAGTGCAAGTCCTTACTACCTTCTTCAGGAAACCTATTATATCTTTCTCCCTAGGCTGTGGTTCTACTGATTAGCTGTGAGTAAATGTTGGGCTGGTCTGTCACCATTTCCCTGCCATTCTGTAAGGCAAAGAGTGCAACACATACGGCTCTGGATGACAAACCGAAGGTGTGAACCCCGTTTTCTGGCTTCCTGCTTGGAGAATTTGACAGATGCCATATCTGGAAACTGTACGGTTAGTCCGTGCCCAAGTCCTCGTAGAATCATTTTTCCACAAAGAGGGCAAGTTTCATCTTCTGGTACCGACCAGGTATTAAGTTAGGCCAGGAAAAAAAAAGTTCTGGAATAAATGTTTTCTGACATTTCCTGTTACAGTACTGTTGTATCTCTATAGGAAACATGAAAAGTAGGCATGTTGGCCTGGTGCCCCATTTGATTAATAATGGGTAGGTTTTGACCCTGAGTTGGTGACAGGTGGGACCGGACTGCAGTTGAAACATTGCAGCTGCTGAAACAGCAAATAGCTGAAAAATACTAATTACATTGAAATCTAGTCATTTCATCACATACCACCATTACTATACTATGATGCAGTGATAATGGCAACAGAATGGAAGTAACTTGTACATCTGTTTACTACAGAAGCTATGGATTTCTTAAAATACCTTGGACAGCATGACCTGAGTTTAGAAACCTGGAATTACCCATTTGAACGTGCGGAGCAGGATCACTGGCTACAGGGATGGGATTTTTACTAGCTGTTTATGGAGTATGGCTGAGGGTGTTTGGAGTAGAAGAGTCTTGGGGAGTTTTGAAAGTAGGATGGGGTCAAACGGCTGGTTTATATAGCGGGGACAGATATCATACTTGGCTCTTCATCAGCTTATTTAAACATCCTTCTATGTCCACAACTCCTCCTGTGCCACCTTAACTATGGCAAATCTACCTCACCCTATGGCTTAATCATGAGCACGGGGGACTGACTATACCTGTGCCTGGCCCTGCAGTGCCACCTTCATTATATGCTCTGTGATAATGCTTCAGTGTTCAGCCCAGTGGGAATCTCGTGATATATGGATCATCCCACATACTACTGTCAGGGGGGGGCGGAAAATGTTTTGAAATGAGACATGGAAGCACTGTTTCTTCCCCCTTTCCTCCCATAGCCACCAGCTCCTTAAAAAAAAAAAAAAAAAGTCTTCTGTATGGTGTGCCTAAGGGTGCTGTGTGAAAAATATTTGTTAAAGAGATTTTGAACAAAAACGAGGTGTTCTGATCACCTCGTGCGCATTCTGGAAAAGTAGATTAATCTGCATTTCAGCTCAGCTGAAACTGCTGTTCAGCAGTTTTAAACTGCCAACTTCATCTTTTTCATTGCACAGAAAATAAACGTACACACATTTTACATTAATGGTGAAACAATCCAGGCTTTGTGGTTATTGGCAAAATATTCACAGAGTTACAGGATTAGAGTTGAGGGTGCCTCAGGGGTATGATTATCTCCTGGTAACCACACCCTCTTGTGCTTTATTGCCTCATTACCTTTTGCTTTCTGTTAAATTACCATTGACTGTAACTAGGCATTGTCTTAAAATGCAGAGGCATGGCAGGTGCGAAGGACATCTCTGCTTACATTACATCTTTGTGGGGGACTAATTCTGAATGATAAATTTTGAATAGCATATTGCTGCTATGAAGCCATGTATCACTAAGATTTGCTGCACAGAATATTTACTATTGCTTATATTTTAAGGAGGGAGGGCTTCTACAAATACATCTTTATGCAGGCCTTGATTTTTCTTTTCTTGCTGCTGTCAATTACAGCTGGATTTTAAGAAATGCAAGTACTGGCCTGTGTTTATTGTCCATCACTTCAATAATTTCACCTTTATTGCTTCCCCAGCAGAACTGGTATCTGTGTAGAGCTGGAGGGGGAAAAGGAAAGCTCTTTGAGGCTCCCTGCCCTGCAGGAGGCTAGCCCAGGATTGGGGGGATATTGCTGTGATCAAGTTAGCAGGGATGTTTCATACTGACTTCCACCACTGGGTTTCAATACCAAGTAGCTGTAAACAGTAGAAATATAATGGGGTAACTGATTTAGCACATTAGAAGGAGTAGCTGATTGGCACGTTAAGCTTAATTTTTGAAGCACCCCCATTTAAGAACTCTCTTGGAAGATTTCAATCTCTTTCCCTATTTTTATTTGACAAAACAATTCCCCTCGTAAGGCAGCAGCAGCTTTATGGTTGAGGTATGTGTAATAGAAAATGCACGTCTGGGAAAATGTGGAATGTAGAAACAATAAGATACAGATGTCCTGAATTAGTGACCCTGTGGTTTGTATGTACTCCTCATCTTTTTTGTTAAACTCTAGGGAATCTTACTGCTGCATTACCCGGTTGCAAGAATCTCAAAGCAGATGGTAGATGTTAATATTCCTTTCACACTAAAGGCTATCAATAAAGGATGTTGGTAGTAACTTCTTATTCGGCATGAGGTCTCATTTATGGTAAGCCGTAACTCAGTCGTAAGTGTGGGCTTCTGAATCCCTCCTACCTGCTAATTTAAAATGTGGGGGAGCTGGTACCCTTAGACTTCTGGGAACATGGGACCATCTGATGTCTCTTGGAAGCCCCTCTAGTACAGGTTTTGGGGTTTTTTTGTTATTTTTTCCCAAGGTTGGCAGTCTAAAAGATAGTGTCCATACACTGATGAAACCCACTAAAGCTGTTGGTACCTCATTAAAAAATGTAATGCTTTCTGTGATCTTGACTACTGAATTTTCTTATTCTCTTAGCCCATGAAATATTTACAGTGTATAAAACAATACACTAGCCACTAACAAAGATCTCCAAAGAGTTGGAAAATAATTCAAATGATTCTGCCTTTTTATTGAGCACCACATTTTATTAATCTTGTTTCAGAGGAGAGCACTACAGTCCCTCCAGCTTGATGTGCACGTGTGGGGGTTTTTTTGGTTTTTTTTGTCTTGGTTTGGTTTTTTTAGTTCTTCTGCTATGCCCAGAACTTGTTTATGAGGAATGGTTGGTATAGCTCCAGTTTTGTATAAATAAATAGCTGGAGCAAAGCGTATCGCCATGCAAAGTGGGATGTGCATAATCAAATTCATTTGTTTCATTGCTGCATCTGTCAAATGTAAGGGTGTTTCACCCATAGAAGCAAAACGTGTAGCTCAGAGTAAATTTCTTCTCATTTTCTTGGCTACTAAATGATGTCTGTAAATGGTAAGTTCCTCAAACTCTTCAGCCCTAAGATTTAATGCAGGTTGTGCCATCTATATTTTGAAATAATTGAATCTCTAATTGCCTGTTATAGTCCTGTTGGTGGGCTGTAAATGCAGAATTCAGGAGTTCTGTGATATAGAAAGGGTGGCAATGCAGTGTGATTTCTTTGCTTTTTCTTAAGCAAAAATGCTTCTTGTGACCGGTATTCAAATCTGATCGGGTGATTCTCTTTTTTTCCTCTCTAAAATTAAAACGTCCCATAATGCTACTGCTTAGTTTTTCACGTGCTGACAAATGTCGCACATGCCCACGTAAGCAGTTCACGGTGGGAAAAGACAGGTTCCAGGTGGTAGATCTGCCTTAATGATAAAATAGGCCACTGCAAGGGAAAAAAATTGCTGGAAAAAGCAGTCACCATGAGAATACTATGGAGGTTTGGATAGTAATTGGCATGTTTTCTAAGATCTAGAATGGTCTTCTCTTCTGTTGAGTGGAAACTTGCTGCACCATCTCGGTCCCGGATGCCTTTTCTGTCCATATTTAACTAGCTGTAATAGTGTCTGGTAGGTTTTAGTTGCATTTCTTTTCCACCTCTCCCCACCTCCAGTAGCTCAAGCATAACAGAGGTTTCCATAAAACCTTTGGAAACCTGAGACCTAAACTAAAAGGATACATTTGGGTGCTTGCTTTGTTTGCCTTTTTTTTCCCCCTAAACCATTGATTGCATAGGGGAGATGCAGCAAGTAGGTAGAAGCCGCAGGATCCTTTTCTGTGTTTGCAGATTTTTGTAACATTGACCAATGCCACGTGGCTGGAGCCAAGAAAGCAAGAGTAGCCTCTTCAGCAGGGGTGGGCAATTATTTTTGCCCACCAGCCATATAGGCAGCTCTGGGGAGCTGTCACAGGCCAGTCAGCACCCTTCTTCCCCCTCCCCCCCCCCCACACACACGCGCACACACACAACAGTACGGAGCCTGTGCACCACCGCCAACAGCATCTGCCTGCCCCACCTTTCTAGGCAGCCCAGGTGGTGGCAGTGGTGGCTCCTTCTGGATGCCACCACTGCTGCCCCCAGCTCCATAGTACTGGCAGGGACCCACATGCACAGCCTCAACCCTGGCCTGCCCCATGCCCTCTCCAGACTTGGGCTGGTGGAGTGGACTGGCTGGAACCTGCACACCCAGCCCCGACCCACCCTGCACCTGCTTTGGACTCGCCCGCCCATGCTGAACTGCAGCAGCAGCAGTGGCTGGGCAGAAACTGCTGCTTGGCCCAAGGGAAAAGCAACCCCTCCTTGTTGCTGCCAGGTGCTTCTTGCAGCTGCCCAGAGCCCATGCCTGGGCTGCCCTTCCTTTGCACAGTCGTTGTTGCAGGCTCTGGGCGGCTGCAGCAAGAAGGGCCTGGCAATGGTGAGGAGGAGGAGTGGCTTTTCCCCCACGCTGAGCAGCAGCTTCTGCCTGCCTACCATAGCTGTAGCTGTTGCTGCTGCTGCTGCTGCTCAGCATAGGCAGGTGGTCCGGAGCAGGTGTGGGGTGGGCTGCGGTTGGGGCTATGCGTGCAGGTCTCCTCCAGTATTGTGGAAGGAGATGACACCACCTGGGCTGCCTAGAAGGGCAGCCCCAGCCCCACTGCACGCCCAGACAGTAGCAGGATGTGTCACGGGATAGATGTTGCCTGGGCCAGGAGGGACCAAGGGACCCACCATGGGCCAGACAGGGTTCATCTGTGGGCTGGATGTGGCCCATGGGTCATAGTTTGCCCATCCTTGCTCTTCAGTTTTGTCAGTCCTTTGTTGTAGTTGTTGGAGATCATCGTATCATTAGTATAAACATAATACAAAAATACAGTATGGGCACGTCTTGCATTGCTAAGGTCAGTGTTAAGCTAGTCGATCCTCTGCCCTTACAGGAACCTAGTATAAAGCACCTCAGGTGGGTGGAATAGGTTCGGTTACTTGACACTATGTGCATGTGCTGCAGCAGCCTGAATGAGATCCAGATCGTGAGGAAGTAGTGCTGGGAGCCTTATTAGAGCAGTCAGGCCCCACGGTCATGAGGGTAGATATTATAGTTGAAAGAAATATGGGTATAGCCTTTGCATATTCCACAGTTGGGTTAAAAGTGCTTTGCAGATGTCTGACATTTTTGTAGGAAGAGTGTGGTTGATAGCGACACCGTGAAACTGAACCCAATGCATCCATTTATTCCCCTCAGTAAGCAAGACTATGAAGTCTTACAATTTCTAAACATTAAGTTTGTTTCCTCAGGCTTGAGGCCTGGGAATACTATCCAAGCATTTCTTCAAGAGGTGAATAAACATACCATATCTCTAGAAGTGTTTTATATATCAACATTTCATAAGAAACTGTATCTGGTTCTTAGGATTTCCCAGAGAAGATTTTTAATATGTGGATTGAATAACCTAGGCCAAAAGTGCCAAGCATATGCCTGCAAGCTGAATCCAGCTCATGGATCACTCTCTGCTGACTTGTAGGGACTCCCATAGGAGCCAGGGATTTGGGAAGAGGACAAGTGGGGATGGAGCCTACCGCCAAAAGTCTGGGCACAGAGCCCCACTGGCAGCACATGTCAGCAGCAGGGGGTAAGCAACAGCTGTTTTAACTTCTGCTGCCACCACATCTGGATCTGGCCCACAGAGCAGGATGGGGTTGACACGTGTGATATAGGCAATGAGCAAGTTCCATAGGATGCCATAAAAAAACACTTTCCCTAACTGCTACCAGTAGGAGTCAGTGCTCCAGGTATAGTTACAGGGCAGATCCAAACCCATCACAATATTTCTTAAACTAGTCTTGCAATGACTATGGTCAACTATATCAAAAGTTGGTGGGAGGTTTAGATGGACTAAAATGGTCATCTGATCCTAATCAAAGCTAACTTAGCAGGGATGTAATATCTTGAGCAGCAGCAGAGTTTCTCCTCAAGATGAAGTTCTGGAAGCGAGGCTGGAAATTGCATAGGGTTTTGTGAAGGTGCAAGTGCACCTGGTGCTGAATGGCCACCACCACCTCTGTTGCTGGTGCTCGACCACCTGGGCAATAGCGATTGCTGCCTACTGGAATTCACCATCCAGCTCAGGGTGTCAAAGGCCTGCAGCAAGGCAGCAGCCCTGGACTTCAGGAGGGTGGATTTCAATGAGGTAAGGAGACGAGTCAGGGAGGCACTGAGGTCCCGGAGGGGAGGGGAGGGGAGTTGGGAGTCCAAGAAGAGTGGCCGTTCCATAAGGAGACGGTCTCCAAGCCCGAAGGGTGACCATCCCCACATGGATCAAAGGGGGCAGAAGTGCTCAAAAGCCACCCCTATGGCTCACCAAAAGCATCCGTGAACATCTCAAAGCCAAAAAGGAGGCGTATACCCAATGGAAGCGAGGGGCCATCACCCAGGAGGATTATACCTCCTTGGGTCAAGATCGTAGGGGGGCTGTTAGGAAGGCTAAGGGAGAGATGGAACTGGGACTAGTGACCCAGATCAAAGATAACAAGAAGTCCTTTTTTAAATGCATAGAAGGTAAAAAGAAGGTACCAAGCGATGTGGGGCTTCTACAGGACGTGCTTGGTAATCTGGTGGTAGCACCAGATGACAAAGCTAATCTCTTTAACAGATTATTTTCTTATGTTTTTCTTACACTTTCCTGAGCAGGGACAGGGACATCCTCCTCCTCCTCTTCCTCCCCCCTGTCAGGGAACTTCTGGAGGGACTAGACGTGTTCAAATCAGCAGGTCCTGACGATCTCGACCCCAGAGTGCTTAGGGAATTGGCAGAGGTCATTGCAGGACCCCTGGCACAGCTTTACAAGCACTCGTGGTGCTCTGGTGAGGTGCCAGAGGACTGGAAAAGGGCCAATGTGGTCCCCATTTTCAAAAACGGGAAGAAAGAAGACCCAGGAAACTATAGACCTGTTAATCTTACCTCGGTCCTGGGGAAGCCCCTTGAGAAAATGTATCCAGGAGCACATCTGCAAGGGGCCAGCAGGCGAGATTATGCTTAGGGGCAATCAACATGAATTCATTAGAGGCAGGTCTAGAAGGCAGATTTGTAGAAGGCAGGACCAACCTGATTGACTTCTGTGGCCAAGTCACAAAAACCTTGGATGCAGGTGTCGCAGTGGACATAGTCTTTTTGGGCTTTAGGAAGGCCTTTGACACTGTCTGTCATTAAAAAATTAGACAACTGTGGTGTTGATGCCTACACAGTCAGATGGGTCACAAATTAGCTGGAGGTCCACACCCAGAGGGTGGTGGTGGATGGGTCATTTTTGACCTGGAGAGATGTGGGCAGTGGGATCCTTGGGCCTACACCGTTCAATATCTTCATTGGTGACTTGGACGAGGGGGTGAAAAGCACCTTGTTCAAAATAGCAGATGATGCTAAGATGTAGGGAGAAGTGGGCACGCTAGAAGAAAGGGACAGGCTACAACTAGACCTGGACAGGTTGCAGAAGTGGGCAGATGAGAACAGGATGGGTTTCAATACAGACAAGTGCAAGGTGTTGCACCTGGGGAGGAAGAACCAGCAGCATACCTACAGGCTGGGGAACTCCCTTCTCGTCAGTGCAGAGGTAGAAAACGATCTTGGAGTCGTCATTGAACGTGGGCCAGCAGTGTGAGGGTGTGGTCAATAGGGCCAACCGCACCTTGTCATGCATCTCGAGCAGGTCCAGGGAGGTGATTCTCCCCCTCTATGGGATGTTGGTCAGGCCACAGTTGGTGTAGTGTCCAGTTATGGGCGTCGCACTTCAGGAGGCATGTGGATAACATCGAGAGGGTCCAGAGGACGGCCACCCACATGATCGGGGGCAGCAGGGTAGACCCTATGAGGAGAGGCTATGGGACCTGAACCTGTTCAGCCTCCACAAGAGAAGTCTGAGGGGGGGATCTGGTGGCTGCCTACAGACTGGCCAAGGGGGACCAGCAGGCAATGGGAGAGTCCCTGTTGCCCTGAGCACTACCAGGGTAACAAGGAATAACAGCCATAAGTTCACTGGAAGTAGATTCAGACTAGACATCAGGAGGCACTACTTCACTGTCAGGGCAGCCAGGAGCTGGACCCAACTTCCAAGGGAAGTGGTGCTCGCTCCTACCCTGGGGGTCTTCAAAACGAGGCTAGACGGCCACCTAGCGGGGGTCATTTGACCCCAGCATCCTTTCCTGCCAATGGCAGGGGGTCAGACTTGATGATCCGCTTAGGTCCCTTCTGACCCGACCAACCATGAAACCACACCTTCTGCCAGGTAAGATTTGAAACAGTCAAATACACGAGTTCCTTTTAAGTGCAGACTGCTTGATGTAATAAATTGGTCTCATTTTCTGTGGTGTTGGTAATGCCCGTAATTCCTGACCATTCCAATATGCTGTTTCACTTGTGTAACCATATAATCAGTGAATCAGACTTTCAAAGAAGCCATAAAAGAATAGCCAAGTCTCAAAACTGAATTCTAGGAACTGATTGAGTGCTGGGCTCTCAGATGGTTTTAAGTTTCTTTGTTTGTTTTTCAAACTAAAACTAACAGAAAAAACCTGAGCCTGTAGCACTCATAGCTGAATGCCTAGAGAATCTGTCAGATCCATCTGGCTTAGCCATGCAGTGACTTAAGGTGCTAGTAGCAAGAAAAGGTAGTGAGTTTTTTGTTGTTCATTGCCTTAAAGAGAACATGGTCATTTCCTGTGTCTATGTATATGTCTGCTCGTCTATTCTTGTCTCCTTTGTTTCCCCCCTTATGTAACTATTTCTGTAATCAAATGAATTGGCAGAAGTTGTTTGCTGAAATAGCAAAGTAGATGAGCATTTGTGATCTTTACAGATTTGTTTTCCCTGTTAACTAGATTCCAATAATTATGTGCCTCCAACCAGGAAATAGAGACTGTTTTATTCCTATGTCCAAGCAAAATGGCATGATTCTTGCATGCTTGCATTAACTCCTCATAAGCAAATTGCAGACCAAAAATTGTCATCTTTTATAACTTCAAATTAACAGGTATTAAAATGTTGGCAGGTAGGAAATGGATGAGAATGATAAGTTATTCATTCTGAATTCTTCTTCCAGCTCTAGTTAACAACAGTTTTCACCACCTTAAAAAAAAAAAAAAATGCCACATTGTAATATTTCTTAGAAAAAAGGGGCATTTTTTTTTTTCTAAATACATATACATGCAGAAGTTGATTCTATGGTAGTTTACAAGTTTCCTCAAGTCGGTCTACTGTCTCTAAAGAAGAAAAACTGTTAGACATCTGCCAAATTCCATAAATAGGCTTAAATTCCTAAGATATATCTTGTGTTAAAAGGGAGGGACGGGACAAAAAACCTGAATGTTCAAATTGCGAATTGATGGAACACTTTTTTTCTCCTCTCTCCTTTGTTTTCATCTAGTCTCACTTGGTCCCTTTTTTTACAGATTGAGTATTCCTAATGCATGCCTTCCAAGAGATGAAAAGGAAAACTGTGACCTTTTTTGAAATGTGTGGTTTCTTTTACTGAGGGATGTGAACATATTTACTGAACTTCCAGCCATAACTTGATGTATTGAGATGGGGCAGATCTTGTTTGTCTTAGTGCATTGTCAGAGAGAGGAAAAAATACTGGGGAAGGAGGAAGGTGAGACAGGAGGAGTCTTGAACTACATCTTGGGCTGTGGATCAAATGAAGCTGTCATCTTTTATTTTCTTCTTGAAGCACTCCAATTTCAAGGTCTGGGCATATTTTTTAAATATTAATTTAAAAAACAGATCAATATTCAGAACATTAACTCTTTCCCAAAGCACAGCTCCCCCATCATTTGTGATTATTGCCAAAGGATCCTTGCTGGGAGTCAGTGAGTAAGGTTTCATAACACAATATGAGAATTTGGGGTGCACCAATTAAAGAGGTTTTTTTGGCTGATACTGCTGGCTGATTATTAACTAGCCTTATCGACCGATACCGATCTAGTTGCTGATATGCAGCCTGGCAGCTTGGAGAGCAGCAACCAGCTGGTAAGCCTGTGGAGGAGGGAAGGAGCATGGGGGGGCAGATAAAAGCCCCCGTGGTGAAAGAAGGAAGGGGGCTGAGGCAGGTGCCACCCAGCCAGGGCAGGGCACAGGATGGAGCCACGGGTGGCTCATCCGGGGGTTGGGTGGCTCCTGCTGCTGCATGCACCCCTCAGGGGGAGCCATGGGGGCATGTGCCACCCAGATTTGTGCACGGGGTGAAGGCGGGCTGTGGCTTGGGGCTAGGGGCTGTGCTGGCCTCTTTCTGGAGCAGGGGGGGGCTAGGCCAGGATGGCACTGGGCGGGGGGAGCTACAAGGTGAGTTAGTGCCCCAGCCCAGCACCCCCACTGGGAAGAGGCCAGTATAGCTCCTGAGCCTGCAGGGGGGAGCCTGCTCTTGCCCTGCACACACATCTGGGGGGCATACCCCTCCCCCAGGGGTGCACACAGCAGCGGGAGCTGCCCCCCCCCCGCACTCCTCAGATGAGCTGTCTGTGGCTCCACCCCGCCCAACCCTGGCTGGGTAGCGCCTGCCCCTGCTCCTCTCCCTCACTGGGACCTCGATCTGCCCCTTCACGTCCCCTGTTCACGTCGTGGGGGGGGGGGGGGGCGCCCCCCCCGGCCGCGGCCGCCCGGGGGCCGCCCCCCGAGG
>JAGPOW010001167.1:14140563-14155918 GCA_030014935.1 Caiman crocodilus
AGGCTGCTGGGCTGCGTTCCTGGCCCTCTGCATGCTGTGGCTACTCGCACGCACGCAGCATTTATTGGTGACATTTTTGACCACATCAGCCAAAAAAGCTAATAGCCAATAATGTTGTTTCCCTTTTATCGGTACTGATGCGATATGGAGCCTATATACTGGTGCAGCTCTAAAGAGAATTAGCAAATTTGGATTTGGGTTGGTCAGAGAAGAGACTGTTGCAAGTCCCAGAGATTAAACTTAAAATGCTTTCTCCTGCTAATTAAAACCTGAATTAACGGCAATCTGGTTTTGGATGCATCTCCTCTGCTCCTAGGTTTCGCAGACATCAGGGCTGGAAGGGACCTCGGTTCTGGGCTCGGTATTCTTCACGTGGGATAGGGAAGAGCGTGTCTGTTTCCAAGGCATCTGTGAACACAATTATTCTAAATTTTTATTGAACGTATTTGGTTAAAACTCTGAACCGGGAGTTGGGACTAAAATCAAAAGCACCCAACTCTGCCACCAGAATTGCTTGGGCAAGTTGCATGAATTAATGGTGCCTCCATTTCCTTTGTTTATAAATAGGGAAGAAGGGTGCTCAAGTATTTGTAAAACATTGGCTTTGTTGGATTAAAAACATAAACTTAAGTGCAAATAATTGTTTCCCTTGAGATTCAACTTCAGACTTACTTGAGTGATGATTATTAAGAAAATAATGCAGCAGTGACCAAATATTTTACCCTGTGACCCAAGTTACTCGTGTAAGATGGGTATGTATGAAATGTGCTGAACAGAAAATCATGACCACTGAAGATTTTAGGTTTCTTAAGGGATAATGAGGATGAGGCTTGGAGAAACAGTAACTGAGTGCTGTTGCCAGTACTGGTGGCAGTGGACAAAGCCATAAAGTTTCCCAGAAGACTTGGGAAAGAAGTCAAAGTTTGAGTGAAGGGTGAGATGGCCCCTTCTTCTCTTACAATCTAAGACTAATTGGGGGAAGGATCACAAATGGCATATAAAAGGTGGTAGTGAATGTCGGTGCCCACACATGTAAGTGACTGACTTTTTTTTCTTCTGTGAAGTCTTTATGGCATGCTGGCTGCAGGGGACAGCATTGCTTCTATGTTGTATAATAGCTAATTCTAGAAAGAAAGGTGGCAAGAATCACAGCTGCCTACAATCCATCCTGTGCACCTCTGGCAGGGTGCCATATAGGTTACTTAAGGTGTGTTGGGGGTGTAAAAAGCCTTTTTTGATAGCTAGCTTGTACTTGTTCTAGTTCACTTCCTGCTGTGAGCTGATTTCTGCCTGGTTCCTTCTGGGATCCACTTCAGTTCAGGTGTTGGGAAAACATAACTCAAATTCTCTTGCAGGCTACTCCTAGGCTGAACATGTTTAGTTCTTAAAGCTTTTCCTTGTAAAGCATTCGCTATTTATCTGAACCGTGCTTTCTTGGTTGCCTTTGGATGCTGACTTTTCAGCATCGTGTATTCCAGACCGGCCGATGGCTTTCCTGATACCTTGGTAGTTATTTTTTGTATTAACACCAGGAGCACGGTAGTGGAATCAGTTGGATCGCATCTCTTGAATGCTACTGAAATTGCTTAACGGTATAGATGTCTCAAAGGTTGGTATTGAAGCCGTTTGTAAAAATGAAGCAAAAGTAACTTGAGGGCTTCCTAACTTTTTTATTTATTAATTTATTACAGCAATATCCAGAGGCCCCAGTAGTGTTGGACAGTGTCATGCCAACACATTTGGACATAGTATTTTTACCTCAATTTAATTAAAACTTGCCAGAGTTCGGTACTAGACGGCTGTTATGAAGATGGAAGTAGTAACCCATAACTCTTGCCTGTCAAGAAAACGAATGTTATTTATATGTTCCAGCAACAGTGAAAGCGTAGAAGGAGTCTGATTTCACCTTGCTCCCACCAGACCAGCGGCTCTGTATGTAAAAACTGCATGGTTAAAACAGCCTCGCTTATTTAAGCACAAATAAAATCAAACAGGGAAATGGTTAAAGCATGAAGATTTTACATTTTGAAGAAGAAATATAAGAACTTGAATTTTTTTTTAATCTGGTACACACTGCAAGTAGTACAGCTCCATGAAAAAATAGAGATTAATAGAGCATAGGGCAGTCCTTGTGGTAAAAGCATTTTCATAAGGTAAGAGAGGCTTCTGCCAAGGCTCCTAGCATTGAAGCTAGTAGTCATGCTTCTGATGCAGAAACATGTCTGTTGAGAACTGGGGCGATGGCCGAGGTGATATCAGCTCTTCTTATTAGTCTGGATTGGAGTTGAACTGTCAGCCTTCTCTATCTGCAGTAGAGTTGTGTTGAAAGTAAATATTTATAAAACATCTAAGAATAGGACAAAGGATGGGACAAGTCCAGGGGGTATCTGAGCGCTAACATTAGCTAGATTAACAGCTGAAGCATCAGGAGTCTTTTTGCCAGCAGAACATAAGTTGGGTCAGTGATAACTGCCCCCTTCTTAGTGCACATGCTAACTGGATGCCTAAAATAGAAAAGGCATTAGTAGGATCAAAGAGCTGATTTTTGGTTTTGCTTTTTGTCTCCATCCCCTGATATTTTTTTTCCTTGCATAATTATGTAGAACATTGTGTTTTGGTTTTTGGGTTTTTTTGGTGATCTTGGGAAGGAAATTTTAGCTATTGTGCACAGTAGCTGCTTAAGAATTAAAAATAGCTGAATAAAAGTGCCATTCCTTTGCTGTTAGAGTTCGTGTACCAGGTGTTAATTTATGCACAAGCAACTTTACTTCCAGCACGTCACGTTTTTGTTAACGAGGCTGTGTCCAACTGACTCTTGTTTGCATCGCATCACTTTAAAAAAAAAAAAAAAAAAAAAATTCTTTTACCTGCTAGAAAAATGAGTGATTGGAGATGGTTTGCCTGCTGCGTGGTGTTATTCATGCAACATTCAATTTTACTACAGGTTTTTGTCCAAAAAAAGAACCTGTCTCCTCAGCTAGACTTTGAGGCTTGTATATAATGAATTAAAACCTCAGCTACACTTGTAATTTATTTGTTGGTGACTAGAGCAATGCCTGTTTCCGTTGTAAATAATAAGTAAATCACTGGAGTGAATACAGCATGATATGATCTCATAGCTGTGTCCAGGCCAATAAACTGACAGCAAGGTGAGGAATTGCCTTTGTGTCAGCAGACGGGATTGAAGGATGTTGAGAGTGAGCCATCTAATGGCAATTCATGATTTTAAAAAAAATTTTATTTTCCCCTCTCCCTCCCACAAGAGGAACAAGTCTTGAACTGATGACTTGCCTGATTTATTTTCCTCCATCCTCCTTAATACTTGACTTGAATTTGACAGGCTGCCACGACTTACTACATTATTTAAAAATTCAATTTTGTTCAGTCAGGGAGCTGAACTCCATGCAAATTTGCTGATCTCCGCTCTGCCGACCAAAAGGGTTATCATTAGCTGCGTTGTGGGGCTGCCCTTAAACCAAGACTTCTTGTCTGGATGCTATTCCAAGGTCCTTTTGCTAAGCTGTTCCTGTGGTGGTGTTAGAAATACATAGCGCTTTCAGCTGGGAACTACAGTTCATTGAAAGTGATCTGAAGACTTATCTTTCTTAAAAAAAACAAAAAACAAAAAAAAACGGTACTGCCATTGTCTTTCTGAGTGG
This sequence comes from Caiman crocodilus, assembly GCA_030014935.1. Classification (NCBI taxonomy): domain Eukaryota; kingdom Metazoa; phylum Chordata; order Crocodylia; family Alligatoridae; genus Caiman; species Caiman crocodilus. The sequence continues at coordinate 14,144,223 of JAGPOW010001167.1, forward strand.
ATCTGAAAATGACTTTGTCAAGTAAAACGCCTGACAATGACCTGCTTTCCAGAATACAGTAGAGATTTAAATGAAACAACAGAGAAATGGTGTTATTTACCTCCGTGGATTGTTCTTTTGAAGATGGATGGGGAAGAAATAAAATGCAACACTTATCAAGTAATTGAATCTCTACTTATTTGGAGCACTCAACTTCTCCTGAGCCAAGCTGCAAAGCTTTCTGTGTATTCCTTTAGGATGACACTTAATTGTGAGATTGGTGTAAGTACTTTACATGGGAGACTGAAGGGAAGGAAGGCAGTGCAACTCATCAGCTGATCTCAGGACTATAGAGCCAAATTGTATTAATAATAGTAATGGAGAAAAGGTCTTGCTGCGTAGAAGATTGCATGAAATTAGAACTTAATCAAAGATACAAGTTGCCATTTTGCAAAGAGAAGCTCTTTTTTTTTTTCTTTCTTTTTTTCTTCTTTTTTTTTTTTAGTACCACCAAGGGAGATGTAATTTGCTACTACGGCAACAAAGGAGAACCAGAACCTATCTTCCTGAATCCGGGTAGGCTTATATTCTTAAGGTTGTAAATAATACTGCTTCATGGAGAAACACAAAATGTATCTGTGCTCTAAATGTTTCTTTACGAAGAGGGAAAATTGCAGGAGATTACTCCTGGTTAGGTGTTTGAATATGAGGCAATTCTCTCAATGATGTAGTACTTCCTAAGGAGGTTTTTGCAATCGCCCAGTCCTGCCACTGGCTCCCGACAGCTGGATCCCCAGGGCAGTCCCCTTGGGATACTAGACCCAACCCACAGAGATGTGACTGCAAGACCAGCAGTGGCATGTTCAGAAAAATATTGGCCTAACTTGGCTGACACTGACATAATGGTAAAACTCCCATTGGGATCATTTGAAGTCATTAGGAGAAATTTGCTTCTAGGAGTAAGTTATGCAAATGTGGAGCTCTTTTGAACATTTCTCATGCTGGTGCAGTAATTTCAAGACATTTGCAAATTCTCACATTCGTTCCGTGCTCTCCCCAAGTTGATGTCATTAAGGCCATTCTGTAGCAAATAAAACCACTGTTTATTTGAACTATGTTTTGTGCCACAGTTTTGTAGGTGGCTTTATATTTTGTTTTTCATAATGTTTGTGGTTAAAAAGACTAAAATAATATTTAAAATGCTACAATGAATGCTGAGAAGCAAACCTGAAATGAGGCTGGTAGTTCCTAAGCATTTTAAATGAAAATTTGTACATATAAACTTGAAGGCCACCTGTTTATAGCTGTACCTTTTGCACTACATGGCTTCCAATTAATCCAGTATAATAGTGTTTGGCATGCTCTTGGAACAAGCCCAGAGCTGGAATATTGGAAATGTTGCAGGGAAAAATTCGGAAGGAGTTTGCTTAATGCCTATTTATCCTGTCAAGCTGTTGCTTTCAGGAACAGCAAATGCAGCAGTGGTAGTAATGGAATTGGTGGTGGTAGTAAGAAAGCAGTAATACAGCTCCTGCATACACTGGCTGGTGTGACAGTGGTGTAGTTTTGATATAAAACCTAGACAGGAAACCCGTGCTATTCGTGGTTTCAAATATTCGCAGTGCGCTGAATATTCCCTAGGCAGCACGATGTCACTTGGTTACAGCGCCGGTGGCGTTGGCAGGAGCGCCGCGCTTGCCGCTGCCGCCAGCGCAGCCGTGCCTCGCCCCTGCCGCCGGGAATATGCACCATTCACGAACACAGATGACATTCATGAACACAGTTCAGTGTTCGTGGATTTTGCCATTTCTGGGGATCTCCAGAACGTATCGCTGCAAATGATGAGGGTCTCCTGTAATTTTATTCTTTTAGTCCTAAAACAGTGGCTATATAACACATTTTGGAGGTGAATGCATAGTCTCCAGTGATTTGATATGCCTGTTTCCCCTCTAAACTAGTGTCTGACATTGTTCTTTAAATCAGGGTGGGCAATTATTTGTACCCACGGGCCACATAGGCAGTTCTGGGGAGCTGCCATGGGCCAGTCGGCACTTTCTCCACATCCTCCAACAGCCTGGCGCCCACGTGCCACCACTAGCAGCCCCGGCCTACCCCGCCTTTCTAGGCAGCCTAGGCAGTGGCAGTGACTCCTGTCTGCCACCACCGCCGGCCCCAGCCCTGTAGTACTGGTGGGGACCCACAGGCACAGCCAGCCTGCCCTGCGCTCGCTCTGGACTCTCCCACCCATGCTGAGCAGTGGCAGCGGCTGGGCAGAAACTGCTGGTGGGCTCGAGGGAAAAGCACCCCCCACCCTTGCCGCTGCTGGGCCATTCTTGCAGCTGGCGCCCAGGCTGCCTTGCTGGTCCTCTACCACTGTCGCTGCCACTTCCAGGCAGCAGTGGCAGTGCAGACGAGCTGCAGGGCAGCCCACGCATGGGCTCTGGGTAGCTGCAGCAAGAAGCCCCTGGCAGTAGTGAGGGGGGAAAGGGGTCTGTGCAGGGCAAAAGTGACAGCACCTTCTGCCCTGCTGCTGCTGCTGCTCGGTGTGGGTGGGCGGTCCAGAGCAGGCGCAGGATGGGCCGGTTTGGAGCTGGGCACGTAGGTTCAGACTGGTCTGCTCTGCTGGGCCGAGTCCGGAGCAGGCCAGGGTCGAGGCTGTGCGCACAGGTCCCCACCAGTACCGTGGGACTGGGGCCAGCGGTATCAGCAGCCAGAAGGAGCCACTGTCACCCTAGAAAGGCAATCCAGCTGCAGAGTCATGCCAGCTCTGCTGCATGCCCAGGAGGCAGCGCGATACACCATGGGCCAGGCAGCACCTGGGCCAGACAGGACCAAAGGACCCACTGCCAGCCAAAAACAGACCCTCCACAGGCCAGATCCAGCCCATGGGTTGCATTTTGCTCATTCCAAAAAAACTTCTTTATTTCTTTTTATAAAGATTATTCAAAATGCGAGACACGCAGACGGTTACAGAACATAGGAAGATATGTTTTATAGTGACTTTTATATTAATGCTGTCCTGAAAGACTAGTGACTTTTTCTGCTGCAGTGGAATAAAAAGAAAAAGCATTATGAAAACTGGATATCTGCAGAATCTAGCAGAGCCATCCCTGATCTCCATGCATCAACAGAGTTTGTTCTCTGTAGATGCGGCCTCCTAAGGGAGAGCTAAATTTTGGAGTATCTTCACATTGTGCAGTGAATGCTTATTCTCTTGGCCAGTTGCCAAGAAATGTAGGGCACCAGTGAGAAGAGACCTCCCTGCTGTCACCACTGAGTGTTGCTTTGCAGTTGTATTCAAGACTCATATCTGAGAGAGAAATAAATGATATGATTAAAAGGGATAAACTGGAAAAGACTGGATTGCAAAATGCACCAAGTAATTCTAAGGATACTTTTTTTTATAAATTACCAGTCCAGCAGTTTACAGTAATTGCTGCAAATGTGGATTAGAATAAAACGAAGAAGCAAATAAAACCACTTAATGTTTACACAGTGGAATACATAAGCATAGCTTAACGTGCTTTAGGAGGGCTCCAGTCTCCTGCCTAGTAGCGGGGCATACGTTTTATAGCATACCTAATGATAAAAAGATTAGCTGGGGAATCATTTGAATGAGATTAAAAGTGGTGAAATCTGTATCTGACAACTGTAAATCACCAGCAAATCCTTTATAACTAAGGTCCTATTCTTTTGGAAATATGCTAGCAGGCACACGGATACAATGCAGCTAAAAGGATTCACAAGAATGGTTCTGTGAATGCATGAACCTTTTTTTTCCTTATTTTTTAAAACTGTTTCCACATAACCTCGTCATGAATAAATGGAACGTGGACTCAATAGTATTTAAAGCTGGAGGCATTGGGGGTTTTATTTTTTTGTACAGTGTCTGCTATGTCACAATTATAAGGATTGTTTCATATTTAGGTTATGTAATGTACTAATTTCTATTACAGTGGTTTTGTTCCTGAGAGATCTCTTCTTGATTATTGCGTTTGATTTTACATCTCAACCGATACTTCATTAACAGCAGTGGCAAAAACCTATCATTCAGTTTATATTTAGTACCCATAGTACAATGATGCCTAGATTACTCCTCCCTCCCCCACTCCCGCCTCCCACGCCCAATAAAACTGTCAGACTAAAATTTTTATGACCCAAAACAGTGAGAAATGGTTAGGTGTTTTATTAAGAGCTAAGCTTCTGGAAATCGGGCTTTATATTAACTGACTTTTTATTGCAATTCTCTACTTTCTTTTACCACATTGGTTAATGCCCATTAGTGTACTTGAGGTAAAATAAGGGTCGAGGATGGTTGAAAGCAAATCATTCTAACAAGATGACATAAGGTCCATGATGAATTTTGCCAACAAGACTTAATTTATACCCCCTTCTTCAACCCGTGAAGAATGAGATGGTGGTAGCTTTTTTGTTTGTTTGTTTTTAGCTATGATGCTTATATGTAAACTTTCTGCCCTCTGTAGAAATACTTACTACAAACACTCTTTTGCCTGCCCCAGATTTTATTTTTTGTTTCAATATATAGGAGTCTACGGACTGAGTAATTCTCTCTTGGATACTCCATGGAAAAAGCTTCAGTATGGCAAGCAGCTTTTCACAGACGTGATCAAGCAAAGTCAGGACCTTACCAAAGAAGACTTGGTGAAGGAGCTCATTAAAGTGATGAATAATCAAGAGCCGTAAGAACACTGCTTACAGTTTACAAGCAATGCCATGCAGATATTTTAAAAAAAGGCTATGCGAGCTTTATGTGTACAATAAGGACTTAACTGGGTGGAAAAGTTAGTGTGCTTAGTGCACATTAAGTGTGTCCATTTTGAGACTTAATGCCAAGCAGTTAGTATGCTCTAAATTCACACCTACCTTACTGCACAATAACGCTCCTGTGTTGAGCAGCCCCTTGTGTGGCCTGGCTTTGGCCTGTTATACCATAGGAGCGTTTGTATGCAGCACTGTTGCTTCCTGCATAAGAGGACTGTAACACTTGCTGATACAGACCACCAACTAAGCAGGAACAGGGTTTTTTTTTAAACATAGACACAAAGTTCCCCAATCTCTCATTTTAAACCCAGTAAATGCAAAATGTGTGTGTGCGGTATTTCAAACTTAAGTCAAAACAAATCTCCTGGGTTAAGACAAGGGCTTTAGAAAACGTGAACTATGAGTTTTAGTTATTGCATCTGTTGAGATATTTTAAGCTCCATTTTGCATGCATTCAGTACTACAAATCAAAAACACTGGGGTGCTTCAAGGAATTGCTCTACTGCATTGTTTAGCAGTGAGTTGCACCAGACCCACACTTAAAATACACGTGCGCCCAATGTTTCTGTTCATCAGAATAACCTCATTATTTAAGTCTCTCTGGTTGTAAGATGGATATTTATTAAGGCAGCACTAAGGTTCAAAATTATAAATCTATGGCTGAGAATTTCCAGAGCAGCCTGTGATAATGAAGATGTTTCACATACATTAATTGTATAGGGATTGTGAAGGTATATTGGATGCAATTTAATTTCTACAACAAGCCCCTTTTACCACCGCTTCCCCTGTTTGTGCCGTGAATGGTGGCACCCTAGAAACTCCTTTCCTGCTCAGGTACGTACCCTGAGTTTGTATTCTTCCCTTCTCTCCTGCCTAGTCTAAGGGTGACCTCAGTTAAGCAGCTTTTTTACCGTGGAGCTCAAACAGTATCACCTCACAGTGCATCTGGAAAAGATTCTAGACAGGCAGAGCTGAATTAATCCGTATCCTTTTCTTTCTACCCTCTTCACTCATGTTTCTCATGTGGCAAACAGTTGTTGAACTTCTATCTCTCTCTTTAATAGAAGCTGCCACAAGTTGGTTCACCGGGGAAGGCAGAAACCTGCGCTGTGGGAGAAAGCAGAGTGTCACACATAATGTTAGGGTGCCAGGGAGCTGTATTTGAACTTCTCCAGATTGGGATGCTGAAATATTGAAATACCAAGCTACATTTTTCCTTCACATTTGAGGGAATGTGCTAATGGTATGGACAGGAGGAAAGAGACATGCATGTCTTTCCAGTTCTTCTACAGATTTGATCTGACCGTAAACACTGCTCAACACCCCGCCAAAGGCATTATTAATTACTGTTCATAGAACATAATGTTTACACCTAGGTCCTCTTTCTAAACATTTCCAAACTTTACGATGGAGTTGTATTTGTTGTTTCATGGTTGGACGCAGGCTTGTCTTTTGCTGTGTCCTCTGAAGTCCTCTGCAAACTCCATTTTTGTTAAATTTGATTGAGGGTATTTCTGTAGACATTTCTAATCTCCCCCAAGAGTCTTGCAGTAAGACCTGCCTGCCATCTTCAAGAGGCAAGAGACGGCCCCTATTATCTAACTGCATAATATTGGTTTGTGTGATGCACCTCCAAGTTTTATTATAGATTTCTGGAGAAAGCAGGAGTGTAGAAAGGAAAGAATAGTAATGATGGGGAGAGGACTGTCAAGATATTGTTGAAAGCTGATGAAACAAAGTTCAAGACCTCAAGAAATTCTCTCTGTGAAAGAGCTCACAAGCTATGTTAATCTCCAGTTCTTTGCTTTCCAGTTTCTGTATAAACACATTGACAATCTTGGTTTTATTGTTATTTCCAAGCTATAGGTTGATTATGGGTAGTCGGTGTTGGAGAAACTGTTTTCAGTAATGCTGGGTGAGTAAAAGTGCGGTTTCTCTTTCAGTCAGTTACCAGACCCTGCAATTGAGGACCAAGGAAAGGACTACATACGGCCTATGCTGAACAAGTATGCAGCTGTGTGTGTTCGTGGCCCAGGCTATGGAACAAGGTGAAATAAATAAGGCAAAATAAAATGATTACTGTATTGAGCCATATCTAAAGTCAAACGCTGCCATAAACCTTAACATTCAAGACCATGGAATACATTCCTTTACTGCCTATAAACTTCAAGTATAAACATTTATCAGATGTAATCAATTAAAGTATCTTTCTATATTATCATTTTTGTTATTCCTCAGTTTTCTGATGTGGCTTTTGTTTGACGTTGACCCTTTGGTACCTAACTTAAGATTTGCTGTACCACTTATTAATAACATTAGCTGTTTTATTTTTTGTTTGTTTGTCTGAAGCTATCCAATCTTTTCCTCTAAGCTCAAGATGGTTTTTTTGCTAAATTAGGCTTGGAGTATTGTGCAGAACAGAGTTGAGTAGTCTAGAGCAGGGTTGCTCAGCCTCTGGCATGCAGGCCAAATGCAGCCCGTGAAGACATGGCATCCAGGCTGCAAGGCTCCCCACACGTTGGGAAAGGTGGCAAGTAATACAGCTACCCTCCCTTGCTGCCAAATTTTCAAATCCCAAGCCCTGTGGCAGGTCAGCGCTGGGCCACACCCCCTTCCCCCAGCATGTCCAGATTGGGACTGGGCTATGCTCCCTTCCTCCCCCAAGCCCCTGCTCCATGAGGTTGGGTTGGGGTCGGGCTGCCCCTGGCTTCTCACATCCTGCATGGCCAGGTGAAGCCCTGCCATGCCCATCCTGGGTACAGGATTGGACCAGCAGCTGGATCCAGCCCACAGATGGACCAGACACTCCCCATCTAGTCCCCTGGGGACAAAGGTTGAGCCTCCCTGGTCTAGAAGAATTGCAGATGGCCATCACTCCCATACACACAAACGTACCACTGCAGTTTCATACAAATACGAACAGATGATGCCTATATACATCCCAGCCCCTCAAATCCTCTTTCATCAATCAGTTACCCCTCTTCAGAGAAAACCACCGAATTATTGAAGGTTACCAATTCAGGCACTGGTTTCCCATAACGAAGGAGCAAGAGTATTTTGCCTGCCCTATGTACAGTTTAAAGAGAGTGGGGGGGAAAGGAGCTACTTTTTTTTCCTTGAAGCCCCACAAATGTCCCTTCATCCTCAGCCCCTCATCCTTTTTTCTGTTTGCAGTTCCATCTTGTTACGTTTTGTTGCCCCACTTTTTTTTCCATTTTTCCTGCCATTGTATCTGTTTCAACCTTTAGTTTGCCTTGTTGCCAGGCTGCCTCTCTCTGCTAATGGCTTGGCTATATGGTTTCCCTGCTGACCATTACTGACCAGACAAGTTCTACCAACTCAGATACCCCAAAGAAAGCTCTGAGAGGCCCTGAGTGGACACCCCAGCATTACATTCAGGCCTGACCTCTTGGAAGCAAGAGGGATAGCAGATAACATTGAGGTCTTTTGGGGTGCTCCCAAGCATTTGGGGGTTTTTTCTACCAAACTGCTAGTCTTTCTGCCAGAATGGGAGCAAATAGGAAGTTTTTCATTTTGTTGGCAGGAGTCCTGGAGTTCAGAGGGAAACTCCCTCCACAGGGCTAAAGACATTGGGAAGAAACCGATCTAGGGCTATTCAATTGCGCTCTGCCCAAGCACTTAAACCATGGAGTCCTTTGTAAAAGTAAAGGTGACTGGTCGTAGTCAAGTTTTCCGTGTAGCCATTCGCTTGACCTTTTTGCTTCAGCATTGCCTGCTGCAAAGCAACAGATCTCTTGTTATGCCATCTTTAGTTTTATAGGAACTTTCTGTGGAAAGTTTTGTAAGTCATACCAACTGGCTTCCATTTTCTGGCGCAGCAGATAAATCAGTTCAGTAGAAAATTGAAAACTATTTTTCTTCTCTTTTTTTTTCTTTGCTTTTCCACTACTTTCTTATTGGCTGTGTCTCAGCCACTGGAATAATCGAGTTCTTTTTGAGAGGGGGGGGGGGGGGGAAGTCTTTGTGGCTAGCTATATTAGGGATTTATTATAGGCATATCGCCATAATATCTGGGTGACATAATTGTGCATTAAAAACCCATTAATACTGTTCAAAAACACCCTCATCTCTATCTTCAGCTCATTTGTCCTGCTTTCTTTAATGCACTATCCTCACCTTCTATCTAGTAAGACTGCAGTAGACACTTCTGTCACTGTTAGTAAGAGGGGGTGGAGAGATTATGGGCCACCCTGATTCCTGGTAGTATGGCATGTCTCCGTTTAAGAGGCTGCCACTGAAAGTGCCTGGCAGTCGACGGTTCAATCTCTGGATTGGCGAGCCATAATGTTCCCATGGTTTAGGTGTCTTAGTGGATCGATGAGCAAAAGGGTATCTCCAGAATAGCCTGCACCCATTTCAGTGAGGGCTTTTTAAAGACTAACTTCATAACCTCTAAATAGCATTGGGGTCTGGCTGAAAAGCCATTGCAAAATGCAGGCCACTGGTTTGATGTAGAATAAAATATGTGCAAAATGTATTGCAAATGCAACCTTTTGCCTGTCTGTCTTTTATGGGACACTCAAGTCCTAAAGTGGCATGTAGAGAGGGATCTTCTGTTTTTATGTATTGCTGGTTAAATTCTGCCTGTTTTGCAGAAAGGAGAAACAACACTAGATTGTCCTGAAGTATCTTGAAATCGTTTTGACTTATTCCCAGTACATCAGTCACTTTGTTTCCCCAAATCCATTCTGGTTAGTCTCATTGCCCTCTGATACTTGGAGCTGGTTTACAGTTGACAACTCATCTTAAGCAAATTACAAATTGGACAGAGACTTAGAAGACCAGGGTTCTTTTCCTGGCTCTGAATTAGTCTGCTGGGCAACCACAGGCAAAATGCTTCCCCCTTCTGTCCCTCAGTTTCGCCTCTGTAAAAGGATCTTGAGATCTACTGATGAAAAGTACCTCTGCTGAAATTGCCATCAACATGATGAAAAAGAGCTGTTAACACAATGTATTTTGAGGTCGCTGGGATTGGAAGAGATTGAAGGAGGGCAAATGAAGAAATCTGTAGAATTATTTGCTCAGAATGTTAATGTTTCCTAAACTTCCCTCCGTCTCAGTCTTTGTGGAACTAGTCTAACTATTTTTATGGCTATGCTTTCCATTTTGTTCTTAATATATATTGTTTTGTGCTTTGTACAGCATGGCCCTCTTCATCCAACAGTCTCCAAGCCCCCTTTTAAACAGGTCATGAAACATAAAGGCACTGTACCCTTTTAAAACCATTAACAGCAATGAATGAACCTGCCTATGGTCACAGAATCAGTGGTAAAGCTAAACAAGGAACCAAAGCACTGACTGCCTCTTCTCCCATTTGAATCGGGAGATTCAATTGCTAACTTTGTTTAAAAACAGGATTAAGTTAGGTGTGAAATAGGCATACTTGTCAATTGTCCCATATGTTCCCCTGTGGTTTTATGCCTGTACAATTAGGATGGAGAATCAAGGCCAGAACAAACTCTTCTCAGGTTTTCAGATGCTACTGGTTTTTTAGACTGAAGCCAGTGAAGTTATACTGGTGTAAAACTTGTGGAAGAAGGGTTTCACCTCCAGGTACAGGAATTGTTCAGAGAAGTATTGTTCCTAAAGAGGGAAATGGGTTGTTGTTATGACCTTACCCAATGTCCTTGGGTACTGATTAGTGGTATTCTCAGTAGAAGCTTGTATAGGCATTTGAGATCAAAGGGAAGAGGTAAGCAAGTATAAACAAACATCAAGGCTATGTGCATCTGATGTGTGTGCCAACAAAATGCTGCCAGGTAAAAATTGTTTTTGGTTTAGAATGGACTTGAATACTCTTGGTAATTAAAAAGCTTGTAATTAGTCTTCTCTATTTATTATACACCTTATCCATCAGCCTGCAGTCCTGTATGTTGGTTGAGTTATGTTGGTTGAGTTAATAAGTGCAGCAATGAAGCAAAACACTGCAGAGCTTAGTTCAGTGGATTGAAAGGGGAAGAAAAACTGAATTAGTCCTCCTCCTTCCAATCTGAGTCTTCATCTCTGACCTATTTCTGTGATGTTGACATGATCAAAAGGAAACCTAATGGACCAGATTACAAACCCAAGAAATATTTGTGTAAATGGTTAAACAACAGCAAAGTCTTTTTTTTTCTCCCCTCATTATTATTTTTTTTTATTTCAGGACTAATACAGTCATCCTCGTTGATGCAGAAGGACAAGTTACTTTCACAGAGCGCACCATGCTTGATGCAGATATCAACCAATGGAAAACGAGCACCTATCAATTCAAACTGCAGACCTAACAACTTTCCATTTGAATGGATCCTGATAAAAGAAACGAGAGAACAAGCCATTGAACTCCAATAAAGGCTTTGTACCAGCCCCCACAATCCAGAGACAGCAAAAACAAAAAAAAAAAAGGAAAAAGCATAAGTTTATTTAAACCAGTAGCACACGCTAGCAACCACTCAACTTTTTGCACAAAACCAAAAGGGGCAGAAAAAGGGCAACTTTTTTATGCTAAACTGTAGCTGAATTAAATATGCATTTGTTATTATGCAGTTCTTTATTTTAACTTTAAGCTTAAAAGGGACATTGCCAGGCTAAAATCATATTGAAAAGTACCACTGTTGGTATCTGTTCTGCCTGGTCCTGGGAAGTACTTGTGTGCCTTTGATTTAAGGCCAAACTGATGGTATGCATCACCTTGGAAGATCAGGTCCAAGATGATTAAAGTCAGTTTTCAAGATCTACCTTGTTTTGCAGTTTTGCTAATTGAACTTGTTTGCACTGTAGGCGCTTCACTCAGCTTAGATGGAGAAAGTCAGCTAACTTGTGTAGTTGATTTTTTTTCTCATCCCGCTGGGCACTGGCACAACTGTGTAGGGGGATGGCTGGAAATGGTGCCTGGAAATGTGTTCATCTGATTCAAAAACAAACAAAAAAAAAAA
>JAGPOW010001167.1:14156018-14170433 GCA_030014935.1 Caiman crocodilus
AAAAAAAAAAATCTGCAGAAGAATTTATAAAAGGGGAAGTGTTGTTTCTGGTGACTTTAAAATTCCTATATAGTCAAGCTTTTTATAAAACCTGTCAGTGTCCCTTCAACAGGCCATTAGAGTTTTCCTGAGCTTGGAGTATGCGTATCAGTGAGTGTGTGCATTGTTTGCAGCATTATATGTTCTAGTAACATATGAACTTTCTCACACAACAGAGGTGTGGTGCTCTGCCTGGGGGAAGAAGGGCTTTGGTCTTCATTTCCTTCAACAGTACAGTGATTTATTCTGTACTTTTTTTTTGCATCTAATGCTTATTTGGGGGGCCGTGAAGTTGGAGTTTGGGTCTGTGCTATTTAGCTATTTTGTTCAGGAGCAACTAAAACATCACTGAGCATGATGTGCTCTGCCTCTGAAGTGAGGGGTTCTTGTGCTCTCTCTTGTGGCACCTTGTGTTCCTGCAGTCTGACCATCTATCTTTTGTCCCCTTGTTTTATTTCCCAGCAGGGCGTTGAATAGTAGGATATACATTTGCTGGCAAAGAGGAATATGAAGTTTACATACACTTACACTTTTTTTTGTAAGCACATGGCTTTAGCCTTATTTCTGGGTGGGGCGGCTGCTGTCTCACGGTAAAACAGAGCACTTGTTCTATGGTTATATTGTAGTTTTCTATTGCCGAAAAGAAAAAAAACAGGTATTGTAGTACACTCCCTGTGTTCCTTGCAGCTGTGAACTATAAAGCTATTTAAATGCATGTTTTCTTTCAGTTAGTCTATTCCAGAGGTGGGTGAAGGAGAGACTTTTGCTAATATCAAGGAATTTTTAAAATCCTACATTATTTATTTTTGCTGCTGTTTTGGTGATACTGTAGCCTATTCCAAATGCCAGATCTTAAATGAATAATATACCCATGTCTCTGCCCCACAACCACCCCTGTCTTCCCACATCCCCCCCACTCCCAATCACATTAAAGAATTTTTTTCTACAATTTTCTGATTATCACAGTCATAATTGTAAAGTAGCAGCATTTCCTCTGACCCACAAGAAACAATTGTTTCCTGTATTCTAGGCCTAAACTTCAGACAAGTGCTTATAGGAAATCAAAACCTCTTAGCATAGATTTTCCCCAGAGGTCTGATTTGCTAGAGTTAGAACAGTGAAAGGCCATTCCTAGGAGGACCCCCATTCTTGGGAGGTACCAAAATAGTATTCATGCTAATTTATTTCCTTTTATATTTGCCTTGAAGTATTTATGGCTATCAGGACTACTCACATGCTTAGTTAAGTATGTGCTTAAGTGCTTTGATGTTTTAGGACCACACTGTGTATGACACATGGTTTAAGTGCATTTTCTGACAAACCTTAAGCACAAGACTGTTCGTCTCAATTGGAGCTGCACCTTTTTGTGTCATGACATATTGATAGTGCACTTGGTTTCACTGTAGAGACTCCCAGATGCTCTTTTTGCATGCTGTAGTTGGAGTTTCCCATATCTTTACCTGGCTGTTAATACCAGTGATTTTAACTTTATTGGAGGTGGGGAGGGGGTATATGTATTCATATATAACAAAAATCTGATACATTTCCACATAAGCAAAAAAAATAGTCAATAAGCAATGTGAGAAATTTTATACAACTTAACACTACCGCTAAAAACCTTTGCTAATGGACACATTTGATGATCAGGTCAGCTGGCATTTCCAAGTGTCAAAGATTCTGATTTAGTGCTGGAAATGTTTGGCTGAGCCTTAAACTTCCAAGAGTTTCTCAATGCAATGTACTAAACAACTGTTTTTAATTTTGATGCTCCGAGTACGCTCTCAAAACAAATGAATTTCTATTATTACTAAACCTGGTGGACTCCAATTCATATTCACCCTCTTATTTAAATGTTTTAAAATTATTTTGGCCATACGTACCTCGGCAATATTCGACCTACTTTTGTTTCTTAATAGAAAGAAAAATCATTTTCACTGCTTTTCATCCTCGAAATGGTTTCCAAACACAAGTCTTCACAGCAGCTTTGTGAACTGGGGAAGGGATTAGCCCTGTCTTGAAGGGAAAACTGAGATGGAGATTTAATCTTTGTCAGCTGGGGTGTGAACACGAGGCCCTAATACTGTTTCCTGGGCTTACATGAAATCTTGATTTCTTTGCTTTTGTTTTTGTGGAAAGTATTGTATTTCTAGTTTCTGAAAGGTAAAACCAAAATTATATTAAATTACACGTTCAGTGTATATATAATTGAATTCTAAAGAAAATGCTTAATGTTCCTCTGATCAGCGCATCAGAAGAGTTGATGAAGTGTGAACTCTACTTTACTTTTGAAGCCCATTGGATTTTTGCTGTTGGCTTTAGTGGGAACAAGATCGAGTTTACTATTCTGAGTTGTGCTGATATTGGCAACGGAGCTTGTATACACAAATGTTCAGGTATAATGGATTGTATAAGCTGGTGTTCACTGCTAAGTGTTCATTTTGGTCTCATTGAATGCACTGGAAATAGTCAACTGTAGCTAAGTATCAAAGACAAAATTGTCAGGGAAAGCATTTTATTTTTATAAGGTATTTTAAAATAAGAGAAAACTGTGAATTAAACCTATAAATCAGTTATCCGACAACACTTTTAGATTTCTTAATTTACGTAGAGTAGGTTTTAAAGTCAAAGTTACAGCAGCTTTTTCTTCTACCTAATCAGTTGTTTTATCACTGACATGGTAACAAGGAATTTTAAAATACTATTTATAACTTCTTGATTCCATTTTTCTTGCTTTGTAAACTTATTTTATATATTGTCATTTGCATATCTGTATTCAGAGGCAGAATAAATTCAATTTGGTGACCAAATATTTTCCACTGTAAATTGTGTGTGGTTTATGCCTGTTTGCATAAAGGAGGAGGGTAAAATACTGCTTAGGACTACAACTGCAAGACCGGGTATAGGAAAAATACTGTTTCGAATAAATTAGTCTTGTTTTGTTTTCAAGATGGTATTTTCAAAACCATTCAGGGTTGGCCCGACCGTACTCTGCTTAAGAACATAAGAAATGCCATAGCTGATCAGAGCACAGGTCCACCTAGTCCCCTCCCTCGGTGGATGAAGAGGGGAAGAGTCTTTAAGCAGGTCATAGCCAGGATGCTTGATTTCCTGCCCCTTTTCTATTACAGCTTGCTGTTACCTAATCTTTTACCTTGAGTAATTAAATGTGCTTTTAAAAGTTCACCTGGGCACTAAATTGTAGTTCCAGGCTAATCTAGGAATCAGCCTAGGGTAAACTACAAACTGGGAAGTCTTCAGGCTAGTTTGACAAATGTATTAACTACCTCGAGTTAATTGGCAGTCAATTAACCTGAGGGCAAAACGATAGTGTAGGCACATGCACTGAATGTATTCAAGTCCATTTGGAGCAGTGTTGGGCTGACACTGAATACTCTTGTAAAATGTCCTGCAATACAACTTGTCAGCACAGGAAGAAATTCACTGTCCTAGTAATACCAGTATAATTTTCCTGCTATAAGTCCCTATGTTGACACTTGTGGTATAAGAGTGCTTCTGTGCAGTTGAAGTGACGGAACTTCCAAAAACCCCAAAGTTGTGTGTGAACGAGAGGTTTTTGAAACTGGACTTGACCAGCTGAATGTGTCTCATGCTTAGGATCAGTTCCACCATAATTCTCACTTAGATTCTCAGGACTGCTTTGGCATACAAGGCTTTTATCTTCATGTAGCAGCCGTCATTCCCACAGGGAATACTAGGGCACAGGTGGAGAATTCTCCTGCCTGTGTAGAGGCCTACTGAATATTTTGCCACAGTGCTGAGCACATTAATCAAGTGCCTCTTGGTTGTGATGGTTTTCCTGAGATCCAAGTAATCTAGGCTGGACAACTGACTTGCAAAATAGGTCCATGTATATGCCAGCTGCAATGGGCTGCATCAGTGTTTCTCAGCCCTCAGAGCTGTTATCCAGCCCAGGGGTTTTCAACCTGGGGTTACTTTGGAAGGCCCCAGGGGGTATGCGGCAGTGGCGTGGAGAAGCCGCTGACACTTCCATTTCCACATCCCCTCCTCCCCAAAGCTCCCCCAGAGGAATCCCCACTTTGCGACTGGCTGCTAGGGGTACCCCGACCAAAAAAAAAGGTTGAAAACCCCTGATCTAGCCCATAGGTTCCCCTGAATCTGGAAATTTAGTGAAAAGGGGAGCAATAGCAGGGTTAATTGCTCCGACACCCATGGCACTTGATACTGCCCCATTCCCCTATCACCAGATCTGTGGGGAGCCCCAGTCTGGATGATATGGCTCCATGTACTAGATCGATGCAATGTGCAGAGTTGTGCTGTAGCCACATCCAGCACATTGAGGGCATGCCTGCTTACACTTGTGGACTGCATGCACCAACCCTGTGGGGCAGATAGGTTGAGTACCACTAGTCTGCACGATCATTTTTGAGGCTTTAATTTTCCTGGTTCTGTCCTCATGGAATCCGAAATGCAGAGTACTGATACTTCCTGTCCTAACTGTGAACTTGTCATTGATCACTCAAGCAGGATAACTTGCTCTTGGTGGCAAGATGCAATACCTGGCTTTGCATGTTGGTCCAGACTTGAGACCCGATTCCTTGATCTCTTACATCAGTTGAATTCCACTGACTTCAATTATGGACCTAAGAGAGAAACTATGCTTGAGGAAAAACTGCTAGCTTTTATCTAGCTCTTTACATAGAGAGATTTAAAGGCATTTTGCAAAGGAGGGATCAGTATCATTTATTATAATTGTAGAGAAGAGGAAACTGAGGCACAGGAGGAAAACTTACTTGAATGTATCAAGCAGGGTCTTAAATGGGTAGGAGCTGGTGACAAAAAAATAACAAATGAATACTCCTGCTTCTAGGATGGAGGGGAGCTATCCAGCAGTTTGTCTTAATTCTTTTCACCATTCTTCTAGACTAGTGGATGATGACCTTAAGAAGACCATCAGTTAAGGCAAAATTGTCCCATACTTGCTGAGCATGATGGTACGTTTTTAAGAGATGCTGAATTCCAAGGCAGACCTGTGATTAGCATGCAAGAGTGTATTTACCCACCGTTGAGACCCTTCCAATAACTTTTGAGTGCTTGAGGGAGCACTATTAGCTGCTACCATAGCTGCCCTGATCACTGCTGCCACCTCTCCTGCATCCCCAGACATGGAGGGAAATGATTTGGCAAGGTCCACTGTTCCTGCAATCTCAGCATAGGCTACCGTGAAAGAAGTTTGAGTAAAGTCTTTTGCAAAGTAGACTTGCGCACTCAGTCCTTTGTTTTGCTCCTCAAGTTGTGTGTGTTTGCATCTCCTCAGCCTGCAGAGGACTAATATGGGAAGAAGTTTGCTGGAATCTGAAGTCCTGCAGTAAAAGAGGATGCCATGATCTTGATACCCCTATTAAGGGATCATGAAGGATACCATGAAGGAAAAAGCAGTAATGCACAAGTTTAAAAAACAGGCTGAAGACGAGCCTCTACCTCTTGGATGTGAGCAGTTTCTGCTGCTCTTGAATGTGTCCTAGAACTGAGTCAGTGTTACATACCTGGCAGTATTCTTTAATTTTTCAGTATCCAAGGGCATTTATAATGAAGACTTAATTATATTTTAATATCAATTTAAGGTGCAACAATATAGACTTTAGCCAGTCTCTACTGTGGAGTATAACACATCTATTGTTTTTCTAAACTATTTGTTATTGCAAATTAAACACATACTGAATACTAAGTCAAGGTAGTAAATGGACTTAAGCTCTCATTATGAGGAAACATAAACAATATTTACCAAGGTCTTCTCAAAATGAGTGCCCTTGAAACATCTAGATTGTAAATAGGAAAGAAAAAGTTAGGCATCTTTAAACTGGAATTCTAGCCAAAGAATTCAGACAACAAAACTTGTCCCTCTGGCTTAACAAACATCCCTATATATACAGAATATTAACTAGTAGAAATTAGTTCCACATCATTCAGACGCGCATAATAGAACATTGGATAATTCTTCATACGATTCATTTTCCACAGAGGCATCTTGCTGATGGCTTTTGAGGACCTAGGAAAGGCTCTTGACTTGTTAGAAATAGAATCTATATTGTAATCAACTGAAGAGGAAGCAGCAGAACAAATTGTAAGAACCACACAACCCATCTATGCTACTGAAGCTGTGATATTTAAGCTTGACAAGGAGAGTGAAGAGATAAAGTTGAGCATAGTTATACAAGGAGATACTATCTGTTTGAAACATCCTGCCTGGAGAAGAACTTGAAGTGATCAAAACTGCAGGATCAGATTGAAGTATTAAAATATCTTCCTCCCTTTTTAAAGCAGAAGATCAAAGGGCAAGAATTGGAACCTATTGAAGAAAATAGATCATATAAAATAGGGAAAAAGCAAGCTTCATATTAGTTAACGTGAAGGTTTTGACATCCTTGTACTGCCATAGTAAATGGAAAAGATTATGATCATGACACCAAAAATTAGTAGTTTAAGGACTGAGGAGGCAGGGTGAATGTAGTTGATTTTGACAAGGGAAAAATGTAATAAAACCACCAAGTCGAAAGATGCTTTGAAGACTCTGCAGAAGCTCAAGTAGAAATATACACTAGCCAAATTACAAGCACAAAGGATAAAGAGCGACTCAAAGATGTCTGGTGAAGAGCCAGGACATTTGTTAGCACTTAAGTGCTTTCTTCACTGTATTGTGTAAGCACAGAGAATCTGAGCGTGGCCCGATTTTGACTAGCAGTATATGTTTGCAACGTATGTACAAGACTGTTCTTGTCATCCGCCAGAAATGACCTGAGGGCTCATAAAACAGGTTTTAATCTAGGCTGGAAGAGCCATAATACTACAACTTGTACTTGCAATAAAAATTGGAACTCTTAACTAGTATGTCAAAAAGATCCTTACAGTGAGTTAAGAATTGTGTAATGCATGAAGAGAATGCGAATGCTTTGGCCCGATGCTAGGAACACAACAAGAGGTGAGATTTGTACATCAAAGGATTTTTTTTTTCCCCTCTCCCCTCCCTTCCCCATTGCCCCCCTCAGTAAATAGGAATAGGCTGGTTAGGCAAAATGACAGACTATTTTTTGACACTGCCTCTTTCTCCCCCTGGAATTTGAAAGTCATTGGAAGTCAAAGGTGCGTAACTCTCACCTTAACACCTTTTAAAAATAAATCTCAACTCTGATCTTCTTCACCTACCTTCTCTAACCAAAATGCTGCTACTAAAATCCTCCACTTCCTTTGTTCTCAGCACATAATCCCCATTTCCAATATGTACCCTGATTTAAAAAATAGTGACTAATATCTTTTTGATCTCAGTAACTGTTTCTGTAATGCTTTTTTTTGTTTGTTTCCTTATTTGTTCTGTGATTCCCATGTAGCCTTGTGTCTCTATTTACAGAACATCGAACTAAACTCCCGTTTTATTAATTATTATTTAGCTTTTAGCTCTCTTTTTATTGATGCAGGACCCTGGGGTCCCAATAAGAGGATCTCCTTTTGTGATTTAAACATTATAAAATCAATGGGAAGAGCTGTTCCTCGAAGTCTGCTAGACTTCAAGCTTCATGTTAAGTTCACCCTTAGCGAACATAAGACTAAATCTACTAAAATTAAAATGACTAGACAGGTATGTGATTTGAACTGTGCTTCTGGTTGCTTATTTTCACACTTAGCTGCACCAAAATAGCTGCACCGTGAAAGTCACTGTTAAGTGTATGCAATATAGCATATTTACTACTGTATTGCAAAGGACCAACTGTGGTGTTATATTTATCTTAATTCAGGAAAGCACTTAAGCACATGTGTAAAACACTATTCAAGTGCACACTTGCTTAAATGCATGTAAACACATGTATAACTTCAAGTACATACCCAAATCCTGTTAGCTTTCAGTTAAATCAATGGGACCGTATACCTGTACTTAAAGAGGTGTGTGGGGGTTCTTAAATGCTCTCCTCAGTAGGGTTGAATCTGAGAAGCTTGTCTGAAATGCTTTAATTGATATCTCACCTGACATGTTAGCCTTTATAGGCTGGGAGCCAGTCCTGAGCCAGCAACTTGATCAGATTATAAAAGATGAATTGATTGCTTCTGTTTGGGAGAGGAAACCACAATGGTCTTCCACTTGTTCATTTAAGATAAATTAGATGATGGGCTGGGGAATCTCTGGTACCACCTGTACCAATGGTGACATGTTTGGTGATACACTGCTATAATGAACATAAAGTAACTGAAACTTGGTGAGGCTGCAGCTGGAGTACTGCGTCCAGTTTTGGGCTCCTCTGCATCCTTTTTGAATTGTGGAGCTTGAGAGGGTGCAGAGGAGAGCCATGCACATGATCAGAGGTCAGGAGAACAGACCTTATGATGAAAGGCTGAGAGCCATGGGGCTATTCAGCATGGAAAAGTGCAGGCTCAGGGGTGATCTGGTGGCTACCTATAAGTTTATCGGGGGTGCGCATCAGGATTTGGGGGAACGTCTGTTTACCAGAGCCCCCCAAGGGATGACAAGATCGAACGGTCACAAACTCCACTGTGACCAATTCAGGCTGGGCATAAGAAAGAACTTTGTCACTGTCCGATCCCCCAAGGTTTGGAATAGACTGCTGCCGGAGGCGGTTCAAGCACCCACTTTGGATGCCTTCAAGATGCATTTGGATGCTTATCTTGCTGGGATCCTGGGACCTCTGCTGACTTCCTGCTGCTGGGGCAGGCAGCTGGACTTGATCCTCCGGGGTTCCTTCCAGCCCAAATGTCTAAGAAATCTAGGAAACTGTTGTCCAGGAGAAGAAACTCAAGGGGAAAGCCAAGTTCATCATGTCACCCTGTGCCTGGCATTTGCCATTTGAATACCCAATGTTCAGGAAAAAATTGCCACCTTTTCAAAGACTGATTCAAAAAAGGTGTTATTATCTCCTCTCAAGGTGCAGACCATCACTATCTCAGAATACCTGACATGCTTCTGGGAATGATTTGGAAAGTTATTCTATTGTTTTAGGTGTCATTAGAGAGCACCTTCAGAAACGCAGTCTTCTTTTTGGAACCCTTTATTTCTGTCTCCTTCAGATGACTTTCTAGCATTAGTCAGTACCTCAGACGCAGGAGAAATGATAAAACTATGCTGTGTTCTGAGCTTTCTCCCTCGTTTTCCCCCTATTGATATAAAAATATTTTGGCTCCTCTAGAAATGGTTCTTTAGCACCGTTTAGTCGAGATGGGAATTCTAGAAGTAGGGGCTGGATGAATGGACAGTATGGTAGATAGAAAACTGGCTGTAGCATCAGGCTCAGAGAGTAGTAATCAATGGCTCAATGTCTAGTTGGCAGATGATTATCAAATGAGGTGCTCCAGGGGTCAGTCCGGGGGGTGGTTTCGCTCAATGTCTTCATCAGCAACCTGGAAGATAGCATAGAGCACACCCTCACAAGTATGCAGATGACACCAAGCTGGGGGGAGAAGTAGATACACTGGAGGGTTGGGCTAGGATTCAGAGTGACCTAGACAAATTGGAGGATTGGGCCAAAAGGAATTTCATGAGTTTGACAAGGACAAGTGCAAAGTCCTACACTTAAGATGGAGCAATCCCATGCACTGGTACAGGCTGGGGGCTGACTGGCTGGGCAGCAGCTCTGCAAAAAAGGACCTGGTGGTTACAGTAGACAATAAGCTGAATATAAGCCAGCAGTGTGCCCTTGTTGCCAAGAAGGCTAATGGCATGTATTGGTAGGTGCGCTGTATTGGTAGGTGTGTTGCCAGTAGATCAAAAGAAGTGATTATTCCCCTCTACTGAGCCCTGGTGAGGCCACATCTGGAGTACTGTGTTCAGTTTCGGGCCCCCCACTACAGAAAGGATGTGGGTAAATTGGGGAGAGTCCAGGGGAGAGTGACAAAAAAGTAGTGGGGCTGGGGGATGTGATTTATGAGGAAAGACTAAGGGGACTGGGTTTATTTAGTCTAGAGGAGAGGAGATGGAGAGGGGACTTAGTAGCAGCCTTTAGCTACCTAAATGGGGGTTCAAAAGAGGATGGAGCTGGACTGTTCTCAGTGGTGGCAGATGACAGAACAAGGAGCAATGGTCTCGAGTTGCAGCAAGGGAAGTTCAGGTTAGATGTTAGGAGGAATTTTCTCACCAGGAAGGTAGGAAAACACTGGAACAGGTTATCCAGAGAAGTGGTGGAAACTCCATCCTTGGAGGTTTTCAAAACCTAGCTAGACAGCTTTGGCTGGGCTGATATAGTTGGGGCTGGTCTTGCTTTGAGCAGGGGATTGGACTAGATGACCTCCCGAGATCCCTTCCAACCCTAACTTTCTATGATTCTATAATTGAATTTGCCAGTATCCTTTTTAAAGCACATCCTGCTGCTTTTATTTTTGTGAACTGAGCTTCTGTAGGTACAATAATGCCAGATGTAAGGATTATATTTTAAGGAGGGGACAAAGGAGGGACTTGACAATTACCATCCTGTTTTCTCTACAATTTAGTGTCCTCCTCCTCTTTCTATCTTCATACTTCAGATGCCTAATGAGACTTCCATTCTGCTTGGATCTAGGCATTTAACTGTGGTGTCTTGACTACTTTCATTAGGTTTTATAGCATGCAGTTACGAGTTTTGTCATTGCTGTGCTTCCTTTTGCTATGTGTTTTATGGGAGATCTTGCAGGCAACTTCCTAGAGCAACAGTAATGCTGGAGCAACACTTGAGATTGGTATTCTTGAAAAATACATAGCTTTTGAAGTTATACACACATTGATGCAGGACCTTTGATTTCTGTTAACACTCTTCTGCTGTTTGCAGTGGAGCCATGCCAATTCCAGTGCAGGCCCTCTGTTTCCATTCTCTCTTCCCCTCTCTGGACAAAAAGAATGAATTTCCATTTATGCATTTACAATACTAAACTTAACTGCTTTAAACGTAATTTTCAGGATCCTGAGGAGGAAAATTTCAGATATGAAGCAAGCAATTGGGAGCAAGTTAATTCTTACAACAGTTTAATATTGTTACCATGCAATAAAAAAATCAAAACGATTAGTAGCAAAGAACTCTGATTCCAGTTCTCATACAGATAGCAAAAAATCCTATTAACTTCAAAAGGGATTGGATGTGGCCCAAAAATGGGGTCAAATGCATTGGGAAGCTGGGTCTCAAAGGCCACATTCTACACAATAATCTTTAGGCGTTTTAGTTCATACAAATTCTGCATTGGCAAGGACAAGTGGGAGATTAAACATGTAGACCGGATGGTTGTGATTGCATGTGGGGCTCATGCACCTTGTTTAAGCAAAGTGCTGATATTTTGTTTCTACAAAGCTTTTTTTCCAAAAGTTTCCATTAAGTGTAAATAGCTTCTTAATATCCAAGTACCATTGTAGTATTAGCTTTCTAGTTGCTATGGTGAGATTCCAATCTACCTCAACAGACTCTATCTTACCCATTGGACAAAATCTTATTTCTTTGAATTGAGTTCTGCACTTGTCATGAAAGTCTCCCTCATCCCTGCTATCCTCAGAAGTAGACCCCATCACGCTTACAAATCTGAAGTTGCAACTAAACTGACCCTTTGCTACACAGAACAGAGCTTAAGACCTCATGAAGATGTACAGGTCTTGACTAAGCTGGATTTTCTTCTTGCCCTTTGTAGTAACAGAAGAAAGAGAACAGCAATATCCACTAGTAAGGGAAGTAATCTTGGTCTCTGTATAAATCTAGTTTGAGCCTGACCAGGAATATCTCTGCCCTTCTGAGAGCTTGGCATCTACAAGCATTTAAGTGTACCAAGACTTGGCCCATAATACTTGAGTTGGAAGAATACATAATGGATACCTACCATGCATGGGTGGATCCAGGATGATGGCGATGAGGGGTTTTGAGTATAGTCCCTTATTGTGATTGTGGATGCCAGTGATGAGCTCACTGGCATCCACACCCTGGCTGCTTGAAAGTCCCTGCTCTCAAGCAGCTCCAGAGCCTGTTGCTGTTTGCTCTTCTCCTGTCCTCTCCCCTGCTGCTGAATTTCGGGGAGAGGGAGCAGTGGCTCAGAACCAATACTCAACCCCTACTTTCCTGCAAGAGCTGGATGTTGCCCCCCCTTGTACTCTCTCCTCCTTTCCCTTGCTGCTGAATTTGTGGAGGAGGGATTAGAGAACAGCAGCAGGCTCTGGAGCTGCTTGAAAGCAGAGACTCCAGCAGGAGCTCCACTGGTGTGTTGGAGAGCTCTGAGAGCTGACCGTGTACAGCACACAGCCCACGCGGGGCATGACCATACCACGGCACCCCCTCTGGATCTGCCCCTAATGCAACACGAATCGAGTATTTCAGTGGGACAAGAAGTGCTCAACCTCTAGTAGTGATAGAGAGAATCTTTTTCAAGACTGTGAGCATCCATCATCTGTACCAGTACACTAAGCTAGCAAAGCACTCCAGTAGCAATTCTGTACCTCTCCATGCTCCCCCCCACACACAACACCCCTCAGTTTTGGCTGGTATAACTTACTCTAATTCTGCTGTACCGGCTATTTTAGCGTTTTGGTTGTAGAACTGCATCTGTCCTAGGGCTTTGGCCAGCATGACTGTCAGTCGCATCGCATCTCACCACACCCTGACCGACATGTCGATGCTCACAGAAGTTTATAATGTAGATCTGTCCTTGAACTTGGATAACATAACAGCATGTAGTTAATGGAAGGAAGATTACAGCTTTCACCCATGAGAAGGAATTAGTTTTTAATTATTAGGTCTGCCTTTTACGCTTGAGGTCAGTGATGTTAGAAAATGAAGCAGCCCAGAGACCAGCTAGGAATTTTGGTTGTCTCTTGTGCTTGAATTTTATCCATCTGTAAGAACGGAGATAATATTAATCCACCTTTTGAAAAGTGCTTTGATCTTTTCAGATAATACTTTGCTTTATATAGGTCTTTTCATTAAGACTGGTATTCTTTCCCATGTGGAAATAGTTTAAATTCTCTCTTATTCCCACAAGTGAACTTAGTGTCTAGAAGAGGTACAGGATTCTAGCACTAGAAGAAGTCTATTTTTCTATAAATCAAGGATAAGCAAGAGTAGCCTCAGCTGCTATACAACAGCACCACCATAGGTTCAGCCTGAATTTGCAGGGACTACTGCTTGCAGTGATTTATTTCAGATTCCGTGCTGATTTAAGAACTGTCAGTCTTAAGGACTGGAGTAGATCTGAACGACCGAGGGAAGTTTTGTTAGGGGCACCAGTAGGAAGCAAATACAAACCAATAGCTATTGGGGGTTCTGACTGTTTACACGGCCATCAAAGGAACTCTATGAAAATTTAGACCGACTTTCTGCATAGCATGGGGCATAGGACTTCCCTGAATAAATGCTACTGCAGTTCCGGTACCTGTGGCTAAGCTACAGCTTATTTTTTAGAAAAATATCTATGCCTTTATTGTAAAGATTCTGGCGATGGAGAATCTTCCACAACCTGTGGTGAGTTCTAATAGATAATCGCTTACAAATTACTGTGCTGTTTTGAATCTATTGAGCTATTGATTTTTGGGTTTTCTTGTCAGTCTTCTATCCCAACTGTCTGCATATATGGTTATGGACTGATCGAGCCATCTCTTAATCTTCTCTTTGATGAGCAAAATAGATTGAGATATTTTTAATCTCTCACTTTGTTTTTCAGTCATGCAATCATTCTCATGGCTCTTCATTGAAACCTCTGTAACTTATCAGCATCCTTTTTGAAATGTAGACAGAGAATACCAATAACTGTTGCACCACCTGTAAATACATGCATATTATGACTTTGTCTCTTACGTGACATAGGGTTTGCATTAGCCTTTGGATACAGCATGACACTGGGAGCTCGTGTTCAACTGGTTAGTCACCAGGACACCTTCAGGACTCTGGATTAGTCTTGGAATTGCTTCATTTAGTCCCCACTGTACTGTATAATCTCAGATCTCCGTTCTTAGATGTATGACCTTGCATTTTGGCCATACTGAAATGCATCTTGTTTCATTGCCCCCAGCTTGCCGATTTTTGTCAGACTTCTGTATTCGTGATTTGTTTAGTACTCTCCCAACTTTTGTGTTTGTGTGTCTCAAGAGGGGGAGACAGAGAGGCTGGGCAAGTAGTAAACAAATTATTATTTTATCAGTAACAATATGATGTTCTTTCAGGTCAGCAGTAACAGTACTAAGTACAATTGAGCTAATCTCTTCTGGAGCCCACTAGAAATGTACCTTCTTGGTGGTAATTCCCAATTTATAAGTGAGACCTATCAGTTGGCCAGTTGTATTTGTCCCATGCTGAAATGTATAGGATTCTAATTTCTTAGTCAAAGTATTATACCTTGCCAACTACTTTAGAGAAGCTTTATTAATACTATTACATTTATCAACCTCACATTCTCTTA
>JAGPOW010001167.1:14173933-14195116 GCA_030014935.1 Caiman crocodilus
TTTATGGGAAATAATTGTATATACACAGGGGGTTTTGGGTGAGGCTTTTTTTTTACGTTGACAGAAACAGGGCTGTAAAAAGTAAAAACAAAAAAAAAACAACAACCACCCCCCCCCCCCCCCCGCAAAAAACCCCAAACCCCTATTTGGGTTGGTCTAATAAAAGATATCAAATTCACCCAAGGAATCTTGTCTGCCTATGTCCTTAGACCAACACGGCTACAACCTAAACCCCTTTAAAATATTTGCCACTTATGCATGCTATATGCTAACCCTATTTTATAGCTGTGGTTAGCTTCAAGTCAGTATATTACATGACTTTGAAAAGTTAAGAAGTCAGATGTATTGATTGGTTGGATCTGGTTACTTCAGGAAGTGGATTATCATTTAGTAGGACAAGACTTTTACCCAGAGGGGAAAATAATGTGGTCTTGACTGAGCAAAATCAGCCGTTGAGGCAGGTTTCATTGTCTGGCATGATGCTGTTGCATTCTGACAGCGCATAGCTGTAGAGCTGATAAAGGCACTGGCTCCACCGAATTCTCCTACTTGATTAAACGCAGCCTTGCTAACTCTTTAGAAAACTTGTATTTATTGTTTTCTTTGCAGGCTAGGCTTCTAGAGATTTACTGAGGGAGGAAGAGTGATTGCTTCTATTCACCCTTATATCCTGCATATGAGGAGCCAGTGGTATTATGCTCTAATTGCTAATAGCTTATTAGAATTCTTGTTATATCCTTTGTCCCTAATCCTGTCAACTGCTGTATGCAGGTGGAATCCCCTGTGCCTGAGCTGAGAAGTTGGGAGGATCAAGGCTGTGGTGATGAAGGCTTTATTTTTAAGGGGATTTTTTTGTTATGTCAGAGATGAACTTTTTAAAATTTTCCTGTGGATTTTCTGTTCCTGAAAGGTAACAAATTTAACAGTGCTGGAGAACTACATCTTCTAATGCCAACCCATAGAGCAGAGTAGATGGGATGGACAGTGTTATGCCCTGAGCAGCTGCAGGCAGCTGCACGTTGTTTTTGTGGCCCAGCTCCTCCACCCCCTTTCCAAACCCCCCCTCCACCCCCAAAACCAAAAAATAACACCCCCCCCCAGCCCATTGCTGGGGTCTGGTGCTCTGCTTGCCCTCCTTTTAGTTTCACTGCTGAGGTAGAGTGGTTTATCATGGGGCCCTCAATTCTGAACCAGTGATGCAGACACTGTTAAGTAGTAGGATCTAAGCAGCTACCCTGAAGAGGTAAGAACGGTCGTTCACTTTGCACAGCCCACTTAATTCTAGACCTCTCTTCTGAGGCTGCCAGTTACAGCAGTGATGATGGTAATATTTAAGCAGATCCTTTTTCACTGGGAGCTGAATGAAAGGTGTATTCACACTTCAATTAGGTTATTATCACACAATCATCAGATGGCTGTACTCTTCAGTTATTTCTGACCTGGTTTAGATTTAAGGTGGTAAGTTTGAGTGAATCAGAGCTCTTTATGATGAGTCGAGA
This sequence comes from Caiman crocodilus, assembly GCA_030014935.1. Taxonomy (NCBI): domain Eukaryota; kingdom Metazoa; phylum Chordata; order Crocodylia; family Alligatoridae; genus Caiman; species Caiman crocodilus. Next base: position 14,175,433 of record JAGPOW010001167.1, read on the forward strand.
TAAATACTATGTCTGATATTTTATTTATGTTAATGTTGCCTTGCAGAGTTGCAGCAAGTAGTCTTCTTGCAGGTAAATGGCTAATCTCAGCCTCAGTCCTACATATTTTTCTTTCTTCTGTTGGAATTGCTTAGGAAATGTGATGGCTTCTGTGAATACTTACAGACATCACAACAGGAGATATAGTCTTCTCTACATGAAAATAAGATGAATATGAACAGATCTTGTATTTTAGCTTTTTAGTGCTAGTTTGATTTAAGTCACCCAAAGTTTGTATCTGAGGCGAAAAGTGTAATCGTGGTTTAGCTTCCAATAGTTTGTTTCCTCAGTGCTGGATTTTGATAATTCATGTTCTGGGTTTTTTTTTCCCCTCTCCCAATATTTTAGTTTATAACAAGGCTCAAATAAACCCAATGGATCAGTGACAAGAGAAAAGTTGTGTTAGGAGGCTTCTCACTCCCCACGTGTACATTGATTTGTGGGTTTGCCTTATGGACCAAGTCAAGTTGCTGCTACCAAACATCCTTGTGTTTTGATAGTAGTTACTGCCTTTATAGGCAAGGCAGGTAGGAAAGAGAAAGGAACCTTTAATTCCTCTTCAGGATGTATGCATCTAACTCAGAGAGAGAGAGCAAGCAGTGTTGAAAGTAAATTAATTATTCCTCCTGTGCCATTTTGAGTGTAGTGTGAAGGCTATATTGTAAAGATTGTCTTCCTTGTATTATGGTACACAGCCTAGTTTGTTCTGTAAACTCAGCGAGTATTGAATGCTTGTTTATGACTGTGTAACACTTAGCTCCATGCCAGGACATGATAGATGCTGTGCCTTTTGTATCTGAATATAGAAGACTATTAGTTTTCCTTCATTAATCTAGTCAGGCTGAAAGCTCAAGAAATTCAATAACACAGACTTGGAAAATAAGAAAGATAGAAAAAGCAACTACAGAATGAACTAGCCACATTTAAAAGCCAAATGTAATAAAGAATCCTGTTAAAAGTTCCCTCCTCTCTTGGGTAGGTTTGATCACTTGTTTTGAAAAGGGTATGATTAATCTAGTGTTTAGAGAACAGGTTTGGGCTCAGAAATCCTTAGTATTTTTCCTGGTTCTGACACAGACTTGCTGTATGACCTTGGGTAAGGCACTTGGCCTGCAAGTATATTCCATTCAGATCTCTCTATAATGAGGAACTAATTTCTTTCAAAAGGTTATTAAGCTTAAAATGTATTACACGCATCATAATCCTTATACAATGTTGTAGTGCAAAGTTTTGTAGTGCAGAAGAACGCAACTGCATGTGTTTGAAAGGCTGAAAGTCAAAATATGACTCAGAAACAGAGACCAGTTCTTAAAATGGAGGTCTCGAAATATACTTTTTTTCAGGGCATTTGGTAATATTGATAATACTTATCCCTTATGAATCAGAACCATGCTACGATAACACATTTGTGTGCAAAAAAAACCAGTGTGCTGAATAAACAGCTTTGAAAATTGACTTTGGTTTTAAAAGATGGCCTCAAACTATACCAAATTTTAGTAACTTCACTGTCGCATCAAATGCACCCAAGAGCCAGGTATAGAAGAGAGTTCTGTGCAATGAAACTTTTTGCCTTTTTTCAGGTTTGTTTTGCTCTTCAAAAGGATGCCAATAACAGGGTGTCACATCTACCAGGGAACTCCACAATAACAATTGCACAGGGAGTCAAGTGAGTTCTCAAAAAAAATATTGATTGTGTTTTTTGTTTCCTTTTTTTAAGCTTGTAAACAGCCAAGTCAGCATTAAACACAAAAAAGGAGAGAAGAAAAGTTTTCAGGGCATGCCCAAGTTTTGGTGGGAAGCTGTGGTATCTGAGTCATGATTCAGTGCATACTGGGTTGCAACATCAGATCTTAATCATGGGCTCTGAAAAGAAAGTAAATCATAGCTTTCCCTGAAAGCCTTCCTTTGGCTATTTCCATTAATGTCTTGATTTCATTCTGACATCAATACTTTGGTATGTACATAATACCATGAAATAATTTTGGTGCATTACATAAAATGCCATTATGTGTATGTGTTCATTGCATTGTGGTGATGTTTGGACACGATATAAAGATGTCGCATCATGTTATTACATTAATATTACAATGTAATGTAGCAGCAGGACATTTTTGTCCACATAACTGCTACACCATTAGATTATTGCTTTTGTTGTTAATGTATATTCTATTCTATCCAGAAAGGCTCAGAGCAGTTTACGCTAAATGACAAATAACAGTACATTTTCTAAATGACAACCCAAAAATAGAAAATGCCACCCCACCCACTCCTGCTTCCTTGCATGTCACCCTTAAAAGCAAACCTTTTGCTAAATCTCAGCCCCCATTCACATTTTCATATAAGTAACTTCTTCTAATTACCCACCCTCTATGCCAGATATCACTCGAGAGAGAGAAATTCAGGAATTGAAAATTGAATACAGGAAGGATTAACTGAGGGTTACAATTTAGTATTCATAATAGTATCTTTAGGAACCTTACACTTATCCTGAGAGAGTTGCTTGAGAGATGTTCACAGGTTGTAAAATTGTTTATGGGACTGTCATCACATCATCGGATTGCATCAAGGTGATTACCTCCGAATGCAGTTATCACATTAAATTTAATCCTCCAACTGATGCAAGATCACTATGATGTGATGACAAATCCAGAAAACGGCAGCTCTGCTTTTAGTGTCTCAAGGTAAAGTTATTATAAGGTGATACAATGAATACAAACAAATGAGAGAAGAAACATGCAGTACCCAATTTAAAAATGATAATAAAGAAAGGAGCATAACAGTGTTCATTTAGCATCTAATTATTATTTGCATAAAACAAATACGTGAGGCAACTTCTTTTTTATGTAATATTGCCTAAAAGCCACAGTCAAGTTCAGGTTCAATTGTCCAGTGACTGACAAATACAGGTCTGAAAGATGGCTCCTGGCCTAAAGAGTTTATAATCTAATTTACTAATATGTGACAAAAGCCATGGATGAAACGAGCTGAAGTAGCGGAGGAGGGTAAAAAAACCCAACCCCCTAAAATGCATTAATGGATGTCGGCTATGCACGCAGATTAAGTCAATTTGTAAAGGTACACATAATGGCTGAATGAAATGCGCACTAGAAGCTCCCGGTCTCTGAGGGTCCTTCAGCCTGGTAAATGCAGCTTAGCAATGGGAGCGATGGAGCAATAGGAAACAAAGTCCCAGACCAGTAAAACTAGGGGCCACCTCCTGAAATTAGGAGGACGTGGGCTTAAAACGAGCAAGAAAAAGTTCTTTTTCTAAGCAATGCGTAGTTAATGTTGCCTTTATCGCTTCCTGTGCCAAGGTAGTTAACCTTGCCCCAAAGAGGAGGTAGAGGCTGGTAGTACAGGGCCAGGTTCAAAAAGATGAGCGATGTAGTCAAACCTGTTGCACTATAGAGTTGGAGACGTTCCCTCTGGAATCGCTAATAATGATGGAGCTGGTGGAGGATAATAGCCAAGGGCCAGACCGCTGTAGATGTATCCAATTCAATAGTCTTCCTCTACTACCTACCTTTGCCACTACCGCGGTGGGTACATTTGGGGGGAAACAGGTATCCACAGCGATGGCGCGTGGGGTGAGGCACCGCCTCTGAACCAGAACTCCCACCCTACAAAGCCGGAGGCGGGAGAGGAGCAGGGGCCCGGCCCGGCCCTGCTCACTACCCCAGGCAGCGCCCTGCGGGCTGGGGCAGCTCACGGGCCGCCCCTACAGGCAGCAGCAGGCCCTGGTGGGCACCGCCCCGCAGGACTATAAGGAGTCCCGCCTCCGCCCTTCTGCCATTGGCCCATTCCCTCAGGGCGTATCCCGCCCGGCGCCCTATTGGCTGGCTTTGCCCACGAATGGGCCCATCGCGCGCCAGGCGGGAGGCGACTGACAGGCGCGAGCAGCGCCGCCATTGGTTCCGTATGCGGCGAGTCCCACCCGCGGCAGCAGGAGCCGCTCGGAGCAGGCGTTTAAAGATGGCGGCGGCAGCGGCGGCCTGGGGGAGGCGGTTCCCGTGAGGACCCAGCGGCGGCATCGGCGGCGCCCCCTGCCCCTCGGCCCGGGGATGGCCCAGGTGGGTGCGCCGAGCGCGAGCGAGCGGCCTGCCCGAGGCACCCCCCGAGGCACTGCGGGGTGTGGGCCCGTGTGCTCCGCCCTGCTGTTCCCTCGCCCGGGCCCGGCTCCCGCTTCTCTCCGGGCTGTGGTCACGCAGGCCCCTCCAGATCCTCTCTTCCCCCTCCGGAAACTGCTCCCGTTTCGCTGCATGGAGAGGTTTTCCCTGCCGCCCTTCCCGGCCCGCCCCCCCCAGTCGTGGGGCTAACGGGATTTTTCACCGGATCCACCCGCAGTCGTGTTGCCCTTGGCCGTCCCCGCTCTTTCCTTTCCCCTACCAGCCCCGGAGCCCTCCGTCCCCGCTGGAAAACGAGCGAGTCTCGTACGTGGTCCAATAACGGCCTTTGCCGCCCGGCTTCTGTCGCAGCGTGATGACGTCACGGACATGTCCGGCCAACGCGCTCTGTGGCCCCTTTTTGCCAGTGCGAGCAGCGGGCCCGGGTCCTGCTGCCCTGTGGTGGAGACCGGGACAGACAGTGCTGTGAGGATCGTCCCCTCCCAAAGGGGCAGCTGGGGGTCCGCTCTGATTCGGCCTCCGACCCCTAGACATGTAACGGGCTACAGACCTAGTCTTTTTTTTAAGCAGAAAATATGCTGAAAAAAATCATTTTTCATCTATTCCTCTCAAAAAGGCAAGTCTGGAGTGTGCAGGTATCCTGGTTATAGCTGTCTCGGTCTGGAGGAAAAGACAATCGGGGCTCGTAGTAGAGATGATATCTCTTATTAGACCTGCAAGATGGAGTACAGGCTTTCATTTTTAAAAAGTTTTATTTCGCTCTCTTCCCGTGAGCACAAGGTGGGGCCGCGCGGTCTTTTGGCTCCGACTTGCATTCTTTGTGGTCAGGTTTCTTATGTTTTTAGAGACGTCCCAGCAACTTCGCGTTCTGCGTTTTTGTCGTCCTCCCCTTGGTAATTGCTGCGGGTATGTCTCTCTGTAGGGCGGTGCCTTCAGGTAGACTTTGGCTGATGGGGAGGACGTGAAGATAGTGGAGAATAAGGAATACGTTGTGGAAGGCATGTGGTCTGTAGGATTTGTACTGTGGGGCTGGTTTGTTTGTTTTTTTTTCCCCCTAAAGATCGACTGCAAAGAGGTCCAAAATTTCATTTTAAAAAGTAGCTTTCTGAAGCAAGGGATAAAGGTCTGGTAGAGTCCTAATCTGAATAGTTACAAGACAGGGTTGAAATTGTTTTTGGCCGCTTGTATATTTAGGGCAGTTTCAAACAAGGAACTTATTTTCTGAAGGTTAAAATGTCAGTAGCTGTGAAGGAAAACTGATATGGTTCTCCTGGACTCTGGTAGCTTCAAAATGTCAGCAGGTGCTGTTTGTTTGTTATATTATTTCAGTTGACTGGGTTTCACACCATAAAGACTAGATGGACCAGAAAGTGCAGGTCGTGCCGTAAGTGCTTACTGTGGTTATTTCATTGTTGTGGTGCAGATACTGAGGCAGACCTGAAAAGGAATTATTCTTCACAGTAATGCCTTTTTATGAATTAAAACTTGCTTGTGCACACAACTAGTTTTGTTGTAGCCTCGTGGATATTTGTAGCTGTGTCATTCATCTGTTGAATTTGGTTGTGCAATTGCTGTTTACTTACTCTTTGTGAAGGGATTCTCTTCAGGGCTCAGGTAAATCTGCACGTTGGGGGTCTGATTTGGGGGCTTCTCTTTCTTGTACAGTCTTCAGAAGAGACGGCCCTGTCCTCCAGTTTCTGTTTTACCTTATCTGACTTACTGGTTTCAGGATAAGACATTTTTCTCTCCTCTTACCCTCAGTTATTCTCTTGGTAAAGATAATCCAGAGTGTTGCTTTTGATAGGACCCCTACATGGTGTCACTCATAGCTTATTTGGGCGACAAACAATTTATTTTGCCTTTTATATGGTGATCTGAATCTCTCTTCTTCAGAGGATGTGCTCCAAAAGAAGGTGAACTTAAATTAAAAGCCTTGTGTATTGTGAAGCCCTTGCTGTATTTCTAACTAATGTTCTATCATGTTTTCCTGTAGCGAGAGTGAATTCCTTTTCCTGAATGCTGCCCTTCCAGAGGGAGGTCTGGCAGTCTCATTCAGTTCATTCAGCAGAATTCTGCATCTTGGTGATTGACAGAACACCTAGCTACACACTCATATTCTTTCCAGTTCATTCAAAATAGCTTCTGTTTATTAATCTGGGTGTCAAAATATGCTTTGCTTCCATCTGACAACAGTTCCATAGTGTTTTCTACTGAACTTTAATCACCTTTATGTAGATTTGGTTAGTATGGTCCTGTTGGGGAAAGAAGTAAGGTTAAGAAGTCAGGGAATCTTTCTGGAATCTAGAGGGTGACGGACAAGAACTTCCTTTTTCTCTGCAAGAATTTCTCTTGGCAAAAAGGTTGGGTGCCACTGATTCAGTCTGTTTTTCGTTCTGTCCTTTATTGGACAAGAAAGGGGTTTTCAGAAAAGCTGTATTCCACAGAACTTCAAATGTGTAGGGCTTCTTGTCATGTACAAGCTTTTTGTTGGGCATATTGAAAAAATAGGGGGCTGGATCACCTAATGTGATAAACTTCTTAGTGTCTTTTATAATGGGATGGGTGAACCCTTAAAAGCTCCTTGAGGGGCCAAGCGACAGGTGTTCCTCTCTCCAGAAGCAAAATAGATTCGCATCCAGAGAAGATGGAATTATTTTAGAACAGGTAATAGAGATTTTTTTTGCTTTGTGCATCTCATAGGGCTTCATTCTGACGCTGTATATTTCAGTTTCCATTAATTAAGTCATATTTGTGGCTTAGCTGAAAAGTTACACAAGGTTTGTTTCCTACATGTCTTACAATTTTTTTCATCTATCATCAGAGGGATGGAAGGGATGGAAGTGTTGTAAATGTTGACTGTTTTAACCAGCTGTTTGTGGGTACTGCTGTTGCAGTTCATACAAGGCATGTTAGAAAATTCTGATTGGTTTCTCTAAGTCTCCTTATGACAGCCCAGATATCTTGCCCTCTTTTCTCCAAATGTTGAGGGCTGGCTTTAGAAACTAAGTTTATTCTTCTGAAATGGGTATAATTTCTCTACTGCCTGGGAACTTTTTGAGTGGAGCGAATTCATCTAGCCAACTCCCTCTTTAAGCAGAGTAACACTGCTTTATTCCCAACTGGTAGGAGGACTTGCACTCAGTTTGGGGTGGCACAGAGGGACTTGGAGAGACCAAAATCACCAGGTAAGAAAGAGTGTCCTCTTCTGTTTGTTGGGTGCTTGTGGTCCTGCACAGCCAATTAAAATGTTAAAAACAATTGGAATTGTACAGAAAGCAAAATAATAGTGGGTGTACTTGATGTAACAGTTGTAACATTACATAGAGTAGCTTGAATGCGTGTGCCAGCCCAAAGTGCTGGTAATACTTCAATTTGTGGATGCTATTCAAAATAATAACAATGATTGCAAGACTTCATTTTAACACTAGATATAGATTTTGTCTGCCATGTGTAAGAAATTCAAGAGATTTGTGCTAATGGTATAATATCACACATTGCTAGCATTTCCCACCTCTCGCCCATTCTTCCCCTTTCCCACCTCCCTCACCCCCGCTTTCAGAAATAACTTCTTTTGACTTTCTAGTAGTTGGTAATTTTTTTTGCTACTGTTACATGACAAATAAGTTCATGTTGTTAGTCTGCCCACCAGAAGATTATAATGAATTTAATTCTGAAGAGAATAATCTAGTGCAGTGTTTCTCAACCCATGAGTCCCAATCCAAAAGTGGATTGCAAGAAGATTTCAGAGAGTTGCAAGCCACAGGTTGAGAAATACTGACCCCAGGAAAGCACCAAGACTGTGGCAGGGCAGAGTGGCTGGAGGAAGGGGGTGGGGGAGAGCTGCGAGGCTGGGCTGGGTGCTTGTAGGGATGGGGCAGCTGGGAGACCATGCTCAGGGGGCAGAACAGGTTGTGACCAGGCGGCTTGCTTAGCGCTGCAGCTCCAGCCCATAGGCTGCCACAGGCCTCCCCTCCTCCCTTCAGCTTGCTTCTCTGCCACTGACTAGAGCTAGAGCAGCTACTGCTCACTGGCTTCAGGACAGGGGCAGCTGGGGGCCTCTCTGCCAGAGCTGGGAAGTGGTGGAGGGAAGGGGAGGTACAGGTCAAGAATGAGGGGCACTGGCAGGGCTGGGGATACAAGGGTGGTGGGTCGGGAGTGAGAGACACCAGCATGGCCTGGAGTGGGGGCAGAAGGGAACTGGGGACTGTAGGTCATGCACCAACAGGGTTGGAGAGGGTGGTGGGGGCAGAGTTGGGACAGATCGTGAATCTTTGCAAATGGAATCCAGTAGGAAAAAGGCTGAGAATCGCTGATCTAATATACCTTTTAAAACCTGCTTTTACACTGCAACCTAATGTAGAGCATGAAAACAGAGTGGTGTTTATCCTTTAAATTAGGAGATTTAAAACAACTAACCAACCTGTTTTTGTCTCTTTTTAAAAACAATGAGCACATACCAGTAGTTGCCAAGTGGTGTTACTGGAGTTAAGCTGATGCCCAAAGCATTAGTGAAAGTCATTGTATTTGGGCATAACTCAAAATAAAAAGATACTTCTGCTATGGTAGAAAAAATCTCTCTCCATGCTGGTAAGAATATTACAGTTGGTTGGGGCTTCACACAGAAATGTGTCCTTTCCAGCAAAACCTTGAAAAGACTTTGTTACCTCTGATGGATGGGACACTTGGCTTTCTGGGCTTTTCTGTGACAAATACCTTTTTCTTTTTGTAGGTTGAAAGAAGAAAAGGAGACCTTCTTGTCCAGTGAAGATGCTGTCTACTTAGTCTTCAGCTATTTAAGCTGAATGCATTGTGATTTCCAATAATTGAGACAGTGATTCTGAAAGCTGTCTACATTAATGAAAAGAACAATGTAGTCAGCTTAACTGAATCATCAGTGTTGCATATTGAATAGAACATAAGCCTGTCTTGATGGACTTGTGCATGTCAGGAATAGAGATTATATACATTTATTTAAAGTCTTGTTTTTTAAAGCAGTAGTTTTACAGTTTTAAATATGGAGAAATATGAAAACGCACCTCCCCTCCCTAAAGAACCTGCAAGAGAAATGAATGTGGAGAACGAGACTTGTCCCCCACCTTTGCCGCCTAATGAACAGCCTCCACCACCTCCCCTGCAAACGTCCAGTGACGCAGAGGTAATGGACGTTGGCTCTGGTGGTGATGGACAGTCAGATACCCCTGCTGGGGACGCGCACAGTATCTGCAGAACACAGCTTCTCACAAAGGGATCTGCCTGCTACAAAAGTCGTCTTATAATAGACCCTAGCAATAGTGACCAAAGCCCAAGAACTGCTCGTCATGCACCTTCAGGTCGGAAGTTCACCCCTGATCTTAAGTTACTTAAAGATGTAAAAATTAGTGTTAGCTTTACAGAAAGCTGCAGAAGCAAAGACAGGAAAGTTCTGTACACTGGAGCTGAGCAAGATTATAAAGCAGATACAGATTTTAGTGTTAATAATGTCAATGGGGATGTGCATGCTTGTCCTTTTGGTGGTAATAATGGTAAAACAGCAGGGGCAGGGGGTGAAAATGATGACAAGAAAGATGATGAAAATGATATTGATCAGGAAAAGAGAGTGGAATATGCAGTTCTGGATGACTTAGAAGATTTTACTGACAATTTGATGGAAATAGATGAAGAAGGAGGAGGGTTTACATCTAAAGCAATCGTTCAAAGAGATAAAGTGGATGAAGAAACAATGAATTACTCCTATGAGGTACGTAAATATATTTTTTTTTTTTTTTCAAATAGTTAGAAAAACTTGTGCAGAGATTCTTCCCAACATTGCCTGTCTTAAAAATATGCACTGTTGAAGACAAAAATCCCTAAGACAAAACCATTGACATTTGCCTATTGCACATTATATCTTGGGAGCATAACTCAAGTTATTCTGAAGATTAAACATTTTGAATCCTGTAAAGAAGACATCAGAAATTGCTTTGTGGGGGCCAGATTTATGATGTGCCATCATAATAGACCTGTAAAGGACTGCTGGTATATGTAGATTTCTTTCAGTCTGTCATGAAAACAGCAGTTACTAATCCAGTGACTGTGTAGGGAACTTACCTTCTTATTTTTCAGTTTCCTGACTGGAAGTGTTTCGTTTCTCTAGTTTGTCAATGAGTGGATGTGCATATACCCAAATGTTACCCTTTTCTTTGACAGGGGAAGTGGGGGTGGGTAGTACCAATAGGAGCATGGTATCTGACCATGTCTCTTTTAGGATGATTTTGATAACGATGTGGATGCTCTGCTGGAAGAGGGTCTTCAAGCACCCAAAAAGAGGAGAGTAGAAAATGAGAAATATGGAGGTGAAAGTGACCACCAGTCTGATGGAGAGACAAGTGTGCAGCCAATGATGACCAAAATAAAAACCGTACTTAAAAGTAAATTACTTTCACTTAAATATTTATACCTTTTTATTGTGGGGGCGGGAGGGAGTTCTGGGTAAGTCAATGTAAAAATGCATGTACATTTTACAATAATAACAATTATTACAATTCTATCCTATAGCCAGTTTTTAGACCTTGCTCGAAAATCAAAAATGGCAGTCTATTTGGCTTTTAAAGTAAGATGAGATTAAGCTCAAGTTTATATTAATGTCACTTGGACCCATAGTTCAGCACAAATCACTGAATTTGGGTGTGTACCTTTCTCTCAAAAAGTTTAATTTAAGTCTAAAATAAATGGAATACTCTGTGTAAAGCAAAATTGCTTGTAGAGGTTCTTAGTCTTGTTATACAATGGTTTGCAGTTTCTAAGCTGTAAGGAGGAATCTTCCTAGATGCAATCAGAAACTAATTAAAAAATCTGATTGTATTCAAGAATGGGGAAGGGTCTATGTAAGTATGTGCATTTCCTCTTTTAAAGGTCGAGGCCGCCCTCCAACAGAGCCATTGCCTGATGGATGGATCATGACATTCCATAACTCGGGCATTCCTGTATATCTGCACAGAGAATCCAGAGTTGTTACCTGGTCCAGACCTTATTTCTTGGGAACAGGAAGCATACGGGTAGAGATCTGAATTATTTATTATCATTTTAATATTATTCAGTTTATTATTAGAAATGAATTTTTTTTTTTAAATAGTCGTAGAATTATATTCGAGGTAATTTTTCTTCTCAAATCTTGTAGTTAAGACTCTTTGCTCTTCAAAGTTTATATAATCAACTAGCTTCCTTCTTTCTGTTCCTAATAAGTTTATTTCAAATGTGGTAGCTTAACCCTAAGGTGTAGCTTTCCTACCTTACTAAATTTGGAATTAGTCAATCTTACTTTGCAGTTTCATTGTTCTATCATAAAGCTGTAGAAATTGTCTTTTCAGTGCTGCAGAGTTCAGTCTAACTGATATTGAGCTCATTCTTGTAAGAGGGTTAAATCATACTTAAGGTTTAAGGGCTGGATTTTCAAAATTTAAATATAATGCTACCCATGATCTACAGCGAAAGATGCATGGGTTACAGTGGGAGGGCACAGAATCTGTATTTGCCTTAACACTGCTTCCTTGCATCTGAACAAAGGGGTTTCACTAAATTACATGAGTGGTTTTTTTAAATAGGTATTTTTATTTAATAAAATCTTGATTTCTCAGTCCAAACTCTTAGTAGTCCCTCTCCAAGATCAGGGTTTTCACTGAAAGGGATCTTGTTAGGTTTTCAAAAGGTCCAGCTTTGACTAAAGTTAATGATAAGGGGTTTGGATAATCATAGTAATGAGGTGCACTGTAAGACTTCGAGTGGAAAAAGACTGCTGTAACTGGGGGGGGGGCAAAAAATATCTTTGACAGAATTTCATAGGTGCTGATTTTTGTTGTTTTTCCTGCCTCCTACTTTTATTACTGTATATTTCTCATGCTTTGGAGGGTGGGAGTGAGAGGAGCTTAAAAATAAGGCTTTCATAGCTGTCTGGGGAAAAGAAGAAAGGGGTAGGGTGTAAAACAATATTAAAACTATTCATAGCTCACCTTGAAACTAACTATATCTTTCTGTTGCAATTCTGTAGCACCCAACCTTTAAATTTCTGATCATTATACTTCTAGAAACATGATCCTCCCTTAAGTAGCATTCCCTGTTTGCATTACAAAAAAATGAAGGAAAATGAGGAAAGGGAACAAAACAATGACATAACCCCAAATGGAGAAGTATCACCTATAAAGCATGTGGACAAAACTTCAGAACTAGACTGTCAAGCAGAAGAACCAGACTCCACTGCTGCTGATTCTGGGTCTTTAGATGACAGAGACCCATCAAGTGGAGATGCAGCACAAGGAGCCTTAGGACAAGTCAAGGCCAAAGTTGAAGTGTGTAAAGATGAATCTGTAGGTAAGTGCAGAATACAGTATTTTTGACTGGTTGTTTCACTGCTTCACTTTGAGGAACTGATGCAGAATAAAGAGTAGAACTTGCTTAGCTTCAAAATGGTCAGATACGTGCCCAGTTTTTTTGGAAAAGCAGTTTTGATTTTCAGGTGAAAAGATGCAGGTAAAAGTTGTAGGGTTTTTTTTTTGTTTGTTTGTTTGTTTGTTTTTTTTTTGAGGATTCCAAGGGCTAATAAGCAATTTTTTGCTGTCTATAAAATGAGAATTATCGAGTGTGTATATAGCACTGTAGGCAGACAAGGTTCCTTGGATGAATTTGATATCTTTTATTAGACCAACCCAGATAGTTGGAGAATAGTTATTTAAGCAAGCTTTCGGGTTCAAAAATCCTTTGTCAGGCTAAGGAAATGTCAGCAGTTGGTGTGCGCTCTTCCTGGATGGAATGAAAAGTAAAGAAGCCAGAGGCCTACCTGTAAACGTTTTTTATGCTTTTAAGAACTGATTGAAGGAAACTTAAAGTGCACAGTCAGTTTAAAAAAAAAAAAAAAAAAAAAAAATCTCTTGGCTTACCTTTTTGTAAAGCATATATTTTCCTGTCTGTATTTTTGAAGACTTGTCTACACACAGTTTAATCAGTACAAAAACTATTACAATCCTGGTCACTTAAACCAGGCTTAGATTGGTTAAACTAGTATAGTTTATTTACACACATTTCAGCCAGGCAGAGGGAATATAAGCTTATACCAGTATTGCTGTATCTATGCTAGGGTGTATTGTAGTGCTTTTGACTGTTCTGTTTTGTTTTTTTAAAGTATACCAGTACCTGTGAACAGTTTTGGTCCATAAACTGTGTAGAGCAGCCTGTCTTCCCTACCAGGCTTCCAATCAAGCTTCATGAGTCTATCATTTAATGACTTGCATGGAATAGCTAGCCATGCTCTCAACATATTGGCGTAGTTCAATGGCTGGTATTTGCTTTTAAATTTATAACCTATCTTTTATCTTCAGGTATATATATATATGTTAAAATATAAGACTGTGTATGTCTAAAGATTTGACTGATTTATGTTTACCATAATGCTGCTTATGCTGATTTAGCCCTTACTACCTTTTGGGCAGTCTATTTTTCCCTTAAAATACAGAAAGCTAAAAAAGTAATCTAGGATCTTGCAGACCATGTTAGGACAGTATATTTCTGCAGGCAGTACATTTCATAAAACTCATAGGGATATGCTCTGCCAGCAATTTTCTCTTATTCTCTTATTAAATCTGGAAGGGATGTGAACTCATTTCCCCACTCATTACATCTGCAACTATTTCATGTAGGAAAGACTAGGCCGTAACTTTTTCTTTTGCCTTAACCCTTTAAAGGTTATTAGCATCTTAAACTCTATGCAGTTGCTGTCATTTCCACCTCTTCTTCTTTTCTGTGGGAACTAGCAGAACTGCATTAAGTGGGGGGGAATGAATAAAATGGGTATTATGGTATGGGGGGAGGATTGTCCTTTTTTTTTTTTGAAAAATGAATTGTTGCTCTAATGAAAGAGGAATGAGTGAGTATATGAATTACATACTGCTTGTTTTGTTAATTATGCCATTGCAGGGCCTTGGGTAACTCTTGCATCACTAACAACCTTATTTGAACATTTTTTTTTTTTTTTTCCCCTAGACCTTGAGGATTTTAGACAGTACCTTGAAAAGCGTTTTGATTTTGAACAAGTTACAGTTAAAAAATTTAGAACCTGGGCTGAGAGAAGGCAGTTCAATCGTGAAATGAAGCGGAAGCAGGCAGAGTCTGAGCGTCCTATTTTGCCAGCTAATCAGAAGCTCATTACCTTGTCTGTGCAAGATGCACCTACAAAGAAAGGTTAGTTTCATCTACTCAAATGTGGCAAACCCACAAAGGACCTGTTTGTAGTTTAAACTTGCCAGTGAGAACTTGTAGATTTCTATATAGGCTTTATCAATCTGATTGTAGGAAATCTTGGGTTTTTATGCACTTGGTTCTATTTGTTCACTTCATGTTTACATGGTAATCAGAAAAAGAGTTTAAAGTGGGTGTTTATGAAAAAGTGTAATGAAGTGTAGTGAAGTACATGTTCTGCTTACATGGTGAAGAATTGATTAAATGTCTGTCTTGTAAGCTCTATACTGAATTGGTTCGTGGCCGGGATTTTTTTAATTGGATTTCCTTAAGGGTGGGTATTTGAAATTCTTCCTTCTCATCTCTGTCTTTTTTGCTGTAGTTAATGGCTGCGTGCAGACGGTGTTGCGGGGAGGGATTTACAAGAAATAGCCACACATTAGTTTGACCCAGCTCCACAGCAGTTTGTATAGACTGGGCACTTCAGCAGGGCTTTTTGGTGCTTTAATCCGGTAGTTGATCAGCTATTAGATAAAACGCCCCACTAAAAACTTCGTATCTTTACAGACATTATACAGCCTCTTCTGGTCATGTGCTGGGCTCAGCATGGAAACATGCTGACTTTTTTTTAAAGTAAAGCGCCAGGGATTTTTCTTTAATGTCTGCAAGCAGCCAATTTTTTTTTTTTCACAATTCCGGGTTGAAAGGCCTCATAATATTGGGTTTAACATTTATTTTGCAAATTTCAGTTTGTTTTACTGCATAGAAAATTCTAAAGAACAGTTCAGTTGGTCTTGTTCATGCTAGTATGTATGTTTCTAACAGCATAAAAGAATATTTAATTCCTTTGATGTGAGAAACCAGGGGTTTGCCAAACTAAAAATCATCATCATCATCCTGCATGCAAAATCTCCGGTGACTTCAGACAAATTGTAATATGGGACATTATAACATTTACGCTGATTTGCTGTGCGCTTAGGTACTTAAGGTTATTCTTATGTTACTGTGGAAATTTAATTGAGGGTCTTGTGCAAAAGGGTTACTTCAGATTCTTTTTTCCTACACATGACTCCTTCCATGAAAAGTTAAACTGGATTTCCTTAAGGGTGGGTATTTGCAATTCCTCCTTACGATATCCATCTTTTTTGCTGTAAGGGTACCTGTAGATGTGCAGGATGTTTACTCTGACATGCTGCAATTGCAATTAAAGCATGTAGAAGCAGACTCGATTTTTTTTTTTTTTTTTTTTTTTTTTAATGCTCTCTCCCCCCAACACATGTAACGCCCAAAGGCTTTGAATTTGACTTCTGACCTGTTTATTAAAATACGGCATTAACTGCATATAATCTTTGTTCGTCAGAAGAAATTTAATTCCAAAAATGCATCTTGAAACTCTCTCTTCCACATGGCCCTTTGCTAGATCAAAAACAAGTGTTTTGATTTTGAAAAGTTCAGATCAAGGGCATACAATATATTTTTTTTAATCAACTTTTATTAAAATATTATAACCTTTTTCTTGCTTTGAATAGTCAAAACAAAAACATTACTTTCATGGTGATACCATTAACCAATCTGTTTGCTTCACTGGGTAAAAATGAAATGGCTCCCTTGCAAACTATTTTGACTAAACTAAAAAAAAACAACAAAAAAACCCCAAAAGTTGTTTGTTTTTTTTGATTGTGGGGGGAAAAAGTTCAGGGGTATTGCAGTATGTTCTCTGACTTGGCAAATTGAGTTCTTCTCCTGTGTGAAGAAATACTTTGCTACATTCTCACGAACAGAATCGCAGCCCTTCTCTTGGGCCTGGCAGATCTTGAGGCAAGTTTCTCTGAAATATGGCTTGTTCTTTTTCTCCCCCTTTGAAATCTGTGCCAGGCATAACATGGAGTGTGGAACAGGGAGAAGTGCTAGGGTGTAGCATGTCTGGGGTGAAAGGATTTTTTGTTTTGCGGGAGGGAAGTTCATTTTCTTTGAGGTGCTGAAACGATTTGTGCTCTACTTCCTGCCCTCTCTGTGCATGGGGAGTGTACATTTCTCTATGGTGGGAGAAAAATGAATAATTATGAATAATGTTAAAGCTATTGTAGGGACCATGTCATATAATCTGTCACAGTTATTGAGCTCCATTTTTCTGTTTCATATCTCCCGTTGCATGACTATTTTGGAACTTGATTGCTGTCACAGTTGGGAGCTTCCATCTAACTTTTGGACTAAATATATTTGTAGCCGGTTTATAAGCATTTGTTCTTGTGCTTGCGTTGTCCATTAGTTTTAAATAACTCTTCCGTTTGTGTTGTGCTTCTGATGCATTAACGGTGATTGTTTCCCTTTTCCAGTTTTTTATTTTGTTAGGCTAAACCAGTAAGGGGCTAACCTTTTTGGCAAGCACGCCACAAATAGCTTCTCACCCTCCCAAAGTGCCACTGACATTTTTTTTTCCTCTTCCTCTGCCCAGTCTGCTGCTCTGCTTCCTGCCCCATCTGCTACCGTGTTACCTGTCCGCTTCCTAATCTACCACGTGCAATGCATGGAGGCTTTCTGTGCCACCTACCACATGTTTGTCGCAGGTTGGCCACATTAGAGATAAACACCTCAAGATCATTTTTTGGTTCCTCTTACAAAATCAGCTTTCCATTCCTCTGATCATCCTGATGGTATACCTTCTTGGCACGTTTTTGGTTTCAGTTCTTTTATTTTGAATGTGGGTGACTGGAAATTTCTACTGAATTCTAGGTGAGGTCTTCCCAGGCCCTGGTACTATGGCAGTAATACTGATTTCTCTGCTGGAAGTATCTCACCTGATGTATCCTAAGATCATACTTGCCTTTTATTTTGCTGCTTCACGTTGGTGTTATACTTTGAAAAAATGGACTCTGGTATTATAGGGTTCCATGTCTGATGGGTAAACAGCATTTATTTGATAAGTGTGAAGATGTGAGTCATGATTTTTATTCTGTAGCTTGCGCTTCTTGGACTTTTTCCTTTCTTTTTTTAAATGAAAGGTATAGGATTGACTTTTAATATCTTTCAGAGTTTGTCATTAATCCTAATGGAAAGTCTGAAGTTTGTATACTGCATGAATATATGCAACGAGTCCTAAAGGTTCGCCCTGTTTACAACTTCTTTGAATGTGGTAAGTCTGTATGAGTTATGATGTTAGTGTGCTCTTATGCATTATGGGGAGAGAACTTCTCCTTTAAGCAGTGTGGCATGCACACAAACAGCATTTAGTTGGCTGTGTCACATCTGTTGAAATCAAGGCCTTCCCTGTTCTCACCCCACTGTAATAATCTTATTACTTGCAGTCATATTTTGGTATAGACTACAAATATTTGATGTGATAGTCAATATCCAAGTGATTTTAACTAAAAATGGGATTATATTGCATGCCTTGTTTTGTGACTTGTATCAAACCAGGATTTCTGAACCATTAAGCTGTTGTGTTAAAACTCAGCATAGGTGATGCCAAAACATGAGCTGGGATTGAAGCCTGAATGCTGACAAATTCAAAAAAGATGTTCTCAACATAGTCCAGTGACAGTGGCAAGGAGATAGAATGATGGTGATTTGATACGTGGGATGTTCCTGCTGATGAAAACTGTAAATGGCTGCATGTAAATGAGTGAACAGCAGTTTTAATAAAGGAAAACAGTTTCTAGACCTCTTGAAGCTGAAATGAAGAAAATACATCTCCAAGCATGGGCCATTTTTTCTTAAATTCTTGATGAATATTTTAATGTGTGGTTTGGATATTTAAACGTTTAGAGTTTTGAAAAAAGCTTCTCTCTCTCTTCCCCCCCCCCCCCCCATTTTTTAAGAGAACCCAAGTGAGCCTTTTGGAGCCTCAGTGATTATTGATGGCGTGACTTACGGGGCAGGAACTGCAAGCAGCAAAAAACTTGCCAAGAATAAAGCTGGTAATGTACATACTTGCTGAATACCAGCTGTTGAAGATCTGTGCTTGCCTCCTTTTTGTCTCTGGTTTGGAGACAGCAAAATAACTTATTAGCAGCAATGAGTATGATTTACATTTAAATTAAGTAAATCAGAGTTGTGTATGGTTTTTTGGTGGAAGCAGGTAACAGTAATTTCTGAGAAATATACTTCAATTATTTACAATAAAACTTCATTATAAGCAGATAGGTGGGATATGAAGCAGCAGGGAAACTTCAGACAGTAACAAAAGTGTCACCCATTTCATCTTCAATAACCTGTTATGTAATGCCTTTTCTAGACAAGAAGATTCAGTCAAATACAATATCCTTTTCTATATTTTCCATGTAATTTTTGTAAGGATAACTAGCTGTAATGTAATAGCTCAGGGGTCAGCGATGTATTTTGCCTAGTGCCAAAAATACCCCAGATTCCTCCCATGTCTTGACTTGGTGTGCCAGAGGCAGGAGAGCTGCAAGGAGCCCGTTCCTTATTGCTGACAATGGCTGTATGTGCGCCTCTGGGCAGATGGTCAGGGGGATATGCTGCTTCAGGCCCCTTCCTGGCCGTGTGCCCAGGGGCGTGTGCAGAGCCAGTGCTGGGGCTGAGGAGCCCTGTGTAGCTGTTTGCAGGTGCTGCCTGCCACTGAGCCCTGGAGACTTCCAGCAAGGCTTGCAGCCTCCCAGCCTCTTGCCAAAAGCAGCATGGGCTCTGTAGCCAGTGGCAGCTGCCCAGAGCCCAGGCCAGCTGTGGTGTGCCAAAGAAAATGGCCTTGCATGCCATGCTGTGGCACTTACAGGGATCAGCCACTCCCAGCATAATATCTCAGGTTGAGTTAAATCAGCTAAGTGTCAAAAAGTCCTGGTGAAGCACCCAGTCTGTGCAAACACTGTAGAGCCATGGTGCATTAACATGCTGCTGCTTCCAGTAAAGCATGTTTTTTGTAGGAAGGATTCGCATCAGTCTCCTTCCTTCCTTCTTTCCTTCCTATTATAAAATTAGCAAATCCTTAAGCAGTGGTTAGACTAGGTTCTACACTTGAACTCAAAAGGTTAAGGCTCCCCAGGGCTTGTATCACTTTTGAAAATGGAACTTTAGCCATGGGAAAAGTTGTATCTAGTCTTTCCTTTTATAGGTCTTTTTGAGAAGTGGTTACTCCCTGGGTATTAATGTCCTTTAAGGGTTGACTTATTTGAGCAAGCTTAAATGCATTGCTTCCTAAATAACATTCGCTGTTCAAAGACTGCACCTATTTTTGCTGTGGAAAGCAATTCACCTAGTAGTGTGCTGTTTAAGAATCAGATTCTTGGAAAAACATGAAGCGTGCCTGTCATAAACATTGTAAAATCACTGCATGCTATGTGTGTAACTTTTTTTTTTTTTTT
>JAGPOW010001167.1:14195500-14218239 GCA_030014935.1 Caiman crocodilus
TTTTTTTTTTTTTTTAATTAAATCACCTTCCCACAGCCCGAGCTACACTGGAAATCCTCATTCCTGACTTTGTTAAACAGACCTCTGAGGAGAAGCCCAAAGACAGTGAAGAACTTGAGGTATGAATTGATCTGAACCTAGGTGCAGATTGATCAGAAGTCCTGGTTTTAAAAAGCATTCTACTTTCCCAAAATAGTGAGCGTTTACTAGCCCTTCCCACACAACTATTATAACCATTCTGCTATTCAGATGAAATGCTTTAAAGGAAGGCTTGAAACATAATATACAGCTACATGCAGGCTAAAAGTGATAGGAATGAAGGTGTGGCCTTAGCAACTTCAGTATCCTGGAGAGAATGCTAGGTCCTTGACCAGTTCTCATGTAGTTATTGCTTGCTGGGATTTCTATTGTGTTACTGTCCAAGGCACCTGTTTGGTGGGACAGAAAGATTTTTGTTTTAGATGCCTGCTAGTCGGAAGCTAATACACTTTCAAATTCACCAGCACCGCTTCAGTTGGTGAAAAGAAGACACAACTTTTCATTTCCTCCAAAGTCTCCCAGTTGCTACAAAAGGAGGCATGTGTTCACTACATTTTCCCCTGCCCTTATCTCTGAGAAGTCTTTATTTCACTGTGAATAATTTTTACTGCTTGCCTCTGCCCCTGATCCCGAGTTGACAGTTGAAGCTGGGCACGAATCCAGGCAATTTTACTGTTGTTCACAAGCTTCCGAATAGAAGACATGACATTCTGAATATAGTTAATTTCACTTGATGACGTCCAGCAAAGCTGCATGGTAGTAGACACACTGGAGTTATTTGTTTGTTGACTTTGTGGGACTATACTCAATTTATGTACATTCATTTAATATTTGACTGGTCATTTCTGTTGCCATGAAAAGTTTTTAAATTCTACAATCACATAAACCACAGTTCTTGTCCAGAAAAGCGGCTTTTCTTAAGCTCAAAACAGGGTTATGTTCTGGGGTTTTTTTTTCCTTTTGCCATTACAAAGTGCTGTCATAATTATGGAGGGGAGAGTCCTTCTTTTTAGAACGAGGTGTCAAGTACTTGTCTTTAACCTGTACTATCAGTGACTGCTTTGATTTGAGAAAAGAAATCCATATTGGCATGCAAGTAGTCTAAACTGAGCCATGAAAAACTGCCATAGTATTTTTATTATTTACTGTTAGCTTCTCTTGTAGAACTTTTACTCCAACAGATTGTAAACCAAGACCGGAAGTTAAATCAGCAGCCAGTTTTGGACGTTTTGATTTCACGCTGAAAATCTAAACCTGTAGAGCTCCCTAGAGAGAGAAATTGAAAAATGGATGGCTCTACATTTTGAAGAACTAGTATGGGAAACTGCTTATTATGGGAGAGAGCCCAACGATAGGCACAGATTCCTGTTTTGTTATATAAGGCAACTGTCTTTGTTTAATAACTTCCACTAAATAAAACAAAGGGAACTGCCCTCTTCTGGTGTGGGAATGAAGAACCTAACAGAATAAGGTCCATCTGAAGCCCCATCTTTGTGGTACAGGAATGAGTGAACTTACCTTGTTCAGTGTTTGAATCATGTAAAGAAATTATCTACAGTTCTTTGCTTGCTAAAAGACAGCCCAATAATGTAAAAAAAAAAAATAAGGATTCCTAATACCATCAAGTATACCAAATACTTTGTGCTGAGAAATTTTAAAAATTCATTTAATGAAAATACAGGAGGGAATCATATGCATTAGTATATATTCAGTCTTGTGCTATTTTGATCGGCAGCTGAAGAACACTTCTCAATTCTTTTGTAGTATTTTAACCATATCAGTATTGAGGACTCACGGGTATATGAACTGACCAGTAAAGCTGGACTCTTGTCTCCATATCAGATTCTCCATGAGTGCCTTAAAAGGTAAGGCAATCACCATAGTGATATATTTTATTTTATTTATTTATTTATTTTAGAACAGGCTAAATTAGAGGCAAGTTCTGCAACTGTTTTGGTGTGTTAGTGATCAGGTAGGGTATAAAGCTGCCTCCAAGCCAACCTCCATCAACTCCTGTTTTTGGCATCAGCAGTTTACCTGTTTAAATGTAGCCCCAAGGACAGATGATCTCCTGAGGTCCACATGTGTTACGTATACTGCCATGTCCTCACTCCATTTCATGTTGGGAATTGTGCCCACTGTTGTAAGAGTAGGATCTAGTTCTTACCTCACTTGAATATGGGGAAGAAGGTCATGTTGATTTGGGCAGGTTGGTGCAATCAGGTTACTAGTCCAAAAAACCCAAGTCTATCCCGGTTAGTTCATTTAATTATACTAAGTTCCAGTTAAAAAAAATTGAATGATGTTTTATTAATGTTGACCTTGCCTTAATTGGTTCGGTTTAGTCTTTTACTTGTAACTTATTGACTGAGCCTCACCATATCGAGTTTGCTTGTGCTTAAGAAACCATGGAATGGGTGACACATCCATAAAGTTTGAAGTGATTCCTGGTAAAAATCAGAAGAGTGAATACGTCATGACGTGTGGCAAGCACACAGTACGAGGCTGGTGTAAGTACTGTACTTAGTTTGAACTCCTGTACTTAACTCTCCCTTTTTCCCTTCTTTCTTGTTTTCCCCAACCCCTTTTATTGCACCTCTGTAGCACGAAAGTACAGGCAGTCCTCAGACTTACAACACAGTTGGTTCCTGAAAACTGTGTCTTAATGTTGTAACTCGGAAACAATTTTCTCTTCAGAAACAATGTTATAAATGGGGGGATTTGTTCCTGAACCAAGGTCCAATACCCTATTTCCACCAAAAATACTCCAGAATTTTGTACTCTATTAACTATAGATGAGTAATATAGCTACATTACTATATTTATAATGTAGATAGCAATCGTATTGATTTGGAAGGACTTCTTTGAGAGGTGACTTTGCTGGACTTTTTGAAGGATTCTTGGCTGGAGTGTTCTCAGGGGTCTTGGCTGCAGGTTTTTCTGGGGTCTTGTCTTTCTTAAAGTGTACAAAGAAGTTTGAACAGATGTTCTCCAGGGAGACAAGTGATGCAGTGGATTTGTTTGAAACAGGGTATCAATTTATAAACATTGTAACTCAGGCAGTCCTTGACTTACATCGTTTTGTACTTGTATTTAACTTCAGGTAGCTGAACTTTCTTATACTGGTCTTAGTGGTTATATTAATTGATTCTTTATATATTTCATCTGTACAAAATATGTTTTGGTGTTTTGCTTATACAGGTAAGAATAAGAGAGTAGGGAAGCAGCTGGCTTCTCAGAAAATCCTACAGCTGCTGCACCCACATGTGAAGAACTGGGGCTCTTTGTTGCGTATGTATGGCAGAGAAAGCAGCAAGATGGTTAAACAGGTGATAAAACAGTTTTGTAACTTATTTTGCATTTTGCCATCTGAGGAGTTGCATTTAAATACCGCACCATTTCCCTCATCTCTTGATTAAATTCAGAGCATTCTAGCCTTGGTGTGGCTGTTAGCTGTCTATTTAACTCTCCTGTGTTAATCATTGTGTATACTGATGTTTAAGGGACATGTTGTTTTCAGAGTCCATGTTGTTACCTGCTATTTCCAGAACCTAAAACAGTGCTTTCCTTTTTGGAGAACTTTTTTTTTTTTTTTTCTCAAGTGTATTTGATGCAGGGGTTTAGGTATTTGTTGTAGGCTAATTATAATAGTTAATACACAGATGAAATAGTTGCATGTTACTTTTTCTTTAAAGAATTATAACCAGTGATGGTGTATGAAATATGGGAGCAATTTTTGCTTACCTTTCTGATATTCCCTTTGGTCTTGTTTGAACAGGAGACTTCTGATAAGAGTGTGATAGAACTTCAGCAGTATGCCAAAAAGAACAAGCCAAATCTACACATCCTGAACAAGTTACAGGAAGAAATGAAAAAATTGGCACAAGAAAGGGTGCGTATATGCTGCGTACTTTTTTTATGAATATAGGTATTTGGACTGGAAGGGACCCTGGAGGATGATTGAGTCCAGCCCCCTGCCCCTGGAGCAGGAAGTCAGCAGGGATCATAGGATCCTAGCAAGATAAGTATCCAAATGTGTCCTGAAGGCATTCGAAGTAGGTGCTTGAACTGCCTCCGGCAGCAGTCTATTCCAAACCTTGGACAGTGAAGTTCTTTCTTATGTCCAGCCTGAATCGGTCATGGCAGAGTTTGTGACCGTTTTGATCTTGTCATCTCTTGGGGGGCGCTCTGGTGAATAGACATTCTCCCAGATCCTGATGCGCACCCCTGATAAACTTATAGGTGGCCACCAGATCACCCTGAGCCTGCACTTTTCCAGGCTGAAGAGTCCCATAGTTCTCAGCCTTTTATCATAAAGTCTGTTTTCCTGACCTGATCATGCACATGGCTCTCCTCTGCATCCTCTCAAGCTTCTCTGCATCCTTTTTGAATTGTGGAACCCAAAACTGGACACAGTGCTCCAGCTGCGGCCTCACCAAGACCGAGTGCAAGGGGAGAATGACATCCCAGGATTTGCTGGAGAAACGTCTATGGATGCAAGACAGCATTTTCCTCGCTTTGCTAGCTGCAGCATCACATTGAAGGCTCACATTCATCTTGTGGTCAATCATGACCCCCAAGTCCCTTTCGTCTGTAGTGCTAATCAGCATAGCACTGCCGAGCCTATAAGTATGTTGCAGATTTTTCCTCCCAAGGTGGAACCTTGCATTTTTTTGGTGTTAAACACCATCAGGTTCTTGTCCACCCATTTCATGAGTGTTCAGATCCACCTGGATCGCCCTCTTGTCCTCAGGTATGGATGCTTTACCCCCAGAGTTTGGTGTCATCAGCAGACTTGGCCAGTCCACTTCTGATGCCAACGTCCACATCATTGAAGATGTTAAATAATATAGGCACTAGGACAGAGGCTTGAGGGACCCCGCTGGTGACTGCGCACCAAAACAATTGGCTTCCATCAACCACCACCCTCTGGTTCCTACTGCGGAGCCAATTCCCCAGTCAACAGATTGTGGTGATGTCAAGGCCGCAGTTAGTCAGTTTAGCCAAGAGATGATCATGGGATACCAGATCAAAGGCTTTTTTTCAAGTCAAGATATACAACATCAGTCTCTTCCCCCTTGTCCAGGTGATGGGTCACCTGGTCATAAAAGGAAATGAGATTGGTCAGGCAAGGCCTACCTGCAACAGACCCATGCTGTGCATCCCTCAGGATATTGTCGTCAGCTAGTCTGTTAAGGACGGGCTCTTGGAAAAGATTATCAAAGACCTTCCCCAGGATAGAGGTCAGGCTGATGGGCCTGTAGTTTGCTGGATCTACTTTCCTCCCTTGCTTGAAGATGGGCACCACATTGGCCTTCTTCCAATCTTTGGGTACTTCACTGGAGCGCCAGGAGTTCTCAACGATCCATGCCAGGGGCTGAGCTACGATGCTTGCCAGCTCCTTGAGTACCCTGGGGTGTAACCCATCAGGGCTGGCTGACTTGAAGGTATCCAGCCTGTCAAGGTGTCAGGTTTGATGGAGGGCAAGGAATCTCCCTCACCTGGGCCACCCTGACCCACAGTGGGCAGGGGTGTCTCACGGGACTGGTGAAAGACCAATGCAAAGTACCCATTTAACAAGTTTGTTTTTTCCTGGGCATCAGTTGTCGGTTGCCCCACCTGGTTTAGCAGGGATCCAATGATGCCCTTCCTTTTCCTCCAGCTGCCCACATATCTAAAAAAGGACTTTTTTATTGTCCTTGATATTTGTAGCTAGCTGGAGTTCAGTTGCAGCCTTGGCTTTCCTGGTTTGCTCTCTGCAGGTCTGGACCAGAGCAGAGTATCCCTCCTTGGTGGTGGTTCCAGCCCTCCACCCTTTGTAGGTCTTTCTCTTAAGACGCAGGAGGTCCGCCAGTTCCCTGGAGAGCCAAGGGGGCTGCTGTGCTCTTTTGCTGCCTTTCCTCTGCAACGGGATGGACCTTGCTTGAACATCCAGGATTGCTTCCTTGAGGAGCAGCCACTTGTCCTGAGCCCCACTTTGAGTTGTGGCCCTTTAGGGCCTCTCTAACAGGCCTCTTTAGCTTATCAAAGTCAGCTTTCTTGAAGTCAAGGACTTCTGTATTGCTGACTGACTTGCCAGCTTTATGGCAGATGGTGAGGGTGATTCAGGTCATGGTCACTGTCACCTAGCTTCCCTTTGATCGTTGGGTCACTGATTAGGTCGTTCCTGGTTGCCAGTACCAGGTCCAGCAGCGCTTTACCTCTTGTTGGCTCATAGACTTCCTGCATCAGATAGAGGTCATCTACGCACAAAAGAGCTTTGCAACTTGGCTGAGCGCTCCTCCCACAAGATGTTGTCTGGGTAGTTAGTCTCCCGTGACAACCATACACTGGGAGTGTATGGCCTCATCCAATTCCCTGGTGAACTCCTGGTCAAGGTCTTGACCGTGAGTAGGGGGTCTGTAGTAGACTCCCACCATAGTGTCCCCAGTGCCATGTTCCCCATGGATTTTAACCCAGAGGGTCTCAAGTCATCCGCTGTCGGTGCCAATGTTGGCTTGCAGAGATGTGTAGCTTTTCTTGACAGAGACCTACACCCATGCCCCTTTTGTCCACTCGATCCCTCCTGTACAGGGTATAGCCGTTTATACCTGTGGTCTAGTCATGGGTGGAGTCCCACCAGGTCTCCGGTATCCCTATGACATCATAGTTATTTGCGTTAAACAGGAGGAACTTGTCCTTCTGCTTATTTCCCAAGCTCCTGGCATTTGTATATAGGCACGCAAGTGTCTCCTTGGGGGGGCCCTTGCCTTGCCTACATTTTGTTCCAGGGCTGGGTCTGGGGTGGGATCCCTTAAGTACCTTGGTCTGCTGGCTTTGCAAGGGTTGCTCAGTGGGCCAGTAGTGGCGGGAGTCCCCCCATCCCCCAGCAGGCTTTGTTTAAAGCCCAGTGGAGCAGGTCAGCCAGTCTGGCTGAGAAGAGCCGCCTCCTCCCCAGGGGAGGGAGGTGGAGGCCGTCCCTTCTCAGCAGCTCACTGTCTCTGTGTCTCTGTGTCTCTGTCTGTGTCTCTGTCTGTCTGTGTCTCTGTCTGTCTCCAAAGAGCGGATTGTGGTCGTGGAAGCCAAAGCCTTCCCAATGACACCAGCACCACAGTCTTTGGTTCACTATCTGGATTCTCCTCGGCCCATAGCCCAAGACTGGGAGGATCAAAGAAAACACCACCTGCGTTCCCAGACCCTTAAGCCCTGCACCCAAATCCCTGTAGTGCCTCATGACCCGGCTGGGAACGCTTTGAGCCGTGTCATTGGTGCCCACATGGATGAGGAGCATAGGGTAGTGGTTGGTGGGCTGGAGGAGTTTAGGGATTTTCTCCGCAATGTCTTGGATTCTGGCTTCCGGGAAGCAGCAGACTTCCCGGGCTAAGAGGTCGGGGCAGCAGATGCCCCCGCAGTCCCCCTCCAGGATGGAGTCTCCCACAACAAGCACTTTCTTGTGTTTGGTCTTGGGGAGTTCGGGAGGTGGGGGTGGTAGCTACCGTATCATTTGTGTTGCCTGTGGGAGCTGGCAACTCAGCAGGCTGTGCTCGGGCTGCAAGAGTTTCATATGTGTTGCAAAGCTCCGGCGGGGCAGGGGCCTTGGGGCTCTATATTTTAACTTTAGCACCAGAATACTGATTTTTATTAAAGCAACTGACCTGAATCTTTCCTAGAGGGTTTATGTAAAGGCTGGACACTCGAAAGTCAAATGTTTCCTTACTGAGATTCTTACTCCAGTTACATACTGAACGAATATATTATCAGTTTACTAAATTTAAGTTTTGGCACTAGAACCAGTTAGTCTTTTGGAGCAAACTAAGCTTGTTGCAGATCCTTCAGGCTTCTTAAAACCATATTTTAATCTTGTATTCTGTTTTCTTTTTTTAAAGGAGGAAACTAGAAAGAAACCTAAGATGACAATAGTAGAATCAGCTCAGCCTGGTAGTGAACCTCTGTGTACTGTTGATGTGTGACCAGAAAACTTACAATTGGGGAGCAATAACACAAGTGGAGAAACTAATTTTCAACAATTATTTAAGAATCTGTTTGCTGCAGAATGCAAGATAACTTTAAAATCCAAGCTGCTTCAGTTATGCATTGTTCTTTTGCATCGTCAGGGCAATATTACTTTTTTTTACCTCCAGGATATGTATGTTTAAATGATTGATCATAAAGATCTCTACTTGGGCAAATGCACAGAAGACAAGGCATGTTCACACAGGATAAATTTTAAGCTAGCACTTTTTCCTTGAAAGTTATCCATGTTGTCTGGAATGGATGTGTTTTAAGGATCAAATTCAGAATATCTATGTACAGGTTGAAGCTGATATAATATATAAATATATATACACCCTCTTGTATGAACATGCCTAAAACTATTTTTGTGAAAAGTTTTGTTGCATTTCAGCACATAATAATATGCACTGATATGACACTTTGGTGACAGATATAAGAAAAGAAATGAGCAATGTTCCTAATGCCATAGGATTAGGCCAGTAATGTTTTTCTTATTTTGTGTCCTGCCAGGCTAGCTTTTTTGAGATCCCAGAATGCAGACTTTTTGGGGGGGATTTGTTTTGTTTTGTTTTTTTTACTTGAAAAGAACAAGTGTACCTGGCAGTGTTAAGAGCAACAAGTTGGATATCCCAAATTGCTGGGATTTTTTTTAAGGAAAAGAAGCTATGTTTGTTTACAAACTAATAGGAAGGGAAAATATATGGCCTTCTTTATTTGATTAAAATAAAAACTGCAAGTAACTTTGCCACTTCAAGTGCTGGTTTTGGAGCTTGAAAGATAATGTAACTGAAGATAGGTCATCTGAAAATATTTTGCCAGTGCATTGTTTAAAGATGCTTTACCCCTCCCCCCTGCTATTAAGTAATCTTTCATTTGTTTTTGGAGTCAGGCTGCACCATATTTTTTTTTTTTTTTTTTTTTTTTTTAGTTGTCTTAGATAACTTGAATTACGAAGTTTAAAGAATTTTCAAATGGCTTTGCATTTGTGGCCTGGCCTTTGGGAATCTTTAAAATAACTGACTGCAGCAATTTTACACTTAAAAATATGTTTGTAACTAGGTGTTTTACTTCCTTGGGGTTTTTTTTAATTATTTTTAGTATTTGAATAACTTTTGCAATGAAAAACTTAGACTGTAGATATGGGATACAGCATAGAATAAAGGAGTAGAATGAAGACCTCTTAAGTTGTTCTTTTTTCCATCTTAATCAGTACATGGATATGCAAATGTTTATGAAATACAGTCTTAGAAAACTGGCAGTACTCCTAGCTGCTGAGGATTTTATACATTAGTTAAACACAGAAATACTTTTGTCTGTCATGGAAGCACTGCTGTTCCCCTTCATGTGGAGTTCACTCTTCATTGGCTAAGTCAGTAAATCTCTCAAACTAGAAGGAAAACTTTTGCTTAAAATCAAGAAACCAAGTTCATAGCAGGGGTCCAGTGACTTAACCAAGACTTGGTATTTGTACTACTGTATCTTACAATCCCCAGATTATTGGCAGGAAGAAGCTTCAGTTCTTCATCCTTAAAGTTGCAGCTCTGGGACTTATCTGGACAGTTGTTAGTGAAATTTGACCACAGTGTGCTCCAGTATAATAGATGGTTGTGCCTCCAGGATTAAGTTTCGGCATCAGTATTTTCAGACCACCTTTTAATATTATCCCTGCTGTTTTGCAAATTGGGAAACGTTAGTTTTTTATCCTAAGCTTACATGCCCTTCTTTGTTGGATGTTTTTCCCCCCTTTTTCCTGTAATTTTACTTAAGATCAGTCTGATCTGTTTCTGTATTTACATTACAAGTTGTATGCTCAGAGGTCTCTGCAAATATGAAGTCACCTAACGTGCTTATTATTCAGCTTTTGAATTCTGCAAATTGTAATCCTGTTTTCAGCAAAGGATACGGGTAGGTGGATGACTGTACCTAAACCGTTATTTTAAGTGGCCTATCAAAAAACAAACAAACAAATAAACCTGCCTCTGCTTATTTTGTTTTAGCATAGCTTTAATAAATCTCAATTTTCTGAAAGGTATATAACTTTGGTGCAGTACTTACAAGCAGTAATTGCTGCTTGCTTCTGACTTTCACAAAGACAGGGCTTATCTTCTATGCCTAAATGTATTACAGTGTTTATGTAGGTTTTAATTCAGTTTATGTATTTCTAGCAGAAAAAAATAGTCTTTGGATGACACTGTAAAAGACACATCTCCCCTGTGGACCTTTTTATTTTTTCCAAAAGCAGAATGTCAATGTTTTGCAGGCCACCTGCAGAGTATCCATAGATGCCTCACTTACAAATTTGCTTTTATTACTAAGAGGATTTCTGTATTACCTCAGTTCACCACTATCTGAATTGCAAGAAAGTGACCATTGCCCTTAAATAAAACATCCAGATATTTCATTGTGAACCAAAGCCTAGTACATAATATGCATTCTAAAAAAGGATGGTATTACACCTTGCTGCAGCCTTTAACTGGAGAGATGTCCAGAAAATAAAGCGCAATAACTGCTGGAACAAACAACTGCTGTTTTATTGTCATTGTGAAGTATTCTTGTGTTTTTTAATGTTTACTATTGTTTGGAGTGTAAGTCTTGCATTTGCACATAAGCACGAGCTGCTGTGATAGAGGATAGATCATTGCATTAACTTCAGCTTCTGCATGAACACTTAAGGTGTGATTCAAGATGTATCCTAAATTCGTCTTGTATCTCTTGTGTGTTTTCTAGGTGACCAGCTGTAAAGGTTTAGATCTTGATTGTATGAATGCATAAAACTAAGTGCTGCTTTTGTCACTGGTCTTTGTTCTTTATCCCTCCCTTGCCCCAGGAAAGATGGGTATTTTTATGTGGATGGAGTGTATTAATTACAGAACTGTTCCATCCTGTGGGAACTGGACAGTTTTTGCTTTGCATATTATGTGCTTCTTGAAAGAAGTGTGGTGTATTTACTTAAAGGGTTAAATTAGTGTGCATTCACATCTCTATGGTACAGATGGAAAATTACTGTGACTTGCAAAAAACTAGCTGGATGCTACCTATTTAAACACAACACCAGTCATTCAGCTTTTTTATTAACTATTTATTAAACAAAACCAATGAAATAGTCAGGTACCCAGATGCTTGAAACAGCTCAATTATTATGCATAAGCCTACTGTTTGGGGTAAATTCCCGCTTCCCTATGTCAGGCTTTACACAGACACAGTGAATACTTTATAACATCTAAGTCTTTAAAAGCTTAGTTTACAGCCTACAAACACTCTAGACTATATTTTGGTTCTGGGGTTAAGGTTGAGAAAAATAATAGCCTTCTATCTCCTGACTTCCTGTGGGGAAAAAGTATAAACATGAAAGAAAGTGCAAGAAGCCATGCCATTCTTAACCAAATAAAAGGTGATCAGTTACAGTATTTTGATGTGTATTTGAGAAGGGAAAAGCAAATAAATGCATTTTTATATGCCCAAGTAGATAACAATGGTTGCTGTATGAATTGTATTGAGTGCAGTTGCTTGATGCCAGTGCTAAATTGGTACAACTATAAAGCCTCATTTTCACTGAGCCTCTGCTTGCTTTTTTTCTGCACAATCATATAAGCCTATGTGTTTGGTCTTTTGAGTACTACATGTGTATTTTTCAGACAATTAGTTTTGAGCAATAAAGTTTGATATTATAAAAATGCTGATGTGTGACTAATAGTGTGGTGGTGCAAGGAAATGGATGGGATGGGCACTTGCTACTGTAGCTGTCCCATACTCTTACCTTTTTTTGCCAGGAAAGTGGAACTATCTATACACTTTATCATCTACTAGCCAATGTAACATTTCACCTGACAGACTTTCACATGATAAACTGAACTGAAATCCTAGAACAAATCAAGGTCCATATTGTCCCCTGAAAACATTCTTCTTCCTATAAAAGCCCTCTTTAATCCACAAAGAAAATGAAGTACTTAGGCCACAACTCTAAATATCCAAACCCCAATTTGGCATTCACCAGTCCCCAAAGGTATCTAAATATCTACTGCTGGCCGCTATTGGAACAGCTTTAAGGAGAGAGTGGGATGTTTCAGAACCTGCTGCAGAGCAGGGGATAAGGAATGTATATGGAAGATGAGAGGTGATCGTGATCATGTTCATGTTCTAAATTAAGCAGAGCCCAGTGCTCTAACCACTGGCTCATGGGTGGGAGGCACTACCTGTTTCCTAGCACTGCAACAATGTGTCTGGTAAAGTACCTGTTCTGGAAGAGGCTAGATTCATAGCTTTGAATCAGAGTTGAAAGAATGAAGTATACAAGTCCCTAAGTCTTTGGATGTCACTGGACAGTGGAGTGAAAGGTTTAGAGCCTGCATAAAGCAGACATTTTGCATACAAGGCAATGAGTGAACAGTGCACTCTTCCATTGTGATTCAGTCACCTTTAGCTCAGAGTACAAATGGCCATGACAAAAGTCTTTTGTTTTCAGTCCCATCCCCCTAACTTTGATGGCTGAGTCAATGCATGAATTGCAGTTAGTAGTAATATTGTACCCTCCTACACTGAGGAGTCCCTTCCATGGTTCTTATTTGACTCCTCTTTAGTTACCAAGTATTACTTCATTTTCAAGTGTGTTAATCACAGATAGTATTCCTTAAATGGAAAGGGACAAGCAATGGATTCCATAATGAACTTTTGTAATAATTATTCAAAGTAGAGCACTAAGTTATGAATTAAGTTACCTAGCATTAGAGCATGAGACACCAAAAATTCTCATTGAGCAGGGCAGGTCTTTCCCAGGTGAAGATTTGGCTTCCTTATTTAAATCAAACACACCACCCTCTGCCCCCACAAATCTTAAAGTATCATGGGCCAGTGGGTAGCTTCCAGTTCAACTGCTGATGCTAGTAATCATAAAACAGCTGGGCAAGTTTTTTTTAACATTTGGAGCAGTTTATTTGAAGTTAGTCCATGAGCCAAAACATGACTTGTTTAACAGAATTAGCTTATTGCTAATAGATGTTCACTCTTACCCTGATCATAACATTTTCAAACTTATAACATTCCTGTGGCTTTAGAAAAATAAAACATTCACTCAATCTGAGTTTCTGGCAAGTGTCCATGTATTAGAAGGCCTCATTATTAAATTGGACAGAACCTAAAAATTAAAAATCCTACTACTGTAAATTTCAGCATGCTTTTAAGGGTGAAGTCATGATAGTTTCTTCCACTCATGCAGGCTGTCCCACTGTCTCAAAGCCAACTTGCTCATTAGTGGGAGGCTGGCGGGGTAGAGAAAAAGATGATTTATGTAATAAGCTTAATTGCCTCAACAACTAGGTTTTTTTAGTATCTTACGAAGATCAAATCCATCTTCATTTGTTGAATTAAAGATGCATTCAATCTAAACATTCATCTATTTGAAAGCTAGGTGACTGGTATGCTGTACAGAAAAATTAATTCCTATAGGGCTAGTGCAGGTGTTTTAAATAGCAGCATTCTTTCACTTTTTCTGAGAAGTGTTACTTATGCAGATAGCAACAGATCAAGTTAGTTGTTTGTCTTTGTGAATAACATATGTAGGCAGACACTGTCTAACCTGTCAACATTAAGCTGAAGGTAGAGTTTGTAGTTTCTCCTCATCAGTTTGGTCAGTGGTGTCCTTTTGCATAGAATCATCCCCTGTGTTTTGGACGAGAGCTGACTCTGGAGTAGGTTCAGCAGAATTTCCATTTGAATATTCTACTCTTTCAAAAAATATCAGCAGTTCACAATGCATAGTCTGAGGAAACAGGTCTACTGCCATTGCTTTAATGGGCCGGAAAGGGCTTCCTTTGACACGATTTGAGGGAGCTCGACAAAGGCTTGGGGGTGGGGGGGGTAGAGAGAGAGAGAAGGAGAGATTAAAATTCCTTTAATCACTGATACCCATATTTCTAGCAAGAGCCCTTCCCCATAAGATGATCATATTCTTTTCAACACTAGTATTAATTGCACTATAGAAGGAAAGGGCTCTCCCAGAATTAGAAATTAAGACTGCCACAACTCAACCAAATGTGGGTCCTCCCCCAGCAGAAAAAACTACCAATAGTGTATCCCACGGTAAATATGCTTAATTTTTGTTTCATGGAAGATAGTTTAGCTTTGTTTTTCTTTGGGAAGTGTGTTTTTTGGTTGCCTGCCCCTGACCCCTTCCAGATTGTACCTGATCAATTCAAACAACTTACTCCACAAAGTTATTCATGGCAGCTCGAGGGTTGCAGGATACATAAATGAGTTTCTTCAGGTGTTCAGCCCTCCGGATTGCAAGAATCACCTTGGAATCTAACACGACCAAAATGAGAGAGAGACAGAGTGAGTTCCGCTTGCCAGTTTTAACCCATGTGGGTGGATATACAGAAAAATTCCAAGTTAAAATTGCAACCTGTCGCAAATGTCCTATTGTAGTAAAAATCTGCAATGAGTAATGTTTAAAGCCATCAACTGAAGTTTTCTTTCTATTTGAATTCTGCCCTTAAATCCATTTCACTAAATACAAGCCAAAACCCAAGTAAACAAAACTTACGTAGCCCAGCTCGTGGTGGGTCCACAATTGTAATCAGGTTTTGTGAAGCCAGTAAGTTAATTAAAGAAGGAACAATGTCTTCAGCCTTTCCACAGTGAAATTCAACATTACTCAGTTCTGAGGAAGGTAATACATGAAAAGTTAACCAGCAAGTAAAATACTTTAATAAAAAAAGCAATTAATACCTGTAAGTCATTAGTTGCTAGGGACAAGTGTTTTTGTATCTGAGCTTTAGCTTTACTGAAAAACATCACTCATGCGGATCATTTAACACCAATATTTTGAACACACAGATACTAAATTTGGAAAGCATCATCCTAACAGTAACTTAGTATTGTTATCAAGAAACAAAGTTCTTTGTTACCAGGGATTTGTACCTCTTTAGTCTGTAATACTGTCTGGTATGTAGTGTTAGGCCCTGCTGTGAAGTAAGAAATTCATACTGAGTGATTATTTATCAACACGAAATTTGGTCTGTGTTTTAAGTGAACTATATATAATTTTCTTGAACAAACTGAATTCAAATATAGTATCTTTTAAAATCGCAAGAGAGATGTAGATCAGTTTTCATGGATTTCTCTGGGGGGGAATACACACAAGAATGATGTCAGCAGCATTCAAGCAATCACTGTATCCTGAGATTTTCACGGTTAAGCACCAGACTTCTATTTAACTTGCCTAACTCTCAAAAGCTGTTCTTAAAAACAGGCATCCCAGCATTTAGCTTTACCAACCATTAATCTGGGCATTCACTTTGGCATCCTCCACAGCTTCTTGACAGAGCTCAATTCCAATCACTTTCTTTACTTTCTGCAGAAGCAAAGGTAGCAGGTTAGGTCTAGCAAGGCCCAGTTTAAATATGGTGACTTAACAGGCACTAGACCAGAAGAGAAGCAAAGAGTAAAGACGCTTCATGCCATCACTACTTCCTACCTGATCAAAGAAAAAACAGTTCATTGCAGATGTTCAGAAAAGAGGGCAGGGAGATATGATACCTTGAGGCTGTTTAATAGTTAAAGAGATGAAAAGACTCCCTCTAGCCTCTTTGCCTCCCCAGATATCTCTACTATATAGCTGTAAATCAAGCATGTTTAATTTACTCGTATAGACATTCCCTCCCTCCTGCTTCTTAATTGCTAATCCTGTGAACACTGTTTTAGTCCAGCTGAGTTGTTTCTTACCCTGTACAGCATTAAATAATAAAAGATTCCCATGCCTAAAGCAAGCCCTTGAGCACATGTGCAATATTATGGCCTTCCCTGGTTTTCCAGAGATTTTAATGGTTTTGGAATTTTCACAGAGTTTTAATTGGCTAAGAACTGATGAATCACTAAAAATGGATCTGCCTTTAACTATATTACAGGGACTAGGTCTGTTCACTGAGGCGATCCTCTTTTACAGTCATTTTTTAGTATGCGACTGCACTTCTGCTTTTGACAGATGTATGAGCAAAGAAAGATTCATTTTAACTACTGTGAAGTCAAGTGAAAGTAAGTTATATTGGACTTTTTCAGACTTAACAAAAGACATGCAGCCAGGATACATAGGGAAATTTTCATTCAGGCAGCATGGCTATATATCCTCAGTTAAATCAACTTTCAAAAGCAGTAGCAATAGGTAAGTGCAGTAACTGTTGATTCAAGTCTTGTTTGCAATGAACGGCTTGCTGCTAATTCAGCAGTGCACAGAAATGGCTCACCTTTGCCAGTGAAAGTCCAATGGTTCCTGTTCCACAGCAGATGTCAAGTACAGTGCTATCTTGGGTCAGCTGAGCCCAGTCTCTAATGGCTGTATATAGAACCTCTGCAGCCTGGGTATTTACCTGTGGAGTTCCAACACATCACATGGTTCCCCGTCCTCTCAAACAGTAGAGGTACAGGCTGAAAGGAACATTAATCCCTTTTATGAAAATGTTCTTCCCCATCTATGAAATAATTAACAAACCAGCTTTTTATGTACAGTTTAAAAAAGCGTTTTACTGACAGAAAATCAATTTTTCTCTTTAACAGCTTAATGTTGGACTGGCTCAACAGATCAGTGTATATTCAGGGGTTCCAGGGGAGTTCTGACCAAATTCAAAGCAATCTGCCTACCTCTTGGTATACTGTAATAATGTCAATTCTAAACTGTAATGCACCACTAAAGGCATGTAACCTTTTTTTTGATTCAATGAAATATTCAGAGCAAATGCCCAAGGTAAAAGTTAAACTGCAGGCAAGGAAGGGAAAACATGTTTTACTAACTGAAAAGTTCTACTGAGGGAAAGGAAATGAATAACAAAGAGGACATACTCATGAAATAACATCAACACAGTAAAAAAAAATCAATTTAGCATCACCCTGTCCCTCTAAAACTGATAATGATAGCTTTCCTATACCTACATAGTATAGGTATGAAGATACAGAATAAGGAAGCAAGTTGTCCCGGCCAGTATCTCCAAGCCTAGGAAATTCTCTACATGAAGAAATAAGAACTTAGTGGCCCAAGATCTAAAGTGAAGATTAGAAAGGCCAGGCTATCATTCCCAACAACATACATGTGATAGCTCAACTCTAAAAAGAAGTTACCTGCAAACTGAGGTAAAGAGCATAAGCTGTAGCATTTGCATTTAATTTTCCCCCTCAACCAAAAACTTGGGGATTCTTCATGTACTTGGTTTATATTTTCAGAGACTTAACAGTTTACTTGCTAAAGCTAAGTATGTGTTTGGAGGAAAGTGCTATTTTTGGAATACAGGAGAAAGCAAGACTCTTCAAAAACCTTTGTATTAATGAAACCAGCAACCACAGTTGGGTTTTGCTTGTTGGCAAGGCAACTGGGAATTGCTCGTTAATTAGCACTCGAGATTTTAAATCATTACACAGTACTCTTTATTTCTTGTTTTTAATATGTGCTGGACAGTACAGTAATTAAAGTACAGTTTTCAGCACTTCATACTGTGGTGTTTGATTATGTAGAAAGATGGTGACACTGATTACTCTGGAAAAAAATACTTTCTACTGTAAATGCCACATTCATAATACACTTTCCAAGGTGGAAGCTGCTATACCTTCCTCTTTCATTCAAGGCCTGATTGCCATTATAGAGCTGTAAATTTCATATACTAACTTGACCAAAGAGCTTTCAAATATTTTCACTAGATTAAATGAAGTGCTGAATCTTTATAGTATAAGTGTCATTCACATGTTAAAAATATTTAGTTATCAGAGGTATGCAATTAAAGAAAATAGATCTCTGTATACTTCTGCACCCTCTTTCTTTTTTCTTTTTTTTTTTACAAAAAAGTATATTTTCTATAACACTAGATATCTCAGTTTCTTAGCAAACTAGTCAGTTAAGAACTAGTACTTAATGCACTAATTACAACTTAAATACAACTCAATGACAACATTACTTGGAAAAATGCATGGGGAGAAATTCTAAACTTTAGACCAAGAAGTTCTTCATATATGTACTTATCACCAGCCACGTGATCTAAGGGCAAGTCTTCACGATTTGGAGATTTTCTGAAAAAAAAAAGGCAAAATAGGTTAGGTGAAGCATTATTTCCACAGAAGTCTAACTACAGCAGAAAGAACACTTAAACTTAACTTTCCAGGTACAAGCCTTACCTCTGACCCTCCTCCACAAAGTACAGAGAGGTTACCCCACTGTCCTTTCCGGTCCCTTCTGTAAAGTACTTTGCCAGAGATGCTTTCAACTCAGCAAGCTCTTCTTTACTTAATTTCTAGAAAATCCAAATGAAAAGAAAACGTGACTATTTCATATACTTGACTGTTTTCCAGCATCCAGATTTAATAGGTATCCTGTTAAGCTTTATTCATTTGATTGGGTATTCAGAAGCCTGTGCCAAATCAACTAAAGTAGGGAAACAGTGTCTAGGAGCAAAAAATTCTCTGCCATCATTTCAGTCATTGTATGCCTTTGGTAAGGAATGCTGAAATGATACAGCTTTAGTTTCACAAAAGCTACATGGCTGCAAGCCATGACTGTAACAAATATGAGGGACCTCCTCACTCCAGCATCTCTGCAAGCACAAGCAGCCCTCTCTGTACACTCTCCATGCGTTGTCCTTCTAGTCAAAGACAACTGAATAGATTATTCGACATCGTAAGTTCAGTTATCTAGAGCAGTCCTCTCCAGGATCTTTCCCAAGGGCCCCTGGAGCATGACTGCACTCACTGGCCACAATCCTACAAGCTGCTCTGTGGGGCAAATTCAAGCACCCACAAATGTGCTGAATGGAACAACAAGATTGGAACAAAGGTAGAATGGTGATAATCCACTGGTAGTGGTCCTTGGTCAGATGAAATAGGAGTGTAGTGGTCTTACGAGAGAGCTATGCTTAAGGAAATCAAATAACTCCTTAAAGAGTGTGAGATTTAAGGGTCTCCACCCACTGCTTATGTCTATGCCATCTTCAGTACCTGAGGATTGAAATAAGCTATTGCCATGATATGGCCATCCCTGCTGGTACGGACTGTGAGCTGCTTCCAGTGACCTTCATAGGTTTCTGGGCTGTAAACTGAGTAATGGGTTGACCTGCAATTTTAAAAAATCTCAATTACTGAACAGAAATGTTCTCTACATAATACTTTATAATCCAGCTAAACTGCCTGAGTCTACCATATGAGGTAGGAGAAAAATAACAGTTCATTTAAAAAGCTGAAAGTCTTGGCTGACTTGTAAAGAGGGATAATACACTATTTGCAAAACACATCCTTTTAGGCTAGTACTCAGATAAGTGCACAGAACACATCTTGGCAAATGGAACAGCTGCCTTTTCTGGTTGTCATGATTTGTACCATACTCCCTTTCACTCCATCCTTTTTCACAAGGATCAAATAATGCCACTGTCCTTAATAAACCCTTTACTGTTTTCCACATAGGAAGCAGGGGCTTGGTGAGTGAGCCATTTCCATCTTTAGGGTTCTGCCCACATTTTAAATCATCTCACTTTTTCTGCTTCCTGAGCTTAACTGTTCTTTACTCAGAACCATCCCAACTTTCATCTTTGTGATTCCCCTCTCCTGCCCCCTCCAAGTCTACTCTTACACACGAAGAAGTCTCCTACTTTCTTTTAAAACAAAGTGTCTAATCTTCATGATTCAAACTCCTCTTTAGAACAAATTTCTTCACATTTTCTCATCCGTACTGTTGAAAATAAGGGGAGGGAAGGATTGGGGAAAAAGAACCTCTACTATCATGATACTGAACCATCTAATTCCTTGCCATCTGGCATTTTGTGCATTTGCTTTGTATCATCTATTCGGCCTTGAGTGTAAATATCAAAGGACAAGAACCATACTTTGCTCTGCATACGGCCAAGTAATGAATACACTAAAGAAGCTTGCTAAAGTAAATGAAAGGAGCCGTGTCCAAATCAACTGTGTATGGAGGAGATGCTGCAGAAAAGTACTAGTAAACTTTTAATCCTAAAACTATTTAAGACAGCAAAAGCCTTTAGCAGCAACCCTTAAGTCTAAACTACATCTCACCTTATGTAGTCTTGAAAGGCTTTCACTACCTTTTTGGCAAGAGCAGGAATGTGAATAGTGTCAAATGGTTCCACTACAGCACAAGTTCCACCCTTGTATTTGCCAAGGCGACAGCCCACAGTTTTGTCTTCTTGGTTTACACCTACGCCAACCAAAAATTCACATTTGTTGCGGTACTCAGTCTAAGTTTAAACACAGGAGAAAACAAACAAACAAACTATTAACTGTTCCTGCCTAGAAACATCTCTTTTCAACCAATATTAATTTACAGTGCTAATGTAATAAATTAATTAATTTGCAAATGGCTATTCATGAAGTTAAGATATGTATTTATTGAGTTCCAGATTTTTTTCTACTGTGGTAACGTGCCCCTTCCCTGAAGGCCAAAAACATTAGGTGACTTGCAGAGTGTACTACGTATAACCTATTCAAGCCCCGAATTAAAATTTAACTACCTGTAATGGTGATGCTTTTACTCCCTCTACTGGGCAACAGATTTTATTATACTTCTGCTTCTGCACAAACAGCCAAGGTAACAGTGCTTTGTTGTTGTTTCCTATTTCCCTGCACAAAACAGAAAGGGCAAAAGTTTGAGAGATGTACAGAGTACAGGCATTTCAACAGAGACATTTAAAATGTCACCCTCTCCTGGCTTTTTTTTTTTTGACTGCCTAAAAACTAAGATGGTCACATGCTTTACTTACAGGGACAGCCATGTAAATGAATTAAAGTATCAATAAAACCAACATTCTACTTTTATATATTATCCTACACTGGTCTAATATTTTAATGCCCAAGTAAGACAAAAGTGACAGAACGAGAGCATTAGAAGCCAGAAGGCAATCAAAATTACATAATTAATTTTACACTTGCCACAGTTCATTTTTCAGTTCTCTGAGAGGCTGGTAATTCCAACTTTTCAGGACTTACCTTAGTAGAATAACTGACCTTAAAACAACATATTTTATTTGGCAGGATGTTTTGAAGCTAGCTGATCCAGAACTATGAATATCAAATTTGAGAATAACATGATTGTCAGAAGCTAGGATTGGAGGATTTTATTTACTATGACAGAGAAAATTACTCCTTCATATATTAAAAAAAGAAACTTAAACCATTACCACCAGGGTAATGGTGTCAAACTCATCTAGCCCCATGCACCAAATACAGGGTGTGGGGCAAGATCAGGCCCACAAACTGGCCCCATATGCAGATCCATCCCATGGGGCTTGACCTGTACAAGCACCACATACAACACATGCACTGCTTCCAGTCTCATGCATAATATGCAGGATATGCCTCTGTGGTATGAGATGCATGGGGCCAGTCCAGGGCACATGCCACACACAGCCTGTGGGGCCAATCTGGGGCACACGTTACACATGGCACTGGCCTGTGGTGAATATTGCATGTGGCACCCACACCGGTCTACGTGTGCTGGATCCAGCATGGATATCTGCCTACAGACCCAATCCAGACCAGCTCAGGATCCAGCATGCAGGGCTGGTCTGGTGCGGACACCACATGCAGCACACTCCCCAGACTGGCCCCATGCTGCGTGCAGCTGAAGCCAGACAAGCTCTGTGTACAGCATGCAGTGCCTGGGGCAGGAGCCAGTACACGCTGCACGTGGCAGGCACTGCTGTGGGATGAACGGTACGGCTCCACAGGCCATGCGTTTGACACGCCTGCATTATATCTATGAAGGGAGAAAAGCGGTGAGCTGGATTTTAGCCATGCTAACATGCAGTTGCATTTAACTCTGTAAAGAAAATTGAACTAGGAGTGCATCACAAAGGGCCCCTTTAGATGTTCAAGTAAAGGCACCATGTAGAGTGAACATCAGACTCTATCAGGCCTCTACCCGAACATCCAGAGGGGCTCTTCGTAATGCACCCGCAGCCACGTTTTTTTCAAAGTTAAATACAGTTGCTACACACGCAAATCGAAGGTGAAGAGAAACCAGCTACAAAGTCAGCACACATTGTCCAGCTCTAACTCGATACAGCTGCACGGAGGGAACTTTTGAGGGCAGGACAGTTACTTTGGGCAGGCAGCCGGTTGAACTGAACTGCGCGATTAACCTGTAAACTGTGCCATAAATGTAATGCATGGGGGAGGCAAAGAGAAATTACTTGGTTAGCTTCTGCAGCACTTGTTCGCACTCTTGTTTCTTCTTTACCAGTTGTTCCTCGTAGGGCACTTTCCACAGAGGGGTCACCACATCCGCGATCCGCTTGCCCAGAGGCTCTTCCTCACCATCGTCGCTGGCCACGGCCCGGCGCTTGGCCTGGTCCTGGTCTGTCTCCTCGCCCTCCTTTTTCCTCTTCTTGGCGATGGGGTCGGCTTTGGGCTTGGCCAGCCTCACGCTCAAGGGGCGGTTTTTCCACAGGGTCCCATGGAGGACGCGCAGGGCCCGGTCCCGCTCCTCCTCGCTCTTGAAGGTGACGAAGGCGAAGGTCTGCTTGCCGAACAGCTTGATCTTGTGCGGGACCAGCCCGTACTTGGCCAGGAACTTCTTCACATCGTTGAAGCCGATGTACTTGGGCAGGTTCTGGATCTCCACCTTGTAGATCTCCGAGGTGAACAGGTCCTCCTTGATGTAGCCATACATGTCCCCTGCGGGACCCTCCGCCGAGGCAGCAGTGGGGCCACCCTCCTCCTCCTCCTCC
>JAGPOW010001167.1:14234945-14255872 GCA_030014935.1 Caiman crocodilus
CCGGGTTAGTGAGCACGAAGGGCCTACGTATTTCATGAGTTTTGCAGAACATGCAAATTGGGTAGGTCCTCCCCAAGAGACGGGGGTAGGGAGCTGGCACCAGGTGGGTCGCCCTGGGATCGTGACGCTGGGGGGGGGGGCACACCTGGCTGCAAGGGGGGGCTTCTAGGGCCCCTCAGCCAATCAGGTGAGGGGTACCAAGTACCACTGTGAAAATGGTGATCAGTGCTACACTTGGACCGCAAAATTGGGTGCTGCCCATGTGAATTAAGTTCTAATGATAACCGTGCATCCAGTTTGGACATTACTCAACCCACTGTGTGGGTTATTGAAGCCAGAAATTCTTTTGTGCATATGGTTTAAAATCTGTGTGCTTAAAAATAGGTGCCTGTTGTAAACTTCTGTTTGATTCTGCAGGTTACATTCATAGACAGGATTTCTTGTACCAGAGGGTCATATTTGCTAAATGTTCCACGTTTAGAAGATGTTTATTTTATCAATGGTAGATGCAGCTGGCTGTGTGTAGAGTAGGAGTGTGCAAAGCGGGCAGTATGTGATTCAGATTCAGCCTGATTCAGGGGGCAGTGATTTGATTCACTGGTTTGGATCGCTGTCCCAATTTTGATTCTGATTTGGCCGTAGACACAGCTATGCATTCCTGCACCCACCCCCCCCCCCCAGTACCTTGAAGTACTAGGGAAATGCTGAGATGCTGGGGCAGATGAAGCGTCCCACAGGAGCCCTGAGGGGTCCCCCACATACTAGGCAACAGACACCCCA
Source organism: Caiman crocodilus (assembly GCA_030014935.1). NCBI lineage: Eukaryota > Metazoa > Chordata > Crocodylia > Alligatoridae > Caiman > Caiman crocodilus. The sequence goes on from JAGPOW010001167.1 coordinate 14,235,726, forward strand.
CACACATGCACATACCCCCAGCTTGGTGATTGCCCACAGGTGCCCCCTGACCCAGGAAGCAGCAGTTGCTGAGCAGGGGGAGGCAGGGGTGTCCCCCGTGTGCTCCGCAGCAGACCTGGAAGTGGAGCAGAAGTACTCTTTTTTTTCCCTGCTCCCCCTCCCGTGGAACGCCTGGTTCACCCCACCATCTCCGCATTCACGAGCTGCGCCTGGTACCTCAAGGGGCATAGAAAAAAACATGTAAAGGTGTGTCTACAGCTGAATTGTCGAATTTCTCCGAACTGATTCGGCAAGATTAATGGGTCTCCTGATTCTACTCAGATTCAGAAATTTGGCCAACGAATCTGGTTGAATTTCCTCTGAATTTAAAAGCCTAGAGCCTTTATGAAAAGTCAGCAATTCAGTGAATGCATTGCGTGGAGTCCTGGATTTTAAAAGGTTTCCGTCACCTGTCCCTCCATCAAAAAAACCAAAACCCTGTCTTTTTGTCACTTAACCTGTGTTGAGAGTTGCTCTTCAGGGTCGGTGCATTCTTTTAAAATAACTACTCATTTAAATCTAATCGTAAATTCTGTTTATTTCAACCAGTCCATTCTGCTACGTGAATAGTGGTTGCTGACATGATAGTCTTGTGACTTCTGACCAGCAGCTTTTGAATCGACCCTTCCTTTGTGTGCCAACCCATTGCCAAACTATTTTCTGTATGTGGAGAGCAAAGTACCGTTTCCAACATCTGAAATTCCCTAGTCGTTTCCAAAACAGAAAATGATTCAGTGTTTGGAAGAAAGCAATCTGAGGGTGGTGTTACAGGTTATCATAAACCCTTAAAATAGGAGTATCCACACATTAAAGGGTGTTTAAGCTGTGCCAAGTACCCTCTAGGAATCTTAAAAGTTACACCACTTCAGGCAAGGCTTCTCTGAGCTGGCCTACCAGTGGCCAGTTTGTAGTCAGCCACCATCCCAGGATGCACAGTTCTCAGCCCCTCCATCCTTGATGAACTTCCCATCTTCAAGCTCTACTGTCCTAGGGCTGGTACTGGCCCTAAGCTAACACCCCACCACCACCACCTGTTCTCGGTGGGTGTGACCCCAGCCTCCATAATGCAATGCTGCCAGCTCCAAGGGCCCCAGGAGATGCGATTCAGGCCCCTGGGCCAGGGGTTGGACGTGCTCCCCTCAAAAAAGCTAAGCCCTTACCTCGCATCTAATTGGCTCTCCCATAGCCAGGAGACTGAGGAGTTGGGGGGGGGGGGGCATGGCTTGCCTCCCCCACTTCTGGGTGAGGGGAAGGGCTGAGTAATCCAGAGGTGTGCGTCATTAGGGTCCATGCTGTGTCTCTTTCACCCCAGGGCAAGTTTCGTACTACACAGCATGAGTTTTAAAGTAGGGTTTGGATAATAGTAGGTAAAAAGCAATGTGGAGCCCAAATGTTTTCCTTACTCGACTATTTATTTTCAAACTTGCTTCATTTCAGATTGCAGCAGTTGCCTGGAAGATGGGTGCTGCCTTTTGACTGGTATTGCCTCTCCAGGTGGAAACTGGAGATCGTCTAGAACTTTTCACTTGGACTTGTCCACTGACATCTTTGAGGAGGAAGTGATGAATGAAACGGGAAGAGTATTAGATAGTCTAAAACTATCTCTAGATGGTATCAAAGCTTTTGGACTAACTTGATAATGACGATAACATTAAAAGAGTTGAGAGGTCTGAAAGTTAGTGGCTGGTTAATATATTGAGTCCCAAATTTTACCCTAAGAATTGCTGAATTGCAAGTAACAGAGGTGAAATGGAGACTGAGGGTAGCAGTGCTCTATTCCGACGGGCAGGAGACTCGCTCTGTTCCTAGTCTTATTCTGCGGGCTGCCCTAATGCAGCAAGCATGTCGCTTAAAGCAAGTGTGTCAGACTTACGGTCTGTGGGCTGAAGCTGTATGTCTCCTGCAAGGCTAGTAAAGGGGCTGGGAATTCAGGAACACGACCTAGAAACCAGCCCAGAGGCAGGATGAGTTGGAGACTCCTGATTTTAAAAGTTTCCCTCTGCCTAATTAATTTGATGCTGAAAGGCATACAGTGTTTTGAATTGAACCCATCTGACCACACAAGTCTAGCTATAAATAGAATGGATAGTATTTAAAAGCTACCCTAATAGATTGTGTCAGTCCTTGTAAAGAGACCCACATGGTATTTACATTTTTTTTTTTCCTGTTTTGGGGAACATTAATTTAGCCAAATGATTAGAAAAGATCTTGGGGATGCTTGCTTAAGGAAAATCTTCTGCATTTCAGGTGATGATAGCAGGTGAATCCTTCTGAGTCCTAGTTCAGGTTTAAGCAGTTGTATCCTGTTTGCAGTTGGGGGCAGGCTCCTGAGCAGAAGGTCTCTGGGGTCCTGCTCTTGAGATTACTGGGAAATAAAGTATGTTCCTGGCAAGCTAAACATCTAAGCTGCTTAAGATGTTTAATTCATTTATTTTTGATTAGCTAAATCATGGTCTCAAGGCAGTGTTACTCAGGATGCATTCAAATATGCCCAGGTTTAATTCAACTAATGCTGGCCCTTACAGCTTGACATTTTTAGTTTTAGGGTGGTTTATTCATATCTAGTTTGTCTATTACTGATGTAAGGTAAATCAAAGCTTGTTTGGATTTAAAATGGAGGAAGAGCTGTGCAGTCTTTTGCAACTTAATCAGTTGAAAGCAGCATTAGTTACTAGTTGTGGAACTAGGATGGATATGAAATTTTGGATGTTAAAAATATAAAATTATTTAGCTGGACAGAAATCTGAAGTATTCAGAATAGTGACTAATTCAGATCCATTTTCTAATCACCAGTCTTGTGCCATGAAGCCAGGTAGTCTGTCAAACCAGTAGCCAGTATACTTAAAATATATAAAGGAAATAATTTTAGGGTCAGCAGTAATTCAGTGGTGCAGGAGCCAGAACAGCATGGCTTGCTTTAAGAGTCCTGGGTAGTTATGATTTACTAACACTTGCAACTATTCATCAGACTTCCTAAAATCATCACTAATGAGTTTTAGCTGTAATTATCAAGACTTTTTAGCCCACTCTGGCATATTCAGATCTGGCCACTGACTGAGGTTTTTCCTTAACATTCAAAAAACCTTGAAACCATCATCTTACTAGCACTGCTTTTTAGTAGATACACCTTGTTCCAGTTCCTTGACTAACAAATACCAGCAAAAGCACTACTCCTTGCTAGATAACTGTTCTACCCTTGGGGGATTTAGTGAGTCTGGTAACAGTGTGACTTTCCCGAGAGAGGTGTGTTGGCTAGTATTTTTGAGTATAACTAATAATGTCAGTGTAGAGCAGTTCTTGGGCAGAAGTCTTGATTGGTTCTCTCTGTAGTTAGTGGCGCACTAAACATTCATTGAGGCGAGGATACTTGCATGTGAGAGACGAAAAATACTGCAAAATGTGTGCTTACTTTTGACTAGCATAAATGCAGAAGATTTAAAACTAGGATAGCTTTTTTGTTTGTTGCTGTTACTGTGAGTTTGCGGTTGAGACTTGTCATGACTGATTTTGTAGTGAAACATCTGGTGTCCTTTAATGAAATATTAAAACCATTTTGGAAGTGGTCCTGAGATGCAGGCAAAGTCTACCTGTGACCAAATGGGTATGGATGCGTTTTCACCATGAAGCAATTGTTGCGCACCTCTAAAGTCATCCCCTGGTTTCCCATACTGCTTTGCTGGCTACCTACATCAGCCTGTCTTTTTTTAACTCGTAGTTTAAAGGCCAGGACCAGCTATTTGTGATTCCCGATTTCAAGATTTCCAGATTTGCTCAAAGTGTTGGCTGTAGAGGAAAGTGGGAGAAAGGCCTAGTGTAACGTCAGAAATTAAGTCTGCAGTTTTTCCTGCTCAGTGTTAAAATCCCCACACCCCACAGTAAGTGTATGTTGCGAAGTGCAAAGCTACGTTCTTTTGTGTGGGAGTCTGGATTAAAACCTCATACAAAAGCGCATGCACTGGTCTCGCATGGCTTGGAAGTAGGGAGCACAAATGCACCCTTGGCTGTGCCCGAGTAGCTGCAGCATATTATGGAGGCCTAAGACTTTTGTTTATTTTGCAACACATTCAGATATCACATTTGTCCTTGGATAAACCATTTTATCCTGGGCGCTGATCTTTCAGGTATCCATGTCTGTTTTTGCAGGAAAAAAACAAAAAAGGTTCACGGGTTAAGAAGCACTGTTTGTCCCAGGATATTGCAAAGTGCTTCTGAAGAGTAATCCTGAGATTTCTGCCAATGGAGTCAATGATACAAAGCAGCGGTGCTTTCAGCTACTCCCTAAACCAGTTGTTCTCTATCTTTTTGGACTTGAGGGATTCCTCCCTAACTTACAGATTCCCAGTCTAATTTCCAGATTCCCCCACACAAGCATGTAGCTCTGTACATAACTTCAGAAAATAATTTATGGCTTACAGTTTTTACTTTCTTGCAGTGGGGATGGGGGGATTGTCCAGGCAGGGACAATCTTAACCTTGCATTTGTCTGCTCATCTCAAAGCACCTTTCACAAGATACGGTGGCACCCCATGGTGCACCAGGACCCTGCTTGAGAATTGCTGCAGTAAACCCCGATGGGAAGGGCAATGTGTGTATAAGCCAACCCTGGGGCTCTCCTCTTCAAGGACAAACATGGGCACAACTGGTCCAAGGACACATCACAGGTTGGGAACAGATGCTTCATAACAGCAGTGCTAATGCATGTTCGTGACACGCTGTCGTGGGGACATGAGTTTCAAGCTCAGGTGTGCCCTTGGTCATGCTTGGTGCTCTGTCGGTGCTGTGCTGACCATGTTTGCTTGTCTTTTCTTCTGCCCCTTGCTGAGATGGAGTGAACTATCCTGGGGCAGGAGAGCTCTGAGCTGCCTCCAGTCCTCTCCGAGGAGTTTGGGGGGCTCCATTGTGCCACCACCTCCTAGGGCAGGAGGGAGGAGCTCTTGAGGCGAGTCGTGAGGAGCAGGAAGAGCAGCAAGAGACTGGACCTGCGTCTGAATGAACACATGTAAGGTGAGAGAGGTCAGGAGAGGTGTTGGGGAAGGAGGGGTACAGGGACTAAAGTTATAAGGTATCAGGTAAAATCCTGCTGCATGCGTTGGGAGCCCCTGCACCTTACCCTGTCCTCCCTCCCATGGTGTTGGCTCAGCCTGGCCTCCAGCCCACGACCCCAACTTCAGCAAGGCATCACCTTCATACAGGACACTCAACATAAACCCATCGTCCATCACCAGCTGAATTTGAAGCTGGGCACCCAGTTCACTGGATACCCGCTCCTGCTGCTGCCATGGTAAGAGCTTTCCCACCCGTTTTGAGAAGTGTAGCTCCGTCCTCCCCCAACCTGCCCCATGGCACGAGCAAAATGTGACAAGGTCTATGACACGGGACTGAGGCAGTCTGATGCCGTCTGGGATTAGAGAGCACCACCATCCCCACAAACTGCTTGTGTCCTGCCTGGTGGCTACCCCATATTGGAGCTTAAATAGCCCAACAGCCCGGGCCACTCTGAGTTTCAAACAACATTCACGGCTTCCAAGTTTTTCTCACAAGCAATCTTACTTGGAGGAGGGGAAAAAATTAGGCTTGAATTGAGGCTCCTAATTTCTTCCAGGAGTTTTACACCGAAAGTGAGCGTGCAGTGTGGTTACATAAGCGTTCAGAAATAACAAGCAGGACTTGCCATCCTGTTCTCGTGTTCGTTCTTCCTGTGCCCTCCGGACTCAAGCTCTTGCTCCCGTGTTTTTCTGAGGGGCAGAAGCTAATCCAAAAATGTATAATTAATTGAAGTCAAGCAATTCCTGTAACTTGTCTCTGGGAACTGGAGAAAGCCTGACAATAAGCAAATATTGCCAGCACTTGACACTTTCCCTGCGATGTGACCCTTGCAATAATCCCTCAAAGGTGTGAACATCCAGGTTTGCAGTGTTTTTATTCAGTTTAATGATTGGAGTGACTTCTCCTTCCACCAAGGCCTTGGACCTTTTACTTTCTAAGGCTAGTTTCACTTGCTTGGTTTGGTATTAATTTTCTTGCCTACACAAGCAGTTTGCACAAACTGATTATTGGGAATGGGGCAAGAATTCAACTGCTGGGTTGTGTTGGGGGGGAGGGGGGGGTTACACTTCTAAAACTCACAATGGCTTTAGTAAGCGGCTGCCCACCCTGCTCTGCGTTTTGGCAAGCCGCATGACAGGCAGCCAGGGGCAGATGAGTATTAATTTTCTAAATTTTTTTAGGTGCCTGGATAAAATGGCCTGGTGGGCCGGATCCGGCCCGTGGGCTGCATTTTGCCCACCTCTGCTTCAGCCCGTGGAGGTGCGTCTCCCACCCCCTGCATCCCCTTCCCAGTATGACTGGCGGCACAGCTTTCCCTGGTTGGTACGGTGCTTTGGGGGGAGAGAAAAAGAAGCCGAGGGGCAAACTGCTTGTGTTGGCACCTTAAATCCCATCCTTCTGGCGCTTGAGTGGACGGGAGGAAACAGCCCTCCTTGAAACACTAACAAAAGTCTGGGAGCCCTCCTGCGTCCCCGCTCCTGCACCCTGGGCTTCGTTCAGATCCGCCCCTTGCCCAAATCGGCCCAGCGGCCGCTGCTTAAACACCCCCTCCCGCCCTTCGAGCCGCACTGGAGGCGCGGAGCGGGGAGGCGGCGCCGGCGTCCTGCGTGGAGCCGCGACCCCGGCCCAGGCGCAGCTCGGCGGGAGGGCTTCCCGCGCCCCCGCGCTTGCACCGGCGGGGCTGAGCTTCCGTGCAGTGGGGGCAGAGGGGGGAAACGAGCGCCGGCGCTACCTTAAGGGGCTCGTTGACATCAGCCGAGTGGGCCGGGCCGTGTGGGTGGGATTTCCTGTGCGGGAGGTCAGCTGTTCTCCATCCCTCTCCCTCTCCCGCTCCGCTGCGCCGCGCTCCGCTCCCCTCAGCTCCCCGCCGCGCCTCTGCAGTGGCGGCGCCGCGTCCCCTCCCCGCTGCCGCGCCGCGCCGAGCCTACCCAGGGATGTGTAAGCCACAGGATGCCCAGCAGCACTGGAAAGAGGTTTAAACCTACCAAATACATCCCCGTCTCCACCGCAGCTGCCTTGTTAGTGGGCTCGACTACTTTATTTTTTGTTTTCACGTAAGTACCGCGCGGGGCGCGGGGCCTGGGGGAGGCCGGGCGGCTCCTTCAGGCCCCGGCGCTGTGGTCCGGCTCCTTGCCTGCCTGCCTCCCCGCCGGCTGGGCTCTGCACGAGCGCTTCCCATTGTGGGAGCCACCATTTCACGGCAAAGCAGCCCCCTCCGCCGGCGTGTGTGCATCAGGCAGGCCCCCCCTCCCTGCCGCATCCTGCCCCGGGTTTTACCCCCAAGTCTCGGCTGGTTTAGGGGGAGAATTGGGGCTCTTTTTGTGGGTTTCTGCCCTGTGCTTGGGATGAAGGGGGAGGCAGCCCTCCTGGCCCTGTGCGGGGTGGTGATTTGTGCCTCTCTTGATAGAGCTGCTCTTCTGAGCTGCGGGAGTGAAGATGAAGTTTGCTTGGTGGGGGGCAAACCGTGCTCCCCCTTTTCCTCTTCCTTATTCAATGCAAAATTATGCTCTGAAGATACCGGCGTGCAGCTCCGTTAGCATGGGAGAGGGGTCGTGCTTCCAGCTTTGTTTCCTCTCTCTCAAGTTACCTAGACAGCTCGCTCCACGCCTGGGAAGCTGGTTGCAGGGACATGGCTCTGCGTGTTGCAGGAGAGGGGTTGTGTGTGGGGTTGAGTTGCTGTGTTCAAAAGCGTGTGCAAGATTTTTGTCTTTTAAAATGTTCTCTGAATACTCCGGTACCTGGGTCATAGTATTCACAGTGCCTTGTATTTTGAGACCTGTCTACTGGTTGGTTTTTCTTCTTGCCATGGCTGAATCTTTAAACGGAGCCCAGGAAAGTTAAATATTCTGCTGCTGACAGCAGTGGGAGTCTGTACTTGTCTTGCTTGGATTGGCATGAGGCTTAATGTCAGGCCATGTAGCCTTTTCGAGTAATCTTCACGTAGGATTGTGGAACAAGGTTTAGATGTTGGCGTATTATCTAGCTTTCAGCCTTTTAAATTTTTTTTTTTTTTTTTTTTTGAAAGAACTTCTGCTGTTGGTAAATGCATCTGGCTTGAATTTGGTCTCATAAATGGTTTTCATTAAAAGTTGCCAGGTTTCCTACTTTAACTTCCTCTATGTATGTGTATACTATACAGCATATATGTAAAGTATGTATATTTACACACACATGTATATGCACTGTAAAGTGTATGTATAAATATATATATATATATACCTCCTATATATATGTTTACATTGCATATAGTCTAATACTGGTACTTCTAATACTCTTTACTTGGGCATCCGCTTATAGATGGTTTGCACAGACTGACACGAGACAGTTGTCTCGTGTTGCACTTGATTCATATATTTGAGATTTTAAACTTTATGTGACTTGTCTGAAGAAGTCTGGTATAGTTCTTTGAACTTCCTTAACTCTAGTCTCTGACATCAGTTTGCTGGGTTTGAGAGTCTAGGATGGGAAAGCTTGTTGTCAGTCCTGTGAAAATCAGAGAACATTTGTTTTGGGGTGTTTTGTTTTTTTTAATGCTCTCATCTCCTGTTTCCCTGTGATGAGAAACAAGTATACAAGAATATGAATATTACTTTTTAAGTGTGCTGGGTGTTCAGTTGTAGCCGACATAGACAGGCAAGGTTCTTTGGGTAGAGGTGATATCTTTTATTAAAACAGCTGAGTAGTTGGAAAAAAGTTGTTAGCAAGCTTTCAGGTGCAGTCGCCCCACGTCAGGCATAGGGAGTCTCTCCCTACTGGTCTGTGTTTGCTTTCATTAGACTTTAGATGCAGTGCTACGAACTTTGAGTGAAGGAGGAAGACTTTGGTCAAACATGCTATATTTATTTAACTTTTTTTTTTGCTTCATTGTCCATGCTAAGAGGAAGTATCTTTTATCTTTATTTATCTGTTACTATGGGAAAATAAAGTCCTCTTTTTTTTTCCCCCCTCCTTTAAAAAAAAAAAAAAAATGTGGCTAGAAATGCTTTAATTTGGGTTTTACACACCTAAAATTAACTCTGGTTACTTGAGCCATGTTAGTAGCAACCTCTTTTTAATTGTAACAGCATAGTTGTCAGTTTGGAAAATACTTCAAGTGCATCTTTCATATTCTTTTCCATCCAGTCCAAGATAGCGAAAGTAGCAAGAAGGTTGAGTGGACAGGACGTCGGGTTTCTCATTGATGAACAACAGTTACTGGGGTATGGACAGATTTGTGTTAATCACTGATTTTTGTACTTCAGCTCACTTTTAACGTTTACCTTGGAATACGTGCAAGTGGCTTGGATAAACAAGGATAGTTTTAATGAATTACTTTTTGCCGATGTTTCTATTTTTATTTAAAAAAAAAAAATTTTTTTTCAAGCAGTGTATTGTGTTATGAGTTAGTTTTTTGTAACATTGCTACGTGCTGAAGTTGTTGCTTTTTTGGAGTAGTTCTTCCATAGGTGTACACTGGCATCACTCCATTGGCTTCAGTGGATCTTTGAGTAACATCAGCTAAGGAACTGGCTCTAAATCACTTCCCTCAAATGTTCATTTCTTTTCCTTATTTGTAACTTTCAGATCTTCAGGTAGGTATTCGCCCTACGTAAGCTTCAGTTAGTGGCTTATGCCAGATATTATTGTATACTGCCCTAGTCAGAGGAAACTAATATTCAGGTCTTGAGTCATTTAACATCAAGAACTGACAGTGAACGCTGGTCTGTGGTAATAAAGAGTGACCAAACGCCAGCAGAACTGTGCTCACTGCAAGGGGAAGCAGCGGGTGCAGCCCAATCAGCCGTGCGAAGCATGCATGCTGCAAAATCCCCCGCTCTTGCTGCTTGAAGAACGTGTGAAGATAAGACCTAAGCTGATTGGCTGTTGGGGCAGTATAAAAGCCAAAGCCCGGGAAAGGAAAGGCGGGACCACACACAGCATCGGGAGGACTGATCACCCTCACTGAGGTCCTGCGCCCACGGTTTCCCTCTTCCCCCGGGCGCGCCCATCGAATAGTCTGCAAGCAGATATGGTTAAAGAGCTCTCGAGTTCCCGCGGTTAAAGTCTTTTTGGTTGCGGCATTGGCTGCGAAGTTAAGGGAACTGCCGACACGGAGTGAGGTATGCAGCGCTGAAGTACCTCACGGCAGAGCGGGGCATTTAGGTGCCTCATGGTGTGACTTCACAGTTTATCTACGGCCTGTTTTTAAGTTGTAAGTAAAATATTTATTTTCTGTGTCGGCTCGGAGTCTCTCATGTGGGACAGGAAAGGATAAAAGACAGGGCGAAATGTTCCTGAAGCCTTCATCCCCAGCCTGTCCGGTTTGGGGGTCAGACCCCCTCCCAATTCCTCCTCGCATGGTCAAATGCAGAACATTAGAATAGTCTATGCCATCTATTATACATCAAATCATTGTATATTTAATAAAATGGCTGGAGGGCCCAGCTTTCCTCTGGGCCCTCCAAACACTTGTGAATACCTTCCGTGAAAAACGCAGTATATGCAAATAAGGGTTACTCACGGCTGTAAGTGCTCACAGGCTCAGGGCATGTCCTGAGTGAATGTGTTCCACTAGATGAACTCTAGACTTTTTATTTTTTACATGAAGGCCAGTGTAATTCTTTGTAGTAATTTGCTTTTAACCCCTCCTCCTCTCCTGCCCACCCCACAATTTTCCTAAATGACAGATTGTTTAGATTTCAAATGGTCTTTAATTGCTACCAATGTGGATGTTGGCAATAGCTTTATTTCATGGTACTGTTCATCAGTAGTACTTTTGTGCTTTAATTCAGGCAGATGCCATTATTTTTTTTTTTTTAGCTAATTATTTGTGAACTAGTGAGAGGGTTTTAACCCCTTTTAGCGCTGCTGGAGAGTTAAATTATTTAGTAATCAAGATTGTTACCCGGAAATGCTGCTGAATATCACACTGTATTCCTTTAATTCTTTGATATGTAGTTTTACTAAAATAAACGGAAGCCTGCCAAAAGGGGTCTAATGTTTTATAAGTAATTTCATACTCTATCCATCACTTAAAACAAAACAAAAACCTCTCTAACTCTTTCTCGAGAGTTACAGCTTAATTATTTTTCATGAATGTTGGGGTGTTATGCATCTGACCACAAACTGATCATGGATGTAAGTCTAAGAGTATTCATCAACAGAACCAGATTTTTTCCAGTAACTCTGTTGCACAGCCGTGTTAAACAACTAAACTATATTCTACACACAAATGTATTCGATGAATTATGATGATGTAGCCAATAGAATGGTTTTCTTATCTGGTTTTTATTGTAAATTATGCCATTTACAACAGTTTCTAGCATTGGGCAATTTGAACTTAATGACTTTTGTCTGGTAGCTACACCTTCCACAACTGCAAGTAACACAATGTGCTGAAACTGTGAGGTGCATCTTAATACAGGGAATATGAGGAGCTTGCACTTCATCACATTTCCAATTCTAAAAAACTGGTACTGCCAATATTCTGTTCCTGGTAATAGACTGAGAGCCAGCACTTTTAAGGCATGTCTGGGAAGACATTGAAGAAATGGTGGCTGTTAGGTCATGGGACACAGCAATATTTTATACAATAAAACTTGTGCATACTACTACTTAAATTAGGTAAATAAAGTGTGCCACTCATTCTCTTCAGGGAAAGAGAATTCATTTAACAAACAGCAAAGTTAAGTTTCCTATTCAAAGGAGGTAGCTGAGATGCAGTTGTAAGTATATTCCATGGACATTTGGAAGTTGCAATTAAACTATAGGTGGTGGTGCTGGAGAACTCTTAACATCATCAACCTACAGGAATTAGGCTTGAGGACTACATAGGTGTGCCAAGGAATAGGAGGTCATGGTAGGAATGAAAAGAAGACAGAAAAAGTGACAGAGTTGGTGGGGAGGGGATTTTGGAAAGCGGAGTTTGCTGAAGGGTTTGTTTATCTAAGCAGGCAGGAAACTTTTATGTAAGCAACCTTCATTTTAATGTGTTCTTGCATTAGTTCTTTATCTAAAGAGGTAGATTCAAAATTGTACCAATAGTTTTGGTATTATTTTGCTAACAGGAGGATCCAGTATCTCCTTTGGTTATTTAAGCAATTGAACAGTTTAGCATATGCAAGCCAACCCTTCAGCACACAGGGTCCTTTTTATATTCCATTAATAAGTTGAATAATCCATTTAATTACTGAATTGATTTATTTTTTTTTTCCTCGTGATCTGTGTCCAGCTGTATTTGGATGGAAATTAGGATTCAATTAAATGCACAAAAATGGTATTGTAACTTTCTTCAGTTTAAATAAGTACCTTTTATTTTTCCTTGCATATTCAGCATCTCTAATTGAAACACGTCTGGCATTTCAAGCGGATATATTAAAATTTTTCATGTGTAGTTGATTGTTCCTGGTCATAATGAACTTGACTTCAGAGCTAATGGATCTCGTCATTTCACACCTCATTTTTATTTGTAGATTGGAAGAGGAAATGCACTCTTTCCCCCCCTGGAATTTTTTTCCAATTTAGTTTATTCAACTATCTTAGCTCAAAGTTGAGAAACTGAAATTAAATAAACTGGACCAGCAGAAGAGATTTCAATTATTATACAAAGCTTGTTTAGCATGTCAACAAACTCCGATCCTACCATTTCAGTAATTTGGCTTCCTTTAAAACTTCAGGAGGAAACATAGTGTTTGAATATTTTTATCTACCTAAAATGATTAATGGATTACAATGTCAGATTATGTATATGACAAAAACTGGTTTATTTTTATCTTTTTATTAACTTTACCTTGGAGTGCTACAGCTGTGTAGTGGCCTTGGGGATAGAGGGGCTTGATCAATAAGATCAAGAACATTAGCCTCTAAGGAAACCTATCCGCTGGTCTGTTAGAGTCAAACCACCATCACAATAATGTAGCAGCAAACTTTGTCAAACATTTAAGTGCGTGTAATATTCTGTAAATATTCAGTTCCTATCTTCCCATGCCAAAATTGATGGGGAGGGACCTACATGCTTCTGAACTGATCTTCCAAAAAGTTTTGCTTGACAAAAACAAAATAGTTTACTCCCTCTGACTATTTATCTTCAGAGAGTGCTGGATTGTATGAATTCTGGCTTCACATATGACTCTCATGGCTTGGCCTTGACACACAGCTTGCTAGAGAGAGCCAAAGGGGTTAATGGATATTCTCTCTTGCCTCTGGTGAAAATGGCTTGTGTGGGGTTTTTTGGTGCTGAAAAAGTCCCAGATTAGTGTGGCAGGGGTAGAAGCTTCTTATAAAAGTGCTGTCTACTTTACCCACTTTGTCTAAAAAACCAAAAAGGTGTGATCAGTTTTATTTTGTAAATACCTTGAGACCTAAAGGTTGTATTTTTACAAATCTAAAAATAAAGTTCCCTATTATTTCTCCCCTCTCACTGGCATATTTGATGTTGGTGGATTATGAACCAATTCCCTCCCTTTTTTTTAGATAACTTAATTTCTCTCCAAGAAAAGGCAGGCTCCTAACATTTGGAATAGTAACTACTGCTGAGCTGCCTTGCCTTTCCACTTTGAGAACTTCTTGGGATCGAAGTTCTCTCAAGTATTTGTGCCTTGTTATATGGATGGATAGCACTCCGTGAACAACAGTCAAATACTATTGCCAGAGTTTCTTTGGGTACATGTGACAAGGTTCTTTGGGTAAATGTGATCTTTTATTAGACCAACTCAAATAGTTGGAAAAATTCTTCTTTGCAAGCTTTTGGGTACAAATACCCTTTGTCTGGCTGAGGAAGCATCCACAGTTGGTCTGTCCTCTTCCTGGAAGGAATGCGTAGTGAAGAGGGCAGAGGCTGGTGTACATGCAAGAAAGCTACTTGGTGAAGATGTATTGAGGAGTCAGTGGGTGAGAGAGAGGTTGGAGGAGCAGGGGAAAGGGAATGAATTTTCTGATTAGTGGAGAGGTACCTGGGAGTCGGATGGTAGGCAGGTTATGATGTGTCATAAATCCAATGTCTGTGTTTTAGTCCGTGATTTCTTGTACCCAGTAGGCTGATGAAGTAAAGTTCCTAGGCTCTTTTGTAAATTCCCTTTGAAGGTTAGAACTGAGAGATTGGGCAGAGTGGTTTTGTTGTGAGAAATGTGCCCCACAGGCAGTTGGGTATTCCTGTCTTTGATAGATTTCTGGTGCATAGTTGTTGTTTGGTCTCTCCTACTTATTTTCCATCAGGGCATTTGGTGCATTGGATGAGATGTATAACATTTCTGGAGGTGCAGCTGTACGAGCCAGGAGTGCTGATGACTCTGCTGTGGGGTGTATAGTAATTGTGGGGGTGGTGGAGATGTGTTGGCAGGTTTTACCTTTCTTGTCATGGCATGGGCTGGATCCATTCGGTGTGTTTTGGGCCATAGAAAGTTTGCTTCTGGTGATGAGGTTGGCAAGGGTTCAGTCCTCGTTTGAGGGCTAGGATGGGTGGCTCTGGGAAGATCCCTTTAAGAACTGGGTTGTCTTCTAGTATGAGTTGCAGTTGTTCCAGGGAGGGGTAATATGCCATAACCAGTGGTGTGCGATTCATGGGGGTTTTCCTTCTGTACAGTTTCCTTCTGCAGCAATTCTTCATGTGGTATCCAGCTGGCTCTTTCAAAAGTGTGATCTATTTCTCTGGAGGAGTGTCCTTGTTGAGTGAAGACCCTTTCGAGATTTGAGAGGTGACGGTCACGAGTTTTCTCTTCAGTGCAAGGTGAGGACTGTACATTGCAGCTTTCTTGGTGTGTTTAGGGTGACTGCTGGTTCTGTGCAGATATGTATGTTGGTCCGTGGGTTTCTTGTATACTACGGTCTGTATTTTACTATTCTGGATAGTGATCATCCTGTCTAAAAAGGAGATGTTGGTGTATTCAAGAGTCTGATAGAGGGGTGATGATTGTTGAATTTCTGATGGAAGTCAATCAGATGGCAGATTTTCAGTCGAAATGATGAAGATGTCATCAATATATCTTAGGTATAGGTTTGATGGTGCAGTCCTTGAAAAATTCTTCTAGGTGGCTCAAAAAAAGTTTGGCATATTGTGGGGCCATTTTGGTGTTTCTTAAGAAATTGGTTTTGCTGATGAGGCAGACAGACCTGCCTTCATTGCAGCAGGTATCGGCTCAAGTCAGTATGCTAGTACTTGTGCAACGACACTGAAGTGCACACAAATAGAGAGTGGATTAGCAGGGGAGTTGTTGTAACTACATCCCCAATTTATACGTAGCGTGAATGAGTGGTGCTTGAGCTCCAGTTCCTGCCCAGATAGCTAGCTCAAGTCTAAACTATTTCTATGACAAAACTCAGACTGACAACGCAGCTGAGATGAGCTCTAAGGGTCCCTGTCCTAAATAGTTGGCTCTTCTTTGTGAAGAGCTGCTGGTGCTACAAGCCAGATCAACCACCAGCCTCATATCTTCAAATGTTGCTATTTTGTGACCAGTAAAGCTTCTCAGCACTTGGTCTCAGCATGTTGTTAAGCGTGTACTTTTTAGAGCACCAGGATATTAATTGAATTAGCTTTAAAAGCTCCATGTTTAATTTACTGTCTTTAGGGCAGCATCCACATTTAGGCTAGGTCTATTAAAAATGCTGTTACTCACAGGCTGAAGCATAGTAGTCCACCTATAGACGAAGCAGTTAAATTTGCGGCTTGCTAACTGGACAAAGAGAGGCCCAGCATATATCTTGATAAGTAATTTAAACAATAGCATGCTGACTTGAACTGGCTTCATTAGCAGTGGGATGCTAAAACATTGAAACTTTTTTTTTTGTATGTGAAGAGACACCTCTGGTAAGCACAGCCTAGTGCAGTACTATGGAGCTTTTAATTTTAAGATCTTGTTCTTGGCTCTGTAGTAATAGCTCCCCTGACTTTAAATGCTGGGGGCGATGAGATGCCTCAGTGGAAGTAGCTAGCAAAATAATGAGGGAGAATCCTATCCTCTGATCACTGTTCCTAGCGTTAAACCAAGACATTTGGGAAGGGAGGGTCTCTTTTTATGCTCCCTTCCCTCCTGTTTAAATAGTGGTTTTGCTTTCACCTTGTTCCCCCTCCTGCCATGTTTTCCCCACCCTCCCCCCAAAGAAGAAAAATCTAATTGTATTGTCTTAATCAGAAGGTTTACGTCTTGAAAATTTGGTGGTGAAATTTGGGTGGGTGGTGTCCCCTACAGTGGCGGCTCTCTAATTGTACCTATTATCAAAAAGGCAAGATTCTTCCCCTGTGTAGAAATAACTTTTATGTGCTTTAATCCTTGTGTGCCTTTTTAGTATCTATCTGGCCATCCTCAGACAAATGTACTTTGTCTGCAGTGACGTCTTGGCTGGAAAATATCAGTAGTTTTTGAATTGCTTGGAGGGGATGCTATCAAAGTTAATACTGCTAAAGTTGTTAGGTTAATACTACATAGAGACTGCAAATGTGAAGATAAATTCTGTAGGAAAATGCGGTAGCGAGCATCCTTGCCACATTTCAGGTTACTTGAAATAAGAGAGATTAAAGAAGAGAGAAATTGATTCAATTTATTCTGTGCCTGATAGTGCTTTGTTCTGAGGTCTCGTGGTTCTTGGTCAGTGGCACCTCTCGTCTTGCACACTGCTCTGGAATTGTTCGTGCACCCGCTGTTCTCCAGGCTCAGAGCTGTTGCTATTACACAGCAAGTAGAGTTGTTTGTGTACAAGAAATGGTAACGCTGAAAGTGAAGAGGCAGCAAGGATGCAGGAAGGAGAAGGGATGTCGTGTACATGTGTAGTAAAGCCTAACATACTATCTTAAACCAGTTACT
Source organism: Caiman crocodilus (assembly GCA_030014935.1). Classification (NCBI taxonomy): domain Eukaryota; kingdom Metazoa; phylum Chordata; order Crocodylia; family Alligatoridae; genus Caiman; species Caiman crocodilus. The sequence goes on from JAGPOW010001167.1 coordinate 14,252,587, forward strand.
TTTGGCTAGGGACAGAAATTACACATGCACCAGTATAAGTGATCAGAAACTGGTTCAAATGTATAATGCAACAGAAGTTCAGTGCAGATAAACCACTTTCAAAATGGCTGAAACTGGTTCAAGATAAACCGGGATGAATGTAGTATCAGATTTAACTGATTTAGGTTAAATCGGTTTATTGAATTTCTGTCCCGGATCCCCTCGAGATTCAAGCGAACTCACAGTTCCCCAGCATCCCAGGATGTTTTGCACCTCTCTGCAACCCCTTCTCCCCCTTGCCAGGTGAGCAGGCTAGCCTTGGCCCGAGCTGTCTGATCCAGTGGAGCAGGGATGCGCTCTAGCTTCCCCTGGCTTCTGGCACAGGCTACTGCAGACATGTGGCTGCATTTCCAGAATCAAAAGTAAATGTCTGTTCAGTTGCTTTTCAGTTCAGTCTATACAGCTTAGACTAACCTGTGAAGATGGCATCGATTCAGCCCTGGGGTCTTCAAGTGTCTATACTTAAGATTTCTCTTGAAATTCCAGGACTGTGTAAAAATGTGCGTTTCACCTGTTTTTGGTGTCAAAACAATCATGTTGATTGTATCTTTTTATTTTGCCTTGATGACATGGCTTCCCTCTGGAAGGCCTCATCTCTGATTTCTGCCCTACTTATCATACCTTGAAACAAAGTATACGGACACATGACAATTGCAATAGTAATTTACCTTAAATTTTATTTTGGAGTAAATTTAGTCTATTACAAAGAATTGCTGCCAAGCTGGCTGTTCTGTACAGGTAGTGTTACTATGCCTGGCAGCCATTGCATGGTGAGGGTTTGCACTGAGCAGGAGTGTGCCCCATGATGAAATTGACTGGAGAAGTGAGCACAGTTGCATACTGTTAGGTTTGTAGGGGGGGGGTTTGTTTGCCTTCTGAGGGGTAACTTTGTCAGTGGAGTGACTTAGTGGTGCAAGGCTGTGCATCATACCCTCTCCACTTCTGGTATGGAATAAAATGAATTTGCTCTGTGATAAATGTCATGTGTCTGCATCTAAAGTAACACTTCTGACTAGACTATTTAAATGTTAAGCATTATCCTTCTCATCCCTTTTGGAGTGGGAAGTATAGATCCTTAATGTGCTTTAATCCCCTTTAGTCCCACCCAAAACTGGAACCAAGGGCTATGTAAAGCTGCAAGTGCACTGCTATACACTGTGAGCTCCAGAGTTAGTCTCTAGCTGGGGCTGTAAAACTCTCAATCTGGGCCTTAGATATAGGACAGGGGTGGGCAGTTATTTCAGGCGAAGGGCCGGTTACTGAGTTTTGGCAAGCCATCAAGGGCCACATGACAGCAAGGGGCAGATAAATATTATTTTTCTTAATTTTGAGGGGGGCCCCATGGGCTGGATAGAATGGTCTGGTGGGCCGCATCTGGCCCCTGGGCTGCATTTTGCCCACCCCTGATATAGGAGGATAGATTAGTGTGTCTTATCCTTGGGTTATATGGACCATGCACAATGCATTTTAAATTGTTTGGTAATGATTTGAGGTTTGGACAAATGCCTTTTCTGATTAAAACCAGTCCTGCCAAAGTTCCTGGCTAGCTGTCATGAAAGTAGCCTCAAACCTGCACTACATATTTATTTTGAACATAGTCGCATCAAGTGAAATCAAGGTTGCATAAAGTCACACCTTTAACGATACAGCCTATCTTGGTTTAAAGGCAGGTATATCAGTTTAGCTTGCCTCTTTAAAATTGCTGGTAACAGTAAAAGCTTAAAAGTATCTAATGCAGTTGCATGGATTTAACTACCAAAAAATAGGGTGATGGTTTTAAAATGGTACAATTCTGTTGGGAAGAAAAGTCTGGTTTTGAAAAATGCCAAATGAAAATGTTCAATGTGCAGCTGAGTTGACAGGAGTACTGCAGCTCTAGAACTGAGCTACTGAAAGTGCCTGCCTATATGAGATGGTGCTGAAGACAGCCACGCGCTGCTGCAAATAGGTTTTGAACAGCTCTCTGTCTTGTTTACATTTTCTGAAAAATTTCACTCCTATGGCAGGCTTTTCCTCTTCATTTTCAGTGGGAAAGATAAATGGACTGATTCTAGCCAAGGCCATCCAGATGAAAATAGTCAAGGTGTCAGTTTTCACACTGCCAGTTGCTCTGAAAATGTGTTTATTTTTATCATTCTAGAGAAGTCTCTCAGGACAGGAAAGTAGCGTGGCGGTTTTATTTTGGGTTTACAATTTCTGCAAAGTGACTCATGACACGTACTGGCTAATAAGATAAAAAGGCTGTCAACCTCTGCAGTAAAATCTATTTACCTAGAGTCTGAAAGGTGATTTATATTAGAATGTAACCTGGTATTATCTTAGCTAATAATGACAGATTTTGTCCCCTTATCTCATGTGAGGCACTAACAAGTCCTGTGCACTTTGCTTTTCTTTTGAGAAGCTACTGGAATGCATTCACATGGAAGAATATATATATATATATATATATATATTCCTAGTCCTATTCCTTTCCATGGCGGGGAGAGGGAAGTGGATAAAATGGGGGGGCTTCTGTAGTGTAACTAGTGGTGGGCGACTGTGGTATGAACCCCGGGTGCTGAGTTAAAGGGGGTGCCAGTGATGGGAGTTTAGTTGTATGTTGGGGGGGGGGGCGTTGGGAGTTGGGGTCAGCTCAAGGCTAGGTGCTGCCAAATGCGCCTGGGATTTAGTCCAGTGGTGATGGGATTTAGCAGCACTGGGCCATGAGGAGAGCTGTAAGAGGCATTACTCCCCTAGGTGCCGCCAGCACTGGTATCTCCCATAACTCTGCTGAAGTTTGCACCTAGCACTCAAATCTTACTGGTTATGCCTCGGAGGGTAACAGATCTAAGCACAGTTGAACAAACTTTGCAGCATGTTTCAGTTCTTAAAGACTCTACTTAGGGTAATAGATGACAAAGTTCAATTGCTGAACTCCAAAGTTCTGTAAGTAAAATTTATACCCATTTTATAGGTGGAAAAACTGTTGTGAATGATATGACTTTGATCCCTGCTGTCTCTTTACAAACCTCTGCATCCTAATTCCTCAGTCTGAACTAGGGAAACCTTAAAATGCATGTCTTTCCATCTTTGATAGTTTCAGCAATCACTTCCTTTTATTCTTGGAGCAATTAATTTTCTCCTCTTTACCATTAGGAGATATGGACTAAGAGAGAGTGTGTGTGTGTGTGTGTGTGTGTGTGTGTGTGTGTGTGTGTGTGTGTGTGTGTGTGTGTGTGTGTGTGTGTGTGTGTGTGTGTGTGTGTGT
>JAGPOW010001167.1:14255972-14270187 GCA_030014935.1 Caiman crocodilus
TGTGTGTGTGTGTGTGTGTGTGTGTGTGTGTGTGTGTGTGTGTGTGTGTGTGTGTGTGTGTGTGTGTGTGTGTGTGTGTGTGTGTGTGTGTGTGTGAAATAAACCCATCTCTAGCTATTTTTAATGCAACTTTCACTGTGGTATTTGAATGCTAATCATGGATCTAGCTTGAAAAGTCAAAATAACTAATCTCATGAAAGTTATTCTTGCACACTGGCTGCATCTGTGGATGATCCATATGGACAGTTGATATTGGTAGTCAGGTTTTCCCCTCCTCCCTCTACATAGCGTTCAAGGATTTGGGACATACAGACAGAGCATTAAAAAAGGAGCAAATAAAATCCTGCCTGAATTAGAATCTGGGCTTCATCTGATCTATGCTTGGCTATCCTCAAGCAGTTTTATTTGCTTAACATCCTTTACAGAATGTTAGCTTAACTGCTGTCCATGTTTTGAAAACTATACTGTACATGCATCCTTTATAAATTTGAGCAATTTTAGAGAGATTGCTTCTAACACATTGCATACCATTTCACTTGGTCTCTGGAAAATATTATCCTCTAGGGATGCCACCGTTCAAAACACAAGTTGGTCTGAAATTGCAGCCATTTCAGACTTCTGTGGTCATCTAGTCTAACCTTCTCCCTACAATTGTGGGGCATGTATTAGATGGTTACTTCCTTTTGTGACCAGAGTAACTACCAGCAGAACATGAATTGCACATATGACTATGTCTGTCTAAACTGTATAACTAATTTAGAAGCCAAAAAATCGGGATGGTATGTTATACCAGTGAAACCAATGCCAAAATTCTGGAGGTGAGCAGGGATTTATTGTTCTTTGCTCTGAGCTGATAGATGTGTGCCTAGCCTGAGGCCAGGGAGAAGGGCACTTCTAATTTGGCAGCATTATTATAGAGATACAATTAGTTGATCATCTGAAAGCTTGAAGTGCTTATTCGGTTAAAGCGAACAAGAGTAGGGAATGAAAAGGAGTAATGCAGCTCCTAGGTCTGTCCTATATTTCTCCCTCCAAGCGATGCCAGATAAAACTGTAATTAATTGCCTAGCCTTGGGTCAGTCTCTAGCATAGGTAATTCAAGTTACGCTAAGAAAAAGCCCCTGGAGTTAATTTAGCTGCTTCACAGAACTGAGCTGAGGAATGACAAGATGCATGCTCTACCTCTCCCACAGAAACCTTGTTGTTTCACATGGCCTAATTGACCACTTAATAGATCCTCAGGCATGTTGAAGACGCTTAGATGTAGTTGAAAGCAAACCTACTTTGCCAATGGGAAAGGCATATTGGGTGCCTCCAGACTTTGGTGGTGGTAATGAACTCAGGATAACTAGATTTCAGCATCGTGCACATTACATAAATCCCTGTTTGCAGTTTTTTATATCCAGATGGTATATTTCATTAATCACAGATTGCTGTCCTATAATTGCTAATAGACTATGGCAACACTTACTGCCAAACTGGCCTCTGCTTTTATTTTTAAAGTCATAGTTTATTGCTGTTTATAGGGGGTGAGCATTTGTTTATAGCTTGACCTTACCTATAACTTATACAAACCCACGTATCCCTCTTGTATGGATATAACTGAGAGCTCTGTTTCTTCTTTTCTTTTTGTTGCAGCTGTTATCAAACAAAGCTTGTTTTAATTCAGATTTCTGCATTAGTGTGGCTATCCTTTTGCCAATAGCAAAGTCATAACTACTGAATTTGTTGATATCGGGTATTAAACCATTGTTCTGTAGCTGGGCTTTACTCTGGTGTGCTGGAGTTGCTCATTGCCTGGATCCTATCCAGAGGCAGGAGGCGAAGGGAAGAAAGCCTCCCAGCAGTTTTAGATGCAGAGTCCTGAACATCTAGGTGAAAAACAGATGGTTTTTTATGCAAGTGCTATATCTACTATTTTGCTATTATTTTAATATATTTGGGTGTCTGATGATAAGAAAATATTTTGCCTTTTAATGTGGTGTATGAAGAATAACAAAGTATAGAGCACGGTAGATCTCATGAAGCCAGCAATATTAGAAACACTGACTTTATGTAGCTGGCTTGAAGGAGTTGAAGATTTCCCAGAGCAATGAAACATTTTTTTCAAGAGTTTCAAGTTAGAGGCTGGAGGTACTGCTTGGAATAACTACACAATTCTCTTATTTTGTCGGTTGTAAATGGCTATACTCCAAAAGGACCACAAAGATTATACCTAAAGCAATGTATTCTCATGTTAACAAGTTTTATTTGGTAAAATGCAGCCTGATGAAACTAACTTGAAACCGCTTCAATACCAGTATATGTCCTTATCTAGAAACCAGTTGATTTAAAATGTGATTCATAAATTGGCATTTCGTATCTTTTAGGGTAATGGTCTCTGTAATTTGCAAATCAAAACACTTGGACTAGGGATAGAAGTTGCACATAAACAGATTTAAATGATCAGAAACTGGTTTAAACCTGTAACAGAACAAGCCCAGTGCGCATAAACCAGTTTCAAAACAGCTTAAACTGGTTTAAGAGAAACCTGGCTGAACGTGTAGCATTACTTAACTGATTTAGGTTAAACCAGTTTATGAAACTTCTGTCCCAGACCCCTCCTCTTTCTGGTTCAAGGTAACTCAGTCCCCCAGCATCCCAGCATGCTTTGCAGCCTTGGGTTGGGTTGTGCTGTCTGCTCCAGAGAGCAGAGCTGGCCCCATCCCTCTGCTCCCTAGCTGGAGCAGTGAGGGCTGGCTGCCAATGGTGTGGGGATGGGAAACCTGGCTGAGGACCATAGTAGGGTCTACCTGGGTGGGGATGGCAGCCTCTGCCAGGCTAGTCCCTGCTCAACGCTGGAGCGGAGGGGGTGAGAGGCAAGGCTCGGGGTGAGGGGCAAGGATCAGGGTGGCGGGAGTTGGGGAGAACAGCCTGAGAGGGACTGACGACAGACAGGGGGCTGGCAGGAGACCAGCAGACTCCACTGCCTCCCACCTCTGGTAGAGACTGAGGCAGGCAAGTAGTTAAGGGGAGGGGGAAGGGGTGTAAATCCCCTTGGCTCCCCCAGGCCATGAGGGAAGGCGAAAAGGCTGGGGAACCAGGGCTGGAGGGACCCATCCCCTGCCACCTGTGAGCGCAGGGTCAAGCCTTGCAAGGACAGACTGAGAGTGGGGAGGCCTTGACAAAGACCTGGCACAATCATGACATGTAGGACTTGGAGACAGAGCTAAGGGAATAGGAGAGGGTCCCAGACTGCTTGGGTTGGTGTGGCCCTGGTTCCCCAGGGCTGGTTGGGTTGGACATTTTTCTTGCTGGGATCCTATGACCCCAGCTGACTTCCTGCCCCTGGGGCAGGGGGCTGGACTTGATGATCTTCCGAGGTCCCTTCCGGCCCTAATGTCTATGAAATCTATGAGACTCTCTGCTTTCAGGATTACATAAGACTTATGCAAGGCTTTCTCTTGTCTTTTCGGTTTATTATGTTCCATTTTAAGTGAGATTAAGCTGTATGTGCTGACACTGTGTTTTACTGGGCTGTATCTTGGCTTAAGTGAAGATTTTTGGTTGTTCTTTGTTGTGTGCAAATTGCTGTGTTCCATACATGCTAACTAGAGGGAGGACTATTCTTGTTCAAGCTTTTATGAATTCAATGCCACTGATTTTTATTTGGGTGGGGGGGTGCTGGTAACAGCTTGGCAAGCACTGTCCCTGCCCAGGCAGCCCCAGGCTGGAGTTTGATGAGGGCCACGGTAGGTTTAAAGTAACCCCCCGGCCTCAACCTGTTAACCCAGGGTGATAAGAAAAGATTCTGCCTTTAATGTGATGTGTGAGGGATAATGAATTATAGATTCTATGAAGCCAGGAATATTAGAAACGCTGACTTTGTATGTAGCTGGCTTGAGGGACTTGAAGAATCCCCCCACCAATGAAACATTCTTACTGACGACTACAGAGTTTTAAGTTCGAGGCTGGAGGTACTGTTTGGGATAAGTTCAGTCCCTTCCCTTTGGCAGTGGCTGGCAGCCTAGGAGGTGTGCTGTAGTGCCCCCAGCTTCTGGCCTGAGCCACTGCAGGCATGTGCCTGCATTGCCTGAATCAAAAGTGGATGTGTATTCACTTGCTTCTCAGTTAAATCTCTGCAGCTTAAGAATAACCTGCAGAGACTGAATCGATTCAGCCTCTGGCTTTTTGACTGTCTATACTTAGCTTTCAGTTTAAAAGTTTTTTTGGCATTATTTTCATTATAGGAAGAGTCATTCCCTTTGCACGTTTTTCTTTTTGTCTAACCACTGACAAAGTGAATAGATCATAAAAAAGTTAGGGTACCAGTTTTAATCGTAGAGTGCCATGAGCAGCATCCTGCTAACCACCTCAGCATTTTGCCAAAATATGATCTTCCAGTATTTAGATTATCAGAGGCAAGTAGTAACATGTAGAAGAGCACTAACCAATTGGACTGCAGCTGTAAATCTGGATTGTCCTAATAGGGGTGGGGAATCTCTCTCCCTCGGGTAGTGCAAAAGAAGCTACTTGCAGAACTAACCAAAAAAAAACGTTCCATACAGGCTATTTCCCCTTGGGAAGTTGACTTCTCTTCTGCCCCCAGTGGCCAGTGTGACAACAGAGCAGATCTTTTGTTCTCAATAGGAGATGGGGGTGACAATATTTTTACCAATTCTAAGTGTTTTACAAATAAATTTTGAAGTTCTTTTTACTTTCTGGCTTTTCATTCTCTAAGGTACCCTCAGGTCATACTTCCAAACTTCTCTTTGCAACCACAAGGCTTAGAAAGTTTATAAATGAAAATGTGGACTCTCCAGATAAACCCTCATTCCAGAGCTACGTGCTTAAGAGACGTATCAAATGTGAGACGTGCAATAGAAGAGACTTGGCAGAGCTCTGCTTCTGCAAGAGAGGGCTTCATTTGTTGCAAGGAATGCAAGTAGAAGTGGGCAGCGCTCATCTTGTTCTGCATCAGACTTGATTTCCCTGCCCTCCCCCTCCACCTCCTTTCCTGAGCTTGTGTGAGGTGGCCATAGAATAGGCAGAGAGGAAAATCCTCCACCAGTCTGACCAAAAGCACTCCACTTGGATACTCATGCAAGGTTTTAACAGCAATGAAATGACACCCAGCTGCAACAGGTTATAGCAGTAATAATGATTTATTATTATTTAAAGCACCCTCATCTGCTGCAGCAGGAGCCAAGGGGGTTTGGCTATATAGTACTTGCTAGAGAACCAGGGTGTAACACAGAGTGGTTACTTAATCAGGACAGCAAGTCATCTAATGGGACATCCCAGTTATGGGGATTTTGCTGTTACTTTATAAGAGCTGGCTTTTTAAAATCAGAAAAGTTGATTTGGGCAAATCTGTTCCAGGAGTTATACTTCATTGTGTCAAGATATGCAGCTTATGTGCTCAGTTAAGATAACTAGTTTGGATATTGATGTCTTTTACTGTAAGCAGTGGGGTTTTTTTTAATTCCCCTGAAAGGTATGGGTTCTCTAGTTCATCAGTCTAAATTAGAAGTAGATGATTAATTAGCTGGGAAATTTTATGGTGGTTGCAATCCAGTTTCCAGCAGGCAGCCATTTATACTACTGCTCTCCTTGACAATAAGGGCAGAACTCTATTGCTCTTGATTTGCCCAAATGGCAGGTTTCCAGCTACACTTAAGCACAGTAGGCAAGCTGGACCCTCCTGCCTTTCAGGCAACTTCCATGTCGCATGTATGTAGCCTTATACCTACCAGGTTGGTGTGTAGCCTATAGCATAAGCTCAAAAATGCCAGTTTGGGACTGGAAAACTGGCATTTGGGTATGAAAAGTGAGCAAGAATTCTGCCTTGGGTGGTTTCAGTGATGACGGGCACATAGTCAAAACTCTCTGGAAATTTAATCAAATGAAATAATGCAAAGTTAGCCTTGATGACCTTATCTGTTTCCATAAAGGGTCACTCTGACGAGGTGCTAAGCAGTATATCACCGCATCCAGGCTCCCAGTGCCTTTTATTCTTTTACCTCAAGCAAGTTGCTTAATCCAACATTCCTGTTAAAGCCCCCCTTCCCCGCCCCCCCCCCCCACAAAGTTTTATTCTTTCTGTGACTGTCTTCTACCATGGTAATAATGAGGTGAGGCACAAGATGTGGGCTGCTTCCAAACCTTTTATAAAGCTCTGTCTGTGACATTTGTATAGACCCACCATCATACTATCAGAGCATTTCTCAATTCCCTTGCAAAGTACTATCCTCATCTTACAATGAGGAACTTGAGCACAAACACTGATTGACTTGTGCATTGTCAGCTCAGGACAGAGCAAGAGGTTGAACCTAGACCTTTCCTGTCCTAGTCTGGTACTCCAACTAACCGCTGGGCCATAGTTCTTTCCAACTAAGAAGCTCCTCTGAGAGTTCGGGGGTTTTTTTAATTCCAGAATCTGTCTTTGTCTCTCTCATCCATATACTCCATACTAGAGACTGAGCAAAGGAGCTTTTAGTACACCTTTCAGATACAGCACAGACATGCTGTTCTTTAACACGCAAGTCTATATGAATGGAGAGATGCCCACATTAAAGTTTCACCAGCTATCTTTTAATGTTTAATGTTATAACACTGTTGTCTTTAAACATTAATTTATATATCATTCTGTATTAGCTGATCTTGCATGCAAAATCCTATTTCTTTCACTGTTACATGGCTATTGGGCCAGGCCTAAACGTGATATCTGTGGATGAATAACTAAAAAATTAATTATTCTTTCTCAAGGCTGTTGTTTGATTTATAATGATCTGTGTTTCTTATTTTCTCAAGTGTTTTATCTTAACCAGATACTGTTCAATCACTTTACTATTTTTTTGCCTTCCCTGGAAGGCACCACGCTGCAGGAATCTGGATTTGTCACACTCCTGTAGAGCTCCTGCTGCTGTCTGCTAACAGGGCTGCTACTTGGGAGCCATGTGCTGGCTCCATGTGCTCATAACCTTCCCTTCATCTAATGAGGCTCTTTGGCCTTGCTGACAGTTCCTGGGCACAAGCTTTCTTTCTGCTAGCATGCTAGAGAAAGTGGACCGAACAACGCCACTGCCCTATGGACCTGGCCAGTGCTGACACTCCAGCCTCCAAGGGAAGTTAAGAATACTGTCCCAGAACATCCAACCTTGTAAGGAGCTTATTCACAGTTTATCTCCTCTGGAATACATGAAGGAGGAGGAAACAAGCATGTAAGGGTTGCAGAAGCCAGTGGCTCATGATCTTGGGCAAGAGATAGGACATATCTGGACCTAGACAAAATTGTAACACATCGGTTTCCTCACTGTTTTTTAACGTTCTTTACGCCTTGGTCAGAATCTGCTAAGGAATCCAGGATTTTCCTTTCTGCTACCATCCTACCCAGGGTTTCTTGTTTGGAACATAATGTTTCTCCATCTACATCCAGAGCCTCTCAATAGCGATTTTGGATCCTTTTAAAAATTGGCCTTCAGTCCTCTTTGTCAAATGACCCCTATATCAGCTGTGTCAGGTGAAAAGATACCCTAACCAGGTCATTTTGTTTCTTAGTTACTTCCTCCTATAGTTCATGCTGGCTTGCTTTGGGCACTCTTTATCCACAAGCACTATTATGTGAATAATCATCATGGTTTCACAGCCTTTACTTCTGCTTCTGCCTATGGTTCAGCCCTTTGAAATTTTGTACAATATGGAGGCAGAAGACAAAGGAGAAGACAGATAAGCTCTACATTCAAAATGAAGTTTGCAGTTGGACAAAGACGCACAGAGTTGGCCACGATGAATCAAATTCTTAAGCTATACATTCATAGGTAGGTAAATTTCCCCGGATTATTATTGAAGTCAGGGGAAAGGTTTGGCGTTCTCATCCATCCTACCATGACAATATTACGCTTCACCAGCTGAAAGTGTGCTGCTGTGTCTCCCTTTCCCCATCCTATATGTCCTAAAATATGATTGAGATAAGTTAGAAGCAAAGTACAGACCCATAAAATTCCCATCATCTTTCATGGTGGTTTTTACCTCTCTCTCGTATATTCTTGCCCTCAACCTCTCTGGTATGAGCAAGGTCTTGAGTCTGCAAGTGGAGCCATGCAGATAGCTAGCTATGCCTGCTGTGCAGATCTGGACACTGGCATGGGCAAACTGGGTGGCTGCCCAGGGCCTGGCCAGAAAGGGGGCCTGAAAATGGGGAAAAATATAAAATGCAAAAAAAGGTTTAATATTGCGCATATATGTGACTGTTAATATTCTCAGTTGAGAATGAACTATTTAAAGACATTAATACAACAGATGTGATAAAGACTTTCACAACAAAAAATCATCATCTCTGGCAAAGGGGCCAAAACTAAAAGCTTGCCTGGGGCTGCCAGGAGTCTAGTTATGGCACTGCTGCTATAGAAGCAACTTCAAGCTTAGTTTATTAGATTGTAAGTAGTTAAGAAAGTCCCACTCAGGACTTGTCTGTAAAAATGAGCAAGCCTGTTACATCTGGAGATGCTGAAATGCTTATTTATTCTTCACTATGCGTCATAGACAAGAAGTAACACAACTTGTGCAAAGATGCTGTAGCATATAGTCTAGAAGAAGCTCTAGTGAAGCCAGAGGATCTTTCACTGTATTGAAGTGCTCATCATTCCTGTTGCAAGGCAGGTGTCTCAACTGATGAAATGCTGTGCAAGGCCAGTAATTAGGGGCTAGCAGAGATTAGCAATGGGGAGCAATAAAAAAAACATTGCATATGATTGCAAGAACTTCATAAAGAGTTCAGTCCCGTAATTTTGTTTTACTGCAATAGGCCCTGGTTCTGATTTAAGGAACGGGGGTGCATGTTCCTCAAGATGCAAATTTTGGACCTCAGTGTTCTCCCAAGGAACACTTCCCGTCTTAAGCTTTCTGATTTTTCAAAATACACTGAGCTCCACCCTCTGGAAGTCAGGCATCTTAAATTGCTCTCTCCCTAGAGATCTGGAAACCTAATGTAACAAGCTATGCAGTCTTCATTCTGTACGAGGTCAGTGTTTTCTCCAATATGAATCAAATCTGTCTTGATAAACTTCCAAGGAAGCTGATGCTCACCCTGACTTGATGACTATATCTGCTTTTGCACTTTACCATCCCTTCTTGGCTGCCACTTGCTTGCCTTCACCTCTGACACCTTGAAGGCTGTTATGGGTAAGATATGTCAAGACTGACACATGCACAAAGTAATTTGACCTGCCAGTTGTTGCTCTCCAGCATAGTAGCCTTGAAGAAATCCATCTTTAGAAAGCAGGAGCTAGCAAGTCGATAGGTCTGTAGTGAATTTTTAAGCTGTCTATTAATGTTCTGCGTGCAGATTAGCTTCTTCTCTTCTTACTTGTGTTTCATTCAACTGGAAGATCCCTTCAAAAATGGACTCCAGGTTCTCTAGTTCACTGTAGCTTATCCTGCATTCTGGAAACAGTTCCTCATAGGAGTAGGACATGGATCAGCCCAGGTGTTTCTACATATTGTATTGTTGCATTTTTCGCCACACACACACAGCAGTCTTGTTGTTGAAATCACTATGACCTCTTTCTGAAATGAGGAAAAACCAGCAAGAAGCAAAACATCACATCTCTAAGAAAAAGCGCTGTGTGCATTTCTCTTACAGACTGCAGCAAGTCTGAAATTGGGATGTGCCGGTAGACAGATTCTTAGCTTCATTTTCTGTTTCTAGTTTTACTGTTGTGTTTCTTGTGTATTAAAGTTTTAAACAATTTTGAAGAGATATACACCACGGTTACCATGGGAGTAATAGGGCTATCTTCCTTTCTCTCCAGTGATGTCACAGCAGCTTTAACCCAAATCCATACTAAATCCCCACTCCAACCCTTTTCCAATTGCAGCCAGTAAGTTGTGCATTTTAAACTCAAGTCTTTTTAACCCCACATGGTGAATGTATCTTTGTCCTAAAGACTTAAGAGGAAGATTCGGGCAGTCTTAAGCATAAGTGACAAGCAGGACTGTCTGTATGTTAGACACGGGTTCAGCCTCCTTACCTTTGCCATGCTTATCTTCCTCCTCCCCATCAAAAGCTTTATCCTGCACCTATCATTCATTGTCAATGAGAGCTCTGCATGGACTGCACTGGGAGTTGGACCAGTCCCCGCTGCACAAATTAAAGTTGTCTAACGAGACCATTTGTAGATCACAAGTCTGTCCAATTTATAGGGTTGATTTGATTTCCTTTTTTTTAATTAATACTGACAAAGTGTCTTAGCAGTGTCAGGGACAGAAAATGATCATCTAAAATATGTTACTACAACATATGATGCGACCCCAGATTACCATAGGAACCTGCTGCTGTTTAAGTAAAGCAATATTTCTGAGTTTACTTTTTGTTCATTTACTGTCAACAACATGCATTGCTTCTTTCTGGAGGAGTTCCTTGCACGGTAAGTAACATGTCAGAAAGCTTTTAACATGCTGTAAACAGCCTTGAAAATGAATTCCTGGTTTTGCTTTTTTTTTTCCCCCCCCCTCTCAATCTTCCCTCCCCCCCTACTTCCTGAACAATGATACAGTTAAACACATTAAATTTGTTTTAAAACAAACTACCTTAGTTCACTTAAAAAAATTATGAGCGAGGCAGTTTAGTGGATGATTGGCAAAGACTGTGCAAGGAAATACAAGTGTTTGTAAATCATCATTATGAATCCTGTGAGCACTTTTCTAAACCTGGCAGGCTGTGCTGGGTGGATTTTTTTTTTTTTTTCCCCTTTTTTTTTCCTTTTACATTTAATATCTACAAGTGTCAAGTTTGTAAACTGCTGCTTCCTATAATGCTTCGCGTATTAGACCACCCATTTGTGTATTCATTGCACAGTTCTTAACGTTATTAAATGATGATAATAGGCATCTTAAATATACCAAAGTAAGGACATGCAAAGTTAAAATGGTGACAGCAAATATAACTCTGCACCTTTTGCAAATACACAGTACTTGTGTTACTGAACTAGTGACTTCACAGGTAAATGCTCACTCTTTAGAATAGTTTCATTCAGGCAGAGCCCTGAGCATCAGCATCTGTCTATGCAGGCCAGCTTGTAAAATCAGGGTTTGGGGCTATAACTTGTGTGGAAGCCAGATTTTGTAAATTACTCTTCTGAGCTCACCTCTCAGCACCTGCAAACTACTGCTTCCTTCTAGACACAAATGTAGAGAGTGACTGCTGCCCAAACAGCCACTTAGATGGAGTTCATAGTACCGAGGAACATTCAAGAACAGTCATTTTTTTTGTTTTGTTTTGTTTTGGGCTTAGTGTCTCTCAAATGGAAAGGTGTTACAGTTCTAAATTATTTATCATTTGCCAGTAGGTTTATATAGCAGTAATGGCCATCTGTACAGGAAAAAGAGTCTGTGACAAACTAGATTCTCTTGCAATTAGGAAAGAGCTTTGAAGAGACCATGCTTGTTATAAAGTAGACTTGTTCTTCTTGTTTCCACATACAGCCCTAAAACAAGGATAGTCCAGGGCTTCCCTTCCCCCTTCCTGCATGTGAGCAGACTGGATTACTTCCAGGAGGGTTTTAGGGAATGAACTGGTGGCATTTGTCTAGGAGGATACAAACAAGTAAACACGGACTTGCCTCATTGCTTTAGGTCAATGGGAGTTGTAGCTATTTTCATGGGCAAAGAGCACTGAAAGTGAGAGCTATGAAACTGAACTGGTTGCGTTCCTAATGCATTATTTTCATTGCCTTCTTGATCAGGGTAAGCCTTAAATGCTGATCTTACGGCTGTGTGTTTTACTGTATTAGTCAATGCTTATGGCAAGTAATCTAAAATTTCTTACCTCTACTCTACTCTTCTGCAAGGTCTAGTTTGTTACACAGTTCAATATTTGAAAGAAAGCTATTTTTGGTAACCGAAACCTAATAAGTACTGTTCAAGTGAAGTTTTGAACATAATGGCAGCAGTGATGACTTGTTTTGATTTTTCTTTTCTTTTTCTTAATTCCTAAAATTTTTCAGTTGCGAATGACATGCTACTATCTTGTAATTTGTGAAGGTGCCTTAATAATCTCTCTCTTCTAATGGCTGTGAAAATGTCAGTTTAAACTGGCGGTGTTACTAAAGTGCAGAGCATAACCTCCATCGGCTCTTGTTTCGATAGCCACACCATTTGACAAAGTGTAGCCTCTTACCATAACCTCCTCCGAGGTTGAACGTGGTGTCCTCGAATTCTCCCATTGTGGGTCTCGTGTCTGCAGGCCCTCACTTGTGGTACGGTGTCTCTGACCGTCTAAATCGGGCTTGTTCAACATGTGGCCCGCCAAGGCATTTTCTGTGGCCCACAGTGCTGTGACGGGAAATGCCCCTTGTCCTTCCCCAATCCCTCAGCAGCTTCCTAATGGCCGCTGAAGAGCTGGGGAAGGGACAAGCTCCCACACGCGCTGCGTGTCAGCTTAACGTTACCGATGTGCCTGTGGAAAGAGGAGTGCAGACCCGTCCCGCTGCCTCCCATCCCCAGCACCACGTGGGGAAGCCACTGCTTTCCGGCCTGAGTGACTTGCCATTCCCCGCCCACAGGCGAGAGGTAGCCCGGCTTGGCCGCCTGGCCCTGGGTCGCTGGCGGAGCGGTGCGGACAGGTGCCTCCCTCCTGCTGGGCTGTCGGCATTGGCTGCGCCATGTGGGGCGGCCCCGGGCTTGGGCAGAGCCTGCGCTCACTGTGCCCCGAAGTGCCGCCCGGCTCCAGCGATGCAGACCCACGGAGGTGGCGGGGTTCCCGGGCTCGACCTCATTGTCTGCCTCTGCCGCCTCCTCCCCGGCCAGGGAGCTGCAGGTGGGGCCGGGGTCGGGGTGGGAAGATGGCTCCTCACCTGGGGCCGGGCCGGTGACTGTGGGCTCCTGGCACCTGTGTGTGTGTGTGGGGGGGGTCCCTGCCTTTCACAGGGCAGTGAGGCTCAGGGCAAGAGTTGTGCCCCATGTTGCTCTGCTCTGCCTCCAACCCAAGTAGCCCCTTGCAGGCTGGAAGTCTGCCAGCCCACAAGAGAAAAGCCACAGTTATGTTTTTCTCCTTTAAAGAAGAACCCATTTTTAAAGTGTGCTCCTGACCCTTTCGTATATTCTTGAGACCTACTTTTGAGCTGCAACCCATGTTTTGAGAAACGCTGGCCTAGATGATGCCAGACCAGCGCTGTCCAACATCTCTTTGAACACCCCCAATGATGGAGAGTCCACAACTTCCCTAGGCGGTCTGCTCCACTCCCTCACTGTCCTAACCTCTGTGAACGGAGGGCTGGTCCTGGAGACACAGCTCTGTTCTGTGCTTTGTCACTTAACACGTGGACAAAAAGGAAAGGGGAAGAGGTTTTCTCTTTACCTTCTACCTCCTCCCACTGGCAAGAAGCTGTTGGAAATTTCTTCCCGAGGTCTTGTTTGCCTGGTGGCAGGATGCCTGCTGCCTCATGGGGTCCAAGTCAGATACTGTTTTTATTTTGGATCTTAAACCCCGTTTCCAGACCCATTTCATTGTCATTTCCTGCAACTTTATTGGTGTCAAAAGTCACGTGACATGACTTCCTGATGTGCTATCACTTCCTGTGACGTCTTTGAATATGGCTCGCCGGCCTACTGGGTGATTAAAAAGTTTGTGATCCGGCCCCACGTTCAAAAAGGCTGGATGCCCCTGATTTTAAATGTTCCCTAACCAGAATCCTCCACCAGCGCAGCCTGAATATGTAGCTCTCAACCTCAAAACAACAGTGGTGTTTATTCTGGTGCCTGGCTTGCTATTTAAAAAATCCAGGCATTTTGGTTAATGTTGGGGGAGGACTGCGTTTTTTTTGTAACTGTTGAATGCTGGGCTTGGCTCAAGGATTTCCAAACTTTGGAGCAGATGTACTTGAGAGTGTCTGTCTGTTTCTGCATGGGGAAGAAGAGGACTTACTAAAGGAGAGGGCTGCATTCAGTGAGCTGCCGGGGGAGCAAAAGGGTGAAATACATTTAGTAGTCTGACAAAGTTGCTCTTGCTGACAAGCAATATTCTGATTGCACTTGACACAGGGTAATGCAATGGGTAAAGAAGTAACAGTGTCCTTTCTCTTTTTTTTTTTTAAGTTCATGAAAATTTAAGTCTTTTTAGCAAGCCATCTATTTGAATTGTGCATTTTGAAGAGTGAGGGCTGTCTGCTATCATGGTTTATGTTACTTTTGTTCCAGAACATCAAGGCTGCCACTTCCTGAGGTGGGTTTTTTTTTT
>JAGPOW010001167.1:14291548-14304993 GCA_030014935.1 Caiman crocodilus
TTTTTTTTTCCTACATACCTTGAGGAACCAGGTGCTGTGGCTTGTGATCACTGTGATGGTGGGATGGTTGGAGCATCCCACAGGAGTGCAGGGGGGCCACATGCTTGGCTGCATGCCTTCCCAGCTCAATGATTAGCTGCAGGGGGGACCCTGGGTGACCCCCCCCGACCCAGGAAGCACCAGTCACTGAGTTGGGGAAGGTGTGGGAGGCCCCCCATGCACTCCCTGGCAGACATGGAAATGAACTGGAAATACTTCTGGTCCACTTCTGGCTCTGCTACCGAGCACGCTGGGGAGCCCCCCACACTTCTGTGAGACACTTCATGCATCACAGCAATCACAAGGTGCCTGGTACCTAGAGGTATGTAGAAAAAACATTTAAAGCTGTGTCTGTGTCCAAATCACCAAATCTTTCCAAATCTCTCTGAATCGATTTGGAGAGATTAAAGGGTCCTCTGATTCAGTTCGAATTTGGCAATTCAGCCACTGAATCGGGCTGCATCTCCACCAAATCAAATCAGGGACCGAATCACACAGCCTTACTATCTACTTATTCTGCTTGCAAACGCCTCACTTGCAGCAGCTATTCCAAGGGCAACAGGCAGATTTTTAAAGCACCGAGTTCAGTTGCTTTCAGGGACCATCACTGTAGAAAATCAGTTCAGGAAACTAGGTTTTTGGTTGGAGCCATGTTGGTCTAAGGAAACCATGCACTATTATATTTGATTGACCAGCTGCCTCTCAATGGTGAGAAAATCTGAACTCACTGCAAATGTTCTGTTGAAGAAACTCAGCATCTTCCTTCCCCAACCAGACATCCTGTCCATTTGCAACCTCCCAGCTTCTGTTAGGTATGTGAATAGAGCCATCTCATTGACTCTGCTCTTGGTTAGTGTCCTTCCTAAAGACTTATGTCTTTTTTTTTTTATTTAGAAGATCTATGTGACAAAGTGTCTGAGTCAGGGCTCGTCAGTATGCTACAAGCCCTAGGCTTCCTATACTAATATTTCCATTAACCTATAGGTCTTCTCTTGCCCACAGACAAAGGAGTGACATCTTTTCAGCTTCTGGCAGAAAAAGCTGTAGAATTGTCCTAAATGTAGAAAGACAGTACTTGTCTTGGAGAGTCTGCAGGGTAAGAGACCTGGCTTGGACCTTGCAGTCACCGGGAGATTACCCAGTGGCGCAAGGTGAAACCAACTGATCTGAAGCACAGTTGACACGGTGTAACTTCGGTGACCTTGGGCATCCAGTTTTATTTTTTTTAAGCACAGCTTCTCAAAGCATCTGTCAGGTTCCCTCATCCCTATGGCTATGGCTCCTGCCTTGTGCTTTTCCCTTTCACATCATCCAAATAAAGGTAAAAAAGATCTCTTTAGGGGTAACCGCAGATATGGATTGGACGGGTACTGATGGTAAGAGAATGGGGTTGACTGGGGATAAAGAAACTTGTCACTCAGGCTATTCTTACACCTTCTATGAATGCTTGGAAGAAGAGCAATTCTAAGACACGCGATTACCTGCAAAATAAATAGGTGGGGCAATTTAAATTAGGGCAAGCATTTTTGTACTGATAACGCACTGCAGAATCTTGTGCCACAAGCTGAGACTGAAGAGGCTTGGCATAAAAACAGCTTTCAGCATCAAATGCAGGGAAGCTAAGTAAAGGCTGTAAATCTGGCAGATATAAGGGTCATTTCATATTAATATTTCCTTTAGGGAAAATATCCTCTAGGGATGGGAGTTAAATAAAGCATACAGACATCTCTATGGGAGACTTTGGATGGATCTCAAGTGACAAAAAGGAAAAGCATTTATCTTTCCATATTCTGTTGGCACCAGACATTATCTGCTGGTTAAAGCATAGAATCAGAAGGTAGAAGTTTCATTGCAGACTTTGTGACCCTTAACAAATCCATAACCCATCTCTACCTGTGGCTCTCTCTTCCACTTTGACCAAATACTGATCTGCCTTTGAAGCCGTTTGTATTACTGGATGATGGGCACAATATATTAAGTATTTATATACTCTGGCAACAAAACATGTGCCACATGTCCATCTGTCCAGGCACTTACCTTTGAAAGGGGAAACAAAATCCAAATTCAGAGTCATGATAAAATCTTGGCAACAAAGCAAACCTAGATGAATTGCATTGTGTGTGTGCTATGCAAAAAACTCTACTTCCTCTTCTCCTGCTCTCACTAGCTGGCATTAACACATTTCAATATGCAGGGTTTTCTTTTTTGTTTTCATTCCAGTGAGGGAAGATGCCTGAGCTTTGAGACTTATTCTGCTAGTGTTTAAAATCCCCCCAGATATCTGTATGGCAACATCTTGAGCTCTTGGTTTCTCCTTACCAGTAAGCAATGAAGTTTTTCAGACAAACTTTCTTGGCTGTGATTCAGGTTGTCTTCAGTGATTCCCTAGAAACTACAATTTTGTATTTGTTCATACAGTGCCCAGCTTAACAGGATCCTAGTTCATGATGGAGACTCTTAGGTGCTTGTGCAGTACAATGAATTAAACTAAACAAAGTTATGGGGGACAGCAGGCCTTTTGGGAAATTAATTTTACACTCTGTAACTTAATCAAAGTATTTTTACCAGCAATAGCTAAAATAGTATTTTTTGAGACTGATTCTGAGACAATGGAAAGTAGAAATGGAATCGGAGAAACCAGGGTGCGAAGTGGGTTATGGCTCAAACACTTTTACTTTTGTATCAGAATGCTTTGCTGTAAGGCCTCAACACCCACTGTTTGAATGAAACCTTTATTTTTAGGTGCAGAAGATGAGGCAGGATTCTTCAGTCTCATGGTTGTTATGTAGTAGGTAGCACCCCAGATTGCTGTTGAATGATGGCAGCTTCTCCTTCCACCACAAGAAAGGGCTGTGTTGTGGTGAACAGCTTCGACAGCCCTTGGGCTCCTTGCTCATTGGGATCTGGAGTGAGTTCTCTGGCTTATATTAAAACCCTATTTGATGTCAGTGGAATTTAAGCGTGCACAAAAGGTTACGCACATGCTCACCTGTTTTGAAGCCTGGGCTCCTGAATAGCAAGATACTAGGAACTGAATAAATTAAATTAGGAACTGAATAAATGCCAGAGGAAGGCACAAAATAGTAACAGCAGCTCACTGGACTTATGCAGTTTCAGATAATAAATTGTCATTCTTGTAATTTATTGAGGCTCTAGCTTCAGAGCTTAAAAGAGAACTCAGATCTTATATGGACCATGACTTTAGCTAGGAAATGAGGCAGACAAAGGGGTTGGACTGTAGAGAAGGGAAATTTAAATTATGATGTACATAGTTTAAAACATACCTTGGCAGATGTATTATGGACTAGCATTGTCAAATGCCTTAATATGATTGTCTCTTCTGGTCAGAAGAAACACATGAGCTAGGACAGTGACTCTTAGCCAGGGTGCCTTAAGTTCCTTTCAAGAGTACCACAGGGTACCACACAATATTGATTATGCACAAAGTTAGGAGTGCATATAGGATTCACAAGGTATAAACCCAAAGATTTCAAGTAAGAATCCATAGCATTAAAAACCCTCTGCTCTGTTGTGGTCTTTGAGTTCTTTGCAACAGAAGAATTTCTCTTTTTATGTCTATAGTCAAAAATCAAGTGAAAACTAAGAGGTATAATTTTCTGAGAGGTCCCCTGAATTTAAAAAGTTAGAGAACCACTGGTCTAAGAACAACTTTTCTGCTGACTTTGCAAAATTTTGCACTCTATGCTGCTGTATATCTGAAGAATAACAAGGGAAAACTGTAACCTGTAATGCTGCTTGAAAATTACTGGCAAAAGAGCCAGACTGTGCTTTGGAGCATATTTAAGAGACAATATAAATGTAGTTTACATTGTGCGTTGTGTGGTGACAGATATATAAAAGAGCAGGTGAAGTGTACTGGTGTGAAGGTCTGTGGTGAGTCTGGCTGTCTGATCTAGTTCTTTGGAAACCATGTACGTATTTAAAGAAATCCAAGTGTATGGTCCATGGTTCAATGTAAGCGACCATTGCATAATCAATACATAACATGAAGGATGTGAGGATCCTGTCCTATGAACAGTCTTTTATGTAAGGTAATAGTTTTGGTAGCATCAAGTACTTAAAATATATTCCTTTAGGCTACGTTGCAGCCTGAAAGTATATTGCTAACTTCTGAGTTTACTTTGCAAGTTAAATTCCATCTCCAGATATATCCAGTATAGCTAGTATAGTCACTAAATCTATCTTGCCATGTTATTTCAGTGACAGGACTTGTCATATTAGTGTTGGTTGTAATGCTGGAAGTGTGTTGAACCTTTTCCTGTTGTAGTTAGTTATAGACTTCCTGGAACAGATTGTGTACCACAGCAGTCCCTTCCCAGAACAGTGCCTTTTGCCATTTGCTGTCTTTGTGGTGTAGCTGGTTGTTTCTCAATGGATTCAGTGCTCACTAGACAATATAAGCACTTTTACCTCAGTTATTCTGATTCTTGGGTACCAAGCTATTAGTGAAAAACTCCACATTTTATTTTTCTCCTTTAATTTCTGGAGAGAGGATTAACCTTTAGTCTCTCTGCTATTTACAAAAGAGTAGCATTTTCAGAACTGCGTGCTAGCTGGAAACAACTGACAGAGGATGCACGCCATTAGAGTGCAGGACCTTTCAGCAGTGGCCTTGCTTTCTTTCTTGTGACTTTGTGACAAGGCATTTAGCAAAATTCACAGATTAATTGGAATCTGACAGGTCGTGCCATGCCTCAAACTTGCAACCTCTGTGCTGTCAACTATGTGTCGTGGTACCCATGCCACCCCAGCCCCATGGCCTTGCAACTGCAGTATGAGACCAAAAGCTCTGACTTCATTCTCTGCATACCTTTCCTGGACTCCAAAGTGTAAAAGCTTCTGAGGTTATTCAGGCTAAGTAAGTAATTGTTTCTGTCTTAACTTTAGCCAGGGACTATAAGTCTAAAGATGTAAATTATCTTCTTTATCTGTCATGACCAAAATAAATCTTTAGTTAGAACTGGCTGTCCTTAAAGGCCAAAATTCCCTCGTATGAAGAGGGACACATACACAGTATTATTCAGTAATCAGTATATTACTGTTTGACTTTTCTTGTTATCTGAAGACTGGATAACTAGAAAAGGGCTAAATAAATATTATCTGTTCAGAATCTCCAGCAGACTTTCAGTTCCAGTAAGAAAACCTCTTAAATTCCTTTCCCAGGAGCATGCTTCGTTCTTGTGAGGACTACAAGAGTTGAGACTAAAACATAGTCTCCACTGAAATTGCTACTAATTTGCTAAAATTTGGAAGTGGAGGAGTCGTCTGTTTCTCCAGTGAGACTATGTATTGGATTGCTTCATTCCAAAAGACTTCATCTCCTCTGTCTCCAAAACCACAAAATACGTGTGTATACTTGCTTTTTCGACATGGAGCACTCATCAGAGGCTTAACTAAATATTCTAATTCAGGAGATATGCCTGAACAAATCGGGTAACCTAGTGCTGAAGGGCATTTGTACTTGCTACAGGAGTTTAGTCCTTCAGGGTTGCATTCTGTGGCCCCCTAAATTTGAAACGATGAGTTTTTAATGGAAAAAGTGGGTTTTATTTTTCTATCGTTGTATACATGTTGTTGTCCTGGTGGCCGCAGGCCCCTGCTGAAGCCAGAAGTGATGAAGAGCCTGATCCTTTTTTGTCAGCAGAGTCTGCCTACCTTTCCCATAGCCAGGGGGAGCTGCCGGTGGGCCGAGTGGCCCCCGAGCTTCAGGGGTCCCCAGTCCTTCCCTTAGTGGTGGTGGCACCCCCAGGGCCAGTCAGGTAGGCTGCTAGTGGGCTAGGTGCTTCCCCAGCTCAGAGGCACCTGATCCAATTCTTCTTTGAGCCTTCCTGAGCTTCCAGCACTCCATGTACCATCCCCGCTACCTTCTCCAGTCGCCAGCATACCCAGCTGCCCTCCTGCTGCCTCCCTGCACTGCCCCAGGGGCAAACCAGCTTGTTCCTGGGTGGTCCCAAGTGTCCTGGTGACCTCGGGTGCCTGCTGAAGGCAGAAATGGTGAGGGGTCTGATCCTCTTTTTTGGCTGAGCCTACCCCCCACTTCTGCAGTCGGGAGGTGATCTGACAGATTGATGGCTGCAATGTTCCAAGTTGCAATGTTGCAAAGTCAACTACATCAGGCAGCAGTTTAGTTTGTGATGATGGAAACTCGTTTAAAACCCGAGTTTAAAACTCGTTTAAAACCCGCAAAACTTGCATACGTGTAAAGTGTGATGCCATTAAGCTGTGCAAAGGGAAATTTTCATCATGTGCACTCAGTAACGTAGTTACAGGTACAAGCACCCGAAGAGCCCAATGTTTTCAAAAAGCGTGCTACCTCCTGTAAAGGCAGATTTTGTTTTATTAAACTTGCCATTCTTAAAATAATGTTGCATGGTTTTGTAGGAAATACCTAGTCATCTGAAATCTGCTTGGCTTCTTAGGCACACAACTCTCCCCTAACTCCAAGGGTAGGGACAGATATTCAAAAAGCCTGATCCTAAATTGATTCAATCTTTGCAGGTTAGCCTAACCTCACTAAGCTGAACTGGTCTGGGCAGACATTATCTGGGCAGACATTATCTTTGGTCTGAGGAAATTCAGATGCATGCCTGCCATGGTACAAGCTAGAAGCTGGGGGGGTGCTAGAGCTGCCCTCCCTTCCCTTGCACAGAACTGAGTTGAGAGGGGGCATAGCCAGGCCCCAACAGGATGCTCTGATTAGGGAGGTCTGCCTGCACCATCCCAGGCTTTTCCCCGATGGCAGCTCAAAGGGCAGGAGTGTTGCCAGACCACAACCCCCTGCTAGCGCTTCAGGGCAAGGGAGGAGGGGAGTGCAGTGGATTTATCTGTTGATGATGCAAAGCTTTTCAGTCTCCCTCCCTGCTTCTTTACTGGGATACTGGGGGAGTCTGGTTTATCTTAAACAGACAAGGGGTCTGGGACAGACATTGCATAAACTGGTTTGAGCCAAATCAGTTAAGTCTGATACTACATTCAACCAGTTTTAACTCAGACTTCTTTCAGCCACTTTCAGGCTGGTTTATTTTCACTGAACATCTGTTCTGTTGCAGGTTTAAACCAGCTTCTGATCACTTAAACCAGTGTATATGTAATGTCTGTCTCAGGCCCAACTATTTCCCTGAACAAATATATGGTGGTTTAGATTTTGTCCTCTACCTTCTCTCCTTCCAAGAAACATGCCCAAGGGGTACAAAATTTGCAGCCTAACTTGCTGAATGCCGGAATAAAATATTGTCACTATTGTTCATGTACTCAGCAGAACCTCCCTTAACATAGATTCCGAAAGAGAAGCATTTCAATAAGGACCAAATTTGGTCATGAAGATCGAATTATAACATGAGAATTGTCCCAGCTGGGTAATGAAGCTTATCCTAGACTCTTAATGTACCCATTAGTGGGTAACAGACTTGTTCTTGGCCCCTCTAATAGAATCTGTAGTATCTTGCTTGATTTTTTTTTTTTTTTTTTTTTTCTTTCACTGGCAGGAAGAGAAACTTACCATTTTCAGAGGTTTAGAAATTCAGTGCATCTTTGGAATTGAGATTCTTAAAATAGTCATCTCTCTGCTTACTAGCTGAAAGCCAAAGTTCTTAAATCATGATGGAATCTTGCTATTAATAAAGTAGGTTATGCTTAACGTAAAATTAGCCGTTACCAAGCATGTCACTTTCAAAGTAAAAATCTTCTGGTAACTTACTACTGATGTCCTGAAACATTCTTCTGTTTTTAGAGAGGTGAGAGTTTTTTGTGAGTGATTATATTTTATTGGACCAACTGCATGGTTGGAATAGGCTTTTGGGTATCACAGTATCCTTCCTCAGATCTCACCTACCCTCAAGACCTAAGGAAAGGGTACTATGATATCCTAAACCCTGGAGTTTGGTCCATTAAAAGATAATACCCACAAATATGCCTTTGGCATATTTCCTGGACAATCACGGGTACGACATCACTTGAACGCTACTTTCTATTTTTATACTTCTTAAAGCCCAGAAGTGAAAGGCAGAATCAGCCTTTGACCAAAAAGGCCTAGAAAGGGAGTTGGCAACAGGTCAAGTGGGCAGAATTTGCAGGACAGACACTACTTGATAGTACGCTCCCTCTTCCATAAATTGGAGACAGGTTTTGAAAAACATTAAAAGGGCTTGCTAGAGCTGAGCCACTTAGTAGATCCCAAGAAATACTGATACATGAAATAAGCATATGATTTACTAGGGCTGGCACCAGGTGTTGCAAATGCTCAAAATACTTTGGCTAGCAACGGAGCTCCTAGTTTAGACCTTAGCGGAGCATTTCAAGAGAGGACTAGTGCTTCATAATTTAATTTAGGTGTCTGGAGTCTGAGACTATCACCTTAAGAAAGAAGAGAAACCTCCTTGTACAGACTTGCAGGAGCAATGTACCTCAAATCCTCTTTTATAAGATATGAAGTACATCCCACGTATAAAACATTTCCTCTTGAAAGTATCTTTTGAAGCAAAGATAAAAGTCAAGCCTGTCAGGTTTGGATTAGCTTTATCTAGACTGAGATTTCCTTGTTAACATAAATACTACCACTTCATTCTCTCTGGGCTTGGACTTTCTGGGCTCAGAAGTAAGCTGAAAAGCAGAGGAATTCTATATGGGTTGTGGCAATGCAGTTCATCCCCTACTTCAAATGAAGTGGTGCATTTCATTGGAAGTGCACAATGAATAGATTCCGCTGGTGTATTTTTCCCCTCAATAATCTTTTCTTCCTTCCTTTTTAGGACATATAATTTTGTAAACAATACAATATAGTACTTTTTTGCATTCCATTTAGCACTTGCACCTAACAACGACCCATGTTCCATTTAAACTGAAATGTTTTGTCAATTCAAGCATGATCTTAACCACATTGGGCATTTTTAGATGTGCATGAGAGACAGCACCGGGTGCTTTTGAGAGCGCCCAGCACTGCATCGCATGCATTTGTATAAGTGGCAAAATGTGCATCAGTGCTGAGAAAAAGGCAATGGCGTGCTTTTGAACTAAAACACATCAAAGGCGTTTTAGTTGAAGAGCGCACTGCCACCATTTTCCCAGCGTTGATGCTCATTTCACCATTTACACAAATGTAGGTGACGCAGTGTTGTGGGCATCAGCTTGTATGCAGAACAGACTTAATTAATTGAGTCTGCTTCACTGGTGCGTCACAGCATGAAAAGGTGCATGTATAAATGGCCATTAGACTCAAGTTACATTTTGTCATTTTGTTAGAGCAAGAAGGGTTTTTAATGCTAGAACACAGGTGTCATGTCTGACATAAGTGAAAAAGTCAAAAGGGTCTGTTCAAGATTTTTAGGGCGCACATTTCATGGCTTACAATATGGAAAATTGGCTTTTGAAAATACCAGTCTCTCTTATACACAAAGAATGAATATTAAACAGCTAATAAATTCAACTAACTTAGTATTTATTATGATCCATGACCCACATTCTGTTGCCCTTGAGGACACATTTCTGGATGTTTGAGCCTGGAAGGACCATTAATGATCAGCTAGCCTGATTCCTGCATGGCAGAAACCAGATAGATTTTGTGTGCCCTATGAACCTGGGGAGCTGTGTTTAAACGGTATTTTGGTGTGGTTTGCTGTAGAGAGGGTGAACAGCAAATGTGACCCTAAAATACTTCATATGATTCTAAAAAATGTTTTAAAGCTAAAGTAACCTTTTTGGGGGGCTCATCTTGACAGTGACCCCTTTTTACCATCATTATTTATATTGCGCTTTACAACAGATAAAATATGCTAAACAAACAGAAGATTCCTGCCCTGAAGAACTTAAGAGTCAAAAGGCACAGGAGGGTACAGTACAGTAAACAGAGGCATGAGCATGTTACCACTGGTACACCATGAGTAACAGGTGGGTTTTTAGAGGGGTGTTTGAAGGAAGCAAGTGAGGGAGCGTGGATATACTAACTGGGAGGCTGCTGAAAGTGTAGCAGAGAGCATGAAAAGCCAACTAGGAGAAGTGGCACAAGAGAAGGGGCGTGGGCTAGAGAAAATAGTGGGCAGAGGGTGTATTGCTCTTGGAATGACTGATTTCAAGGCTTTGATCACATGATTGCTTTTACTCAGCAAGGCATCAAATGCAGAGTATGCACAAAGCAAAAGTCCCTCTTTTTGCACCAAGAATAGAAACAGTGTTAAATAATGTACGGAGCAGTAAGTGCACTTTGCTAGCATGCAGCTTTTTAAACATAAAAGACAGCACATGCTGCAGAAATGAGAGTCATGACCATCTTCAGTACGCTTGACTTCAGGTAACAGGCAGCTCTGAGACATTTCAGTCCTCTTGTCATTTTTAGCTGCCACGCTGTGATGGTTTCAGTGCGTGATAAAGCTGAGAAGGGTGTACCTCCCCTGTGAAATCCTTAGTACTTGTGCTTTAGAGCACGCCTACTTCCGAGACTGGGAAGAAACAGAGAGCACAGCTGGAATTGAACCAAGACAGTGAGACTCAGCAGAGGGCTATGTGTATCCCAGCCACCTCTTCTTCCAATCTTGGTTTTAGATGACCTTTTCAGGCTAAAAGCATACCTTGATTCGAATTGGAGCATCTTACCTTGCAGTAAACCCCAGAACTTATAGCTAGACTAGCCCATTGTCCCATGCTAAGTACTTGTGAATTATCCAAATTAATACTTTGCCTCAGAACAATTGTGGCTAATTCAACTGTCATTTAAGAATTGTGTGTGGATGACTGTGCCCTATGTGTTTTGATAGAAGTCATATCCTGGACCAATCAGAGCCTCAGTCTCTCTCCTCCTGGTTTCAAGTCTAACTCTTTAACAGTGCTGTAAGATACTCATCGCTGAGTGCATGTTGTATCCACAGGGAAGGGACAGAATGGCCTTCCTGTTAAGCTCTTGCCTTTGAGTTTCTGCCACAGCTGTGAAAATAGCCTGACTTATGATTTTACTTTACTGTGTGACCTTTGACATTTTTTTTAGACCCTCCAAATTTCTAGTAGGACTCGATTGCTGCTGGAACTAGATAAGCCACCACAAGGCATACAAACTGATTTCTTCCTTTTGGTCATTTTGAATGCGTTTCCCACAAAGGAGGTACCTGATGGGGTAGGTCAAGTGCAGCTCAACATGCTGCCTTTTCTTTACTCATAACTTGCACCACAGGGTATGAAATGCTGGTTTTGAGCATGAAATTGGCCAATTACTTTTGGGCCAGGTGCAACCATTACAGTTTTAAGTGATTAGAAACCAGTCTATACTCAGAACAGAACAGACATTTGGCACACAGAGACTGGTTTAAAAATGGCAGAACCTAGTTTAAGATTTGCCCTCCTTCCCCACCAAAGGGTGAATGTGTGTTCTGCTTGCTACCGATCTAAACTACACTGCGTACAGAAAACCACATAACTTAGATGGATTTCACCTCAGGCTTTTTGCATGTCTGTACCTAGCCCTAAAGAACAAATTCTTCGGTAATGAAGTACCATGGGTGTTGACTATTGGCAGCTAATACAATGGGGTCTGTTGTGCTAGAGATGGGCAAATCAACTGTTACTTGTGATCAGATCCTAGGAGGTCTAACTACTGGAGTCCCTCCCGCCCCAGCCAATCAGGTCCTCCAGATATAGGACCAGCGTGCTTCTATTTGATGCTGTCATCATTGAGGCTATGTTCTTGGTGGAGTTGGTTCATCTACTGCAACTAGTTCAGGATCTTCCCTTGAAGATCCTGAACAAGAGGCTTTGTCTTTGGTACTTCATTATCTCATTCCAGCTGTTCCCCTCCAAGTAGCTGGGAAACCCTGATGGCAAGAATGGTAGGAAATGGCAAGATGTTTTGAATACCGGCCAATATTCCACTATTTGAATACCAGAAAATATTCACTATTTTCCCTAGTTCCTGTCTAACTTACTAAACTTTATTTTTTTTTAGCTTTGCTCATGTGGACTAATACCCTTGACATAAGGGTAAAAAGAGCATGTTACACAAATGTGTCATGTATTACCAGCAAATATCCTAGAAGGGCAGAAAATTAAAAAGAAGTGTGATATCTGGAAAGTAGGAGGGGAGAGCCCTTACTCTGAGGGGTGGATGACAGTGCATCCCACAGGCAGAATTTCATTATCTTGAACAACTATTACAAGTAGGTTGCCCAGTAGGATCAGGGGATGAAAAATCATGGTTCACTGTTCATGAAAGAGCTGTGAAGAGCTGTGATGTTCATGAAAGAGCCGTGAAGACATCTGGTGATGTATAATGGAATGTTTCTAGCCTTGCTACGTGAAGTGGACATGTGCAAAACGAGAACTGTTAAACTGAGACCAGAACTCCACTGTAATTCAGTGGAGTTATTCCTACATTATACAACTATGGGAAAGGAACTGTACTGATGTCAGTTATAAGAAGCTTACGGAAATGCTATATGAAATGTCAAATGCGTTTCACACGGGCTAATGAGATTGATCACATGAGACTTTTTCAGTTGTGGGCAGAAAGATAACAAGATTTTGGTTCCATGCTGCTGGAGGCCAAGCCCCACTCCTGATTTCAACTTGAATACAAACCTGTATCTGAACTGTATGCCACTGCAATCACCATCTTTTTAATCTTAATCACCAGCCTTTTTAATGTGTCCCAGTTCCAGTCTGAGTGTCCCAGAATTGTGCTTGGTAATACTTTCCACTCCATTTGTGAAACTGTGAACAGCATTCTTTTAAAACCTGAATGTGGAGATCAGTGAGTGAGTGCTTCTCCAGATGGGAGCTGACAAGTTTGAAAACATGTCAGTACATATATATATAATATACACACACACATACATGTTAATTCCAAAGATGACACACTAGCATTAGAGGTTTGTTTTCAAGCTGGGAGCACTCTTGCTCTACAAAGTGACATACTCTGAGGGCCCCGACAGTAACATAAGCCCCTGTGAGATCACTTAACTTACAACTGGCCAAACTGAAACCTCACTCCTAAATTTCTGGAATGCTCAGTTTACTAATGAAACTATTGCTTTGCAATCTAGATCTGCTATTGCATCTGTCAGTCACTAAATACAAAGTGAGAATCTTTGTCATGGACAGTGTGTATAATATTGGCTTTTGAAGTTCAACACATGACAGGTTTGGTGGGGTTGAAATTGAGGATTATGTTTTAAATGGATTCTATTTATAGGGATGCTGGTAGGAGACTGCAGAGCCTGAATTCTTTGCATAACAGCTGATGTGAGTTTTAAAATACAGTTGGTGTTGATGCTTGAGGTAGAGATTTGAGGGCGGGGAAGAAGCTGAACAAATCCTTAATAATGGAGTCCCTCTCCTCTCATTTCTAGCTTATTAAATATTATTCTGCCTTAGAACCACTGCCTAGTGCTTTGTCAAAAATGATGCTT
>JAGPOW010001167.1:14317381-14459197 GCA_030014935.1 Caiman crocodilus
AAAAAAACCCCCAAAACTATTCAGAATTAAACTGACTGTTTTTATCTGACCGAAGAAAATTGTGGTCCCTTGAGACACTGGAGTTTAGAGCTGGTATGTTGCTAGTCTACTCCTGATCATCTGTACATCTGAAAAACAAAACCAGCAATAAACAAACCTGCTTCTTGATGCAGAAGCTCACAATGGTTTGATAAATGAATAGTACCAGCCTGCTGAGAGCTGTGGTTCATATATAATGCTATGTTCACTCAGGAAATTGCAAATGAAAATATAACCTGTGCAAGTAACTAGCCTAAGGTATAACAAAGAATGGCTTCAGCTCTGACAACCTGCCTCAGCTAGTTTTAGACTCATCTTTTCAGGCTGCTACCTAAAGATCAAGACTCCTGGCTAGTCTTAGCTGTAATATATCTCATGTAGCAAGATCAACTACCAGATAGTGGTTAAATCCATGCTACCAGTGAGTCGTATACTAGCTGACAATCACAGAGGTGAGAATTAAAGGTAAAAATACAGTTCTGCAGTCAGATGGGTGAGGTCTTCAGCACTGAACTATTCAATTGTCCATTCTAAAAGATTTCTCCTTGGCACTGAGAGCTGAAATTGGTAACTGAAAATGTTACCAATGTATATCGTTTAATAGCTGTTCAACTGTAAAATGTGATGTAAGTGTATGTTCAACAAATTCCTAGATGTCCTTGTCAAGGATTTGGCATCCAGTTTTGAAGAGGGAAAGAACCTAATGGCCCTGCAATGGACAGAATGCAACTTGGCTAAGCAGAGAAAAAAGAAGCAATTACTTAAGGATGCTAAACTCCAAGCAACCACAGCACAAACCCTCTTAATTTAAAGGCCCTATTGATAATGCACTGCTCCCTGGAGAAACCAATGTTCCTAGAGGCAGAGGGAAGCCAAAAACTACAGGCTACTATTTATTTTATTTACAAATGGGACAGGTCACAATAACTGGGAGCCAGGTAATAATCAGTATTCCCTAGTGCACTACTTGGGTCCTAGATGTCCAACACTGAGCTTTTAATTATTTGTTTTTTAATATTTTCAACAGGTCAAATTAATTTTTATCTTGTTGGCAGGCTTTGGAAAGAGGTAGCTACACAACAGAAGCTGACTGCAGTGGGATGGGGAATTTGAATGTCTATGGCCTTATTAACAGGGATCTGGGTTTTCTGCTTCCCATGGAAAAAATGCAGATTTTCTCCTTTAAGGAGAAAGACCTAGGAAACTGCAGGTTTCCCCTTGCATGCTGGCTTGGGAGCAGGAGGAGGGTGATCAGAGGCAGAGGGTGTCATGTACAGGTGCCCACGCACACATGCACATGGCAGGCAGTAGAGCCAGGCAGCATGGTGGAGAGCAGCTCCTGCAGCTCCCTGGAGATAAGTCGGTAGGGGGACATAGGCAATTCATGGGGGGGAATATGGGAGAACATGTACCTCCCAGATTTCTGCACCCACAGCAGGGCATGGGGCTGCAGCATGGCTGACCAGCACTGGGCTAGAGCTGCCTCTGTGGCCCAATGGGCAGAACCTGGTGCAGGAGGGCAGAGTAGGGTAGAGACACTCAGTGCTGCTGCCACCACTGCTGCCAGGAGTGCCATAGCACCCTGGCCACCAAGGTGAGGCACCCCCTGCCCACTCAGCAGCAGCTGGGAGGGACAACTCTGCCACCACCACAGCACCTCGCCTTGGCCTGGCTGTGATGGGGCTCTTGGTAGTGCCAGCATGAAGCTGTGCCCCCCTGCCGCTGCTAGGTGGCCAGGGGTTGCCTCGCCATGGTGGTTCAGTGCTCCCTTGCATGCTGGGTCCCACCCGCTGGGCTGTGGAGGTGGCTCCTGTGCCATTCTGGATCTTGGGAAGAAGCAGGAAGACTCTGTTTACTACTACAGCTCCTGCCTGGTGCTACTCTCACCAGACTGCAGCCACGTATGTGTGTAGAAATTTGGGGGGGCACATGCCCCCCAATCCCTTCCTAATGTATCACCTGTGCCCATACACTTCCTGCCTCACACCCTGCCCCACACATACACACCCTTCCCCACACACTGTGGGGAGGGGGCTGAGCCTGGGGGTGTGGAGCAGTGGGTCGGGACTGAGGGGCTTCAGCAGGGCTGGGGTGTGGAGGACTGTGGGTTAGGTGTAAAGGGCACTAGCAGGGCCAGGGGCCTGTGGGTCAGAAGTGAGGGGCATCAGCAGAGCTGGGGGGGGTGGAGCTTTGAGGGGCTGTGGTTTGGGAGCGAGGAGCAACAGCATAGGCAGGGGCAGGGCACTGGCATATCAGGGCTGCTCAGCACCACAAAGCAGCCTGGGGGGAGGAGCTGCAACTGGACCTGCATCCTGTTGAGTGAAAGGGGCAGGGGGAGTTCTGGTTTTTCATGTTAAAAAATCAAAATCAAATGCCAAAAGATATAGGTATTTAGAATGTATTTAATTGTAATGATTGAGGCACTGGTAGGCTTCCAAATTGCTTTATATATCAATAAAACATTGTGTTCTGTTGATACATATATAATATATAGAGTGGCATTTTTAAGTTCATCACGGGGATACAGAAGGGAATTGGGGAGGTTTTACTCACCAAGGCGCCCCTGGGGGTTACAAGAAATACTGGCCATAAGCTTGCAGAGAGCAGATTTAGACTGGACATTAGGAAGAACTTCTTCACAGTTCGAGTGGCCAAGGTCTGGAACGTGCTCCCAAGCAAGGTGGTGGTCTCCCTTACCCTGGGGGTCTTCATGAAGACGCTGGATATGCATCTGGCTGGGGTCCTCTAGACCCAGCACTCTTCCCTGCCTATGCAGGAGGTCAGACTCGATGATCTATTGAGGTCCCTTCTGACCCTAACATCTATGAATCTATTTCATTTTAACTGCAGAAAAACATGGATTTTTGGGGTTTTAATGAGAGAATTTTGAATTTTATCATGAGAGAAAATCAGGATCCCTGCCTATTAGTATGAGACCCTCTATAGCATATGAACACTCACTCACTCATGTTCCTCCCTCTGTGAAAAGCGTGCCCTTGTTCAAGAGCTGTCTGCTCTTCTCATATGGTCAAAGAACAGTTAGGAGATGCATCCTGTTGATCCCACCCTTACACATTTTCAGGGCTGTGTCTAAAAAGTCTTTGATAATCTGTTCATATTGATAACTTAACCTGGATAGAAAATTAAATCAAGATGCTGTTCATGTTCCATGTCAGGAGCTGATGAGACTTAAAAATCTAGCTACAAATTGTTTTTTATTTAAAAATGCGGAACTTCAAACCCACTCCCCAAGCAGTGAATAATTTTCCTCCACAACACTTGTTCGAAGGCACTGTTTGCCATGACGTGAGGTGGCCCGTTCAGGAATCTTTTCTTCCATATGGATTTTGTAACATAATGAACTGCTAACAACCTCCTCGAGGGATGTTGAATGGCACCAAGATTGTAAATGACTTGACGTGGGCAGCATGTGTATTCAGTGTGTGCACATATAGGACACTGCTGTGGGATAGATGCAGTCACAAGTTGAGCTTTAAATCCATCCAGAACCAGACAGACCAAAATGACCCTTGGCCTACTCTTGTCAAGCAGGATTAGTCATATTTTCCTCAGGTTTCCATTTCACTAATTCCTCATCCCTTGCTGTCATCCAAATCAAGCTGTTCACAGAGTGGGGGATTATAAACCAAGCAGTAATGAAATGAAGTCATGCCTAAGTGGGTGCCTCCAGGTTCAGTTGTATTCATTGCAAGCATTTTGGGGAATTAGTTCACATTGTTGAGGGGGGTTTCTTGGTAGGAAGGTGCAATTGAAAAGGGAAAATTTGCAGTAATGGATGCATAGCAGAGGAATGATAGGCATATATAGGTATATATAGGCAAATATAAACATTGTTGGTGGGGAATTATTGAATAAGCCAACTATTCCTTTTTCATTAAACTTTTGAGCAAAAATAGAGAGCAAAATAAGCTCTCTCCACAAAGGGACACTAGGTGCTGTGCTGAGACTTCTTGCTTTCAAAAAGGCGGTGTATCTTGACAATGGGCAGCTTTATCAGCTGTTGCTTCTCCTTCTTCGCCTCCTTTATGTTTATGGGACTGAGGGTTTTCATGAACTTGCCATCCTCACTTGCAGCGTCAAGGCACCAAGCTTTTGAGTATTTCAGTGTTCCAGCTTCCTGGCAAAATACCCTTGTCTGCATGTTACAATCAAACCTCAGTTCAAACATGTCATGAAAGCCGTTAGTTGGTGACATGTGGGCCTACTTCAGCCTGCTCTAAAAAGGTTTTGTTCAGACTGTGCCTCTACTCAGCTTGTCGCAGCCCTTGCATTTTTTTAAAATGTTAAGTATTCAGCCCCACTTTATTTCAATATCTCACAAATATCTTTTGTTCAGCTCTCTTCTGAAGCAGGCTTTATGCATTGTGGCACAAATTCTATCCAAGCCATATCTTCAGTTCATTTTTCTTAAGACTATACTAATAAACTGTTGCCTTCTGTGTATAGATTTGAGTCATTCAGAATTGCTGAAGTTGGCAGATGATATAGGAGGTTGCTTTGACCTAATATCTTCCCAATCATCTTGGATTAAGCCTATGAACAGGATATTTGAAGTACAAAATAAACTTTTTAGATGGAATGAAACTGAGA
Source organism: Caiman crocodilus (assembly GCA_030014935.1). NCBI lineage: Eukaryota > Metazoa > Chordata > Crocodylia > Alligatoridae > Caiman > Caiman crocodilus. Next base: position 14,322,032 of record JAGPOW010001167.1, read on the forward strand.
AATACATTGGCAAATCATTACCTGGCTGGTTGCTGAGAGGATCACTATCATTAGGAAACACCTTATAATATACACTTACTCCTAAATGAAAAGAGTCCAAGACAAGGACAGGAGATAAAGGTTTAATGCTAAAAGCTTTGGGTGGTCTAAAGCAAGTGGCTTGAAATAGGGGCATGTTAAAGAAATCTGTTTTGCATCTCGATGCTTTGTAGAGAAAATTACTTCCTGAGAGTGTTGTGTCTGGGTGGAAAACAGAGCCTCAGAGACTTATGGCTAACACTTTGATTTTATGACTAATAAACTACAGACTGAAAACCAATATTGCCTTAATTGCCCACCAGGCCCAACAAAACTCTTGTCACTGTAACATACTGCTTAGTCTGTATCTCCATTCAGAGATGTGTTGTGGAAACAGCAACAGGCTGGGAGCTCTGCAGAAACAAGTTGTAAAATACGTTCCAGTTTGAAGCTTGTTCATCTAAACGTTCATTCAATGAGATTTTTGTGGGACCGGGCCTTTTTAAAGCAGTCTGCAGGCACACTTCCATTTGGTCATGGCTGTAAGATTGCTTTCTGGAGCCAGATCAGATGAAAATGGTCATTTCTGTCTGCACCCTTAGACTACCTCTGTGGTATGGTTAACCTAGACTGCGTGAGCCATTTCTAGGCTGATCCAGCCTACCTGAACATCTGTACAGTTCACACTTTAGCTGGACCTGACTAGGGATCTAAGTGTAAGGTCTGCACCTGGGCAAACTAAGTTGGACCAGGTGGCCATTTTTAATTCACTCAAACATCCCCTAACCTCCTTGAACATCTGCATGTATCCCAGAGATCTGTGAACTCTTTCCCCTCACTTTGGAGTGCCAGGTGGTCTTAAATCAGAATTTTAGGAGTCATCTATATTCCGATGGGCCATTTCTTGATGCATAATCACAACAGAGCAAAAGCAACTGTGATGAAGGTGTTGGGCAATGCCCTAAAAGATCCATTATGAGTTAGTCTATAAGGTGCAGATTAACATGCCTAACTACCCCTCTAAAACCCATAAGTCACCCCAGCTATGTACCAGTGGGCCTAAGGTAAACATAGGCAATGAACATGTAGCATCCATCACTACCTTACTGAGGCACCCTATAGATTATTGCTTTCCTTGTATGTTTGAATCAAGCATCTAAAATGTAGGATCATCCCCTGTAGACACTTACAATATTTTACATTCTTAATGTATCATATCAGAAGCGTCTCCTGGAAAGCAAGAAATTTAGGGAGGGACAGGAAGATAATTCAGTGGAAGCTCTGAGTCCCAGCTGAAACTCTCTGTGCCTTCATCATTACTCAGAGAATGCAAGGCTAACAAAGCATTAATTGTTCTGTGGCAAGTCTAGACATGATGGACTCAGCAGTTATTGTGTGTACAATCATGTATACCATGTATACAAAGAACATAAAAAATCTTGAATGAGTTGTACTATGCTTTGTGAACCAGGAAGCAAGCAGTCAGCTTCAGCATTTTGCTACCATGTGTTCCCCAGAGAGAAAAATCCAATACTGTGGTTTTTGTGTACTATGGACTGAGAAGATCTGTCTGATGTTCATAGTTTTGTCAGACTAAGGAGAACTAGGATATGATAACAGGTAGCTATTTCTGTTATGTGATGTGCTGAGGAAGGTGCTCCCAAATGGAGGAAACTTTTAAGGCAGCAGATCCAGGCTGCAAATGCTGCTGAGTGCTAATCAGGAGCAGGAAACAGATTTAGAAACAGAGCTGGTTTCTAAAACATTTTTTTGGCAAATATAGGCAGGCACTGTTACTATTACAGCATTAACAATATGTTCAGTACAGGTGGAGGGATGGCACTGTAGATATATTTTAATGTACTGTCAGATTGAGTTTGGAGACCTGTTAAAATTGTATCTTGATGTATTTTATTAATGCAGTAACTGGATTTTAAAATAGTAGCTTAATATTCACGCGTGTCTAATATTTTTGTCCTACGCCCTGCCTGTAAATAGAGAATTTCAGATTTCCAAGTCTCATCTTGACTCCTAAATGAGTCATGCGCATTGTGAATAGACACTGTTGTGCATTTCAGGTGGAGTGCACGGTGGCTGGAACGAAATGCACTCTCTTCAGGTTGAGTCTAGGGTGCGGCGCTATTACATAAGGAATGTCTGTATTGCTATCCAGAGCTGTGGTCACAGACATTTCTGAGGTAGCTGTTTGAGTACTGGTGATGATAGTGTAGCTGAAGTGGCACAGGCTACAGCTGCCAAGTACTTACCCCGGGCCTGGCTGGCCTTGCAGGGCCCATGCTAAAATCTGTGGTCAACAGGATTCAAACCGGCAGAAGTATACTCCAATGGATTGCTATTTCAAACCTGAACCACATAATGTAGCAGTTAGCAATCCCAGCTAGTTATTTTAAAGCTAGTTTGAGGATGTCTACATGAGCTGTCATCACAGCTCTGAGTTGCAGTGCATTCATACCCACAGACCATCTGTGGAGAATATGCTAACCAATGGGTTGTGAGGCTGCACTATTATTTTCTAGGGAGCATCTGGCTGTAGAAGAAACCCTCTTGGTTTGTGGCTTGACACTGTTTACTGGAGAACCCCACTAGGAAGCTGAAGAAACCTGGATTCAAGACAGAACGTAGATTGGCTCTGAATCATTACAACTGGAAAATTCTCAAAGAGAAGATTTAATGGCAAAGGGAGGAAAAGTAGAAATAATATCAGCAGATAGCTTTTTAGTGGCACTTAAAACTATGAAAGAAACCAATCAGTCTCATTAAAGACAGATAACTAGTCTTCACTTGCTGTTTTTCTCTAGTCACGCTATTAACTACTTTCTTGAAGGCAGGAGGTCAGTGAAAGGTGTGTGGAACGGTGTCCAAAAGAATTAGATTAACAGTCACAGGGCAAAGCTAGATGTGGACAGTTCTTGGTGTTAATGGTGCTGAAATATTGGACTAGATTGAATAAATACAGTGCCCTATATTGTAGAAATGTTTCAAGGCCTGGAAGTTCAGTAGTTAGTTGCAAAAATGGCAAGAAAATGGTGTATGCATGGCTTAAGGAATGAGCTAGATTTGGACATGTAGGAAAGATATGCAGCTTGTAAAATAGATGGATCTAACTATGAGTACTGGTTTCCAAACTCTTTGCACTTTGAAGTAGTCCCAACTAACCTCAGAATCTCACAGCTTGGACCCGGTTCTCATATTGAATCAATTGGCCAAGAAGGACACTTCTATAGTTGAGCCTTAGTTAATTTTTAACTTAAGATGCTGCAAATCCTGTACTGCTCTAACATGCATATGGGGGCTGGGGTGGCACAGGTGCTAAAGTCACAAGTTTAAGGCCATAACAGAAGTGCTCACAGCGCAGCCATATCAGATTCCAGTGAATCTGTGAATTCTGCTAAATACCTTGTCACAAGGACACGAGAAGAAAGGAACATGCTTATAAGATACCTAGTTATTTCGCCTAGGAGATCTGGGTGTTTACAGGCATGCACAAGTGGGAAAAATTAGGTTATTTCTAGAGCGGCTGTGTTTGTTTAGATTTTCCAGCTTCTTTACCTGTGTACTGGCGCCTTGCGTTAGCATGGTTGTATCAAAAGGGATAAACAGGTGCAACAGTGTGTATAGGCCTGGCTTAAATTAAATTGGTGCCACGCTCTTTGATGGGTACGCTTCAGTGGATTCTAGTTGTTGGTATCAGTTTCAGTAGCCACATCATAAGGAAATCTTCCTTTCAGGTTGGTCTCCCAGGCTACTCACATGGTCCCTTAGCCTAGGCTGTTAGAGTCCTATTGTCCTTTCTGTACTGATTTTGTGATTCTCTCCAAATACAGTCACTACCACAACAGTTGCCAGGAGACAATAACCCTCTCAGCAAAGGACTTGGAGGTAAGGTGACCTAATCCCACTCTCCTGCAGCCCAGGGCACTATAAAACCTGAAGGTAGCCTCACCAGACCTAGCACCTCTCACAGTACATAGAAAATCTTGGACCATTTTTCCTTAAAATCTGGCATCCACAGTGTCTGTACACTGTACTGAGGTGTTTTATTCTTCCTTAGTCACTAGCTGAAACCTTGTCAGCTTTAGTTCAGCTTCCAGCTTGGAACACCTTTCCTCACCAGGACCTAATCCCTTTTTATCCTTAGGCTTCCCAACTCAGACTGCCCTCTACCACATGGTCCTCAGTCTTTATATCTCCTAGAGTGCACTGAGCCACAAGATGTCAGTTAGTTGTCTCTTAAAAGAAAAAATATTGACTCAGCTGTAAGCAGCTCTACCTCTTTTTTTTCCAGTGTGCAGTTTACAAGCCTGGTCACAGGTCCACTTAAACTGATCAAAGCTGTTGGGTTTGATTTTTTACTGATTTGCCCTTGATCAATAAAAGTCACTCTTAATCCAAAAGGGCGGTTGCTCCAATTTAACAATCAATTTCTAAACTGATTTAATCTAATCATTGCATAGATGGCTTAGACTAGACCTCAGCCATAGTTTGCACACAAATTACATTTGTCAGCATGATGGTAGAAAGTAACTAATGCAGAGGTCAAGTAAATACTCTCCAAAAAAAATTCTCAGTGATCCTACTGATGGGATAAAGACCACTAAATACTGAAGGGGATTGCTCTGGGTTTTATTCTCAAAACACTTAAATGAATTTCTCTCCTATGGCTACATTGTATTCATGCAGGAGTATGATAGCCTTTCTGAAGAGTGATTTCTTTGATACAGTTTATAAAACTTAAAAAAAAAATGCAAGACTATTTTAAATCTGATCATGATATAAGTCTGATCATGGAGAAATATTTATTTTTTTCTCTTCTATAGTTCTAGGTCACTAGATGGTAAGGCAAATTTGATATCACTCAAATTAGAGGGGCTGTCAAAGAGTTGTCCAGGTTGCTAAGCACAATCTCCCGTTGGATCACAGATAGACAGAGGAGGGACACCAGCCCACCAACTGTTAGTGCAGACTTAGTGAGGAGGTGCTTGGAAGGGGCTGGATGTGTTCAAATCAGCGGGCCCAGATGAACTTTATCCGAGGGTGCTGAAGGAATTGGCCAGTGTCTAAGCAGAGCCACTGGCATGGCTGTTCGAGCACTCATGGTGCTCCGGTCAGGTCCCAGAGGACTGGAAAAGGGACAATGTGGTCCCTATTTACAAGAAGGGGAAGATGGAGGAACCAGCAGACTATAGACTTTCCTATCCTTGGGAAAACTCTGGGAAAAAAATCAGTAAGGAACACATTTGTGGAAGCCCAGCAGGGGAAATAATGCTGAAAGGAAATCAGCACGGGTTCATTGCAGGTAGATCATGCCTGACTAACCTTGTTTCTTTTTATGACCAGGTCACAAAATGCATAGACGCAGGAGTTGAGGTAGATGCAATCTACCTAGACTTTAAGAAGGCCTTTGATACAGGATCTCATTCTGTTCTCGTAAATAAATTGGCAGGCTGTGATGTAGATGATTACACAGTCAGGTGGGTGGCAAATTGACTTATAGGTCGCACCCAGAGAGTGGTGGTGGATGGGTCAATATCGGCCTGGAAACGTGGGCAGTGGGATCCCCCAAGGCTGAGTCCTTGGACAGGCGTTATTCAGTGTTTTCATCAATGGCTTGGACGAGGATGTAGAGAGCACCCTGTCCAAGTCTGCAGATGATACCAAATTATGGGGTGAAGTTAACACAACAGAAGGTAGGAAACGGATCCAGGTGGATCTGGACAGGTTGGAAAATTAGCAGAATGAAATGGGATCCAGTTAAAAAAAAAGACAAGTGCAAAGTGCTGCTCCTGGGCAAAAGAACCACACTTTCAGGCTAGGGGAGGACCTTCTCAGCAGCGGAAAGGGGTCTTGGAGTCATAGTTGACTCCAAGATAAACATGAGTCATCAATGTGACAAAGTCATTAACAAGGCTAACTGCACTTTATATCATGCATTAGCAGATGCATGATGAACAGGTCCAGGGAGGTGATGCTTCCCCTCTCTGTGGCGCTGGTCCGGCTGTAGCTGGAGCACTACACACAGTTTTGGGCACTGCACTTGAAGAGGGATGCGGAGAATTTTGAAGGTTTAGAGGAGGTCACTCATATGGTCAGAGGCCTGTAGGCAAGGCCTTACGAGGAGAGACCAAGTTCCCTTCACCTTCACGAGAAGGCTGAGAGGTGATCTTGTGGCTGCCTATAAATTCATCAGGGGAGGGCAGCAGGGAATAGGAGATGCTCTATTTACTAGGGCACCTGCTGGAGTAACTAGGAACAATGGCCACAGATTGATGAAGAGCAGATTTATGTTGGACATTAGAAATAACAACTTAACAGTAAGGGTTACCAGAATCTGGAATGGGCTCCCAAGGGAGGTGGTGCTCTCCCCTACCTTGGGGGTCTTCAAGAGGAGACTGGACAAACACCTAGCTGGGATCATCTGACCTCAGTGCTCTTTCCTGCCCAGGGCAGGGGATTGGACTCAGTGACCTACTGAGGTCACTTCCGACCCTAACATCTGTGAAACATAAGTGGTGCTGATGTTTAAGCATTCATAACAAAGTAAAAATTCTAAAAATGAGTTTTTCCCTCCTGATCACCTGTACATCTTCAGTTCTTAGCTATTCTTGATTAGTCAAAAGTAGTAAGTATTAAGTTAAACCTCTTCCAAGATAGATCTGAGTTGCCTTTGGTATCTGGCATGTTTTTTTGCTTAAAGATTAAGAATTTTGCTTCCTCTGCCTAGTTCTTCCAGAAACTAAAGATTTTTCCGAGCAAGAAGCATACATAGACACAACTGCATAGACGAGAGAATGAGTGTTCACATTTGATTTCCCTTTTATAAAGACAAAAGGGCCCTTATTGAAATGTGTTTCCTTTCGAGGTACTAATGGGTTTTCCTTCCTTCCCCATTGCAGTAAGCTTAACCTTCTCACTTGCTGGATGTTCAGCCTAGACTATTATTCCTGTTGAAGTGCGAGTCACTGCAGCAGTGATCTGGCTAGAAGCTGGGGCCAGTGCAAAGCTATAGGCTCTTCAGCACTTTCTTTTAAAAAATAAGGAGGGGTTCTTTATCCATTTCCTGGGCTGCTTGCATTCTCTCTAGTTTTATTTCTGGATTTTTTTTTGGTATAACTGCCATCTCAGAGACGTTCTTTGAATTCCTGGAGGAAGGACTTAGCTCCCAAAAGTCTTGCTTCAAAAGGCTTTGTGTGGATGTAATCTCCTGGCAGCTGGATACTCTTTGGGGCTCAGCTGTGCTTATTCATAGAGTACTAAACTTTACAAAGCAGACAGCAGAGTTTCAAATGTAGATGCAACTGCAGAGAGTGGTTTGTTCTTTACACGCTGTGATTAGCAACACTGTCCAAGGATTATAAACCTTGGAATAATGGGTAAAATGGACAAGAGTGAAGACAAGCTTGGGCTTGTATAGAAAGGAGCTACAACCAGACCTTTGTCTAAATACTTCCCACTCCCCACACTCTCTGAGGGCTGTGAGAACAGGAACTGGATATCCGTGCCTCTGGCTTGGATATTCTGTCTATCTACAAAACCAAGACGCAGTTAAAGGTCTACAAAATAAAAATATGCTTCAGGTTTTGTCTGTCTCCAGAGAGGGTAGCATGTAAAAGGGAAACCTGGGACTTCCAGCTACAAGAGAGACTCAGGTGTTAGTCATGTTCTGGGATTTCAGTGGTTTTGTTATCTGAGCTGGGAGCACTGTTTGTGAACCTCCACCCCTGCTGAACGAAGGACACAAGACTGAGCATCATGTTTAAATTAGTGACACAATGACAGAGGTATGTGCTCCTCTTTGCATTTGGGATGCTGAAACTTGCAATATTGCCGGTCTCAAATAGTCAGCAAATCACAAGTGCTACAAATTTTAGTCTCATATAACAAATGGATATTTTCCTGTAATTATAATTCCAGGAACTGGGGCCTAAAGAAAAAAAATCACCAAGCATGAAGCTCTTAATAACATAAGAAGATATTGGACTTGTGTGCAAGCAAAAAGTATCATTTAGTTGCCTTGCTGTAAATAGCCAATAGAAACGCAGTTCAGAAGTTCAGAGACGGGATCAGTGAATCCTGGGGCAGTTAAAGTCTTCACGAGATTGCAACCCTACTAGTTGAGAAACTGCAGTTCACAACATTCACAGAAGTGCATTTTTTTTCTGTGCTCTTGTTGCAACTAATTTTGTAAACAATAAAATCACTTAGCATTATTTCCTTTTGAAAGGGTTCCTACATGAGTGAACAGAGGGGCTTTTTGAGTGATGCTGGCTGAGACTATGTTGTCTTATTTCCTGTGTGGCTTAGAATTTATGCAGCTATAAGAATCTTCTGCACAAGAGGTTTCCTAACAGCTTAAAAGGAGTACATAAAGGAAGGGAGAAAAGAAACCGTTCACATGGGCTAGTGGCTGGTACAGTATAATGCTGCTTGTATTGTCATTGTAGCCTCCATAATATTAAGAGTCAGCTGGAAAGTGGAATATCTGTTCCCTGGGAAACTTCATATTTCAAAATTTGTTTTCAGATTGATTCACACTGAAAAGTCAAATTTCACAGTTTACTGCAGGAAGGAAATTCTGAAAACTTGCTTTTTGGAAACTCCATAATATTTTGCTAATGCTGAAAAATAAACACATTAAATATTGAGCACGAATAAAGCACAACAGTTAGACCCTGTCAAAACACAACTGCATAGTTTTATTTGCATGGAAAACTCCCAGCAAATTTCTCAACCGGAACTACTCGGCATGCTTCAGGCTCTTGGACCAACTCCTGCTTGGCTATTGATATGGAATCCTGAAAATTAGCAATGTTCACAGACTAATATTAGAAGAAAACAATATGATTTTCTAATGTGACTTACTACATAACATGGGCATCCTCAAGCCCATAATGTCTGGTTGAGCTATTGTATACCTTTAAAAGGCAGCCAGTTCTTGATTTAAAGAGTTCAATGGCTTGGAAACTCACTGTGTCTCCAACTAAATTGTTGGTTAATTACCCTCATTGTTGAAAATATGAATGCAAATTCAGATGAGAAAGAAGGGACACCTTAATGGTGTGGGTTAGATGAAGGCCTGCTTAATATATCTACCTGGTATATCTACTCAGGGGTGAATGCTGAATAGCTAGTGCAGTCAGTATTAAAAAAGATTTGGCCATTAGCACAGTATAGTTCTAGTGTGGAGGGCCTGATTCAGTAGCCACACATGCAACTAGTGATTTAGAAACTGTAGAACTGCCTCTTGAGGGTCACTGGTCTAGCGCAGTGGTTCCCAACCCTTTTTTTACACTGCGGACTGGCACAAGAGTGGGATGGGACACATGGAGCCAGCTGCCTCCATGCCCCCTATCTACAAAACCAAGATGCAGTTAAGGTCTTACAAAATAAAAATATGCTTCAGATTTTGTCCGTCTCCATAGAGGGTAGCATGAAAGAGGGAAATACTGGACTTCCAGCTATACTGTTTATAGAGTCTTCAGCAAGGTAGAAGTACCTGATTTTTTTCCTGCAGTGCCTTGATTTTTTTGCCAACTTTTCTTGCTTCCTTCTGTGTGGAAGTGCTAGCACAGCCCGATACAGAATCAGGGCTGTCATATCTTCTGTACCTCTTTTTAAACAAAATTTTAGACCCCCAAAAATGATGTTATCAAGAATGGGACTATTTGAAGACTTGTTGCAGCTCATCTGAAAACTGAATCTCACAAAAAAAAACCCAACCAGACACAGCAAACCCTCAAATCTATTATACCTTCTCAACATGAAGGGAGAATCTCTCTAGATTACAGATACAAAGCTGAAAAAGGGATGAAGCAGGAAGTTGATCTTAAATTTGCATTGACAGCTTGGTTAACAGCAGCATGCTGAACAGCCAGGCAGCCAGTCAGAGAGACAACTGTAGTTCAGTCAGGCAAATGCTGCAGTCTGCATCTATAATTAAATAGGGTGAGCAAGGCCAGCAAGTAAATCTGCTGGAATCTGCTTTTGCGTTCATGTTGGCCTGCTGTCTTTGGTTATTGGCTTCTATGAATTCTGCCTGGCCACGTGGGGTTTTGGCAGGGGCATTCTAGTCTTCAGATTAGTCATGGATTACTAAAGCAATCTAGTGGTTAAATGGGAAGTTAAGATGAGTTACCAGTAGTTCTATTGCCAGCTGTCTTCGTTTAAATGTGTTTAGTCTTAGAGACTCTATACTAAAGATTTGATCCTGCTTCTGTTGGCTGAATTGGGAACGGATTTGCGTTCTTGTTCTTCAAATCTTTAACAGCTAATGGGTGTTATCGTTACACTAGGTGTCTGTGTCTGCTGGACTCTGACTGTCCACGCGGCAATCAAAGATCTTGTGCGTTTCCTCAGATAAACCCAGTTTCTTCATTGATCTTTAGTAGAACAAGCTGGCATACTGAGCAGAGTCTAAAGTATTGTTTAGTGCCTCTTGGCAAAAAAGAGATGCAAACAGGCAGAGTCTTCTATGGTTGTGACTTGGAGACCTCTCTAAATGTAACAATACCAAGGAACAATGCTCTGGAACAAATGGAGATGAGCCCAGCTGGAGACACGTACTTGTTCTCCTCCTTAGCGTGGTAACAGCTACCTCAGCTCAGCCTTTACATACTTTTCCCCAGGGGGCTGAGGAGTGATGTAGATTAGACTGTAGCAGGTGGCAAATGCTGTGGCTCATATCTGCCCTGCCTGTGGTAAAATTTAGAGTGGACCCCTTGCGAGGGAATTTATATGAAGGTTGCCTCACTCACTTGTTCCTGCATCATCCTAGGTGAGGGGTCTATCAAAGCTATAAGTAGGGCAGGGTCAATGGGGCAATCACACTAGGTGCCAACTTAGGAGGGAGGCAGGAGGAAAAAAAACCTGTCGGTTGCATAATCATAATTGGAAGTCACTGCTGTCCCTCTGGTCTGGGCACCCAGCTGTATCCCTATATTGCCACCCTACATCTTGTAGACCCCTTGAAGACCATGGACATCCCCCTGCTATTCTTAGTCCTGGCAGCCCCCAGCAACATGGCTAGCTGAGCACTTTCCTGATGAGGAAGACAACAGCTGGAGGATATAGTGACTTTTTAAAAAGAAGTTCTCAAGGAACAGAGCAACCTGTCCCATCAACCTACCCAGTTTGTATAGGGGAACTCTGTAGGGTATAGCAAGTAACCATGCTGGTCATAAGTGTCAAAGGGCCATGAGGCCGATAGGGAAAAGGGCTGTTTCTAATCCATAAAGGGACCACAGGAATACACTGTGCCCCATGTGCCTTCCCAACCTTGGTTAAAGTGCACAGAAACATTGGGAATTGGAAACATTAAACTGAGAATTTTCTGATTGTCCTGTGTGTTTCTTACACATGCCCTGATAGCTCCCATGTCCTACCCAGCCATTTGGTGATGTTTCTTCTTGGTGTCCTTCCTCTTCTGAAAGCTTGGTGTAATTTCCATTTAGTCCTGGATCAGACAAAAGGCTGATGCTACTGTTTTCAACAATTAGTGTCTCCATTTTTGCCTACAATCCAATTTCCTTGTTGACTGGCTAGAAACATGCCACTTAAAATTACCAAAACTGGAGCAGAAGAATGAACTTTCCACAGACTGAAGTAATATACTTGTGCAGGACCTACTAACACAGTGAATTGGTCCATGCGGTTATCCTGGACAGGGCTATGCAGCTTGGTTTCTAACACTGGAAGCCAGGAGCAATCATTAGTTGTGAACAGACCATATTCTGTATCATCTGTTTAAGCTTCAGTTCTCACACTGGGAAACTTCCTTCTTTTTTTCATAAATGAGAAGAATTGATGCCTGTGCCTCTTCATATTTCATTTGAGGAAATACAACAGTATTTTTTCAAGAATAGAAGGATGTTTGCTGTGTGGGAGGGAAAACAATGCAAACAAGAACAGACTTGGACTTTCTGATCTCACTTTCTTCAGGGGCTTACTAGTAGGGTGGAAAGTGGGACTCAAAAAGTGTCAGCTTCAGAAAAGGAATGTTATTTATAGAATTTTTTATGACTATAGTAGACAATTAGATCTAGTCCTTTACACTTTTAAGGTGATGAGTAAAGAACTTCTGCAGAGAGCCCGATATAGTCAGAAAGGGTTAACCTGGCTTTTTAGTGCTAAAGTGCAGACTTTCATTATGGGAAATAAAAGGGTAAATCTAGCAAGCTCAGAAGTACTCTGGAAGTACTCTTGTACTCCTGTGAGACTCCATCTGTCCCAGCATCACAGCATTCACGAGCCTCACCTGGTACCTCGAGGTATGTAGAAAAAACATTGAAAGCTGTGTCTCTGGCAAAAAAAATTGCCAATTTTCCAAAGCAGCATCAAGTCTTCAGTTTTGAATTCAGCTGAATCAAATCAGGGACAGTGATCCAAACCAACTAATGAATCACTGTTCCCAATTTGGGCTGAATGGGAAACAAATAGGGCCCACTTTACACTCCCCTAGCTTTCAGTAATGTCAGAATTTCTAGGTAAGGTCAATGCCAGGTAGGGATTTAGTTGTAGTTACAGACATTTAGCAGAAGTCTGACCAATCCTCTAGAACCTCTTAACAGGTTTTCTTGATTAATATTTTTACTACTGTGAAAAAAAAAATCGTATTTTTGCTGTAGATGAAGCGTGACATTTTTGCTTAAATATCTAAAACAACATCAGCAACTTATCAGTGGGAGAGACAAGATACATCTTCAGACATCCATAAACAGTTTCTTGGCAAAGCTTTAAAATAAGCTTTTGATGTAGCTTCACTGAAGTCAGTATTTATGCCCAAAATGAACTTGGCCCAGTGTCATAGTGGTAGAATCTAGAAGTGTCAGTAGGAACAAGACACCTTGTCAGAATTGTTTGCTGCTCTTTATTATAAGATTTAAAAAGCAAGCCACTCAGTCAAATACCACATAGATGACATTAGAAAGCAAGGCTGAAATACAAATAAGCATAAGTTGATTTTACAGTGTGTTGCTTCCTTGTTGTGGCTTTTGATATGTAGCCATCTCAGTTCACTAGAATTAGCATATTTATGATACCAGTTTGTGGCTTGGGTGCATTGTTGTTGAATTTGACACACTGTGTAAAAAGTAAACTGTATACCACAGCAAAACAACACTTTCTGTAGTTATACTTCAAACTAAGCTGTCTCCCACAAGCAGCTGATGCAAAAGATGGAAAATAGCGTACAACACTGCCAGCAGGAACAACTCAGGAGTGTACCGCAAATCTTGGTCGTCCCTCCAGTGCTGTAAAAAAAAAAATTTTGCTGGAGGAACACATTTAATCTAGAAATGCAAGGTTTGTGTGGAAGGAATCAATTAGGAATCCATTCTACATAAAATCCTCCAATCTAGAGATTCTGGAAAAAGATACAACATAACTGGATGTTACCATTAGATGTTTCTCCTTTTGTGTGCCCACTATCAGGAGTGAACACGGATCAAGTCCCCCCTGGGAAAAAAAATTCTTCAATCTGCTGTGGCTAGTTTAGCCCTAGCAGCAGCTAGGGACAGCCATTACACATTAGTCAATCTAAGTGATTGGAAACCAATTCAAATCTGTAACACAACATAAGTTCAATGCACATAAACCACTTTCAAAACAGCTGAAACTGATTTAAGATAAACCTGGATGGATGTAGTATCAGACTTAGCTGATTTAAGTTGAATTGTTTTATTGAACTTCTGTCCCAGATCCCCTTAATTCAAGTTAATTCTCAGTCCCCCAGCATCCCAGGATGCTTTGCACCTCTCCCACAATTCCTCCCTCCCCTCCTTGCAGGGTGGGTGAGCTAGACTTAGCTCAAGATATCTGCTCCAACCTAGCAGAGAGGCATGCTGTAGCACCCCCCAGCATCTGGTCTGAGCCACTGCAGGCATGTGACTGGATTTTCAGAATCAAGAGAGAATGTCTGTTCACTTGCTTATCAGTTCAATCTATACAGCTTAGATTAATCTGCGAAGATTGAATCAATTCAGCCTTGGAGTTTCTGGCCATCTGTACTGAGCGCTTACGTTTGGCATGGGGTTCTGACATCGGCATGTAATAGGGGTGTGCGAAGCAGGCCGTATTCGATTCGGATGCAGCCCTATTCAGGGGACAGTGATTTGATTAATTGATGCGCATCACTGTCCCGATTAGATTCAGTGAAATCTGAAGATTTGATTCTGATTCAGAGAGTCAGCAATTTGGCCATAGACACAGCTTTATATGTGTCTTCTATATACACCCACCTCAAGGTACCAGGTGCAGCTCATGAATGCTGCAGTGGTGGGGCAGATAGAGCATCCCACAGGCACCCCCCCCTCAGCTCAGCGATCTGCTGTGGAGGGATCCTGGGGGCATCCCTAGACCTAGGAGGCACCAGTTGCTGAGCCAGGGGGTGGTGCCCCACATGCTCTGCGGTGGACCTGGAAGTGGACCAGAAGCGCTTCTGGTCTACTTCTGGGTTTGCCGCCAAGCATGCTGGGGATGCCCTGCACTCCCATGAGACTCTCCATCCACCCCAGCAACTCAGCATTCATGAGTTGCCTAGTACCTTGAGGCATGTAGAAAAAAAACCATATAAAGCTGTGTCAATGTCTGAATCATCGAATTTCTCCGAATATTTTTGCAAGTTAACTTAATATATTGACACCTCAAATTCAAGTCTACTCCGAGACATTACAGTGTTCCTCTCATCTTTCAGGACTGTAGACTTTAGATCCAGAAGGCATAAGTGCACCTCTTAGCTTCACCAGGTTCCACATTCAGTAGTTTCTTAAATAAACCAAAAACCTCTTCCTAAAACTCCTTTCTGTCCATGTTTCAAATATATCTGATGTCAGTTTCCCTTGTAAGCCTTTTCCAGCTATGAACAACTTGATTGCAGCACACTATTCACTCATCCATTTTTATGCAATAAAGTGGATTTCAGAAAACTTGGATTTTGTTTTATCCTGGTTTTCTGCAGTGATACATGTTGCCATCCAAAAAGATATCATCTAAATCACCAAGCACAGACTCCTACTCTTTTAGCGAATTCTTTGTCTCTATCACCCAGACTATGGCCCCAACTTTATTTTATCTTTGACTTACTAAAATGAATACTAGAATTATAACTTGAGCACATGGTTATGCTCAATGTTGGACAAAAAAATTAAAATAGGAAATCTATGTATAAAGTTTATCTGCAAACTTTCTTTGCATCCAATCAGATAGTGAATTCTCAGTGCCAATCTGACTTAATTTGCTCAGCACTTCCAGTTTCCACATGCTTTTTCCATGAATGCTGATTGAATTGATATGGCTCTGGAAGTCTTTATTAGTCCTTGTTGCTTATGGAGAAACACTTTGCCATCTGGTCTTGGTTCGACACAGGGTTTCTCTTGCATCTTGACATTGATTAACCATTTAAGGTGAAAAAATTATTGATGACAATGGTGTGGAGTACCATCTGGAGATCCGGGGTTTCTGAATTCCTGTATCCTGCAAGCTATGCCCAAAAACCCTGGTGCTACTACTGGGGGTCCCATCCTGTTCCCATCTTTCTGGAAGCTGTCTCCCCTATCATACGTTCTGGGAAAGGATCACAACTGAAAAAAAAGGCGGGGGGAGTATAACTTTTAAAGGTCTCTAAGCCTGGCAGAGTTGGATAGAAGCAGGAGCCTAGCTTTAGATGGACACAGCAAGGAGGCTTCATACCAGAAACTTAGGGGCAAAAGGATCAGAAGGAAGGTGCTATGTAAGCAAGGCATGTTTGCAACATTTCACATGAGGGTGAGGAGGGAGACTGTATCATTCCCCATGTGGTAGGAAATCTGCCAACAAGAAGACAGCCTCCATTTGTACTACAGGAAACCCTCACTATTCACAGGATCAGCATTCACGGTTTCAATTATTCGCAAATGCTAAATCTGTTTCTTAAATACACTTAAAGAAGCTCCTCAAGAGCTCCACGCTTGCCGCTACCAGGCTCCTGCCACCACACTCCTGCCATCGCCAGAGCAGCCATACCCCCACCCCCATGAAAACAGTGCCTTATTTGTGGACATGAGAACGTATCCCCCATAAGTGGCAAGGGTCGCCTGCAGTGGAGACAGTTCTCTGCTCTCAAGGGCAAGTCCTAGCACAGGGCTGGGGCAGAAGCCGTCATGGCACAGATCTGCTGAAAACCCAATCCTGCAGGATCTGACCAAGCGCTCAAGCCCAGCAGTGCTCCAAACACTTCACCCATATACAAGGCCTTTGGTGCAACAAACACAGTTTAGATTAGATATTAGGAAATACTCTCTCACTAGGAGAGTAGTAAAGCACTGGAACAGCTTACCCAAAGAGATGTTGGAATCTCCAGGTCTATAAGACATGGCTAGACAAAGGCTTGGCTGGGATGATCTAGCTGAAGATGGTCCTGCTTTGAGCAGGGGGTTGGACTAGATGACCTCCCGAGGTCCCTTCCAACCCTAACTTTCTATGCTGCAGAGAGGCATTATAGGATCATACACAGCACCTCCGTTGCCCCCTTTTGGATTCAGGGCAGGAGAGTTTAACTTGAAGGGCATGTTTCGGTTTGACTGGCTTCTGTTTCTGGCTTTCATTAGGTCCTCAAATGGCTTCGATTTTTCATTCCATCAAATTTTCCACATTTTTCCTTGTGATACTATTTGCCTTCCCCCAATAGCTACTTTTCCTTCTCCCTTACTGGTTAAACTTGAAATGATCTAGCAAGCTTCTGCACACGTGCAAACCATTTCAAATGTTTGCTAGGGCAAATTGTTATAGGGTAAGCAACAGGTAGATCTGTGATGCATGGGCCACACCCAGGCTGATTTCAAGTCAAGTTTCCCAAGAATGGCAGTGTTAGCTTCTCAAATAAATGTTACCAGAACATGGACCAAAAAAAGTTGCCCCAGCCTTATTCTTAGAAATGGCTGAACTATACTGGTTGAAGTTTTCAAAACAAATAAATCTGTTCATCTGCACACAGTTGTCACTACACAAGAAGAACCTCAGTCCAAACAGTACAGCTAGGAACAAAAGTTAGACATAAACTGGTTTAAGTGATCAGAAACTGGTTTAAACCTGTAACAGAACAGAAGCTCAGCATGCACAAACTAATTTAAAAATTGATTAAATTGGTTTAGCCTGGTTGAATATAGTATCAGATTTAACTGATTTGGATCAAACCAGCTTATGAAACTTCTGTCTCAGACCCCTTCCTATTTCAAGGAAAATCAGAGTCCCCTAGCATCCCAGCATGTTTTGCAGGCCTGGGTTGGGCTGGGCTGTCTGCTCCATAGAGTAGGGCTGGCCCTGCCTCTCTGCTCCCTAGCTGGAGCAGTGAGAGCTGGCTGATAAGGGAGTGGGCAGGGATAAGCCTGGCTGGGGATGCGGCCCAGTCTGCAAGGTGGGGGTGCTGCCTCCCCTTCCCCAGGCAAACCCTAGCTAGGGTCTGGGGCCAGGGAGGCAGCTTTAAACACCCCATTCCCCTGCTCAAACTTACTGCTGGCTGCAACTGTAGACTACAAGTCCCAGTGGCACCTGAAAGCAGGAAAACAAAGTGATGAGCAAACCTGCAGAGTCCTGCCGTTGTGATTTTGGACTACAAATCCTAGAGACCTCAGGGGCAGCAGGAAGCATGCAACCCATACTAGATGTGCCAGAGAGCTGTGCTCAAGTGCCCCCTGACTTCTGGCCTGAGCTACTACAGGCATGTAGCTGCATTTCCTGAATGTCTGTTCACTTGTTTCAGTTCAGTCTCTGCACCGTAGACTAAGCTGCCAAGACTGAACTTCAGGCTTTTGACTGTCTGTACTTAGCCTTGAAGTTTGGCAAAGTTAGAAGCAATTGAAAATAACAGGTTTTATACTGAGAAGTGTCAAGTAACTTTAACATGAAGTGCTACCAGTCTGATAGAATGACAGAGAGGGTGCATCTACCACCTGCATATTTATTGAGCAGTAACTGAAATTACTATGCAATACAGGTCCATGTCTACACATGCACACCTAGACTGCACAGTAAATATGGCGATTTATGCTGATTTGAGCACTAATTTGATACCTGCATTACAGTGGTATCAAGTTTACATCCAGTTAATTATTAAATAGTAATGCACGTGTAGACACCTTACTGCAAATTAACACTCTGTGTGTGGACTAATTTGGGATTAACTTGAGTCCCAAATCAGTCCACACACAACATTAATGTGCTTTAATGCTTACATGTGTGGACGCCAGTCTATTTTTGCTTACTGCACAGTAATTTACATGCCATAAATTTAAACGAGCATAAATGTATTTATAGACACACCAGTTTGTAGCAGATGATTAAAGCAAGCCATTTTAACTGCAACCATTTTGGGCACAATCTCATCAACCCCTCTTTTGAAAATAAAAACCTGTCTTAGGTTCTGAATTACACTTACCCGCTTTAGAAACCTGGCATGTAGTGGATCAGACCAGTTCAGCAGATGTTCATACCCACTATTTCACACTCTAGTCCCATAAACATGATGTAAGTGTCCCTCTCTGACCCTCTCCTCAGCTGCTGTTGAATAGCTTAGTTGCTGACTCACTGTTAGCACTGCACAGTTGTAGGATTGAGACAGTGCTCCACTCCATTGTCACAATGCCAGCAACTGGGTGCTTTATGGGGCCTGAAGATGTAGGGAAAGCC
Organism: Caiman crocodilus; assembly: GCA_030014935.1. Taxonomy (NCBI): domain Eukaryota; kingdom Metazoa; phylum Chordata; order Crocodylia; family Alligatoridae; genus Caiman; species Caiman crocodilus. The sequence goes on from JAGPOW010001167.1 coordinate 14,340,725, forward strand.
ATTGTTGGCATGTAGTGTAGCTATCTAAGCCAGTGGTTTCAACCTTTTTGTCATTTGCAAACCCCTAAAAACAATTTTGAATGGAGGTCTGAACTTCTTTGAATTGTAAGTGTCAGTATGTACAAACTGTTGATTGATTATAGTCATCTTTTGTGGACCCCTGGGACATAGTCAGCAGACCTACAGGGGATCCATGGACCAGAGGCTAAAAAACTACTGTTCTAGGTTATGTACAGACATTCAAAGAGCCCAAGGCAGAATCCATCCAATCTACACAGGTTTTTCCAAGCTGCATAGATTGGATCAGGAGTGAACAGAACATATGTTCACCCTTTGGTACAGTGGGGGAGGCAGGCAGATGCCTGCATTGACTGAAGTCAGAAGATGGGGGCACTCCCACACACCTCCCAGCCAGCTGCAGAGGGCAGCTGAGCAGTGGCCATCCCGAATTGACTGTCAGGCACATACCCCCCAAGCCCCTGCTGTTGCCCAGTGGGGCTGGTCTCCACAGCCCCACTCCACCAAAATCTGCTGCCTTTCAGCAGGAGGCAGTAAGGATGGGAGTAGAGCCCCCAACCCTGTCCCCCTCATGAGCTGAGGGCAATGCATGGCAGGGGCTTCCCCCCTGCTGCCCCTACCCAGCTGCCTCACTCAACTAGCCAGCAGAGCTGGTCTCTACAGCCCTGCCCCTTGCAAACCGCTGCCTCTTAGTTGGGAGAAGGGGGCAGAGCCAGAACCAGGGCAGGGGACTCCATTCTCCCGCTTGCATGCCTCCCAACTGCTGATTGGCAGCAGCACATGGGGGTTGGGGCTGTAGAGATTGACCCTGCTGGCCAGCCAAGCAAGGTAGCTGGGCAGGGGCAGCTGGGAGAAGGGGGCAGTTACGGGCAGGGAAAGAGGGGAAAGCCCTTACCGCAGGGGACCCCCAGCTGGGCAGACTCCAGTTGTGGGGGGAGAGGGGGGGAAAGATAGGGACTCTATTCTCCTGCCTTCTTCCCCAGCTGCCTATCTGCCTTGTGAGGTGGGGATTAGTGGGATAACCACAGTGGCACTTGGAATACCAAGGGATTGTGACCTAACTTGAACCCAGAGGGGATCTGGAACAGAAGATTATTAAACCAGGCTAACCTAAAAACCTGATTAAATCTGATGTACTACATCCATCTAGGTCCATCTTAGACTGGGTTCCACCATTTTTAAAGTCAGTCCATGTGCACTGAACTTCTGTTTTGTTATAGACCAATTTCTGATTATTTATGCTGGTTTATGAGTAATTTCTGAACATAGCCCTAGTGTAGATGAGACCACTGCAGACAGGACATGGAAGGAATGGAAGCCAATCTAGGTCATACTCCACAGTTAAGTTAGCAGCTGCATAAGTTAAACTACATGCTTGTTTGCTGAGGGTGCTAGCAGAAGCTGGAAGGAAAAGTATTTCTGAAGTGAGGAAACTGTAAATGTAGCTTCCACACCAGTACACTGTAACGAATTACCATATTTTTGTGCATATACCCCATACATAGGTGTAACCCACACCCATGTATAACCCGCGGAAAATTGCATTTTCAAAAAATAGTCCATGCATAGCCTGCACCTGTGTATTCCCCACACCCCTTTGTATTTCCCGCACTCCTGGGCAAGGAGGCACCCCCGGGCAAGGAGGAGACATAGGGCGAAGCCTCCAAGCTAAGTGGCACCTCCCTGCTGGGCCCTGGAGGCGCCACTGGGTGCCCACTACATGCCCTGGCAGGCGGCGGCAGTGCCCCTGGACAAGAAGGAGATGGAGGGCGAGGCCCCACCACAGGCCCCTCCCCCAAGCCTGCCTGCACCGCCGCCACCAGCACAGCCCAGCCTGCCTGGGCCCAGTGGGAAGGTGCCGCTTGATTTGCAGTCGTCTGCATAGCCTGCACCCTTGCATTGCCCGCACCCTTCCTTTTTTTTTTTTTATAAAATCATGCATAACCCATGGCATACATGCACGAAAATACAGTATTAAAGGACAAGAAGCTACAAATCTCAAACTCCACACTTAACTTTAAGTTGCAAGATTTATATGTATTTGTGTTATGAACCATAAATCTGGATCTCATCTTTGTCCTTTTGCTTTAGGCAAATGGCATGTAGAGGAAATTGTAGTGGTTTGGATAAGTCTTAAATTTAATCTGTCAATCCTTTTAAGTCAGACCGACAAGAAAAGCCTGTAATTGTTTGACAAATCTGGCACTAGATCTTCCATTTAAATCATATTTTCCTCCTTTGACAATATGGGATGTGCGATAATGCATTAGGCACAAAATCCACCAACTCCCATACTTGTAGAATTAAACAGATTATCAGTTTTCTGTTTACAGTAGGGAAAAGGATCAACTTCCGGTTCATCTAATGAATATAAAAGTTTCCACTCAAAATAAAGTCCACTGAGATGCAATATCTCAGGTTTAAAGGGAAGTGGCAGTGAGCAGCAGATTCATTTATGGAACTCACTCTTTAGTTTGTGTGTTGGACACATGACTATGTAACAGGGGGCAGTCTTCGGGCCGGTCTACCGTTGGCCCGCCCACCTGTTTCTGGGTCAGCCACCCACCTCTTCATCTGCCATGCCTTGATGCTATGCAGTTATGTTGTTAATTAGGCAAGAGGTTGCCTATTCTTACCCTGATGCCAGGGGGCTTTATCTGTGGCTATCTAAAATGGTAACCACAATCAAGCACCTACTGGCTGCTTGGTTCAGCCCTTAAAGTGGCAGGCCCCAACAGCACCCTGCCATGGACTAAAGCCAAATGTTCCCTGGGGTAAAAATCCTATCTCTCCTTTTTCTAGCATAACTGCTATGATACATATGCATAGCTGACACATTTTAAGTGTTGGAGTATGAGTCACATGCATTAGTATTTAGCCTGCTGTCTACAGTGGGGCCCTAATCCTTCAGTAAGCTCCTTGTGAACAGAGGCTGCAGAGACTTGGAAGCCTGACTTGGTAGAGTGCAACAAGACCATTTTGTGAAGCAACTTTTTCATCCAGCCATTGAAAGCAACATAGGAACAAGAGACCTCAGGTGTAGGTAGAATTGATAATATATTTTTTGTGATTATCATAGGAGGGCAAAACAAATTATCTCTATATTTGTTGCAGGAGTCATTTCTGCATGCTGGTTGCTTCTGGTATAGCTCAGGGCAATTGAGTTTGAGGTCTGGCAATCTGTTGGGTAAACTTGCCTTCTTAGTCTGTTTTACAAAAGTGGTCTTGTATAGTCTCCAGGCCAGGAAGTCCAGCTGCTGATCAGAAAGTGATTTTGATCATGACAGGAAGTCTTGGCATTGTACTAATGAAAATGGGCAATTCCCTTCCCCCAAAGAAACTATTTTAAATGTTCATGGACTCTTGTGTCTGTCTGAACTGGCTCCCTTCAGTGCTGGGTTAGTGTATCTGCTCCTTCAGCTTGCCAAGGAGAAACTTGGTTTCTCCTCTCTTAATATCTCCAATGCTGCATGTAAGCAGTTGGCTGCTTTATATGTACAGACATGTTGTTCATCTGTCACTAATGGAACCAGAGGTCAGCAGTGATCAAGCATTATAACTGGCAACTGTTTGAAGCCAGCCCAGTTTGTAGCGGACAAACCCACATCACAATTTACCATTAACCATAACCATTGACTCCTCTGCCAAGAATGACCAGCAAGGGCCACGAACTGCATGAACTACTGAGAAATTGAGCTACCCCTCTGGCCCGAGTTACTGAAATATTGGTGAGTCATACTGAAATATTGGTGAGGAAAGAGCCCGTTAAACCTTAAATAAGCCCATTACTATGTTAGACTCCACTAGCAACATTTTATACTGCCTCCATAGCTCTTGTCTTCTTCTTTCCCTTTTCCCTGTCCTCGACACTTTCCTTCTCTCGTATACCACATGTAAGCAGTTGGCACATGTTGTTCATCTGTCACTGATAGAACCAGAGGTCAGTGCTTCTTCCTGCACGTCCTGTTTCTCTCCCATGTTTTCAGTCATCTTCACTTTCCTTCATGCTCTGTCATTAAACTTTGTCACACCCTCTCCATTGCTTACTTGTGAGCCATCCGTATCCCTTACATTCATCTCCAGCCAGGCATGTCTGAGATTTTTGCCAGCATCATTCCTGCCACCATCCTCACTGCTCTTTTGGCCTAGTCTTTTAGCTTGATATTAATAGAAGCCATGGCCTGATTCTGCATAGTTGTATATTTTGTAATTCCAGTAACTTGTTATCCCCCTACACCTCTAACGACTGTTCTTCCTTGGCTTTGGTTGGCCTGAATGCAGGATGCTCTGGTGTGTTCGTCTCAGCTGCTATCCTGATTGTGAAAGAGGAACCGTGGTGCTTGGCTAAACAATCTGGCACCTTCCAGGATCACTAATATTTCCCGTTAAGAGTATGTGCTTACTTTCTAGGGCGATTGGACACAGCCGGGTGTGAATTTTTGCACCCCTGCTGGAATATACTCTTGTGTTTCTGTTTCAGTCCTTTTTTACTGGTAACACGTATGGAAGTGGTGGGGAACAAGGTAGAAGTGTTGGGCATTTATCAGTCATTAGTTACACACCTTCAACCTTCTCCTCAAACAGGCTGCATTGTCTTGGCACAGCCCTTTTGACTACAATCAATGCAGCTTTTAGTCTAATTGCTTGTGGAAATAACTGCAGGACTGTTATGTCACAAAATATTGCTAAATCTAAGGGGATTTTTGGCATTTTGCTGCCACAGTAAAGGTCAGAGTTGTCACAAGGGCTTAGCATAACCACAGAATGTCCTTACAGTTGTTTATATAGTTTGAAGATGTAATGCAACAATAAAATATTCAATTTATTTATGTGAACTTTGCATTCATTTTAATCTTCTTCCATTTATTTTATCCTCTGCTGACTAGTTTAAAAGTGATATTGCAGATTTTTATAACGGGGGTTGAGCAAGTTGAGTCATGCACCGTAGGTTTGGTCAAAAATTGAGGTCTGCCTTAAATGCTGCCTTATTGTGAGCCTATACTTCTCAACTGCCCTCATTACAGGAGTTATTTTAGTCATTTGTGTAAATCCATATTTATGAGGTATTTGTTCCATTGTGGAGCTGCTGTTGCATTGTTAATACAGATGCATATGGCAAATGGCTTGAAAAACAAGTTACAGAGCATGTGAAGTCAGTTTACCACTTGAATGTTTCATAAATATCAAAAAGCAACCAGTCTATGCTGTGGAGTATTTGCAAAGTAGTGTTAACAAAACCCATGGCTGCTATTGAATTACAAGAAAACAAGCATCTGACACAAAAATAAGCTTGCATTTTCCTTTGCGGTGCTGATTTTTAAACTTTCTTTTTGAAGCTTCAGGGGATCTACCCTTTATCTATTTCTGTAACTGAGAATTTCATTTGTTTGAAGAGACTACAGTTCTCTCTAGGCCAAAAATTAGCCTAGAGCAAGTTTTGATAGCCAGGTTTATTAACTCCAAGGACAAGATTTTTCTAATAGAAATGCTCTTAACTAAGGAAACACAAAACACTCCCCCGCCCCTTTGTAATTGTTGTTACACCCTATAATCTTCGTACCTGGCCTTCTCTGATGTGAGATTCTCCAGCCCTCTCTAATTTGCTGCCAGAAAAGACATATGTTATACAGATTGGGTGCATCTATCTACACGTGTGCTTTAATATGCAGTAGCCTATTTTACTGCACATTACAGCATCATGGCAAAAACTGTGCTAATACACCAATGCACAGGAAAATTAGGCTACTGCACTAAAAAAGGTAGTAAATTTAATGTGCACTAGCAAAAGTGCATTAATGAACATGTAGATGCACCCGTTAAGTCACTAAGGCAGAAGCAGTATGGATGACATGAAGGGATATCTTACCTATGTCTTTGGGATAGGCTCTGGGCCTCATAATGGCAAACACTTCTGGGCAGAATGGTTACAAACATAATAGTCCCATGGCAACAAATGAACTGTGCACACTATTAAGGGTCTGTGGTGATCTTGCAAACACTACTGGAGGACATCAGAAGCTCCATAGCTATTGGGAGCAGTCATTAGGGTACCAAAAAAAAGTTAGTTAATTCCTGTGATCTGTATGACAATTAACTACCTTTTTTTTTAGAATTCAAACTGTGCAATATGTTTAAAGCTACTCTCATAGTTTGATTTTTCAGGCAAATGGACTAATTTAAGAAAGCAGGCTTTTCTGGGATTAATTTAAACTCAATCTGCTGTCCCATACAAGCATATACATGTGGCACTTGTCAGTTGTAGCAAAAATAGCTTGCACACATTCATTCAATACAGTAAGAAAGAATTCCCTCAGAAAAGGAACCTGACAATTACCTTTCCATCTTATTGGTGTTAATTTGCTATATGGATAAAAAGAAAACAAGCCTCCTAGTATATTTACACACCTAGTGTTTCCAATACCAAAGGAGAGATTGAGCTGAAAAGTGAATGGAAACCTGTGGATTTTTAAATACAGGGAAGGAAATTAGCAGAGTGACTGGGCCATGTGAGGTATGACTAGTCATGATGGGAGCTCTGTCTGGAGTGCCTGGGCACGGAGAATTTGGCACTTTTAAACAAATTGTAAGCTGTTGAGGCACCTCAATATGCTTAATGATCTGACAGTAACATGGACAGTAGGGTTATCAATCACCTACAGATGCACAGCATCCAGTAACAGTCATGACCTTTGTATCAGCACATGCCAGTGACTACCTGGTGAGCTAGACAATGGGTACAGTTTATCCAGTAGAGGAAACAAGCACAGACATCCAGATAGGATTCCCTTTAAATGTTACGATTCATTTATGGAAGCCAGTTTTGTATGTAGTAGGGCTGTGCGAAGCTTTGGCTGCTGACTGGATTCAGAGGAGATTTGACCCGATTCAGTGGCTGAATCTCCAAATCCGAAGCGAATCAGAGGACCAATAAAAGGTCTGAATCGATTCAAAGCTCTCCGAATCTTCAGAAAAGATTCGGAGCACTTCGGTGATTCGGACAGGCTCCACCAGCTGCAGCACGGAGCTGGAGCCAGACTTGGAGCTGGTACGTAGGTGGAAGGGGACAGGGAAGGGACCATGGGGAGGACCCCAGCCAACCCCCAGTCCCTTCCTGCTCCCCCAACTTCCCTAACACCCACCCACTCCCACAGCCCCCCCACCGTGGCTGCTGGGCAGGGGGGCGATCTCTGCTGCCCCCTACTACCCCACGGTGCATGGGGAGTTCTGCCATGAGCCTCCCACCCCACCCTTGCTCTTCCAACCCCCCTCCCCACCATGGATGCCCTGCCCACCCCAGCTCTGGCCCTTTAAGAAAAAAACATCAGAGAAGCCCCAGGACTCACCAGCTCCCACGGCAGCCTCAGGGCTTCGGGGGTCTCGTGCAGAGCCCACCATGCAGTACAGGGCAGCAAGAATCGCCCCCTGCCAGCAGGAACTGGTGAGTCTGGGGGTTTTTCTTGTTTTTTTCTTTCCCTAAAGGGCTGGAGCTGGGGCAGGCAGGGCTGCCATGGGGCGGGTTAGGACGGGGTGGGGGGCTAAGGGGGCTCATGCAGAGCCCCCTTTGCAGCATGGGGTGGGGGGGGCAACAGGGATCACCCCTGCCCGGCATGACCTGGTGAGTCGCACAGGCCTAGTATGTAGGTGTGCCATAGCACCAGTGCAATATATGCTTATATTTTAAGATGTGGATCTTAAAAACAATTTTAGTGTTCACCTTCAATGAAAAGCTCCCTTATGACCAAAAGATAAGATTTAGATCACTATAACCTGCTAATCAGGTTTTTGCAATGGCCATTAATGTAACACAAGTTTAAGTGAAAACAGAGATGTTCCTATTTAAGTATCACTTGTTCTGGGCAATGGTGCTATTGTTAGAATTTTCTAGTCAGAAATAACTATGCTGCTGGACTTGTGTGGAGACAGCCTGGTAATATTGCCAGGAAGAACTATTTCTTAGAAAGCCATTGTGAAAGGTGTATTTCATCACAGTGCCATGGCCTGATTCTGCAACCATCATGTCACATAAAAGTGCTTACTACCTATCATTAGTAGATCTATTGAAGTCAGGCTTTAAGAGGATTTTAGTCACTGATGAGAATATAGCATTTCAAAATACTTGTTGACATTCCTTTTGTTGGTGGTGATGCTGTTCAGATGAGACTGACGTGCAGCAGGACTTAGATGATAGCTCTTTGGCACAGGAAGGGTGCTTGTGAGGCACTCTTGGGCAACCTGAAAATATTATGCATGTAAGGTGATCAGGTTCTGTAGTCAGCTAAGAGGAAATTTGTGACAAACAAAGGACGTGTTTGCCCCTACCATCCACCCAGCTGTAATGCAGGTCTGCCAGGTACCCCAAGGACCTGAAATAGAGCCACTGAAGTCCTACATCATTTCTAATGAAATCGCTTATCTTGCGCGTCCCACTCCCCCTTTCTACCCCATTAGTGGTGGGGAACAAGGTAGAAGAGTCATTAGTTACACACCTTCAGCCTTCTCCTCAAACAGGCTGCATTGCCTAGGTGGAAAGAGGGAGCAGGACTGGCAAGATAAGTGATTTCATTAGAAATGATGTAGGACTTAATGTTTCTATTTCAGGTCCTTGGGGTACCTGGCAGACATGCATTACAGCTGGGTGAATGGTAAGGGCAAACAGAGCATTTATTTGAAAGTGAATTTGCTGTTTGCATTTACTATCCTTTCAGTTTTGGGTTCCTACAAACATTTGAGCACTTGAATTTACCTAAAGGAAACACTCCTGTGAGTTCGATTTTAAGACCTAACATTTACCAGAAGGGAACAGGAAATTTTGTAATCGTATTTAAAATTCACCCCGGTGGTTAGTTACCTGAGCTCAGGGAGCTGTAACAAGTCCCCTTTGCTTGCCCTAACCAGTGCAACACCCATAGCACGTACTGACAATGGGAAAAAAAAAATCATCCTTTGGCAGAGCGCCAGAACAAAGCTTTAAATGATGTGTTCACCTTCTTTTGAGGCTGCAAGTGCTGAGCAGGCCTTCTCGTTTTCAGTCTGCAAGTGATCTACCATCTCAAATTGGCTGTTGAAATATCTTGCAAGTAATTTTAAATTCAAGAACACTTTGGATGATTCTCGGACAGGAGGAAAAATTTAATTCACTATAAATAATAGCGTATACTTAAATGTATCTGCAAGCTGTTTGCCCTGCAAAAAAAACACGCTGTGTTCTGTCCATCTCTGGGTCTGAAATAGACAATGTCAGTGTCCTTCTATGATTGAATGAGCTTGAACTGATGGATAACTAGGCCGCTCTTTTTCTTTCCAGACCACTCTTTGATCATTCATAGCAAGAGACTCTTATTTCTTAAAATCCTTTGGTTGGTAAAGTCAGCAGACTGGTTCTGTTCTGCCATAACAGAGAGGGGCATGGTGCCAGTTTCAGCAGCCAACAACCAAAAGTGCATTGTTTAATCACAAGATTATTTTTCCTTTTATTGGCTTTTCCTTTCAATATCACTAAGCATGACATGTTGTAAAACAGTAATGCGAGTTGAACAAGAGTTGGCTGGCATCATTTAAGCCCTCTGGCTATGTAGATGGCAAAATGAACACTTGGCTTGACACACAGCCAATACAGACTCCCAGGAAACCAGGCAAGGAAAATAGACTTGTCAATGAATGTGCAAAGAAAGGATTTGCCATGTGCATGTTGAAGGCAAAAGGAGGATGCACCTTGGTACAAGTGCAGTAGCAGGGCTCATGTGCTTCCCATAGAGAGACTTCAACTCTGTAGTGAAGTGAAAAGCATGTTATGTGCCAGGGGTTTAAACTTAAACAGAATCCTGTCTGACTGGAGTGGGGCTTCAGATGCCACGTCAAGCATCCCACATAGAGCTTGTTGCAGAATTGGGAGATGTCTGGAATATGCATTACACAAATAGGCTTCATCAGGCTGAACCATAGTGCCAGGCCTATGTCCTGGTTCAGGATAGCACTCAACCACATCCCTAAGTGTGCTCCAGAATATAGACACTTACCTAAATTAGCCACTGTAGGATTTGTTGAGGAGCAGGAGCAATGACACAAAGTTAAACTACATCTTTCATAGTGGCAGCAATTGCTATGTCTGGTAATAAGTATTGTCTGGTATTAGCAAGATGGAGCTTGGTTGGAAATTAAATTTATCCAGCAGATGTTATTTTTTCCGCATTTCTTGGCAGAATTAGCTACTTGAAAATAATACAAGGTTTTGCAGCCAACCGTATTTTGTGGGTTTTGTTGAAGTAAACCAGTGTCATGATGTCAGCAGTGCACAAAGAGGGCTTGGCTATCCAACACGTCCATCATCTTTATGGCTCAGGTTAAGATTTATTTGCTTTATTCTGGAGTGGCTCTGCAGCCATTTCTAAAAACAGAGTGAAGCAGTAGAGCCAGGTAGCTTTAAAGCTTCGTATTTATCTGAATGCATCAGGATGACCAGATGAGGTTCTCGTTTGCACTATTAAAAAATTGATTTTACTATCTTCGCAAAGTGATGGTTCTAGGAGGGAAGTCCTGTCCCTACAGGCTATGCAGCACTGGCTGCGTCTACACAAGATGTTGACTGCGCTGTCGTTACTGTGTAGTCAGTTAGTGCTTGTATAAACAAGTATTAAATGACTGTGTAGCAACCCGAGTTACTGTGCAGTAGCGCCGACAAACATCTTTTTCATGATGCTAACATGCAGTAGCCTAATACTACTGCATAGTAGTGTTGCATCACAGTTGTTGCCATGCAATACTACTGTGCAGTTGTATGGGGCTACTGTGCAGTCAGCGTCTCATATAGACATGGCCACTGGGTATGAAAACTTCCCTACCTTGCCTTGCCAACATGCATCCATCTGGCTAGGAGAGAGGCCAGTCTCCATGGAGGCAAGAGGCAGTCTCCATGCCCCTCTGCAGTGTCTGCCAATAAAGTGCCAATTAATCTTCACTCAAGGGACCTCTCTGAGAAGAAGAAAGGAAAGGTTAGCAGAGTTTGTATATGTACAACAAATGGATAAGGCTCTGCTCAATGAGGCTGGTCTTCCGTGAACGGATTCTGATGAGTTCACGAGCCTGTCCATTGAAAGACTTTGTACTGAGTAGTAAAACCGGTCGGGTGATATCCCAGAAGCCTCTGCTCTGATGAGTTGACATTCATTTTAAACCTTAAATGGGAATAACCTGGTTCTTGACATTCCCCCACACAGTTTAAGATGTGTTATACTTAGGACAGTCTGCTGCTGAAGATGAATGACAGAGTCCTGCTGTTTAGTGAGGAATACTAATGTCGTTTCAGTTTGGTATTTCTTCCATTCAGATACAGGCTTGTATACTTAGCTTGCTGAACTGACATCAGTGATGTCTTCTACTTAATGGCATAGACCAATATATACCATTTTGACCATGGCTTTATTTTAATAGCCTTCCGTAATTATTAGAAAGTAAGGTCATGCCAATTTACCTACTGTACAAACAAGTTGTTAAAAGCTAATGGGACTGTCATCCCTCATGAAGGATTGTGTACTGTAGAAGACAGGTTAGTGCCAACGTGTCAGGCTGGCTTCCCTAGAAAGCAAGCAAGCGTTTCAGATTGCAGTCTGGACTTGAGCTTGCTGTCTGTACCTGTGAGGTGCTAACGTTGACATTGCCCAAAATAGGACTCTTACTTCCATGTGGCACTACTTAAATAAGTGGCTTGATTGTTTTTTTTAACAATGTTGATCTTTCAGCAGCTAAATTTCTGTTTTTTCCTAATACTGCAAATTAAAGGGCTGAGTCCTGGAGACAGGGGAGTAACAAAATAGGGTCACCTGCATATGTAAATAAAAGTATGGCTGGAACTTTGTAACTGCAGGTTGTTTGCAAAGAGGAAGTTTTGGAAACTTCATGTTTTGTGACGACAACAGCACTGAACAGAATGCCTTATTGTCCGGAGGGGTTTTTTTTTTTGCCTTGGGCATTGGCTTAGGCTGTAGCATTGGCTGAAAGGAATTTTTTAATTCCCTTTCCACAGACCAAGGGGAGGAGGAGGTAAAAATAAGAGATTGAGTAGATAGTAACAATTCTGTTTTTCATTTTAATTTGGCATTGGTACACACTCCATGCATCTGCTCCACTGTCTGGCTAGAATCTGTCCTCCCAGGACTATTCTAGTACTGCACTCTCTTTTTCTCCACTGCCACTTAGGCCCATTCAGGGGCTTCTTTGCACTTCTCATAGACAGAGGCAAATAACAACATCTCTCATTCAACAGTTGGCAAGTGTAGCAAACATAAAAAGTGTTCTGGATGTATAATGACTCCCAATCTCATACAGCAGGCCTGTCCACCTTATAAGGGGAGCCACACACCTTGCAGGCTGCATGGATCCCTGGGTCGCATGTCGCATAGATGCTCCCCCACTGCAATGCTATGACAACCCTGTGTGGACTCATCCTTCCACTGCAATGTGCACCTGCCTCACCCTAAGCTCCCTGTGCCGTGCTATGCCACTCCACCTCTGGACAGGTGCAGAAATACAGAAGCTAGAGGAGAGAAAGAGGAGTCTGGAGACTCCAGCTGCTGTTGCGGTAGGACTGATGGAGGCAGTAGTAGCTAGACAGGAGCCCAGGGGCCACAATTTAAGTCTTTGTAGGCCACATGTGGCCTGTGAGCCACCAGTTGGATAGCTGTGTCATAGAGGGTTATGAGAAATCTGGAGGGGAAAGAAGGTCTCTGAGGAAGGAGTAAAATTCCTGATAGGATACAGCACACGTAATGAACAACTGTGCTGAGAAGAAGAGGTATAACTGGAGACAATGAACTATATAGAATACTGTCATCTGGAGAAGATTCACTTTCAGTTCCTATGTCCTATACCAACAGCAAATAGTCTATCTATAGCAAACTTCTGATTGATCATCCAGAAAATGTGTAAACCCACCTATCTCTCACTAGGCCTCTGTAAACTAGCCAAATCCTACTTGAAATATTTACCCCCAACAGAATTCAGTAGACTACAACAGACCAATGATTTAGCTAGATCAAGCTCTCGATGCCCCTTGGATGTGTAGAAGATATATACAAGGCTGAATGCCTCTCATTCTGCAAAGAAAGATTATTTTCTTGCAATTTCTTAGTTGGTCTAATAAAAGATATCATCTCTGAACCAAGTGTTTTAGAGTTTTGCATTTTATTGTTCTGCTATACAGTTGACAGGAAGGATTCCTGTCTGTGTCCAACTGGTACTCAGCACATAGCATAAACCCTGAGGACTGGTAGCTGTCAGGCTCATTTTTCCACTGGCTTGCAGTTTTGTTGGGTTCTGTACACCTGGCTGAAATTGGAGAAGAAAGCCACCACTTGACAACTTTTAAGTCTTGTTTTGTATAAAACAGTGGATTATCTTGCCCCTTATTTTTGACACTTGCTACTTATATGAAGATGCTATTCCCATTCCTAACAATGGTTTGATCTGTTTTTTACCTAACTTAGCTAAGCTTTCATGAAACAAATAAATAGCAGTCAATAAGTCTATACTCAGGTATACCAGTTACTCTGTTTATTTGTCAGAAGGATGGTCTAAAATACAGTGGTGTTTTTCATGGGAAGAGAACCTGCACCCAGGGCTCCCTGTACTGTTGCTTCTACCAGACACATGGGACCCTTGCCTGTAATATCTTTGGTTATAAGGCAGCAATATCAAGGTCATCTGCTTTTTGTTTCTCTGGGAATTAGGATCATCTACTACGAGCTGCCTTTCCAGTGAGCTGAATTCCATGTGTGTCCATGTGTTTTATATTCAGATTGAACTCCAGAGTGTACAAGTGTCTGTTTGAAACATGCATTTATGGTTCAGGCAAGTTCTTTGAGTAGATGTGATATCTTTTATTAGACCAACTGAGTAGCTAGGAAAAAGTTCTTAGCAAGCTTTTGGGCACAATCATCCTTCTTCAGGCATAGGAAGTCTCTGCTGTTCTGAGACTCCAAGGAATGAGAGAAGCTAAAAGTGTCACAGGATGTCAGTGAGGATGTAAATAGGTAAAAATTAGGAAAACAAAAGGTAGAGCAGGGAAGGGAGGGGGGAAAAAGACAAAGGTAAGTAAGGGGGACTCTACAGTGATAGTAATTCAAGGTATAAAAGAGTCTGTCTGTGAAAAAGGACATAGGAAAGTAGGAAGACAAAAGGCTGAAAAGTAGGGTAGAGGAAGGGAGAAGGGGGTGGAGAAAGAAAAAATATAAGAAGTCGGGTCTGGCAGGTGCCTGGTGAGTCAGATATCAGGCAGGTGTCATAAATCCAATGTCTATATTGCGCCCATGATGGTTTTTATCCAGTAGATTTATGAAGTGAAGTTCATAGGCTTGTCTATGAAAGGTCTTCGAGGATTCTTTGAGGATTTGAACTGAGAGGTTGGAGAGGGACTGGTTGTCTTGTGAGAAATGTGCCTCCACAGGCAATTGGGTATTCTTGTCTTTGATAGATTTTCGATCTGCATTCATTTTGGTGCACAGTTGTTGTTTGGTTTCTCCTACATATTTTCCATCAGGGCATTTGGTGCACTGAATGAGATATATAACATTTCTGGAGATGCAGCTGTAAGATCCAGAAATGGTGATGGTTCTGTTGTGGGGTATAGTAATTGTTGGAGTGGTGGAGTTTTGCATTTCTTGCCCTGGCATGGTCTGGATCAGGGGTGGGCAAAATGCAACCATGGGCCATTCTATCCGGCCCACGGGGCCCCTAAAAAATTTATAAAATTAGTATTAATATGCCCTGGGCTGCCCTCGATGGCTTGCCGAAACTCAGTAAGCAGCCCTCCACCTGAAATAACTGCCTGCCCTGGTCTTGATCTGTTAGGTGCGAAACTTGCCTGCTTACATTCTTAGACCAACACAGCTACAACCAAAAACACAGAATATATGTGCGAATAGGAAATGGTCCTATACAATAGGGTTGCAGCAGCTGGTCCAAACACTTCAGGAGGCCAGTATGGATTGTGGCATTGGCACAGACACACTCAAGTAAGAAACACACAAATATTTGAAAACCTATGGGGTTTCCTAGTCTATATGTTGCTATTAGAAAAAAACTAGAATATCAGAACCATATTAGAGAACCTGGGGCAGTTCTAAAGTTGAGCTAAACTGCTGTCAAATAGGCTTAGATCAGTTTGTGCCTATACAACAGGCTCTAACACTGATCTACTTAGAATAGTAAGATTTAGTTACGCTAGTGACATTTTTCTAATACAGTAGATCTCACTATTCAGTGCTGGATTATGTTCCCTTACTCATTTACAGCAGAATGCTCGAGTAGTTCTGCCGACATCTGTGAGACTGTTTGAGGAATCAAGTACTTCAGGATGAACAACAGGATCTAGCCTCCACTTGTTAGTGACCCTAAGAGGTTAAAGTTGTATAGCACTATGTGGAAGTAATTCGAGACAGCAGTGATATATGACTGACACTTCAGAAACTAAAATATCAAAGGGAAGATAATGCACATTATAACTGGAAAGTGTGTCTGCTTTTCATTGAATATGTAAAAAACTATGACATAAAAACATATTTAAATGTGGCTTATATTACTACTAAAAAGTCCAAGTAATATGGAAGAAAAAGACTTTTCATCTAGGCAGCCCCTGAAAACCCAGGAAATGCCATAACAAAAGTAATTGTAGAAAAAAAGAAAGAATCAGAGTTTCTGTTTCTCGCCCACTATCCCATACGCTTTACTCCAGGGGTCAGCAACCCCTGGCATGGCCCGAGGTTGCCTGTGCAGTTGCCGCCAGCATGGAGCTGATGCCACAGCTGTGGAGCCTGGCGCAGCTCTTTGCAGCCTGCCTACTGCTTGCTGCCCTGAGCCCAGGCTGGCTGCAAACAGCTCTGTGCCAGGAGCATGGCAGAGACCGGAGTTGCGCTGCCTCAGGCCTGCCCCCCGACATGCGGGTATACACGCCAGTACGGCACTGATGCCAGGGCTCCGGAGCCCAGCACAGCTGTTTGCAGCCTCCCAGCTGCAGCCGGCCCCAGCTCTGGGTAGCTGCTGCCAGCCACAGAGCCCAGGCTGGGGACACAGGGCAGCGGGGCAGGGGCAGCAGGGCTGGTGGTCAGGGGCAAGGGGCACACACAGGGCATCCTGCCATGTACCCCCTGCCCTCAGTTTGTTTTTCTGGCATGCCAGCACTCCAGCACCTTCCAAGGTAGGCATTGTGGGGGGTTTCAGCACTCCGATCAAAAAACATTGCCTACCCCTGCTTTACTCTATCTTTACATACCTGACAAAAGGCTATGTTTTCCAACATAGCTCCACTGACCTTAGTCTCAAATAACACTTAACATCCAGAACAAAGAAGTATGTTCATGCAGTATTGTTCACAAGCAAGGAATACAGTTATGAGGAACTATCGTGACACCGATAAATTATACACAACAGATTTTAAAAAATAGTTCTCTGACTGGATAAAACATGTGCCACTAAACTAGAGATTGTAAACCCCATCTTTCACTGTATCATCAAGCCTGTATGGCTCTGCCCATCACCTATTCGTGTTTGAGGCACATTTATACCATGTATCCTTTGAAATCAATGGATTTATTTATATAAACACAGTTGCACATGAACATAAAGATATGCACGTTTTTAGAGCATTATGTTTGGAAGGTTAAATGTAATGTCAGAAGGGTTAGCCAGATACTAGCCTTTAGTACAGATAATAACCAAATACTGTACGCATTGCTCTTGGCAAGCTCTGCTACAAATAATGTGGTAGATAGTACTGCAGGGTAGAAAATAAAGGACTGATACAACAGTGAGTCACCACACTCTTTCTTGATGCTTGAAATAAAATGAATGTGTTAATGCATCCTTATCCTTAACACAGGCTGTGCAGTTCTAAATAAGCAATAAAAGTTTTTACTGCTTATTTTAAACAGGTCATTAATTTGTTTCATTCCATGGGAAGCATTATGAACCAGGTCTTACAAATGATATAATAGAGAACCGTGGTGAAAAGCAGGTTTGTTTCTCTTTGACTGCACCTCTCCACCCCTGCCAAGAAATTTTTCTGCCAAAAGTGAACACCCAGCTTGTCTTGAAATAAGGAAGCAGCTTTATTAAAATAATTTAACTATACAAATTCCAGACAGTCTGTTGGTTTATCAGTGACACTTGCAGTGATAAGAAGTTTTGACTGGTGTTTCTGGCTGGAAGAAAGAAGGCAAGTTCATAAAAGTGTTTTACACGACTTGGGAGGAACAGTCTGTTTACACCATTTTTGTTAAATACCAGTAATTCTTAAAATTCTTTGGGCACGGTTTAATTCCTTACTCAGTGGGTCCATCTACACGTGCACTTTACTGTGGAGTAGACTAATTAGCTCCACAGTAAAGTGTCTCAGTTTACATGCCGTTATTAGGGCACAGTAAGTTAAGTTTTGCCATAAGATAGTACTGTCAGGGACAATATTATCTTACAGTGAAGCAGTCACATGTGATCAAATACACGTTCAGATTGTGATAGGGGCTGGCTGGGGCACAAGGGTGCTAAAGTGTGTGGGCTGCCTGCCACTTAGCACCACACTTGAGTACCCTCATGCCCCAGCCGGATCTTCAACACGGTCACCTGGAGTCCAGGGCTGAACCCCCCCAGACCCTCTGCCAGCCCAGGGACTGCTCTGGCTCAAAGTGCTGCGGTCCTGGGCACACATACAAACACTGTGCCTGGGAGCTGTTGAGTCCAGTATGAAGTGTGCCAGAGTTCATTTCTGCACATTAATTGCACATGTAAATGCACTCAGTGTGATGGCTTCCCTACTTTGAAACAGTAGTTGTACAAAAATGACAAGTGTCTCAGTAAATGTATTTGCAAGTTGGTCTAGATTTGCAAGAATGTAATGTGAAGAATTTAATTATTTTCAAGTTTGAGACCATGTAATACTTTCCTGTTATGTTACTAACCAGACTGAGTACACTCAGCAAGACTAAACCCTCCCATCTCTATGTGTCAGCTGTATGTGTTGTTAACTCAAAACAATGCCATTATTTAAGAAAATCAAAGATTAAGGCTTGTCTGTAACCATTTGTCAAGACATTCACAAAAACCCTTGACAAATACAAACCAAGATTTAAAAGATTCAAGGAAATAAAGGCATTCTAATCGTGTTAGGTCTGCTGAATTACTTAAAATACAGTAGAAAGTTGAATTTTGCTGAGTACTAATGTTCCAGTTAACACAAATAGAAAAAGTCTTTGCTTTTCTTTCTCCAACCTTATTTAAGAGCAACTTAATTTCTGTTTAACCTCAGAAAGCACTGGGTCTTGCTGTCCAATTTTGCTATTAATTCTCGCAGTTTGGTTGATCAGTGAAGAGTATTATTTGCATTTAGAATTTAATTTATCTAAAGACTACTTAAAAAAAACCAGAAGATGCAAGCAGTTTCTTTTACACATGAGATGCAGAAAGAGAGTAAACAACTAAAGGTCAGAGGATAAAAAGCCAAGCTGGGAGTATAATGGAGGCATCCTGCCTACGTCTTGCTTTAATTACTAACCTACACTTTCTCAACTGACCACACAGACTGCTTTTTTATTTGAAGTAAGCATTTAGAAGCAGTTATCTTTCAGATGTCTGCATTGGAGCAAATGTTAATTTAATACTTTTTTTCTTTTGCTTTGGAAACTTAATTTAATGACTTTCCTTATGCAAAATGTGGCTTTTTGTGGTTTCTTTTTCAGGAAATGTGTTAGTTTCCCATTTGACTCCTCTCCAAAGCTGAGTAGTGTCCTGCTATTCTCCCTGAATATCCTCCTCCCAACAGGGAATTTCCAAACTAGACACTGAAAGAGAAAGTAATACGTTCCTCCCTCTCTACATACTGTGAATGCAGACTATAGCCTTGTGCCTATACTCCCCAACAGACCTGCAAATCATTGACATTGATGTATGAGGGTGGAAAGACCTGGAGCGGTTTATGCTATATAACAGATTATAAACAGCTAAGGAAACACAGTCGAGCAAATAAGACACTCTATTCTTTTGTTCAAGTCAGAGGAGAGGAACACAGCTTCACTTGTGCAAGCTGCTTTATATCTGAGAGGTACATTTCCAGCGGTTAACATTAGTGGGCATCACATAGCTAAATCCCATCTATGTTGTACCTGCTCACCTGTCCCTAAGCATCACTGTAGACACCAGGTTTCACCTGAAGATAAGTATGGGGAAAAATCAGTGATCTCAGAATTATAAAAAAATTCAAATGCAGTCCAAAGAAGATTTGCATGCAGCATAAGATTTTCCAGGCAACAGAGATGATTGTTTCATTTGGAAACCCAGCGATGTAATCGATTCTATTCCATTATGGCAGCTCATGTAAAGTTGCATTGTTCCTGAAAAACTTTAGATTTTAACTTCAGTCATAAGAAGCAAAATCTGTAGGTGCAACTCCTGGGCTCAGCTGTAAAACACCACATGATGAATTGGCATCAATTAGCCAGTTATGCTATTTGCATAACTGTGCATTTCTGAACTAGAGATGATAAACCTCCCGTTTCGGTTTGGGGTCCTACCAGCATTTCCTAATCCATCCCAAATTACAGATCTGCTTGTTTATATCAGATCTAAGATTATGACAACACTGAAAGCAGATCAAGGAGGCTTGTAGCACTGCTGTGATTACGATCAAAATTGTAGGTCTCCTGACAACTCACTAGCTGCCTTCAAAAAACCCCACAGGCCTACACTGTATATTGGGACATCCTGGTGTTTAATTCAATTGAAACCCTACACTATGGTTTACTGTAGTATATAAATAATCTGCTTCACCTGACACTTATATTTTTCAAGGTGATAGGGTAGGAGGAGTATAAATTATATACAGATAAAACAATTATACTTTTCTCTATTATCACTCTTGCATTTACATCTGTCACCAAAATCCCCACATTGTCACACTGCAAAGTGGCATTGTCAAGGAAAAGCATCACATGTGCCATGTGGAATCCCATTCTCTGTCATTTTAATTAGGATTATATCATCTCTTAGAGTATTCACAAGTGTAACAAAATTGAAACACAAGAAAATGCCCATTTTACTTTGATTATGCAAAGGTATTGCAACATGGGCCAGCACAAATGATAATCATTTTTACTATTAAATATCCATTGGTGTTTTGAGTGTTTTATCACCGTTGTCCCCTCATTGCAGATGAAGGTGCTTTTGCTTTTAAACAAGGGTTTAATTTCCAGAAAGAAAGTGGTAAGATTTCACTTGCAGGAGAAGGCAGCACTGGAACCTTGTCCTCTCCCTATTGCAAGAGCAGACATGGAAGGCTTAAGGCTCAGAGTTTGACTGTTGTAGTTAAAAATGGAAATAATCTAGGCCAGGAGGCAGAAGTTGTTATAACAATGTGAGAATCTACTGCGAGTCCCAACCTCCACCTGGATGCCTCATTCAGGCATTTGTTAGAAAGTGCCCTTAAGCTTAGGCTGTGTCACAAATGGCTATAAATCTGCTGTACATCTCTTCTTCTGAGCCTCAGACATTTTGTCACAAGTCAGCCACAGGCTGCTAACTTGCATGGAGACAATCAAGAACACCTTCAGCTTCTGGAAGAGCTGAGCCTATAGCAACAGTAGCACTGGATTGTTCAGCAGTAAAAGGAGATGTATGTGACAGCTGAATGAGTTAACTTGGTAACTGGGTGACAGGAAATGGTAATAAAACAGAGCAGAGACCAAGAATCATTTGGAGATTTTTCTGGGAGGCTAAAAAAAAAAAGGGAAAGTTAATAGCTTCATCTCAGGAGGGCAGTAAGGGAGACAAGCTCCCTGGGGAGAAGTGCACTTTGCATACTAAACAGATGAGTGCTGCTCTTACTGCATCTCCCTTCCCCAGCACTTCACAGGAAAGGTGCAGGAAAACAGCAGCAGAAGATAACATTAGGGGAGAAAAATGAGGGTAGCAAGAAACAGCTAACATTTAATATGGTTTTTCTTTCATTTTATAATGCTAATACAAACATATTAACAGTTTTTGGGGAACATTCTGGCTGTCACTTGGTTTTCTGGCTGCTTACATCAAGGCAAGGAGATGTGCTATTCTGCTGTTGCTTGCCAGCTTCTGTGTCACACAGCCCTCCACTGGGAGGCATGAGGATTACTTACCTGTTTCTCTTCGTCCTTCTGTCCTACCAGCTAAAGGGGATTTTTCCTTTTCCTCCACTGATTGAGGCCATTTGGAGCAGGTGGGCCTCGTTTCTAGCCCTCATGGCACTGAAATTCCACATGCCATGTTGTACAGCTTAAGAGCATCGTCCCAATAGGAGCAGAGGGACAAAACAAAGAGCTATCTTATGATGGGGTCTAATTGGTTTATGAAAGATACTCTATGACCTAGGTGTCTGTGGATAGCAGGAATCTGGACTTGGTCACCCAGAAAGTCCCATCTAATCTTATGTTCCTGTAACAACCATGAAATCCTGCCCTGGCCACATATTATTTATAGCTACTCCAACTCCTTAGCTATTCCAGTACTGAATAACAATGGTCCAACTAGATTGGAGCAATGATTCCTCTTATCAGATAATGAGCCTCGGACAATGGCCAATACCAGGTGCAAGAAGCCTCATATGGGTTACTATGAAATAACCAAAATTCAGGAGAATTTTCTACCCCGAAATCCTCAGCACTTAACAGTTGTTTTATACCTTGATGCATGAGGGTTCATCTCTTTTTTATCCTGACCAGTATGATAGTGTCTGTTCGTATAGGCTAAGGGCAGACATTCAAAAAACCTAAGCCTGGATTGATTCAGTCTTTGCAGGTTAGTCTAACCTAACTAGGCTGAACCAGTTTGTAACTGGACAGACATTCTCTCTAGCCTGAAGAAATTCAGACACGTCTCTACAGCAGCTCTCCCTTCCCTTGCACAACACTGAGCTGAAGGAGGCATGGGCAGGACTCTCTCATTAATGATGTTTGCTTGCAGGTCCCAGGCTTTTCTCTGGTGGCTGCTCAAGGGGTGGGAGTGTTACCAGACCCCTGCTAGCACTCTGAGGCAAGGCGAGGTGTGCAGTGTATGTATCTGTTGATGATATGGAGGTTTTCAATCTCCCTTCCTACTTCTTTATACTGTCTGCAGCAAACTGACAGGCAAGCAAGCCAGCAGGGAGCTAATAACAGTAATTATTACCTCATCAGCAAAACAATAGCCTCTCCCCATTAGTTCAAACTCTTCTTACTAGCTGACCTGTTGATTAGCTCCAAATAGTCCTAAGCAGTCACTGTTCTATCTGCCTGTCCCAGTGAAACTGAAGAGAGACTCACACTGAGATACCTTTCAGCATTAGGGGGCTAGGGGCTGTGTGGAGGTGGGGATTCTTGCTTCAGTACTGAGGAGTAAGGGTGGGTAGGGAGTAAGGGTGGAAGGTTAGGTACATCCTGGTGTTTCTACAGTTTCTGCTGGAGCTCCAGCCAGGGAATAGAGGGGAGGGGCCAGCTGTGCTGTGGAGCAGAGAGTGCAGCTCAGCCCAGAGAACATGCTTGGATGTTGAGGGGTGGTATCTTAAACTAGCAGGGGGTCTGGGAGAGAGATTGCATTTGGTTTGAGCCAAATCAGTTAAGTGTGACACTACATTCAACCTAGTTTATCTCGAACTGGTTTCAGCTATTTTCAAGCTGGTTTAAATGCACTGAACATCTCTTCTGTTATAGGTTTAGGCCAGTTTCTGACCATGTAAATCAGTTCATGTGTAATGTCTGTCTTTAGCCATAAGGGCTTGACTCCCTTTTGCAAATGGAGGGCTGTTTGCACATTGTGGAAAGTTATTTTAAGGTAAGTGAAAATCAGGTCACTCAACATCTCATTCTTCTCTGAGCCCTGCTAGAATCTCAACCTCCATAGCTCTTCATAGCAGCAAATTCCAGTGAGATTATTTATAGGATTTAAATAAAGGTTTTTATATTTATAAAATGAATGGGTGCCATATTTTCCTGGTCTCTTTCTCAATTTAATATTACAAGTGCACCTTTAACATATTGTTTCAGTCATTTCTTTGCTAAACTTCCCTGACTTTTGTTTGTTTGTTTGTTTTTTGTTTTCTGTTTTGTTTTCTAGGGAAGCCTTTTGAAAGTGTTGTAGTATTTTGTTGGTCTAATAAAAGAGATCATATCTACCCAAAGAACCTTGCCTGCCTATATCCTTAGACCAACATGACTACAACCAAAAAGCCAGTAGTATTTTTTTTTCTTTTTCAGAACAGGTAACCAAAACTGACTATTATGTAATGGGTTAGTTCTGGTATACTTTACTACTTTTTCTGCAATAGCTTACACTTTTCCCCTTGAATAGACTTAGATTTTGGGGGGGGGGCAGGGGGGAATCTTTTCCTCTTGTCCAAAAAGTCACATGTTTAAATTATTTAAGCTCAGACTCTTAAAACATTACATTTTAACTCTTTCCTCTTACACATTTTTCAAACAGACTAGCAACTGGAATACCCTACGCCATTGACAGGATTGGCAAGGAATGGGGTTGGGATAGTTAAATAATGCTAACTAACTGAGCCAGCTACTAAGTTGTGCCTCAGATATTTGGAAAAGAGCTGTAAGGACTGCTGCTTGGGTTGGGATCTGTTTCATTTTCCCACACAGGCCCATTACCATGCAGATCTCAGTGCTGCTAAATTGAGTTGAGAACAGGTATTGTTTCCAGATCTAAAAGGCAACTTCCAATGAATCTGCAAGAATCTCTGTTCTCATTTAGACATACATTTCTTGGAAAGCTCATTCAAGTCAAAGGAAAAATGTAAGTGCTGTCAGAGTCTCCCAAGACTTTTCCTGCTTTGTTTCAGTCTCTTTTTCCATATGCAACTGCCACAAAGTTACAACAAGCAGCTGTGTTTGGTGGTACCAGTCTCTTCTCTATCCTCCCCTTGCTCCTCAATTTTGAAAGCACTTTATGATACTGAAGATCCAGTTCACACACAATTAATATTGAACTAATTTTGTGCATTTCAGAAGTTCTTGTTTCTCTCTGAACTGGAAAGCCATGCATCTTTGTCCAGTAGCCACAGCTTTGTTTAATTTCTTTTCTCTTGACCTTAAATGGGGGTGGCTTCTACTGAATACTGAAGCTCTACTGGAGCTTGTATATACAGCATCTTTTAACCAAATATCACCTTTTCCTTCCCCTTTCTCCTAACACTTCTCTACCTATTAATACCTCTCTTCACACAGCTTTAATGACAAACTCTATTTCTAGCATACTACTACTGTATAGTGAATTTGAGTCATTAGAGCTCAATAGTTCTTAAAATAAATTATCCCCAAATATGGTTAAGGGATATTCTGAGAACATAATGGGTCTGATTCCTCATAGATGTAGATGCCTAGACTTCAGCCAGTCAAAAAGTTGTTCCTGTGTTGTGGACATAGCAAATGAGGAGATGTAGTTCGCTCACTGAAATCACTTGGTCTCCAGAAGCACTTGTGAGTCAGGGACCCCTTGCATTGTAAACATTTTTAATAAAGCATTATCAAACCCTTTCAAGATGGGATCAGACACTTGCCTTGCCTTGTCTTGCCATCTGCCAGACTCCTCAACCAGTAACTAGCATCTTCTCAAGTTCACCTGAATAAGGTTTCAACCAGTTTGCTCTCAAAAAAACCCTCCTATCTCAGCCATGCAGTAGGAAAGCACAGACCCCATGCTTCTCGTGGCTTTGCATCGTGAACCATTTCTCTTTCCCCAGTGGCTTCATACATTTATAAGGATGAGTTGTGAGATGGAGCATTGGATAAGAGAAGCCTCAGGGGAGGTGAGAAGATAGCCACAGGCTCTCTGGGATTTCTCTTAGAAGAAGGATGGAAACTTTTCCAATGCTGTCCCCTTTAGCTCAGCTAGGATGAGCAGTTACATTAGTGAGAGTGTGATGCTACAGGATGTTACTCTAGACAATCCAGCATTGACAGTAAGGGCATACACGCCAGCAGCAGGCTCCATTCCTCTTTATAAGCCAAGAAATGGCTTAGGTAGGTAATCATATTTTGACTCAGGTAAATGTATTTCCTGTTTCTCCCCTTTCATCCCAAAAGTGTCCCTGACGCCCTCCCCCCCCTTATTTCTCTCCCTGTTTTTTGACCCAGTTTCTACCTTCACGAATAGAATCACCCCTCCAAAATCACAGGTCCTTCTCTAAACTCTCCATTACCTGCTACTACCTTAGGAATTGGCCTGGCACAGAAAAAGGACAGGAGAAGAAAAGGCTGTGTCCATCTGGAAGAAGGTAGGACAGGTCCTTGGTCTGGGTCCAACTTCCAGATACTACACACAATCAGAGCTTTGCTCTGCACCTAGATTCTAGAAATTAAAACAGCGCAAGATCCTAGAGCTTGATTTATCTTTTGAACATGTGCAAATTTCCCCTGCTGACTCTGCATTGTCACGGAGTAAGCTAGCAGGAGGAGAAAGACAAATCTGTGCTCTCCTTAGAAGCTAGTCTTGCTCTGCCCAATTGTTCTTATGGTTTTGAGATCCTGAGGACTATCAGGTTTCCCCTTTTCCTCCACACCCAGAAATGAGGCTTTGTAAATTTGTGTTTAGCTCCAAAATAGGCTCAAAGCAGGACACAAACCAGGTTCTTCACATTTTTGTTCTTGTTCTTTTCTAAGTGTGAGGAAGGTATTCTGTTAGCTAGTTTCCTTTTCACAAGGCATGCTGGAAATAATGTCTAGGGTCAAGGCTGGCTCCTAAACTGTCTCACTGAAGCTGGTTGAAATGTTTTAAACTGGGAAAAAGGAAGATTTATATGCAAGTAACAGCTTTTCTGCTTGTAAAGTCTTATTCATCTAATTTTAAGGGAAAGCTTCGGGGCACCAAAAGTATTTTGATCATTGATACCTGCAGGGCAGTAGATGCCGTGTAATTCTGCTGGTTTCATAAATGTCCACATGTTCAAAGAGTTGGTTGGTCTAGCTGTGTTCACTCTTTTCCTGCTCTGCTATGGGTAAAGTATTCTGCTTAGGAGGTTTGGCCTTGTAACAATGTCTCCCATTAAACACTCATCTTAGCACTAAGTGCAGTCATGATAGATTTGTGTCATAAAAGAGAAAAATATTGGAATGACTGCTGTTGCACTGCCGATATTTAAAAGGGTCACACATGTTCCAGAGAAATTCCTCACGCCTCATAAACATTTAAGGGTACCGCACATAAGAACAGTAAAAAAGTAACTCTATGAACATTGGTAGGTAAATCCTCTCTAACTTGTATGCACCAGGTGCGTCAAGAGCAAAATCCCATTTTGTTTGATCAGTTAGAAATCACAGCATGCAAAACATATTTCATCATGAGTTGAGGGTCCCTGTAGAGTTAAGCTTTGTTTTTCAGGTGGTTTTTGTATCATAGTCTGTTGCACATTATCCAGCATGCAGTGCTGTCTTACATGGCTGGCTGATCACCTGAATGAGTGGGAATTAATCCGTTTCACTGGTGAGATGATGTGGTGGCACCTTATCTAACAATGGGATAGAATTAGCATTCTTTTATAAGGTATGACACTGTCACAATATGGCATATGAATATGCTTTTAAAGTAAGTCTGTGCCTTCCTGTCTGCCTTGGGAGCCTGGAATCTAAATCTGTCCAGTCACTCCAGCACACTGATTGTGGTGGTGTAGCTTTGCTCATTGTTGAGCTGCTGATTTTAAATAGCTCTGAAACTCAAATACCAAAGTTAAAATTCAGATTATATTAACTCTCTAAAGACCTTTCCAGGCAGCTGGATTTTGATTACTGTGACCTTTGTGCTTGTTGGTAGCAGCTGGTGCAACTAGGAAATCTGTCTGGTTGGATAATAAAGTCACAGATACAAAGACCTTAGCTGTGCTGTGTATGGCCAGTGTGCACGGCTTTTGAGTGGATGTCTTTTCCATTTTTTCCATGTGGCCAGCTCCTTATAGTGTGAGTTTTGGATATGTAACCAATTAAAGTTATTCCAGGAGTCCCAACAGCTGTAGTATTGTGGGGTGTTGGTGGCCAGCCATAGACTGAACTGTAAGGCTAGGGACAGAAGTTATACATAAGCCAGTTTAAATGACCAGAAACTGGTTTAAACCTGCAACAGAATGGAAGTTCAGTGCACATAAACTAGCCTGAAAATGGCTGAAACCAGTTTAAGATAAACCAGGTTGAACGTAGTATTAGATTTAACTGATTTGGGTCAGACCAGTTGGTAAAACTTCAGTCCCAGACCTCTTCCTGGTTTAAATCAGAGTCCCCCAGCATTTTGCAGCCCTGGACTGGGCTGTCTGCACCAGAAAGCAGGTCTGGCCCTGCAGCCCTGGGTAAGGCTGGCTCTGCTCCCCCCCCCCCCAGCAAACCCTTGCTGGGTCTGGGGCCAGGGAGGGGGGGTTAAACTTCCCTGCCCACTTAGTGCTGGCTGTGAATGTGGACTCCAAATCCCAGAAGCACCTGGAAGCAGAAAGAGGAAGTGGTGAGCAACCCTACAGAGTCCTGCTGCTGTGATTCTGGACTACAAATCCCAGAGATCTCAAGGGCAGCAGGGAGAGGAAATGAACACACAGTCCATATTGGCTGTGCTAAAGAGCTGTGGTCTAGCATCCTGAACTTCTGGTCTGTATGCTGCAGGCATGTGTCTGCATTCCCTGAATCAAAAGTGAATGTCTGTTCATTTGCTTATTGGTTCAGACTTTGAAGCTTAAACTAACCTGCAAAGATTGAGTCAATTCAGCCTCAGGCTTTTTGACTGCACTCAGCCTTAAGGTATATGGTAAGGAAGCTGTTTATTCTCTTTCTATCCAGGTGATTTTAAAATGACTGTGGCACAAAAGGAGGTCTCACTTACCTCCTGCTGTCCATTTGTGTGAGCGCCTCTAATACATAGCTACTCAGCAGGGGTTGTAGAGCAGAGGCAATGGTCCAGACTTCTGATCTTGTAGTGAAATACTGATAAAGAGCCATACGTTTGCTTGGGACGCCTCTTATTTAGAGTCTGTCACTAGCCAGCTCTCACTTGCCTTGACTTTAGAATCTGCACAAGTTTATAGCAGATGAAGGGGTAGAGGCCTGAGACAGAAGAGCTGGAAGAGGAGGGAAATCAAGGCATTTCCCACGGAGAAGTGTGGAAGGATTAAATCTGGGAGCATCATGCTAAGACAGGTAAAATGAATAAAAATCTGGGCCTGCCTTGCTATACATCAGGATTTACTGTGGACAACTCCTTTTGTTTCTTTTACTACAGATACTTGCAGTGTTATCCAGCAACTTTTGATTCTGGTGTTCAGTGGCATGTGCAACTGGTTACTTCTCTCTTGAATGTTCCCCTCTCCAAAACTCAGGAAGGAATCTGGCTTAATTTTTCCTTCTCTGTGCAAACAATCCTTTTTACATGGGCTTATGCATTTGTGCCTCTTGACTAACACCCGGTGCAGTGGTTGGAAGCATCTTCCCTGCTGTTTTCTTTACATGTTGCAGAACAAACTCAGGTAGACCTGGTGTGTGACTGCATAGCAGAGCAGTTGAATTGGCCATGTTGGCTGACTGGCCTCTGAGGGGATTTAGAGTACAGGAAGCTGAGCATGGTATTTAAAAAAAGAGGGAGGATGGGTGTGTAAACTAGAACTCGAGAACTGTGTACGAGTTCCTGGGTTAGTTTTCTAGTGTAACATTACCCGAGTCTCTACTATACTTTGTTATATACCTGTCACTGGTGATAGTTAGAGGCCCAGGGACATTGTGGCCCTGGAATTTGTTGCAGGATTCGCTTCTTGCTGCAGGAAGTTGCTGCACCAGAATCTCAGGGGCTACTTATTTAAAAATATTGTGGGGCCTTCTGAATTGTGAAAGTGACCTTCTAAAAGACAGCGGTGAAAACAGGCTGGCCAGGGTTTGTGGAGAACCTTGACTGATGGCTCTTTGCAGAGTACAAAGTTACATGGAGTACAGTTCTGTGTCTGTACAAAAAATAATACTGTTTCACTATGAAATGTAGTTCTTTGGCTGTGACATATGCCAGGCACTCCATGTTTTCCTTTACTGCTAGGACCTGCTTCCTCTTCTCAAGATTTTCCTCCAAGAAGTAGCTGGGGCCTTCCCAGGAGGCTTACTTTGTGTACTCCCAGTATGATTCCAGGTAGCCTGACAGTGATGAATCAGGATGTTACAGCGTTAGTTCAGCTTGCACTCAGGGAGTGGGGGAAGCAGACTGGCATGTGGGATGGGGAGGAGGCCTGTTCATCTGCCTGGAGAACAGTGAAACAATGAAGTATCATGCAACTAGGAGGAGAAGAGCCACTGCTGTTAGCAACAGGCTTTCCCTTCTCTGGCACCCATGTGGGAAAGGAAGTTCTGAACTGGGCAGCTTGGACCTTATAGTGGAAGCTGCGGACTGATCTGGAAAGCACACTGAAAAAATCCCATTGCTAAAACCAATCCCTGAATATGAAATTAGTGACTGCTGTGTGTGTATGATTTTTAGCAGGGGTGGGAGGATGAGACTAGAATACATTAACATTTGGTCCTTTTGTGCTGTGGCATACACAAGGCTCTCATAATACTTCCTTTGTATATCTTGTCTAGGAGCTGTCTGGGGGAGGGCCTGTCCCTTACTTAGAAGAAGCACTGTCACGCACAATGGAGCTGTGGTATCAGTTGGGGCTTTTAGGTGCTACTACAATTCAGATAACAACATGGGGACTAAGAACAAAAAGGTTCGAGCAGTAGAACTGAGGAGATTCTGAAAGCCTCTGACCATTTTTCCTTCCAGGGTGGTTTGTTTTGGGATTTAAGTTCAGGTGGTCACTATTGTAGATCTTTCTAAAGGACTGAAGATGGAAATATTTTCCAAAAGGAAGAAAGGACCAATAGTTTTGAGTTACTACTTTAGCATTGCCCTTGCATTAATTGTGCTTATACATACCACGTGAAATCCAAAAGCATCGACCCAACAGGAACTAGGATTTAATCATAACATTCTTGGAAGAGGCAATTTAAGCATGGATTTCATTCTTTTTGCAGAAAGCCTCTGTAACAAGGGGAATCACCCTTTCCAAAAGGCAGTAGGTTGCAGTGTGACAAGATGTTTCACTAGGCAAGATGCACTGTCCAGTACACATCCAAGTACCCTGTATATCTTCAGCACTAGGTGAAAGGGAAAAGCTTCACGTTTGAAAAGGAAATAAAGCAAAACAGACTTTTATAGAATGTTCTTCTAATGGCAGCAATTCTGTGCTACATGTTTTACAAACAAAGCAAAGTCATCACCCCATAGAGATTACAGATCATGGTGTTCACTAGCTTGCACCAGGCAAGATTTTCTCCTCGTGCTTTAATATGGCTCCGTTAGGTGCTTTCTGCTATCTTTAAGCCTCCATGTAGAATGGCCATGATTCTGCACTGCTGCATAGAAGATGCAGTCTTGTTTTATTTCTTGTCAGATCGGAGCAAGACAAATTGCAAACTGACAAGGAAATAGTAACAGAAGAACGGGACTTTTCCTGCTTTTTATGCTTTTTACAGAGCACTCTGTGTCTGCGATGGTTCCGCTTCAGATTGCTTATTTGTAATCTAACCAGGAATAGTTATTCCCTTGCTTTAAATACAGTGGTATGTATTAGAATAGCTGCTTTCCACAGAAAAACTGAAGTGAACTATTTAAAAAAGGGAAGGACGTGTGCTCTAAAAGCTGTCAAGCGGCTGCATGAGACTGTTGAGCATTTTTTACTTGGTGGTGGTGATGTATAGCCCAGATAAAACTTTCCACCAAGGGCCATTATATCTCAGGCTGACTTTTTAATTGATTCGGCTCCTCTGATCTGTGCTATACCAGACGTGAACCACTAGCCTTTGGAATGAGTCCAGAGTGTAATGGAAAGTTCACTGAAATCCCATCAGCCCTTGTTAAACCTCAGTGAATTTCAACCCAGCACATTTCCTTTGAATAATTAAACATAGTTAAGCTAGAGATGAATTTGAACTTCTGGCTCTGGCATTCAGTTATATTTCATTAGGAAGAGGCTGATGAAGCTAACTTTGTTGGGGGGGGGGTGTTAAACTCTTGTGATGCCAAACAGATGGCAACACAGGGTGGACGTTTCTGTGATGACCTCAGATTGCCACGTTCAGCCTTTCCATGCAACATTTATCCTTCATCAGTTTTAATACTGAAATGGCAAATTTCTCCCGTTTCTACTTTCCTTCTGGCTTCCGCCCCATCCCAGGTTTTATGCAACAACAGTATTTGTTACACTCTGCATTTCTATCCCTTTCCATCTATCAATATTTGTAGTTAATTTACCTTAGAGTCTTGGTACAGCACTAGGGCTAGGTGCAGATATTGCATGTAAACTAGTATAAATGATCGGAAACTGGTCTAAACACGTAACCATACAGAAATTTGGGGCACATAGATTGGTTTAAAAATGGCGGATCCCAGTCTAAGATGGTCCTGGATTGATGTGGTGTCAGACTTAATCAGTTTAGTCTAAGCTGGTCTAACAAACTTCTGTACCAGAGCCCTCCTGATGCAAGTTATGTTGCAGTCCACTAACATCCTAGCCTGCTTTGCAGACCCTCCTCTAGTGCCCCCCTCGCAGGGCAGCATGGTAGCCTCAATCTGTGCTTGGCTGCTGTGCTCTGTTGTCACGGTGGCAGGGCAGAGGGGACAGCCCTTGCCATGCAGTGCCCCTAGCTGTGCTGGCTTGGACCTGGGACAGCTGTCTGCATGGGGGTGAGGGGAGTGGGTGGGACAGGACAGGGACTGTACCGAAGATACCAGTGATGCCAAGGAACCAGTCAACAGAAACCATCCTCCTGACCCAGCCTGGCCTGGTGGGCAGATCTGCTGCATGCTGCTGAGGGACGGCATGGGGGGTGTTCGAGCCCAACTGTAGCCACACTGGTGCCCCTGAGACATGCCATGTAGAGCCTGGCACCAGGCAGCTCCTGGGTCAGCAGAGGTCCCCGGGACAGAGGCAGACGTGGCTGGGAGGTGCAGCAGGCTGCGGGCATGCAGGACTGGGGCTGTCACCAACACACACCTCCATGGATGGGGGCAAAGTAATGGGGCCTGTCTCCAAGTTGCACCGAGCTGCTCCATGTGGACAGTATTTTGCTGCTATCCGCCTTGTGGCGTCACCTGGCAGCAGGTCCTGCACTGCCCTTCCACTTGCCTAGCCATCTCTGAGTTCGCCCACTCCATGGGCCACCAGTACAGAGGGCAGCAGCTTGCGGGCAGAAGACCTCCCTGAGGCAGTTTCTGCATTTCAAGGCCCCAAGATACCTGCAGTGCCCTGCCCTCAGCAGCATGTGGCAGATTTGCCCTCTGGGCTGGGCCAGGCCAGGGAAGGGTGGTCTCAGGTCACTGATGTCTTGGGTGCAGCCCTTGTCCTGCTCCTCCACCATACACTGCCCCAGTGACAGCTGCCCTAGGCCCAAGCCAGCACAGTTGGAGAGGGCTACATGGCAGAGGCCTATGCTTCCCACTTCCCCCAATGCCTGGCCTGGCCTGGCCTGGCTTGCCAGCCCTGCCCCCCCTGCCAGCATCTGGCTGTCAGTGGTGGCAAGAGGGAAACCTCTGTTCTGTTCACTCATGACCTAACTTGGGCACTTAGAATAAAACAGCTCGGGCTTTTTGAATGTCCGTAGTTAGCCTGGGGTAGCTACTGTATTTTTCTGTTCTTACCAATAAGTAAACTGAGGTAGAGTGGGCCCATTCTTGTCTCCTCTGGCTCATTCAGGCAAGCTCCTACATCTCACTTTGTCCTTATTTCTCCTCCCATTCTTTGTCTTGTCTTAGGCTCTAAGATCTTCCAGATGGGGATTACTTGTTCAGCGCCTGTGATAATAAAGTCATAATCTTAGTTGTGGTTACAAGGCATTAGGGTAACATTAAGATTGTCAAATCACTGCAGGTTTTGTTGTCCCTAACCTAGACAGATTTTCGTTGGAATGCATTACCCAGATAGGTACTTGTGTTTAATGAAGAGGCTATGACGGCTTCTAATATATCGAACAACGACAGGCTGGTGCAGTTTAAGATCAAGCTAATATGAAGGTTGTTAATGAAGTTTACATCAGTAATGTGTAGGCAGATTATGTCTGCTTGTTGGCCCATCTTATTATTTAATTAGGCTCTTCTTTCCTGAACTGCATATGACTGCATAGCTGAACAGCACTGAGCCAATTATTTCATATTATGATGGCACTACCCTAACAGTGGGGGAAGTTGATTTGAATTAAAAGATGCTTTCTTTCTCTGAGTTGTAAGCCAGTGCCTGTGTTACTGGCTTACAACTCGGGGTGCTTATTGACTCTTCGGGGTCCCCTTGTTTTCTCCTTGTTCCTTTGGTCTGTCCTGCAAAGCAGCAGAAGCATCTCGTGTCAGAATAGCCTTACTCTGGTTTCTGCAGAAACATCAGGGTTATTACTCGCAGCGTTAAGATGGTTCTAAACGCTGTCTGTGCATCCAAGCAACCTGGGCTTTGAGCACATATGACTGCAGACCTCAACATACTTGTTTCCCACGAGGTGCCCTGTAAAACAACCTCTTCCTCAGTGTGCCAGATAAATCACACACTGGCACACCAGGGACTGTTGACTCTGCTGATCATATCTGCCCGACTATTGTACAGTGAGAGAGCCTATCTGAAAGTAGTTAG
The DNA here is from genome assembly GCA_030014935.1 of Caiman crocodilus. Classification (NCBI taxonomy): domain Eukaryota; kingdom Metazoa; phylum Chordata; order Crocodylia; family Alligatoridae; genus Caiman; species Caiman crocodilus. Next base: position 14,374,401 of record JAGPOW010001167.1, read on the forward strand.
CTCTGACATGATTTGGGGTTTGGCATCTCTTCCACTGAGTTTTCATGGTAAAGCTGGGTTTGGTTCCCAGATCTGTGGCTCAGGCAGGCCTTTGCTTAGTACCTTTTGTTTCAGTTCAAGCTACTCACTTGCAGAGTCCCCAGCCTCTGGAATACAGACATTTACCCTCTCTTCTGTAGGATGACCAGGATTCCTGCGTGGAGCTATGAAGCCATCACACTAGATTACATAGTTTAAAAATGCTTCTTTGATGTTCATCGGGCAAGGTTCTTTGGGCAGATGTGGTATCTTTTATTAGACCAACTACATAGTTGGAAAAAAGTTCTTTGCAAGCTTTTGGACACAAATGCCCTTCTTCAGACATTGGGAGACTCTGCTGCTGTTATCAGTTCTCCAAGGTAGAAAAGAAGCTGAAGTGAACAAGAAGTCTGTGAAGAGGCAAATGAGTGGAAATTTAGAAGACATAGGACACAAGACAATTTTGGTGGAGATAAGAGGGGAAGGGGAGAAGGGAGGGAAAGTGTGAAGGACTGCAGGTGGTCAGCTAAAGGCAGGCTACCTAGTGTGTCAGATGTCAGGCAGCTTGAAATGTGTTACAAATCCATTGTCTATATTAAATCCACCATCTCCGATGTTCACTCTTTAATTTTCTTTCCCTGATCATCATAGGATCATGGGTGCAATCATGGGAACTGCTAGGATTGTCATGATGATACTCCCTAGGTCTTGTATAGTGCTTTTTTTTGTCTTTAGATTTTAAAGCTCTTTATGGAAGAGGTCAGTATCACTAGACCCCTTTTACAGATGATGAAATGGAAATGGAAACACAGAGGTGACCCAAGATGACCCAACAAGTCAGTGGCAGAGCCTAAAAAGAGCCTTTTGAGCCTCTGGCCAGGATGCAAGAACACACTGCTGTATAGAGGATTTTAAATTAAACAACCCACCGCCTCAACCTTTTCAGTTCCTTAACTGGTGAACTACAATGATTATACACAGACAAATCCTACTTCAAAGCAGAAAACAAACAGGATTATCTGTTTTTGAATTTTGAAAAGGATCTTGTTTAATAATGCTTAAGCGCATCTGACATATCGCAAAATTTGTGATGCCATTTGTTAATCTTTTTAACTTTCCATCTTATTGTGATAGACTTTTGAAAGCAAATAGGATAAATGAGATTAAATCTATCATCCGGAATTATTCTGCACAGGGTTATGTGCAGAATTGCTCTATGCCAAAGATGTATAATTATACAGAAAATGCTGCCTGTGTAATTGTGTGCTTAGCTGAGAAGAATTTGAGATCCATAATTATCTACAATATGTGTTTGTGGTGTGGGCTGGCTCTAATTTTTACAGTAAACAAGATTCTCATCCTGGCTAGTTTCTGCCTCTAGTAGAGCTTGCATCCCCAGTCTTGAGACAATATTGGTCTTCAGGATTTCTTTTTTGGTTAGCTATTTTAAGTTGAACTTGGAATAGGGGGCCTGTGATGCCCTTCATTTCCATAAAGGTGAAACCAACACAGTGAACTTGAATTTTCTTTTTTTATCATGATGTGAGGAGCTGGGTCTCTTATGAATTACAGCTAGATCAAGTGAGGCATATCCAGGTACTTTATACAAAAACCAAGTCAAATCATAACACATTTGGCACTGCCTCCCATCATGTAACATTTTTCCAGAGGCAGTTGTTTTTGGGTGCTTCTATGAACATAAGGAGACAGAGCTCACTCCTAGCAGAAAACTGACTTGAGTTCAGGAAACAAAGGTGTCACATTGAACCGTATTTCTATGTCGGGCTATATATCCACATTGGAAATGCTTGGCTTTAATTTTTTCTGCAGAAACAAATCTTTACTGTAATTCCACCAAAGGATTAGATGCTGCCCTTGGTTCTCTATAACATCTTTAATCTTACAACATTGGTGTTAGCCACATCTTTACATAATTCCATTGTGTACAGTGCGTGAACATGGATGGTATGGGGTCATATTGTGGTCTCATTGGGGCTTGCTGCACAGCAGTTGTGCGTCAGTCAATACACATCAATACACGTGAAAACATCTATATCACTTAGGAGCACCTTGGGTTGGACTGAGGCAGTGCTCTGCCATGCTACCCAACTGCTCCAGAAGGTGATGCTGCATACTGCATGGCTGAAAGCTCTTGCAGACAGACATTTGTGACATTCCCATTGGACAGGAAAACCACAAAGGCATTGCAGTAGCAACCTGAGTTTATCAGGGCATAATAATACATTTTACAAACCCTGGGGAAAGTTTTAGAGGGTGGTAAGCAGCACAGGAGAAACATACTACATATTTGGGACGCTTCAGAAATATTTTGGAATGAGAGACACTTCCTTGGCTTCCTTGGACAGCTAGATTACTACTTTTTACAAGTTTTTCCATCTATAAATTAGGGTTAATATTTGGGGATACTGTGAAGAATATCTAATATTGGTAAAATGCTTCAAAAATATATCGCTAACCCCAATGATAGCAGACATGGTGATGTTTTTTTAAGACCTTCCATTGAAATGTTAGCTTTGCAAAATAAAGATGGGAATGGCTTGAATCCAAATTCTATTTACCTGAATTGCTAACATTTTTAAGGGAATTTTATTTAGGTTTGGCCCATACCCTAGTACTACTACTCTTGGAAATGCATGTACTGAAGAGAAGATATCTTCAAAGTAAAAGGTGCAGAGAATAAATAAGAAAACCCGGTTATATGTTTGGATAATTGAACTAAAGCAGTTGCTTTCAACCCATGGTCTGCAGATCATTGGGGGTTGCAGAATGTCTAAGGCTAGGGACAGAAGTTACACATAAACCAGTTTAAGTCATCAGAAACTGGTTTAAGCCCGTAACAGAACATAAGTTCAGTGTACATAAACCAGTTTCAAAATGGCTGAAACCAGTTTGAGATAAACCTGGTTGAATGTAGTATCAGACTTCACTGATTTGGGTCAAACCAGTTTATGCAATGTCAGTCCAAGAGCCCTTGCTGGTTTAAGTTAAATCAGAGTCCCCCAGCATCACAGCATGCTTTTCAGCCCTGAGCTGGGCTGTGCTGTCTCCAGCAGAGAAGGGTTGTGGGGGGGAGGCAGGAACTGCCCCCACCAAGGCAAACCCCAGCTGGGGCCGGGGCCAGGAAGGAGGGTTAAACCTCCCTTCCCCTTTGATGCCACCAAGTTCCCTAGGATTTGCAGTCCAGAATCATAGAAGCCAGACTCTGCAGGGTTGCTCATCACTTCCTCTTTCTGCTTCCTGGTGCCTCTGGGATTTGTAATCTACAGTCACAGCCAGCAGTAACTTTCAGTAAGTTTAGCAGGCCAGGGCAACTCTATACTTGGGCAAAAGTAGGTTTAACCCCCATCCTCTGCCTCAGGCCCCAGCTGGAGTTTGCCGTGGTGGGGAGGTCAGCAGTGTTCCCCCTAAGTTGCACGGTGTGCGCAGCTGCTCAGGTGCAGCTTGTAACACAACATGAGCGCACCTGCATGGTTGCACACACTGCACGGCTTAAACACTGGGGGTCAGTCCCTGCCTTCCCTGTCTTCCCCCTCAACCCTTCTCTGCTGGAGCAGACAGCTCAATCAAGCCCTGGACTGGAAAGCATGCTGGGATGCTGAGGGACTGATTTAACTTGAACAAGGAAGGGGTCTGGGACAGAAGTTTCATAAACTGGCTTGACTCACATTTCTTAAGTCTGATACTGCATTCAACCAGGTTTATCTTAAACCAGTTTCAGCCACTTTTCAGCTAGTTTATGTGTACCGAGCTTCTGTTCAATTACAGGTTTAAACCAGTTTCTGATCACTTAAACCAGTTTATGTGTAATGTCTGTCCCTAGCCTTGGAGCTTAGTTGGTAGCAGCCTATTTTAAAGACAGTCTATAGAATAAAATGGGGCAAGCCTGGTTCTGTTCAAGTGGGTGCAGAGGGAAGGGGAGTGTAAAAGTATCTCTGAGCACTGCCCCATTTCCTAGTGAACGGATTGTGAAAAAGACCCTGTCATTCTGCACAAGGGCTTGTTCAGTATTCTTTCTCCAAGGACAACAGTACCATTCTCAGCTATTTAAAATAAATGACATGTCTTGCACAGAATGGTTTGAATTAGATTGGGAAAAGACTGGTTACATTATAGTTATTACTGTTTTGATAGAGCTCAGCCTTACAGACAATGTGGCTCAAATATAGATATAACATAGGAAAAATATAACCTTGGATATAGGCAGCTGTTTGATTGGTACTAATGGCAGGGAGGCATTTATTAAGCTGCTGTGCCCACAGCAGGGCTGGGGGAATGCCTGATTGTCAGGACTGTAGGTACACTGTCAGTTGTGAGGACTCATACTTTTTGGGAAGAATTCTTTGTTTTATAATTTTGTATTCGTGTATAGAAAGCCAAAGTGTGTGCTTTTCCTCCTAGCAAGCTAATAAGGACAAAGGCCTGTACACACAATACAATTGAACATGGTACTGCTTTGGAGTTCTGTTTCTCAGAGGCAGTAAGTGGTAGGAAGAATAAACACATGCCTTGAAAATGGAAAGTTACCTGTAGCGTCATCTCTGTTTTATGGAAGCAGTCTGTTCTGCCTTGGTGCCCCCATCCCTTTAGCGCAGGGCCAGTCTCTTTTGAAGACGTCCTGGAAGAAACTCTTCGGTTCTCCACTGCTTTGCAGATCTCCTGTCTTTTGTCCTTTACTTCATACCCAGCTGTGCAAGTGCCTAACAGAAATGAGATGCACTTTTTAAATGTTGTGGAAAGCAGTTTACAGGATAGATGCTATGGAAAGTATTTTAAGTATTTTCTTGTATTTTCCTGACCTCACTACTTATGACTGAAACTTTTTACCCTTTTCTTCCCTAATGGGGAGAGGTTTTGCAGTGGTGACCGTGAGTGGCATTTTAGACTAGCAGGCTCTCACAGGAGAGCCTGAGGAGGAAGCCTGGTGGAAATGGTGTGTGTCTGTCTGCATGGGCTGCAGAGGTTGATGGTTTAAAAATCAGGCTCTGATTTACACCAGTGAAGATCTGGAGTAACTCTGACTTGAAGGCAAGAAGTTGTCTGGCTTTACACCAGGGGCAGGCAATTATTTTGGGTGGAGGGGCCCCTTGCTGAGTTTGGCAAGCCATCAAGGGCTGCATGACATTTTATATGTATATATAATTTTTTTTTTTTTAATTTTTTAGGGACGCCGCAGGCTGGAGAGAATGGCCTGCAGGCCACATTTTGCCGCCCCCCCCCCCTTTACACCCATGTAACTGTCCATCCCGGGGATAACAGGCATGTCATGGCAGGGTGCAGCATTTACACAAAAAAGTGAAATGCCAGGCCGTAAAAAAGACAACGGGATCATTGCATAGCACAAGAGTCCTGTGAGCCACATAAACAATGGTCTCCTTTCTATCTTGCAGAACAATGCTGTTTTACAGAGGACAGATGAAGCACACTTTAATAAGCAATGATCTTTGTTTCAACTGTTGAATAGCAAATTCAACCTTTGTATGGCCCATGAGGGGTTGGCAAGACTGTTTGTCTTCTAGCACATTGTGTACAGGAAGATGCCACTTGTTACATCCTAAAGAACCCTCATCTGTGACTTTCTTTTTGCAGGTGCCCGTGGTTAACAAGAGCCATCTCCCCAGCCATTCCTGTGTACAATGGGCTCGTGTTCTTGTTTGTACTTGCAAACTTCAGCATGGCAACTTTCATGGACCCTGGAGTTTTTCCACGAGGTAATGAGGGATGGGGAGAAAAGAACAAGCTAAAGCAAGCAGGCGGGGGGTTCAAAAGGTACTTTGTTTCCTGCCCTCTGCAGTCTTTGGTGCTCAGTTGGCTGTAAATGTGGGGCTGAAGCTAAGCTGCGAATAGGCACCATCAGTTTCTGTTATGGGAAGGGGTTTTTTCTCCTTGTAGTTGTTTAAACTTGCAGTCTGGGGCATGGCATTGGATAACATAGCTCTCATTGAGAAAATAGTCTGGCTGATGCGATTGTGATTGGCAGCCCTTGTGTCACACTGGCACATTGGATTTAAGTCACTGCCTTTACAATTGGCGGCTGAGCACTGTGTAGTGGAAGCCTGAGCTTTCCAAAGCGGCGGCATTAAAGCAGATATTCATTCCAGTGAGGCTTAGGTCAAATGCATTAATGCTGAACACTAGAGATAATGATGGGGGCTGCCTATGTTAGAATAGAGACTTCTTTAACTTGCATTTAAAAATAGATGCCTGTTTAATTTAACATTGGGGCACAGCTGATTTAATTGGATAAACACTGTCTGTTATATAAAGGGAACAGTGATTGTGACTGTTTTGAACCATCAAATGAGGAAATCGCCACCTCGCCTGTGTCCCTTCTTCATTACTCATGTGCACCTACTGTGCAGCTGAACCTGTTGTGGGGAAGTTCGCTGGACCAGCTGATCCCTGCTCTGGCCAAACAGCATTCAGCGTTTTCTTTGCGTGACTCGTTTGTCTGAGCTGAACAACATAGTGATGAGCCTACTATATTTCTACAGTTCCTTTCAACTGTGAATCTTGGACCTTTTGTAATTATTGATTAAGCATAACAACACCCCATTTAGATATATATTACTGCCTGTTTAGGGAATGCTAAAGCACTTATAAGTTAAATAGTTTGCCCACGGTTTCATGGGGCCAAATTGTCATGGGTATTTAAGTATATAAAAATGCATACAAGCATCTAGTATGATTTTCAAAATCAACCATTTAAATTAATGAATTAGGCACCTATGCTCTTCAGAAAATCTCATGAAGCTCCTTTCTGCATCATGGACTGGCTTCAAGATGACCAGAAATAAAATCCCAGGCTCCTGACTCTCATCACTTGCTTATCTTAGCAGGGAGGACAAAGGTTACACCAGTTTTTGAGCTGTGTTGTGTGATTTTTTTTTTTATTCCAAAAGCACTCAGTCTTTGGCTTCAGTGGAGTCAGTTCAGAGTGAGGCAACTGGGAAGCACGTCTGAAAATGCAAGTCTACAAGTCTAATCCTGTTCCCATTTGAAATCAGTGGGAGGACTGAGTTCAGCATGCAGCGCAGTATGCAGCATAATCAGTTTTCTGTTAAGGTGCTTTGAAATCGTGGGGTCTTTTCCTAGGACACCCAATCATTGTTTTATCCTTTTTTATATGGAGAGGGGGCTGCTTCACTTGGGCTTAGGCTTGCTGTGCATTCCTAACTTTCACAGCAACCATGAATTGGAGAACACCTGGTGGTGGTGCTCCGTACCAACTCTCAGGGCATTTTGCTAGAGGAAGCAGGAAGCTTGCAACAGTGCCCATATTGTACCAGCTTTCCTGGAGGATGCAGTCGTAGCTCAGGTCATCTGCCCCTTGATTGCATGGGCAAATGCATGCTGGCCAACTGAAAAAGCAAAGGGTGTAAACATGGTATGTGAAGATGCAGGAAGGAAACAGCTTGAACTAAGATGAATTCTGCTTCCTTTTCTCTGCATTGGTGCTGATCACTGCTGACTACCCACAAGGAGTATATAGGGGATATGGCAGAACCAGTGGGACACAGGTCCTGCCCCAGTTCCTTCTTGGTGTAGATAGGGATAGTGTGGGCCAAGCATGAAGGAACCTGAAGCCATCTGTTTGCTTATGCATCCTGGAGTGCCTTGAGGATGGATGGCTGAGGGATCTAACTGAGAAAGCTCCTCAGACCTGCCTCCAGCTGTCATGGGAGGGGGCACTAGCCACATGCACTAGCATTGAGGTTTTGCTGGGTGGTGCCACAAGGCCCTGTCAGTGCTCAGGGGCAACCAGAATCTCCTGTCTCCTGGATGTTGTCTAGCTGCTCTGGTGGGGAAGCAGACTGTGTGCTTGCACCTGTCTCTGGCACTGCTTTCACCCTTTTCTTCTTCTATTAGGGGGAACCTTTGGCTCATCAGCACATGGAAGTCAGTGCATGCAAACTTAGGGGTGAAGTGACAGTAGACTAACCATTTTGCCTTAATTCCCTGGGTGGATAAGGAAGGTGCAAGGTGCTTTACTCAAAGAGGAGGCAGCCACCACATGCCTGGGGCCAAACCCTATTTCACCTACATGAGCCTAAGTGGCCCTGAAATGCATGTGTAAATGCTACATCTGCAGATTCTGTTTACCCTGATGGCCTAGAGACCTGTGTAATGGCCAGAAACTAAACCGAGGGTGGGGGAGAGGGAATCCCTGCAGCCAGAGTGCAGAATTCGGCGCACGTTCCAGAGGCCAGTGCAGCTGTGCAAGCAGAACCAGAATCTAACTTTGCAGAAGTGCCAATAATTGCACTTACACAGCAACCTAAGCACCACTTAAGTGCATAAAGGTGAGCGAGGCCTTGGCCCTTAGCCTGCGCTAGGAGTGTTCGCACAAGGCCCTAGCAGCCAGTGTGCTGTCAGTTTGCACGCCAGCTTACGCTGCACCGACTTCCACTTATTCACAGTCTTTTTATTTTCATCTCTGTTGTTTTGCAATTTAAAAAAAGCACGGACAGACTGAATGGAAACTTTTAACTTTTCTCAGCGCCTCTCACCCTTGCCAGCTTCCTTCATATAAGGGAGCCAAGGGCAAAACAGGAAGGGGGGAGCTTCCTCCAGCTTGCCATTCTTCTGTCCCATTCTCCTGGTTTAAGGCCTTTTGCCTTATCTCACTGTACTGTGTGCTTATGTGGACCTCAAAAGGATCTGGTGCCAGAAGAGTTGCCCTTCAGACAAGGGAGGAGGGAAGCCAAAGGTGGCAAAAGCAATGTGGTAGTTCAGATGTGTGGAAGAAGCAGCCTGATAACAAAGGGAAAAGTGAGGAGAGTCCTCATGTGTTGGTACCTTAGAGAGCAGAACAGACATCACTTTAGACTCTATAGTGGTGGGCACAGGGTCCCTTGCAAAACTTCCTCCCCAGAACCATCAGGTCCAACAGCTAAAAACATTTAAAGCCAAATTAAAATCAATAAATGAAGAGTTTATTTGCTATCTAAGCTTTGAACCTATGGGGATCAGACTTTGAAGCTTTTCTGCACAATCGTGAGGGTCAGACACTTTTCATTTGACAAAACAAATTAAAAAACCTCAGATTTCCATGTTTCAGTGTGATTCCAGGATCTGGAGCTCGAAGCAAGTCACCAAACACTGCATGATTTGCAACAAAAAAACATGAGAATTGGCAGCTCTGCATCAGTGAATGAGAGCCCAGTAAGGCCCTGTTCCTTCCCAGTAGATTCTTATGCAGGCATAGCCCATTCAGAGTTGGGAAATGAACAGACTCCCAGAGAAGATGAAATGCTCGGTGGCAAGAAGATCTATATGGCAGTGGACTAAAACAGGTTTTTTTAATGTGTATCATTAAAGGTGGCCTTGAACCAAACCCCATGTTCCAAACCCCTGCTCTGGACCCTCACTTTGGCTTGCTTCTCCTCTTAATTCGCCTGATGTAAATCAGAATGAACTCTCTGGAAGTGAATGCCATTCCACTGGTGTAAGCAAGAAGAGAATCTGTTCTTGTACCACTGTCATGGGGAAAAATCAAGGTCCAGCTTTGAGTGCTGACAAATTCAGTTTTAAAATCTGGATTCACTTTTGGTGTTTTCCCTAGTGGTTTAAATACTAACAACTGTAAACCGAGATCCAAAGTTGAGGGTTTGACTGGGGACTCTTCTTAACAATTATTTAATTCCATATGGAAACTTGCCTTTAAAAGCATGGAGATTTTCCTTGTGGACAGTGACTAGTACTCTCAAGAGGTGTGTGTGTCTGAATAGGTTGGCTTCAGAACAAGCCATGAGCCATCAAGCCAGGGGCTTGTTTTATTCCATACTGGAGCTTTTACAGTAGGGCTGTGTGAAGCTTCAAGTACTGATTCGATTCAGAGGAGATTTGGCCCAGTTCAGTGACTGAATCTCCGAATTCAAATCGAATCAGGGAACCAGTTAAAAGGTCTGAATCCATTTGAAGTCCCCACTGTCTGCAGCAGGGAGCTGGACCTGGACACCAAGCTGATAAGTAGGGGGCAGGGGAGGGGAGGAGAGAGGACCATGGGGGACCCCTGCCAGGTCCCAGTCCCTGCCTGCTCCCCCAGCCCTCCTCATGGCTGCCCTGCCTGCCCCAGCTCCCTGTTGTTTTAAAAAAAGCCCCACTCACCAGGTGCTGCCAGGTGGGAAGGCAATCCCTGTTGCTCCACACCACATGAGAGGCTCTGCCATGAGTCCCCTGCCCCCCACCCACCCCAGCTCCTGGCCCTTTAAAAAAAAACAACAACAAAAACTCGAACTCACCGGCTGCTGCAGTGGCCTCGGGGCTTCTGGGGGCTCATGGAAGATCACCCCCATGCACAGCATGGGGCAGTAGGGCTCATCCCCTATCCCCCCCACCAGGCAGGAGCTGGTGGGTTCGGGGGGAGTTGTTTGTTTGTTTGTTTTTTTAAAGGGCCGGGAGCTGGGGTGGGTGAGTCAGCCAAGGGGGTGCTGGGACAGCGAGCAGGAGTCAAAGGGCTCATGGCAGAGCTCCCCCACACATGGCATCCAACAGTGGAGGCAGCAGGGATCGCCCCCTGCTGGGCAGGAGCCGGTGAGTGCGGGGCTTTTTTTTCTCAAAGAGCCAGGAGCTGGGGCAGGCAGGGCAGCCATTGAGGGTGGGCGAGGGATGGGTCCTGTGTGATTTGGAGATTTGGCTGAATCAGTTTGGCACAGTGATTCGAATCGAATTGAATCACTGTCCCCCGAATCAGCCAAATCCAAAGTGAATACTAGCCACTTCACACAGGCCTATTTTACAACTACCACATTTTTTCCTAGTTTTCAGACTCAGTTCATTGTCTCCTACTGGGAACTTTGTGGTTTGGGCACTTCCAGAGCTTGTCACTGCTGTGTATTTAATCCAGGGGCGAGTAATTATTTTGAGAAGAGGGCCGCTTACTGAGTTTTGGCAAGCCATCAAGGGCCGCATGACAGGCAGCCCAGGGCAGATAAATATTAATTTTCTAAATTTTTTTAGGGGCCCCGCAGGCCAGATAGAATGACCTGGCAGGCCACATCTGGCCCCTGGGCCACACTTTGCCCACCCCTGTTTTTAATCTGTGTCATATACCTTCCAACATGTTTACAAAAGGTTTAGGTGCCTAACCCTGGTATTTATATAAGTACTTATGCTAGTGCCCAATCCTGCTGTACATCTTCAAACTTTACACACATGAATCCTCTGAAGTCTTGCACAAAGTAAATGTAATCACTGGATCTAATCCAAATCTTATGAAATTCAGGGAAGAAACTCAGACTGATTTTAGTGAACATGGGATCATTTTAACAGGGATGGCCATTTTATTGACACATTTTCCAGGGAAGATTGAATACAGGAGACTTCTGAACCGGGACAATGTTATTAGATTTCTCCTAACTGGAAGTCACTCAGCCAAAGCCAAGTGACTATGCCATGTTTAACCAGAGTGTTAAATAAATGTGAATTCTACAATATTCTCTGTCTAACACACAAGTTGACAAATTCACTTTAAAGAAATATGAAAAAAAGATGAAATGCTCTGAATGTTGTTCTCATTCTTGCATTTTTGGTATAATATATTCTAAATCTATTCAAGACTAGCTTTTCTTTCTAAGTGGCTTCTTCTCTTAATCAAAGCAGCTGCTGACTTGGGTTGATAAACCATTCACTAGGTTGTCTCAAATAAAAAATATTCTGCTCTGTTATGCCTATCTTATTAATAGGAAAACATTCACTGACTAGCCAAGGACCACACAGTGAATCAGTGACACAATTGAAATTAGAACCTAGGGCTTCCCATCTCCCAGCCTCATGCTCGAATCACTAGATCATGCTGTTTCAGGGGGGCTGCAATCGCTCCAGTCATGCAATTTTGGTAAAGCAAGAAAATTCAGACTATTTTACAATGAAAGAGCATTTGCCCAGGTCTGTTGCTAATGTTTATCCGTTGCACCAGTGAGTGTTTCCGCATGGAAGGTTTCATGGATCTATGTGGTATCTTGGGCTACCTCAATGGAGCAGGTTTCTGGCATGGCCCTGGATCGGCATACAATTATTCAGGGATATCTTGCGTGGCTTAATGTCTTTAAGTTAATTCAATCTTCCCGTAACATCCTTCATCGAAATGCTTATTGCCCAAGCTGGTGGGGGACAGAGTTGATTTTTGTCTACTAATGGACAGAGCACACCTCAGACAGCAAAGTACTTGAAATGATTTACAGGTCTCTGTTCCTACTTTGAAGATAACAGGGCAGTTGTTTCATCCTTCCCAGGAGCAAAGTGCCTCTCGGACAAATCTCTCAGATACTAAAGCCCAGAGCACTTAATCCTTTTCCAACCGGGGAAGGCTTTTCAGTCAGAACTTCCGTCCTCTAACTCGTTATGTCTCTTGCAAGCATTTGAAAACATCTATTTGAATCCATATATTTAACACTGATGGGATTGGATCTTCCAGCTTTTATCAGTAACCTGCACTCTTGGTATTTCCTTCTATTTTTGCACTGAGCAGCAGATGAAGATGAGGATAAAGACGATGATTTCCGAGCTCCGCTCTACAAGAACGTGGAGATTAAAGGAATCCAAGTACGGATGAAATGGTGTGCCACTTGCCACTTCTACCGCCCACCACGCTGCTCCCATTGCAGTGTCTGCGACAACTGTGTTGAGGTAACAGTCTTCTTGATTACTTGGTCTGTTGGCTTGAGCTTGGATGGTGTAGCTCTGAACAGCTGGGTGATTCAACTCGGGTATGTCCCCAGGCTTCCTTTTCTGAAATCTTAAGTGTCAAAGGGCCAGATTTTTAGAGGCTGTAAACAGCTGTAGCTCCATTGACACCAGTGGAGCTATGCTGATTTATTAGTCTCCGGTGAAACAGAGTTTGGCAGAGATGTCCATAGGGTGCAGCAAATTGGGGCAACCATCCCAGGCGCCGCGGAGCTGGACAGAGTGACTGCAGCCCATCCTGCGGGGCCCGCCTGGAGCTGGCGGCTCAGCTCCCCACTGCAGAAGCATGGAGACCTCCCCCCCACTTGCGGGGGTACCACAGCCCTGCACAGGCTGATTTGCCCTGGGCCCTGCACCCCTCTAGGATCGGCTCTGGACTTTGATATCATCAGCCTTATCACGGGTGACATTTCTCAAAGCGTACTCAGTGCAGTTTGGTAAGGCCTCTGCCTTGGGTGTGCTGAAGACATGTGAAGCTGGAAATGGTATCAGGAAAGGTGGCGGTGGAGTGGCAAAGTTCAAAGAAGCGAGGGCAGCCAACTTCACCATTCCTGATCCTTTGACTTTATCAGTCTCGCCTTCATGAGAACCAATTTGTTCCAAATTAAATATACAGCCCTGAATAGTAGAAGGAACATTTTTTTCCCTCTCCTTGTAAATCAGAATACATTTAGCAGCAAGTTAATTTTTAGAAAGGCTGAAATCCAAACTCTTGTGCCTCAAATCCATTAAAATACTGCCTGCCTGCTTCTGAACTACAGTTATGAGTCCCCTGGCCATGACCTCATTCATGCTTCTAATTCCTCTAAATTATGAGGCTTTGACATATGTTGATAAATCTGAGGACTTTGATGGAGCACACAGGATATTTAAACAATAACCCCAAAGTAGTGGAGTGTGATATTGGGCCATAAACATCTCCCAAGCTCATAAATACAGAGGACTGTTTCCGTGGTGGTTTTTTTATTACCACAGGAGATTTTTATCACTCAGCTACACATTCCACTGCTTAAGGTTCATTTCTACTCTAAAGTATTTTTTTTAACAGAATGATTAAATCTTTAATACCTTTAAAAATGTATTCACCCCTGCAGTTAAAATTACGGGAATGTTTAATCAGCAACGGGCTAAGCTCACTGAGTGAATATTCTTGTCGGTCCAAATGCGCTGTACTTTACATTGGGCCAAATCCTCCCTGCCTCGGGGACATCAAAGGAATGGTCACAATAACAGCAGCAGAGCAGTTCATGTGAGGAAAGGCAATTCTGGCTTAGTCTACATAGTCATTTTATACTTCCAGCAGAGCAGTCTTTTAACTTACAGCTGGGCTGCGCCTAATAACCATTAATAGACGATAAGACAAGGTTTTTGTGCTCTGTCATGGTGAGCATCAGAAGGGCACTGAAGCTGGGGGGATGTGGAATGAAAGAAGTTGGAGTCACTGAAAAGATATCAGCAGCTATGACATCTATCTTGTTGGATCTCTGTAGACTGCTGGATAAAACTGGATTTTTCACTTGAAAACTAGACAACCAGCTCATAATTTTGAATTAAAATGTGAAGTTTCACAATGTATAATACCAAAGTATTTCAAAGTGAAGCTATGTGTTTAACTTCAGTGTCAAATTCCTTTTTCTTCCACATTTCTGTGCAAAAATTTTATATTCCATAGGCCTAGTGTAGCCACAGATTGCCTGAAACTAGTGTAAACACTTAAAGTTTCACGTAGCTCTAAAATCTACAGTGGCATGAATTTTGCAGCTTCTTTCGGAAGAGAGAGAGACAAATGAGAGAGAATCCTAGATTAACTTCCCCTTGCAAAGCAAATGGCCTTGGCCTCAAAAGCCATTGAGAAAGCAGGACTCCTCTGCCTCCATCCTAAGGAGCTTTAGTGATGGTCTGTTGCGGTTCTGGTTGGCTGGCAGGAAGCCTCTTGCTGTGTAATTAAGACATGGCTGCGTATAAACAGGAGCATTAATGACTCCCAAATCAATAAATTGCCGTTTCAGGCTATGTTACATATTGATTCTTGTGACGCTTACTTCTCAAAAAGCCTGCGCATTCTAGCAGTGCCTAGAGAGGGTTATGGTGAAGAGTCTATTGGTATTTCTATTATGTGACCCATTTAGGAAGAGGGAGTAATTTGGTTCTTTTAATTCACTTTTAGGTTGTAACTTGCAATAAAAGTTCATGACCTCGATAGAAATCTTTTGAGTTCCCTTTTGAAAGAATTTGGCCTGATTCTGATTCAGAGATGTGCAGTGTCCAGGTTTTTAGAGAGATGCTCCTTTTCATCATGTCACTTATGAAGCAAAACAATTGACATGTAAAATCTTATGTGGCCAGCTGGATCTGCAAATGAATCTGTGACAGCAGAAAAATAAGCACGACTTTTTGTTCATGAAGCTGAGGTTTAAATTGGTCTTTATTTCCAGATATTTTGGGATGCACATAACCAGCTCTGAATTATAAATGCTGGGCCTGAACCAATCTTGGCTAAATTGCCTGTCTTTTTTTCCGCTGTGCTTTAAGAGAGCTCTAAAACATTCTTCTCTCCTGTACAATGTACTTACTGCAAAATCACAACTTAATTGAAAAAACACCACTTTGTCTTCAGGAGAAAGTATCTATTTAAATACAACATCATTGCACAGCAAAGCCAAGGCACGACTGACAGGCGTAAAGAGTGTATGACCCCAGCTGCAAAACGGGCAAAACAGAACAGATTTGCTCACTGCAGGCCCAACTGTGCTCTGACTTGCCCTGTTGGGGCACAACCCCATTGAACTCGCTGGAGTTAGCGCCATAAAAACACAGTGTAAAGGAGCTGTAAATGGGTGTATGACTCGGACTCATTATACTTCTCTCCTTAAAAGGATCCAACTTGATGGCACACTTGAACTATTGATCAGGAAAAATTGGGCATTTCAGATTGGGAACTTGCATTTTGAAGTCACCCAGAGCTTCCTAGAGATTTGCTTCTCTTCTTTGACTGGCCTTTGGCAGCTGGGCAGTAACCATAGCATTGCCAGGCAGTAACCATGCGGTGACAATACTGCACAGCAGTAACGAGCTACCAGGCAGTAGTGTCAGCTCATTGCTACTGCGCAGAAGCACTGGGCAAAAACCATGTGGCAACAATACTTTTTCAAGAGACTGTTAACTTGCAATAAAAAAAACTCTGGATGCATTTTTGTCTTTTTATGCAAAACAATGGAAAGGATTTTGCAGCTGGCAGGGGTAGTACAAGCTTGAGACATTACAGTGTATGGTGATCTTACTATGACGACTTATGGTTTATAATTATAGAATGCAACATTGTCAGTGCCAGAGAGGAAAGTAAATTCTCTTCTCCATATATTGTGGCCTACCTGAGTGGAGTCCTTGGGACAGCCCATCAAAACGGGGGTATGCCAAGAGTACATGTGCACGCCAGCGCACGTTAAGAAGTTCCAACCCTCACGTGATCGTACTTGAAGTTCACAAGTTTTGGATAACTCCGGCACTATGGTTCAGACTTATCTCTAAGTCACTGGTTTTTGGGGTTTTTTTACTCGACTTTTATTCCCCCCCTCTCTCTCTTTACAAGGATTTTGATCATCACTGCCCATGGGTGAACAATTGCATAGGACGGAGGAACTACCGATATTTTTTTCTCTTCTTGCTGTCCTTAAGCACGCACATGGTTGGAGTGTTCACTTTTGGGTTGATCTTTGTTTTAAACCATGTGGAAAAGCTGGGGGCAGCTCACACCACCATTACGTATCCTTCTGTTTGAACTGTAAGATGTCAAGGTGCTTTATGGAAACTATGAAAAGAGATCTGCACACCTGCCTTTTAGGAACTGAGGAGATCTCTAATTTCTACCATTCTTCTGTTGTAACTACCTGCCTAGCTTCTCCCCTCTGTTTGCCTGACCTGTGAAAACATCAGTTACTCAAAGGGCTGATTGCCATTTTAGAGGTATCTCTGTTATCCAGTGCTACCATACCAGAGAGTAGCATTCTCCCTCCCCCACTGAAATTCCTTTAGTTATAGTTGGATGTGGGTCCACTCTTCTTGGCCTATATTGTTGAGTAATATTACTGTGTTTAAAAGAGTTGCTACAGAGCGTTATGCACAGAGCTGCTTGCATTGGGGTGGTAGCTTACAAGGTCCAATGGTCTTAAACTCCTCCAAGACCATTTTAGGCTGGACATAAGGAAAAACTGTCTACTGTCCGAGTCCCCACGGCTTGCAACAGGCTGCTTCCAAAGGTGGCGCAAGCGCCTACTCTGAACACTTTTAAGATATGGTTGGATGCTTATCTTGCTGGGATCCTTTGACCCCAGCTGACTTCCTGCCCCTGGGGCAGGGGGCTGGACTTGATGATCTTCTGAGGGCCCTTCCAGCCCTAAGGTCTGTGAAATCTATGATCCCTATGTACTACATAGGTTTTTATAAAGGGCTTTGGTATCCCACGCTGAGGCCAGGCTGCACAGATCCCGCACCACTGCTCTTTCCCCTAGTCCCTCTGCTCCCTGGCTGTGGCATGGACACAGCTTCTCAGTGGTGGGGAGTTGTGCTGCAGCTGGGAGCAGGAAGTTGGAGGATGCAGCAGCAGCAATGTGGATGCAGCTCCCCTCTGCCTGGCTTCAGCACAGCTTCCCACCAGCTGGAAGCTGTGCCTGTGCTATGACTGGGAAGAGTGAGCCTGGGTCAAGTGGAGGCAGCAAGGGTGCAGCTCCCAGCTGCCTGGCCTTGGCACGGGCGCAGACAAATTACAGAAACCAGACTGTAAACACACACGCATAGACACGCACGTTACCTCCACAGAGTAAGTGACCACGGGAATATCTTTAAAGGCAAAAAGTAAATGGCCAGATCCAAAGTTCATTCAAGCCGATAGAAATATTTCCATCAACTTTTAATGGGTTTGGAATTGGGCCCAGTGTTTCAGTTTGGTCCATGCTGTTGGTTAGGATTGGAAGTGGGATCTAGACAATCTTTTTGTGACGAAGGTCATTCCACTAGAGTGAAAGTTATCAATATTCAATCAATCATTTTACATCCCTATGTGTTGAAGGGAAGGAACAGGGTTACATGGGGGAGGGATGCTGGTGTGGTGCAGACCTACCACAAAGGGCTTATCAACATAACGTTATTATGAATGAAAGACAGAAAAGGACAGAAGAATCTTGACAGTATTCTCTAACCACATGTGAAATGAGATCTTTAGAAATGTTGATTACCAGCAACTCTGACTGACTATAAGTGCAAGGCAGTCTTTATAAAAAGGTCACAACTCAAAACAGGGAGTTTAAGATGCTTGTTTTGCACTGGGTGTATCTACACAAGAGGGTATGGCACAGTAGCTTCTTTGCTGGGCTGTAACCATGCAGTGACAACACTGCACAGTAGTAATAAGCTAATGAGCAGTAGCATTAGCTCATTGCTACTATGCAGTAGTTTCACGCAATAGCGCAGTATCAACAAGCGACTGAGCTGTAGTTCATTGCTACTGTGCAGTAGCATTTCTGGGCTGTAACCGTGCGGTGATAGTACTGCACAGTAGTAATGAGCAGTTGCACAGTAGTATTAGTTCATTGCTACTGCGCTGTAGTGTTGGGCAAAAACCGTGCAGCAATAGTTCTGCAGTTACTGCGCAGTCATAATGCTGCCCTACCTCTGCACCATGTCTCTGCAACTTGCCTCAGTCAGCTCTCTCTGTGCTCCGCTTGAATTTCCCTTGGCCCCACAATTTGCATAAGCAAGTACTAAATGACAGCACAGTAACAACTGTGCAATGGGCGGCTCGTGTAGATGTGCCCAATTTCTCTGCCTATTTTAGGGGGCCAGTTAATGGGCTGAGATAATATAACCTGATCATTTCAGTCAGTGGAGGCTATTTGTTTTCAGAACTCTTTAAGATCAGGCCCATAGACAGAGGCATGCTGGCCAGTATACCAAGGGTGCTTTTTCTACAATAGCCTATGAGTTTTCTGCCACAGTAATTTGGGAGGTGGAGCTGGCTGACATGGTAATTTTCCATGGCCTGCCAGAGCCTAGTGTTCTGGCTCTGCATGTCTAGGAATCCAGACACTCCTTGTCAATGCCTGTTTGCTCCTTTTGACCCAGTAGCTTGAACCAGGAATTTTGCCAAGGTTTCCAGAAGAATTTTCTGTACTGGCTGAGTCAGTCGACAGCATGTTGCACAATGCAGGGATTTTAACAGCATGCTTGGAAATGGTTTTATTATATTAAAAACACTCACCAGTGGTTTCTTAGTAAAGTAAAGGCTAAGACATAACATTTAGACTTGCTGAAAAGACTTCAAGATGAATCTCTGCATCTCAAAATGCTAAGTGAGGGGGCCACTTCCCCAGTGGAGAGGAATATAATCTGAGCACCTGCGGTTTCATGAATATCCACCACAGGCTAGATTCGTACCTGGTATAAATTTGCTGCTTTGGTGATACCTGTGTATTTACACCAGCCTGGACCTTGCATGAATTTGGCCCAAGCCAATAAGCAGTCATAATTGCCTGGCTGTGCATATTTTTCACAGTGCCACACACACATGCTGTAAGGTCTGGACTGCAATTTAAAGTGAGAGAACTGCATGGAGAGAAAGGCAACAGAGATCATTGCTATGCCTCCACCTTGGTGCTCTGGGGCCATTCCCAGGTGACTGCAAAGGAACGGGCCATTTGTACTAGAGACTATACTAGAAACCAGAGAAAGGAAGAAATGCAACAAACATGGTGGTAAAAGAGGTGTGAGTACTTTGTTTCCAACTGTTTAATATGTCGTTGTCCACTAAAGACCAGGCAGAATTAGGGCTCACATCAGATGAGACGCTAACAGCACCACCAGTGGGAAATAACTTTTACAAAATGTCTAGTTCTTAATTCCACAATATACTTGAATGTGTGATTCAAGTATTCACACCTAGATAAGGGTGAGGATTACCCCAAGTTTCCAGTTCAAGAAATTGTCTTTTTCTCTTCCATTCTTCCATTCCCCACTCCTGCTTTTTCCCTTCACTGGCTACAATTTCCTTAACTCTGTGATGCAGTATGGCTGTCATGTGTGTTGCTGGACTGTTCTTTATTCCAGTCATTGGTCTCACAGGTTTCCACATCGTCCTAGTGGCCCGAGGGCGCACAACCAATGAACAGGTAGGAAAACAGTTCTGCCTCCATAAACCTGGCTGAGATGCAAGAGTTGAAAAGGAACCATGTTCTTGGGGAGGAAAAGGGAAAATGCATCATTTAAAGAAGGGCAAGTCAGCATGGGTAAAGCAACATTAACAGTAGCACTCAAAACGAAGCTTTGCAGAAGTTCTACAGAAGTTGGTTGACTTTTATTCCCAGATCTCTTCTTCACTCATTTTGGGCAAAACTGTCCCTACGTAGAGGACCAGCACAAGCCTAGGCACCACTGAAGTCCCACTGGAGCTTTCAAAATAAAAGTTCAGTGGGGCACCCTGCCAACCCCAGAAGTTAAAAAATGATGAGTTGAACTCAAACGAATCATAAGATTTTTTTTTTTTTTAAAAAGTAACTCGTGATTTTGTTCTGCCTTCTGATTTTTGAGCCCTCCTGCCAACCCACAGTGTTCATGACAATGAGCAGTTATGAGCTAGCTCATTATCACACACTCACACATCACTCCTAGCTTGTTTTGCTTCTCCATATCACATGCTTGCCAGCATCTTGTCTCAAAAGGCCTGTGGAACTTATTTCTGTAAAATTAAACCAATGTGTATAATATGCTGCCCGGTCTGCAGAGCACCTCCCCAAAATGCCGTTCAGTTAATGCTGCCCTACCTCATCACCACATCTCTGCAACTTGCTCCAGTCAACTCTCTGTGTCCCACTCACATTTCCCTCTGCCCCACAACATCTGTGCCCACATATCTGCCCCTTGTTGCTCTGCAAATGACTTCTCCTCTCATGCCCACAGACACTCTTCACATCCATACTTTTCCAGGGGAGGAAGCTGAGGGGGCAGCTCCAGCTCTGTGTAGGTTGTGATCGCGATATCACTGCAGTATCTTACCACCTTCCAAGTGTATGCTGAGTGATGTGACTAGCATCTAGCACAGGTGCTCTGTTCTCTTTCTCCTCCTCTCCCCGTGTGGAGAATAGTGTGTGTAGTGCCGGATTTGGTTTGGGGCATTCTCTGTGTGTCTGAGAACCCAGGATGAAGAATTGTACCTCACGCCTCGGAACAAAAGATGGGGAAGAGCGTGATACTCTTTAACTCCTTTGTGAGTCTACACTATCAAACCAGTTGTCAAGAAAGCCGTTTTCTACACAGAGGAGGTTTCCCCAGCAGATAGACGGTCCCATTGTGCCTGAAAAGTAGAGCCGATGGCCACAACCCTTATTCTAGAGCTTAAGGTGATCTTTTAGCAATCCTGAGCCCTAGTAATGATGCATATGAGGGCTAAGACCATGAATTTGATTCTTTTCTCTAGAACATGAGCATATAGGGTAGGTTTGATAGCAGAGGATAGGTTTGATGTGCTCACAGTAGCCCTTGTTGCTTAGGATCACACTGAAACATTCGGTACTAGTGGAACAAAAGGGCTGATGATTTTATGCTGGTGCATTGCTATTGTGCAGACGGGAAGTGATAGCCTCAGAACAAATCTTCACCCACTAAGATAAGATGGGGTCACCTAGCCAATCAGAGAGGCAAGTACTACCCCAGATGCTGGTAGGTGAGAGCTTAAAATCAGTGAGCAATCCAGAACCACTCCTAAACTATCACCTGACATGGTGGGTATGTGCCTTTCACCAAAAAAATACACCCTGTGGCTGTAGACTCTTCAAAATACTTTCCTCCACCTGCCAGAATCTCCTCTGTTTTGTTTGGTTTCAATGTCTACCAGGTGTTCTTCATCTCTTCTTTAATCTTCTCCAAACACCTTGGAGAAGAGGGGGTAGAAAGCACCCTGTTCAAGTTTGTAGATGACACTAAGATGTGGGTGGAAATGGGTACGCTAGTAGGACAGAACAGGCTGCAAGCGGATCTAGACAGGTTACAGGGGTGGGCCGAAGAGAACAGAATGGGGTTCAACACGGACAACTGCAGGATAATGCACTTGGGGAGGAAGAACCAGCAGCATACCTACAGGCTGGGGAACTCCCTTCTTGCCAGTGTTGAGACAGAAAAGGATCTTGAAGTCATCATTGATGCTACAATGAACATGGACCAACAGTGTGGGGATGCGGTCAGAAAGGCCAACCATACCTTATTGTCCATCCACAGATGCATCTTAAGCAGGTCCAAGGAGGTGATCCTCTCCCTTTATGTGACACTGGTCAGGCCACAGCTGGAGTACTGAGTCCAGTTCTGGGTGCCAGACTTCAGGAGGGATGTGGCTAATATGGAGAGGGTCCAAAGGAGGGCCACCCGCATGATCAGGGGTCAACAGGGCAGGCCCTGGGAGGAGAGGCTACAAGACCTGAACCTGTTCAGCCTCCAAAAGAGAAGGCTGAGGGGGGATCTAGTGGCTGTCTATAAACTAGTCAGTGGGGACCAGCAGGCAATGGGAGAGTCCCTGTTTCCCCTGAGCGATCCCGGGAGTTGCAAGAAACAATGGACACAAGCTAGCAAAGGGTAGATTCAGACTAGACATTAGGAGGCACTACTTCGCAGTCAGGGCAGCTAGGACCTGGAACCAGCTTCCAAAAGAAGTGGTGCTGGCTCCTATCCTGGGGATCTTTAAAAGAAGGCTGGACGAACATCTGGCTGGGGTCGTTTGACCCCAGTACTCTTTCCTGCCATGGAAGGGGGTCGGACCAGGTCCCTTCTGACCCTACCAACTATGAAACCTTGGTGGTAGTGTTATGGTCACATTTAGTAAAGGAAAGGTAGAGCTGTGTTATCTACCTGTTGGTAGCATCCGAGTCCACGTTTAACTTGCTCACCTAATGGCTGCATGTAGATTGCTAGAGCAGAGAAAACTGATCCTTGTGGGGCTCGCCACGTGAGAGCCGATGGTCACGGTGCAGTTGCACATCCCTGCTTTTCTGGGTTTGCCCTCCCTTCTGGTGAGTGTGGCATTAGGTCCTGTTAGTGAAAGTGCAGTGGGAAAATTATGGGGAGAGGTGGATGTAGAAAGTCATGCATGGATGGGTCAGTTAAAAGGAGGGCGAAGCACTTAGGGAAAAGGACGTGCAAGGACAGCAGAAGTGCAGAACAGCCAAGACAGGCCCACCCACCCATGGAGTGCTAAGGTTTGGCTGGTGCCTCTTGTACATCCAGTCTCGAGCACTGCACTGAATGTTTTTCCAGGTGACGGGTAAGTTCCGTGGGGGTGTGAACCCTTTCACTCGAGGATGCTGTGGAAACGTGGAACATGTGCTCTGCAGTCCTCTGGCTCCCAGGTAAGGAGGAACAGTCTAAGGTAGGGTTTGGGTGAGGGGGATCAGAGGGAAAAAATACTGCATGTAAATCAGACCCGAGTTCCAAAGGGATTCAGTTTAGCATCCTGAACTATCCGGAGTCTGGCATCCCTCATTCCTGAAAGCTGCCCGAGAGACATGGAGGCCACATCATGATGCATTGGCAGAGCTCTAGAGAAGCTTGCAGAGAACCACCTTTACTTTGACAGCTCTAGCCAATCTGGCCAGTTTCTTCTTTAACGCAATTCATTTTTTCATCCTCTAGACACATGTTTGTGACAAACAGGCTAAATGATACTAGCAGCTTCTTGATTTTTTTAAATTTTTTTTCAGCCATTCCATCCTTGTTCAGAAGGATCCTCATGGGTTGATAACCAGTCCCACCCTTCTATAATGTTGATTCTTAACGTTCATTCTTCAAGTTGTTTTATCCAGTGAAATTCAGTAACTGGGTAGATCCATGTTGGTCATAATCTTCCTAACACAGCTTACTCTCTATGTTGCTCTCTGTCCCTCACAAATAACCAACCATATTCAAATACCTGAAGGGTGGTTATAGAGAGGATGGGGTAGATTATTCTCTGTGGCTTCAGAGACAAGCCAAAAGCAACAGTTTTAAATTGCAGCAAGGAACATTTTAAGACCTTTCTGAGGATTAGGGTGGTTAAGTATTGGAATAGACTGAGTTAAAAAATGATGATTCCAGAAGAGGCTGCCCGGAAGGTGTAGAATCTCCATCCTTGGACGTTTTTAGACAGATACTTGACTGGGATGGCTTAGGAGGTCATCTAGTCCAGTCCCCTGCTCAAGGCAGGATCAATCTCTGACTGAGGTCCCTTCCAGCCACACTTTTCTATAAAGGTGCTGAGTTGTCCAGCACACACATCCTTTTAATGATGCCATGAGTGGGATGAATATGGGCTTTTCAAGATGCTGAGCTATCCCAACCTACACATGCTTTTGTGTGCAGCATGTGTTTTTTGCTGATTAGACAGCAAGCAAATTTTAGGAGGGTGTTGCAAAGGTGTTAACTGAAAGGACTGAAGCCTCAATTGCCTGCACTCACCAGGATTTGAATTGGCAGAGTGTTAAAATCTGATTGGTGTCTATGCTGGACTCTTAATTTTCTTTTGTAGTCTTCTTGTCCAGATAGAGTACTGAGGAGTGTCATCTTTTTTTAACAGCCACTGCCATACTCAGATGGCCTTTCAGAGTTTACAGAATTTACACTCTGAGGGTTTTACCAAGACCCACAAAACTGTCAGATGTATTATTCCTGAAAAACTTATGGGAGTCACTCCAGAAACCACCACTGCTGAAATGTCCTGTCCACTAGCCAAATTAGAGGAAGTTTCCATGAGTATTTTGCTTTCATGCCCCCTTGGATCATATGCTGGTGGTGTCTCCGTTAAATGTGTTGCTTTGTTTTCCTCCATCTGTGTGCAAGCTTTGTCTCCCCTACATATGTTATCCTTGTAAGTGGAGCTTTGCAAAAGTCTATTAATTTGCTCAACTGGGGATCAGTGCTTTCTTGATGAGTGTAAAATATCATTAGCTTTTCATTAATGGCAAGGGGTTTGGTAAGTAGTTCTTGCTTGATCTGGCAATTTTTTTGTAAGCATTTTGTAAATGGGCTTTCTGAGAGATTGGGCACATCTAACAATCTGGAGAACATACTTCCTTTCTCTTCTCATCTGGGAATGTGGAAGTCTCCGGTAGGGCTATTTGACAAGGCACATTAGTGCAATTTTTGAGACCATACTATCTAGCTGAACAACTTGTGTTACTTTTAGTATATAGGAACTCCCAGGTGTAGTGGTTGAAATAGCAGATGGGATGCCCTCAGTTACATGAGGTGTAATACACAGCTGTTTAACTTTTTTCTTTTCTTTGTTGTCAGAATAAGGCCCTTTAACATGGGAACCACTAAATATAGTGACTCACTTCACTATGGAAAATACAGAAGGGTCAAGCATCACTATTAAAATACAGTTGCTCCCTCCCCCAGCTGTGAAACAAACCCATCACTTCTCACCTAATTCCCAGAAAATCTACTTTAACATTAAGTCCTAGTGTGGCTGAGGAAAGTAGAAAGTAAGGTGAAGTCCAGCAGGGCAACATCCTTCCTGACATGTGTGTTCTGATGTTAGCCTCCCTAGAAAGGATCTAACTTTCCCACTCCCGCTGCTGCCTCCCCAGAGGTTTGTATGTCTTCTAACTGCAGAGACACCAACTCCAGTTTGGCTTGCACATATCTTCTTGTGTTCACCTATACTTCTACAAAAATCCATGCTTTATTGAGAGGTGACTGTCTGCTGCCTTCTTCCTGCTCCTCACCCAAATTACATTTGAGTATTGAAGATCAGTGCAAAACTTCTGGGCTTCTTTATTGCTACCTCTCCCATTTATCTCCTGAGATCCACTCCAGCCACTGTATTGCTGCTTTAAAATAACCTGAGCAGGCATCCACTGAGAGAAATCTTTTACTCGCACAGACTTAATCAAATCTCTTGAATTGTACATGTGAGATTTTCTTGTCTGCATGCTATGCTTTTTTTTAAAAAAATGATTGATCTTGAATTGATTGATCAGGTACATTGCTGAGCCAAAGAAAAAGCAGGCTGTGAGTGTGAAACCTCCTTTCCTCAGACCAGATCTATGTGAGCGACAGATCACAGTGAAGATAAGTGATAATGGGATCCAAGCCAATCTTAACCGCAGCAAGGTAAAACAGCCCTCAGTACCCTTTGTTTAGCAGTAGGACTTGAAACCCTTTCCTACAGCTGAAAATAACTCTGGTCATTGGAAACACAGAGAAAATACACCTCTGGAAGAACATGAAGACAGGTCCTCTCCCAAGACACTGAATATTGAAATTGAACCAAGAACAATAATATCAAGTGGCTGTTGACACTGAAAGTTTACTTTTGTAATTCTCTAACAGGAGAGCAGTTGTGTTTTTAGAAGGAGATGTTTTTCCTTTGTGATAAGTTGGGTGAATTCTGGCAGGGGTCTTTTTAACTTCTTGGTCCTCAGATTATTTTTATCTAATGTGCACGGTGCTGATGTCAGAAATCCTTGCACCAGATTTGCTAAAGACAGGCCTTAAGGTTCAAACATGCAGTCAGTAGTCAGCATATTGGACTGGGAACCAGAAGAGCTGGGATCAATGACATAGCTGTGCCATTGACAGTGACAGAGCAGCATGTCGTTCTACATGCCTCAGTCTCATCTGGTGTACAATGAAGATGTCTTCACTTTTGTAAGATATTGTGGGATTTACGGTGCTAAATGCCATTAGCAGTTATCTTTCAGCCTTATTCAAACAAACTCCTGGTTTAGCCTTCTTGTTTTTAAATGAATATTAGCTGTTGAGTTAACATGTGGTATAACATGCCCTTGCATTAGTAAGCCCTCACTCTTTAATGCCATTAACATTGCTCTTTCATGCCATGGTTATTTTCAGTCTAAAATTAGCCTGGAGGGTCTGGAGGATAAAACCATGGATGTGCAGCCACCTCTGCCACCCAAAGGAGATCCAAGCAAGTACTCAGAATTAAAAGGGCAACTGGGGACCAGTGAAGGTACAGTGACCTGTTCAAAACTTTATTTTTGATGGAATTAAAATATTTTAGTATACCAAACAGGTGTTCACCATTCTTCCACAAGTGTCATGGGCTCTATTCCTTGAATTCTGGAGGTAGCTCTCAAATCTTAGTTTGCGCTTCTGCCCCAGCCCAGAGAAGGAGATTCAAAGAGCAAGGACAAGGCACCAGCTCGGCCTGCCTGCATGGGTTGTGCACTAGTTAGAGTCTTAGGTTTGTGTCCTGCTGTCTTCCATATTCGAATGGCAGCCCTTTTTGTTGTTTTAGCACTGGTTGTTTCATGGAAGAGGCAAGAGGAGCCAGAAATGTGTGCATGGGTGGTTTGGAAGCACCTCCAAGTGAGGCCATGGAGCCTGGGCAGTGAGACATCTAATTTCAAAAGTGTTTCAATTAAATGTTTCAGCATTTTCAAAATTTCTCTTGCACCTTTTTCACCTCAAGCTTTTTGCAGGATTCAGGCTAATTTGCAAACCATGTTGGTCTGTGAAAGGCCATTTTCAGTGAGCTTACTATATCAACTGAAGAAAATGTTGCCTAGCTACAGCTATGATATCTTGTGTTTCTCTTGTTTTATTTACGCTGTAAGCACTCTGGACCAGGGAATAGAGGGATCCAGTCCTGCAAAGAGAGACGGTGAAATGCACAGTTCCTGCCATGTGGAACTCCACGTAGGAGCACATACATGCAAGGTTTTTATCTCTTTGCAGGACTGGGCCAAATCTGAAAAGTGCCATATATGTTTATGGAGTAACATACCAATAATGGTGAACGCCCCAATTTCATCACACTGTTAATATATCACTCTGTTGCCTTTTGTTTTTCCAGAGGGTGGTCTTTCACCCAAAATGATCAGCCCCCCCACTCCTGCTATGTATAAGTATCGACCAGCGTTCAGCAACAATCCCAAAGTCCACTACCACGCTGCAGCTGAGCAGGTGAGCATGCCACACCAGCCTGGAAAAACTTGTTCCCAACTTGTACTAGGCAACTTCAACATGATGATAAATTTACCTCAAGACTGTTGTGCATGTTACAATCTAGAAGTAAATAATGGTATTTAGCAGTTAGAATGGCAGTTCCCAGGCTGAATATACAGTGCAGCTGGCATGAAATCATATCTGCTTTTTCCATATTCCTGTACCTGTCAGGATTGATAAAAGACACCCTATTGACAAATGTGCCCTGTTGCTTTACTAAATTTGAGGCCTGATCCTGAGAAGCTTAGAACTGTTCATTCCCATCGACTTCAGCTAACACAGATCCCAAACTTGTTTGCTTCAGTGAAAGTTATGTGTACTTAGCACTTCTCAAGACCAGACCCTTTAGGCTGATGAATAACAAGCTCCAGTGATTTCTTAACATATAAGCTTACTGAGCAGGAAGAACTTGGATTTCCAAGGGGGATTGTCTCATTGTTGAAATGAATATGAGCGTAAATTCAAACTGCTCTAACCTTTATTCCAAGTACTTTTGGTTATGATGGTTCGATGTCTAGTTGACAGCTGGTGCCCCAGGGGTTAGTGCTGGGGCCAGTTGTGTTCAGTATATCAGTGATCTGGAAGATGGGATGGAGCGCACCCTAGCAAGTTTGCAGATGACACCAAGCTGGGGAGAGTAGTAGATAGACTAGAGGGTAGAGCTAGGATTCAGAGAGACCTAGACAAATTGGAGGATTGGATCAAAAGGAATTTCATGAGGTTCACGGACAAGTCCACGTAGGAGAGAACAATCCTATGCACCGGTTCAGGCTGGGGACAGCTCTGCAGAAAAGGACCTGGGGGTTAGAGTGGGCAATAAGCTGAATATGAACCAACAGTGTGCCCTTGTTGTGAAGAAGGCTACCAGCATGTAAGCTGCATTAGGAGAAGCATTGCCAGCAGATTGAGGGAAGTGATTATTCCCCTCTATTTGGTACTGGTGAGGCCACATCTGGAGTGCACTGTCTAGTTTTGGACCCCCCACTACAGAAAGGATATGGACAAATTGGAAAGAGGCCAGCAGAGGGCGACAAAAATGGTTAGGGGGCTGGGGGACATAACTTACGAGTAGGTCATAAGAAAGGCAGTTTTTGTCTCCTGGCCAATCAGCAGGAGGGGGAGGGGAGTGAAATGAGCACGAATAAACTTGTGCTGTGCACTTGCACTGCGATTTTGGTAGGTCCCTACTTATGGGGAGAGGTTGAAGGAACTGGGCTCATTTAGTCTGGAGAAAAGAAGACTGAGGGGGGATTTAATAGCAGCCTTCAACTACTTGAAGGGTGGTTTTAAAGAGGATGGAGCTGGACTGTTCTCAGTGGTGGGAGATGACAAAGCAAGGAGAAAAGGTCTCAAGTTGCAGCAAGGGAAGATTGGGTTAGATATTAGGAAAAACTTTCTCATGAGGGGAGTAATAAAGCACTGGAACAGGTTACTCAGGAAGGTTTTGGATTCTCCATCCTTGGAGGTTTTTAAGACCCAGGTAGACAAAGCCTTGGCTGATGATCTAGTTGGGGATGGTCCTATTTTGAGCACGGGGTTAGACTTAATGACTTCCTGAGGTCCCTTCTGACCCTAATTTTCTATGATTCAAGGATCTTTTGAAACACAGTCTACATCATCTCTTTCCATTATACATATATAATGTCAATACAGTTAAAAGGACATACTCTTCTGGAAAACGGACTAAAAAATTGCCCATGGCAAAGTCCATGTATACCTTTTATATACAGAAAGAAATTGCCCCTGAAACAAATAGCCCAGTGCTGTTTTCCTACAATTAATTTCAGCAACTCCTTCAAGATCATTCTGCAATATCAAACTAGGGGCCAGCAGTAATTAAAAAATAAAATAAAAGGAAAATATAGTACACAAGATATGAAACAAGAGGCAGATTAAAGCATATTTTAGACATCAGTGTTGGAGATTGAGGAAAGAGGCATATGCTAAATGATGTAGAAAAATTTAATAGTGTTCTTTTAACGTTGAAAATGCAAGTGGTGCCTGCTCACTCAGCAGCAGGAATTCCATCTCAGTGATTCTTTAACAGTGTTAAGAACTGAAGGTTTTGGTTGTGCTGCAGTAATTACTGATAAATCTTGCTTTCTGGATCTGTCCACTGAATGATGAAGAGATTGCCTTGTGAAAGGGAGCTATTCAGTACGTGCATACTGCACAGGGCTGGTTGTACCCAAAAATCTCATCATCTTCACTTTATTACCTGACATATGACTTGCCAGCCATTTCAAAACACCATATTTACAGGTGTCAGCAAGCACTTCACCTGCAGTATTGAGCTATGCAAGCAGCACAATGCAACACAGGCAGTAATCCAGGTCTTGGTGCAGCATGTAACATAACCTCCGAAGGCGAGCTTATATTCATTCAGGATGTGTAGCATGAGACACTCTAATCTTATAGGTTCCAGGGATTGGTAATGAAGTACAGAGACTCTAACCTCTATGTTTCTGGTATTGATCCACCCTAGCATGACAATTTATTTTAGGCTGAACGATCTCCATTAAATGAGGTGCATGATCTGGGGTAACTTGGTAGAAAACAAATGTGTACATCATAAAAACTGGTACACAATGGGCACCCACTGATAGGCTCAGAAGCCTGCAGATGGCTATCAAGCCATACCCACCTAGTTGGGAGGGGCAGCTGTCTCCCTTCAGACGTAAAGTGCAGAGGTGCTTCTGCTGCCTGTGCAATCCCCATCTAGCACCATTCCCAACCAGTGAAAGCAGCAGAACATGTTGCAGGGAACAGGCACCAAGGCACTGCAGGGAAGAGGTATGCCAAGGCACTGCATCAATTCTTCCTCGTTGAGTTCATCATTCCTTTCCTCCTGAAACAAGCAACTCTGTTTCCACACAGCTGAAGGTAGTGAGGTCCGGTACACATTTTTCTATCTTCCGGTTCAAAGATGGCACTTTGAAGTAAAAATTAACATAAAACAAACGTAGTCATTTATGCTTTTTCATATTTTTCCCATTCCTTAAAAAAATGAAAAAAGGCAAATGGCCCTGATTGCTATTCCAATTACGCATTCATGGGATCACGTTTTAAGTTACAGTGAAACCTGTCTCATGGGACAAGCAAAAATCAGTTTCTTAGGAGGGACTGAGCAGAATTATAATTCATCTTTCATACACTTTACAGTGATCATGTACAATTAAGGGGTTGTCTTTCTGATTTTGGTGCATATACAAACAATGTGTGGTTCGCATTTCTTGAGTAGAATTTTATCCTACTCAAAACATGTAGTGAATAAAGACAGACTTCTCAACTGCTGCATCAAGACCATAACCTTCAGATCTTCCAAAGTTACTGTTGACTTAAGCAGCTTTTGTATTTAGGTGCTCAAAATCCAAGCTTTGAGTTGAATGTCAGAACTATTGAGCAGTTGAAGTTGAACACGAATCTAACTCCAGTTGAAGTTGACACGAATCTAACTAGGTTCAGCACCAGTGAAAGCAACCCTGAGGTGGGTCTGCCTAAGCACCCACGGGTGGAGGGTCCAAAAATCAGAAGCTTGTCCTGGAAAACGTTATCTCTAAGCTGCAGGGACAACGTTTTCCAAGGTTATTATTGTCAGGTCAGAATCTGGCCTACCTTGACAAGAGTACAATTTGGAGGGTCCTGTCATCTCTTTTTTCAAAGGTCATTCAGTGCTGATGTCTCAGCTTATTTACCAACACTTAACCAATAGATATTAATCCTTTTCATCTCTGACATAATTCCCATGCTGAAGGTGAGGACTCTGAGACACAGAGGTTAAGGGACTCTTTCAAGCCCATATAATGTTTCTGCATCATACCTGGGCTGAGAGAACCTGACTTCCAGCTCTGTTCTTGCTGCACCCTTATTCTACAAAAACCACCCTGCATATACTATGTCCTTCCCTTTCTCACTTTTACCTCTCTCTTTTAGATCACCATGCAGGAGGGGCATAGTCAAGGTGTTATGATAGAAGAGGATGGCAGGAGCCTTGATTACCAATCAGAGCCGAACCTGGACATCCCTAACTACAGGAAGAGCTCCCTGCACAAGACTTATCAGTCCTCACCAATTCAGATAGACTCCTTTGCCATCAATTCACGATCCCTGAGCCTGAAGTCTGCCAGCAGAAGAGGAACAGATAAAGTACCCCTTCACCCAATAAAGTCAGAAGGGGCTGCTTCTACTCCGTACAAAAGCATCTTTTCCCCCAATTCCCTGTCCAACAGAAATGGAAGCCTTTCTTATGACAGCTTGCTAAATCCTATGTCCCCCTCGGAAAGGAAATGCGTCGCCCATTCTGCAGTTGGCTCCGTTGGGTACCATTCACCATATCTGTCAGCCAAAATGTGCCATCTCCGGGGGAGTGAGCTACAGCGCCAGCCACCACAGAGCTTCAGCCCGGTGCTTGGGAGCCCAGCTTCACATCAGCGGGACCCCTCTCCAGTACGCTATGACAACCTCTCGAAAACCATCATGGCCTCCATCCAGGAGAGGAAAGAAATGGAAGAAAGGGAGAAGCTCCTCCACTCGCACCCAGATTCAGTGTTTGCAGACTCTGGTGTCTATGACACCCCTAGCTCTTATAGCCTTCAGCAAGTCAGCATGCTGTCTGAAGACCCTCGCAGCATGGCAATGAGATATGGATCTAGAGACAATCTGATATCTGCTACCAGTTTTAGCACAAGGAACCCTTTGCTGCAGTCCTCGGTGTCTTCACTTTCGAGTGCAATGACAAGGGCACCAAGGACTTCCACAACTTCCCTTCAAGCTGATTTAGCTAATAACAATGTCCAGTCTCATCAGGCCCTACAGGGCAGGGTGAGCAATGGCTCCTACAAGTCACCAGGCCACCAGGTCCCATCATCTCCTACGGGGATGCCTAGATCGCCCTCTTATGGAGGTCCGAAGGCCGTCTCATTTGTTAACACTGTGGAAATTACAGAGGTGCAGTCGGTAGGAGCACAAAGGTATGGATTGCTTTAATGGCTTCTAAGCAACAGGATCCTGCTTGCAGTTGAGTACAAGAGTAGTTATTAACTGGCAGAACCCAGTCTGCTTGTTTGCTTGAGAATAACAAGGATTATGATTTATGTGTGAGTGGCTCTTAAGTCCTGAGTCTTATAACAACCTAATTATCATCAAACACTTGTTAATTTGTTGTTTCCTGGGCTATAAGTTGGACCAAGGAGTTTTAACATGATGAAATGCTGTGGTATGGATTTACCTCTTTTTTGCAATGTGTTTCAATTATGGTAGAGCATTCCCTTTACAGTTTTATATGCATGATTTTGGCTTGGCACAAGATGTGGATTTCCCCCTTTAATGGTAGTGAAGTTAAATTTCCCTTTACAGTTTTATATGCATGATTTTGGCTTCGTACAAGATGTGGATTTCCCCCTTCAGTGGTGGTGAAATTAAATTTTACCATGTGAAAGGCATTAAGGGTGAGTCTCTACACAGTCACAGCTCTGAAAAAAAGCCCCAATCGACCTCTCCCAGAACATGGATTTTAACCCCAGAAATGAGGCACTGAGTGTACTTTGGAGCACACAAAGCCTCTGCTCTTGAGCATGCTGGAAACCCTCCTAACACATCACTGGATCATTTCTTGGAAGCAGATGGATGGGGCTTATTTCCTCAGGACATGACTGAGCACTCTTTTCCCATAGTATACATACACCTTAAATCAGTGGTGCTCAACCTTTTTCCTTGGTGGCCCACATGAGCAGTGCCCAGGATGCCCGCAGGCCAGATGTGGCTGATGACCCTGATCTGGTGCTGGGGGTCTGAGTGCAGACTGACCTGACCCAACCTCACAGGGAAAATGGTGTGTGGCACAGCCTCATCCAACCATTTGGGATAAGGTAGTGTGGCCTGGCCCTGATTCAGCTGGGTGGAGGAAAGGGGGCATGGCCCAGCCCAGGCCAGCCCTGTAGGTGGAAGGGGCATGGCCCAGTCCCAACCTGGCTGCATAGGGGGAAGGGACTGCGGCCCAGCCTTGATTCAGCTGGGCAGGGGGAAGACAGCATGATTGTCTCCCGCTGTGCTGGGAGAAGGGGTTGTGGGACTAATCTGACTATGGGAATTTGGCAGTGGTAGAGGGTAGCCTCTGCTCCCCCGCTGCCAAATTTCCCAACCTGTAGGGAGCCCCACGGGCCAAATACAGTGGCTCTGCAGGTCATGTTTGGCCCTGCCTTAAATCAGTCAACCAAAGTTGTTAAGTCCTAGTGGAGTTAGGCTCTAGCTAGTGCTTAATAGAATGAATGAATCATGCACAGGTTTGGGGACTTATTCTGCCAGTGTCACCTGTGTTGGGGAGACAGGCAAAATGTGTCCCCCCTAGCATCACTTTCTAACCTAGGGCTAGGGCTAGCCTCAGGTGTTACTTGGTGTAAGTAAGGCTTGTAGAGTGATTGTGCTGGATGCAGGGTAACGTACAATGACCGAAAGTGGTGGCCACTTGGAACCTGTCAGTGGCTAGCTGAGGTCTTTCTCTCATAGGGAAGGAGAAGAGTGCAGTGTGAAAGCGTACTTGTATTATGACACATGATAGGTTACAAATGTGTTATTTTACTACGTCCCATAAATTACTTGTGGTAACAGTAAAAGAAGAAAGTGTCTCATTCCCAAAAATGTTTGTTTTTTATTTCAAAAAATGATTTACTTTCATTTCATTCCTCTCCCCAAGTGCATTGCTTGCAAAAGCGCGCATGAGTTGGTTAGGCTGTAATATTACACTTCTATAGTCATTGTATCAGTCAAATCAGGTCAGGCAGTTAGCTAAAACAATTTGCAAAAGCTGACTTGCATGGGCAGCAATTTTTGGATTGTTCTACATTGCTGCCCTGAGGTACTGCTTAAAATGTTGATTTTCTTACCTTTTTCCACTTTAGGTTAGACATGGATCCATTTCCATTGGCCCTTCCTTTCTAGGACTAATAACCATTTGCAACAAATAATTCATACATGGATTAAAATTCTTGTGGATTTTAGCATAGTACTGAATAGACTGTAGCTTCTTCAGTCATAACTATTTGAAAGGTTGTAATATTTTAGGGACAGGGTGGCAGGGCAATTAAGGCATCTTGCTGCGGATGCAGAGAGGTATGAATTTGAGCCTTGTTTTAGAATTGGTTTGAAAGCCCCGCGTCTAACTGGGGACCTGGTCATGGAGGCTAAGGGATCAAAGGTGGCCAGCTACAGCACGCTTCTCCTACATGTGCCACTGTGTGCCATTAACTGCAGAAAACAGAAGTGCTCAGCTTCTGATTTTTTTTTAAATTTAAACTTTTTGGAGTGTTCTTCTTAACTAGGGCTTATCTGTGAAGGATTGAGTATTTGATAGACCTGTGTTGATATGATGGGTTAGACAAGTCAAATTTTTTTTCTGTTCCCTAAATGATTAACTGTTCAAGCATTTGCACATGAGAACTTAAAAATTGGCTTCCTTGAATGTTTGCTGTCACCACTTGGAAATCAGCTTCCTACAAATGTCCATTCCAGTAAGTCTGTTACGCAAAAAATTCTCAGAAAGGGGAAATACAAGGCAAGGAATAGGACATGAAGTGGGATTTAAAAAATACCAAGTAGATGGAGCTTAAATATATAAAGCTTACCATTAAGCCCTCCACAGTCATCACCTCTTGATGAGTTTCAGCAAATAGACCAGGAACTGAATGGACATGCAGACTGAATTGATTCCATTACGGAGGTGGTTCCCAGTAGGACAGGATAGAGACCCATTGATAGGCAGCATTTGGGAAGCTAGCACCCATACTCCTCTTGTCAGACCCAGCCCATGGATGAACAAAGGGCCTTGGTTTGGATTTGGTAGATCCTTTCTCACTGGTTTCTGAACCATGTAGTTGTCGCTCTTCTTTGGGGAAAATACGTGCCTTGATATTGAAGGCCTGAAAATATGTTACACAGCCTAGACTGCAGCTGCTTCATCTGTGTAAACCTTGGAGAGATCTTATTCTGTTCAAATTGGAGCTGAGGTTTTTTCAGCACTTTGTCCACTTTATCATCCTTTCCAATTTGTCCCCAGGTATCATGGTTCAGTTTTAATTCACAAATTAGGAAAGCTATTGAAACACTGAAGACTTTATTGGGCCTGCACAAAAATAGTGTACATTTTTCCAACGCTTGAATTGCAGCTGGTAACATAATTTGCTGTTCTGCCAGCAAACAAACTTTCAGTGAGAGACCCATGAAAGTCTTCCTCTCTTCTCATATATTAAACTAAGGGGTTTATTTTATTCAAAAGAACTGTGTGTTTTCCCTTCTGTGACTGCCCTCAGTTTGATCCCCGGAGATGTTGGCTCCTGTTATTGTTGTTAGTAAGGAGAGCGATGCCAACATGATAAGCATTTTGCGTGTTCTGGGTGTCTGCCTTTTGGTAACACTGTCATCTTGTTGATCATACCACTTCCAGCTTGGCAGGGGGTAGGATGGTGTCTGTAAATCTGTTCCAGCTCAGATATTTGAAATTTTCAAGCAAGTGAAAGTCAGCTTAAATGGTGTTATTACTTTCCCCTAAAAGGCCTGGATATCCATTTGAAATTAGACCAATATGACAGAATGCAGTACCTCTGAAAATGAGCCACTTCCTTAGGTTGCTTCATAGTGCCTAAAGCCATTCATCTAAACCAGCAAATTTCAACCTTCTGCCCTGCAAAGGGAAACGCTCCATTTGTGGAGGAAGTCTGTGTTAGTAAGTCCCTTTCCACCTGGCATGACTCTGAGAGCAACACTGGAGACAGAACTGACATCCCCGTCTCCCAGTGTCCTTCTCTTATTTCATAAAAGATCTCCAGACTCCGGGCACTACATACCGAGAAAAAACTAGACCACGTCGGCCACGTCTGCTGGTGTTTTCGACTGTTTGCAATCCACTGGATTTGAGAGAGAGGGAACATGGTGTAAGCCAAAGCAGAATTTGGTGCTGGGATTGTATGCACTGAACGTAGATGGCTTCAGAATTTAGGGAGCAACGGGTGTAGGGGCTAGCAACCAACTATAAGGACCATACATTGCTGGAAATGTTGCTTATTTTCCCCGTTAGCATGTAGCTGACCTAGAGAAAGCCCACATCATGAAAAGACGTTCTCTGGCTGGAGTGACTGCTCGGGGCAGAGCCTTTTCTTGATTCTCACTATTACAATAGGTCCCCCTTGTGCTAGACACGGAGCAAATGGTAGGCACTGCACTCCTGTTGTGCTCTGCCACTGAGAAGTCCCCCAGAATATCAGTTTAAGCCAGTGCACTTTAGAGCAAGCCTAGGGCAGGGCCAGAATTATGGAGGTGCAAAAATGACGTCCAGTTGTGCACTGGAAAGGAAGCATGAAATAGCTGACTTGTTCTGTCTTACCTGGCTTCCCTCTATTGCACCATTGTTTCACAGGGAGAGACCAACAAAAAGAGGCCAGTGGAGGAAAAGGGGACAGCTGTAAAATCCTGAGCTAAAGTCCATCAAGGAAACTCGGGTCAGAGAAACAAAGTTCTCATGGAAATAATAAACTTATTCAGTATGTGCAGCTGAACACTTGTTCCCTTTATTTCCCTTTAACTGTTTCATTTCCTCTGGTCTACTGTTCCACTGCTGACCTCTACTGAACAGAAGTCTTTTTCATTCACTTTTTACTGAAAGATCAGGGAAGTTGGACTTTAAGTCATCTCAGAAACTTGTTTCTGAAGCCAGTTTTCTTGTTCCCAACTCTCAAACCATGGTATAAAGAATGGAAAGTCTGACTTCAGCCAGACAAGACCCCTTGCCTTAGCTGCATCAGCACAGAAAATCTGTGATCAGACTCTGGACTTAATCTCTGTTTACCCCAGAGAATATAACTGTTCATCCCAAAAACTCTGTTCCACTTGTCTGTGTTCATGGCCAAGCCTACAACGCAGCACTGTGTCCAGTGAGTATCATCCTCAAATCCCTGACTGCTCTACACTTAATGTGGTGCAGACTCTCAGAAACTCAAGTGATATAGGCTGCAGAAATAGAAAGGCAACCCTTGTGTGAAAATAAAGAAGAAATAAGGTGAGTATCCAACAACTTTATGGGACTCCTCTCACGATTTCCCAGTGTTCTCGAGTGCCTTCCCAAGTCGCTCACTAGCCAGGGCTGTGGGGACCTGAGGATGCTTCTACATGTGCAATTAATGCAAAGAAATAAACTCTGGAGTAGTTTGACCTGGAGTAAACTACTCCCAGGTGCAGCATCAATACGTGTGCCCGGGACAGCAGGAATTTGAGCTGGAACAGGGCAGGCCCAGGCTGGCAGGGAACACGGGGTCAGTCCCAGGCTCCAGGTGGTAGTGTCAGGTGGCAGGGCTGGGGCACAAGGGTACAGAAAGTGCAAAGTTGTGTGCCTAGCTGGCAGGCAGGAGCCCTGGCTGGCTGAGCTGCCCACAGACAGCGTCTACACATGCATCTAATCACCATAAAGTCTCTGTCTTATGTACTGTCTCTATCTTACTGCAGCATTAGTTTAGTTAATTAGTTTAGTTTAGTTAATTAGTTTACTGCAGCCTAGTACCATTGCATATGTAGACAGTGATGCTTTACTCTGCATCTAATTAATATACTTCACCGTAAAGTACTGTGTGTAGATGTGGCCTGAGAGACAGGGACTGGGGGGCAGGTGGGCAGTTCAGTAGTAGTGTCAATGAAGGGCAAAACTCAACAGCGTGGACGCTTACCCCCATGCTATCTTGCTGGTTCTGTTACGCGTGGCTTAGTTCTGTGGAGCAGGAGCAGCCTAAATGTGTAGTAGAAGTTCAGCTGGCCTGAGATACTAGAACTGTTTCTTCAGCTGCAGGGCAGAGCAGTCATATTGGTTGCTAAATAAAACTCTGCTCCTAAATCCCACTGACACTTTGGGCAAGTAGAGAGATGAGTAATACTTTTGGGGGGAGAGTCTGTTTTGGGAACATATAGCAGCAAGGTAAAGCAAAAACTCACCAGCTGAGTGCAATAAATCCTATCTATAACATCAGATTCTTTGAAAAGGAGCCATGTTCTAAACTAAAGCAAACTGCCTTGGCTGGCAGATTGTCTGCCAGTATGCCTATTAAAACCTTTCCTGACACAAAGTTACTGCCGCTATAAGTACATATCCGTCATTTCATATTGAGGTAATCAAATCATAGAAAATAAGGGCTGGAAGGGACCTCAGGAGGTCGCAACTAGTCCAACCCCCTGCTCAGAGCAGGACCAGCCCCAACTAGATCATTCCAGCCAGGGCTTTGTCTAGCCAGGCCTTAAAATTTTAATACTATGCTGTAACCTAGTCTAGAAAGGTTGTGCTCCATCCACCTTGGCAGTAAGTTGCATGAAAGGAAATGATTTTAAAGATTCCAAATTTTAAAAATACCTTCAGAATATGGCTCATTTTTGCAAAGGAGATAGGACCTAAAGAGTCCAAGAAAGCTCTTGTGCTTGCTGAAGTCAATAGGGAAACTCCCATTAGAATCAACAGGCTTTAAATCATATTGTAAATGAACACATTCATGAAAGCCAAGCAAGAAACCTCTTTCTCCATTTTGGTTTACAGGGAGGATTGTAAGTATAAACAGGATCAGCTTAGACAGCCTCACCCACAGGCCATCAGTGGAGTCCAGTTAGTACCAGTTGCATCTCTTTTCTGCACGAGTCAAAGCAACTGGCTGACAGTTGGCTCTCT
The DNA here is from genome assembly GCA_030014935.1 of Caiman crocodilus. NCBI lineage: Eukaryota > Metazoa > Chordata > Crocodylia > Alligatoridae > Caiman > Caiman crocodilus. The sequence goes on from JAGPOW010001167.1 coordinate 14,413,795, forward strand.
TCTCCTAAACTAGCCACTAAATGGGGGCAGGAAAAACTACCTTAGTATCATGTTTTAATATCGTTGACTCTTTTAACTGACATTCCTCATTGAAATGAGTTGGCTTTCTCCTTAAAATGTAAAGGCACACTGCAGCTGTATTGGAGACTAAGCCTTCCTCTTGCCATAAAGCAATCCCGATCTGAACGGTAGCGCTGCAAGATTGATGGGCCAGACATTTGGAGCAATCAAATAAGAGAATCTGCCTCTGGGCAGAAAGTAACCTTGTTTGTTTCAGCAAATCCCCTCCATGTTCCACTACAGTCTCACCTGCAGGCAACTGGTTATGATGGATGAGAGATTTACACTGTCCTTTAAACAGTTTAACTTTTTCAGTGCTGTTATTTCTTTCATAAAGATCGTATTTGTCATAATTGTTTTGCACCAGATTCTTCTGCATAGCTGCTTCTGTGATCTGCATGTCTATACCACTCATTATTGTAACCTGATTGATTTAACCCAGGAGGCTCAGGAGGGGCCTCCTCCTGCAAAGGGAATATTAGATGTAGAGCTGATGGAGGAACTCTCTTCCAGCTGTTCCAGAAGTGGTGGAAAAGGGCTGGGGCACCTCAGTCTGTGCTGACTCTTAGTTATAACTTGTTCCTCCCTGAAGCCCTTGCAGCCCTTGCATCAAAGTCAGAGCCCCCCTCAGGCTGCCATAAGACAGTAAATGAAGTGCATAGCCAAACTCTGGCTAACACAGCATCAGGTGAAGGAACTTTAAGTTACAATTTCTGCCTTGCACTCCATGTGCTTCTTCAGTCGCTAAAGAGCCGATCCTAGAGGCTTATACTTTACCTTTACTATGACATTTAAGACTGAACAACAGCATCCTGTATTTTTAATGAGAGTGTTTTGCTACTGCCTTCCCCTGAGGGATTTCTCTGAGTGTTTATTTTTTAATACAATCAAAACATAGTTTGGGCAAAGGTCAGCAATGGAGAATGAGAGCTTTCAAAAAAGCAATGAAATCTGGTTTGGCTGGTGCTTAACTTTAGACATGTGAGTAATTCCGCCAGGCCTGATCCAGTGATCCAAGGTGAGACGATGCCAGTGGATTTTGCATCGGGCCCACTAACCACAGTGGAGTCAGCTTAACTGCTCACTACATCAGGACATAAGGTAACGAGGACAATAGCTGTCCGGAAGGACGGTATCTGACTTTCATTCCTTTGGTCACTAACTCTAGATCTCTTTGTATTTTGATGCAGGGAGGACATGCAGATGAAGACACCTCACAGTAAAATAAATGGACAGCCAAAAGGAATTTCCAGGGCAGATTGTCGACTGGGTTCAACATCTAGTTCCCAAGGGACCCCAGTCAGTCCTGCTAGACACTCAAATGTTAAGAAGGTATCTGGAGTTGGTGGAACAACCTATGAAATTTCAGTGTAAAATAAAATAAAAGAGCCATCCACTAAGCCAGCCATGAAGCTAGGTGCACTGTGAAGACTCAACAACAGCAAAGGAGCAGCAGCTGCCAGTGTCCTTTTAATTTTTGTCATCATCTTTTTATTTTTTTTGGCCAAAAACCAGCTACGAGGAGGGAACAGAATTGTACAGTCCATCAGACACTCTCAGACTGACGGTCGGGAACTGGCTACCACCTAGCACCACAACCAGAGAGATTATTTCTTTCATGAAAGAGAGCGAAAAAGCCATCATGCACTTGTCTGTCACACAAACCGGTTGTGTAGAAGTTGTGCTGTGATATAGTACACTTAATATGGGGTCACTATATTTTCCCCACCCATACCCCCAACTTTTCTGGCCAGCAGAGTCTCTTTGGAGCTAGAGGCCTGACTGCTTTTTCCTATGGACATGGAAGCCAGGCTTCCCAAGTTTCACAGTCTGCGTGCGTGAGAACTGTCATTTGTCCTCCAAGCATTAACGTCGGCGTTATTACTCCTCCTTCAGTGGAACAGGGCAGGAGTGCAGCAGCCCTCAAACCTCATGTAGTGTTTTCAAGTCTCTCTGCTCTGACTCGGGTTCAGGAGGAGAGAAAGGAGAACAACAGCTTCTCACTGTCAGTCATTCGCCTTCCTGTGTGTGAAATCCTGTGTGTGCGTGTTTGTGTCTCGTGGAACAGGACTGCCACATAAGTAAGGATTTTCTATTCTTCTCTGTGGTTCTCTCTGTTTTTAATGGTTCTTGTACTCAGAGAACCAAGTGTATAAGGAAAGAAATGTTTGAATGGAAAACTACATTTTGAATAGCCAGAGACTGCCTCCCTCCCTCATTTTTGCCTATTGAATTTAGGCAGTAATGTGGTTTATTGTCTTGCACTGGTGCAGTGTGTAAAGCCTTGCAGCAAGGTTATCATGATCTGTTGAATATCCAGTGCGTGTGATGAAGCCAAGCACATGCTTAGAGGTTATAAGTTTGTTGCCTGCCTGATGACTAGTGTGTTCCCACCAGCCCTCAGTGTTGAACCGAATTTTTCAGTATCAGTAAAGTCCACTGAGTTATCTGGGGCCTTCTTCTTCTGTCCCCAGAAACCATTGCTTACCTTAATAGGTTTAAAAGCAACATTATTTTAAGAACCAAAACAAAAGCTAGTGTACAAGTTTTGGGTAAAGCAATTTTGTGACAAATCACCTTTAGAGATTTTTAACCACCTTTAGAGATTTGTAATACAGAGATCTGGAGCACTGTTAACTGGGAAGATCATATATGCAATTAAGAATATCCTGAATGACTGCAGCTGAAGTCAGGTGGAATGATTACTTACCTCTGAGCCAGTCCGATAGCATATGAAATCTCTGTTTCTTGGCTGTTTTTTCCAGTAAAAGGTTTCTGCTGGACATCTAAATTAGTCTCCCTTCAGAGTTTTAATAATGACTCCTTTGCAGTTTATGATTAAAAAGGGAAGATTTTGAGATATTGACAGAGATTCAGAATCTGTTTATCCCTAAATACATATACATATGTATATAGCTCTGTAGCTAATTGTTTTCATTAACATCAAGATTTATTGTTCCTTGAGAAATGTTGTTGTTGGCTTTGCCTTGCTTAGCACTTCTCTCTTGATTTGATAAATCTTGATACCTGCCACAATATCTGCTTAGTCTGTCCTTGGTCAACCAGCCCTCGTGTGGAGAAGATGGAAAGCATCATGGGGTTAGTCATGCTTCTGCATCATTTGAAGAGAAGACTCAGTAAAGCAGTACTGTGATAGTGGACAGACAACCAGATACAGGTTTGCAGTCAATACGACAGAAAAGGCCTGGCGACTTTTTGAATGGCATACAACAAGGACATCGCAGAACAGAGAAGCAATTGCTCTTCTAAACATCTTCGGTACAGTCGTGTCTAGAATATCACCTTTAGTTACAGGCACTTTATTTCCAGAAAGATGCTGGCAAATTGGATCATGCTCAAATGGGAACAGCAACTATAAACAGAACTGGAGAGGCAGGTTCACAAGAAGATTAAAAGGGCTAGACTGTGTCATTAATTAAGCAATGATTATGGGAAGTGAGTTTGATATGTTTACATATTTTGAACTTGATGTAAAACCAAAGGTGAAACATGGGGTTATCACTAGTAGTAAATGGGTTAAGTTAAAAGGGAAAAAAAATGGCTAATGGGGAAAGGGCTGTGGAGTAGTCTTCCAAGGCAGGGTATTGGAAGCATGACCACTTGAAACTTTTAAAACTGAACTAGTCAAAACAGTTGAAAGTTTTTGATAAATTGCAATCTTGCACTGGCACGGGGCTGGACCAGATTACCTGAGAGCTTCCTTCCACCTTCAGTTTCTACTAATCTTTGATTCCAATCTAAATGTAACTCCACTCCACATGTGGTGAAAATCAATCCTGCACACAGGATTAGTACAAGGCTTACATATCTCTACAGGCATATTTACTCACACTGAAGCCTTCAGTGTAGGAGCTAAATGGCACGTACATTGTGTTGCTAATCTGTATTGGGACAAATTTCACTCTGTAGGGTTATAAAGCAAGCTATGCAAGCAAACCTTTAATATTGTACCCATTAGCATTAAAAATCTGCATCTGTGTGACATTTTTACAATTACAGTGAAAAGTAGAAAAGTCCATGGAAAAGCTGAAGGGCAAAAAGGCCTTGAAATTGCTATATAAGCTCATGGGCAAGGATTGTCCAATAAAACTAGACATAGCACTCTCTGTATGAACCTTTTAAAGCCCTTGCAGCCAGTGTTATTTTGGTATATCTCAGGCAGGAAGATGAAGAAAAAATAAATACATAGGGTAATTAGATTCAGATGCAAATTCTACATAAGTTTTGTGAAAAGCAGAATTAAAACTCATCCGGCATATTTATAGGCTAGTGATAGTACCGAAATTCTTCTTTGAGGCTTGCATAAAGACTAAGAGGCCTGGAGGCTAGAGCAAATTATTCCAGTCTTCCTGGAAATAGGAATCTATGCAGAACAGTTACCATGGGATTGCAGGGCACCTGTTCCCATCTAAGGCTCTGGTCCCCCAGGTGAATCCAAAGGAGCTCCAGTGCTGGCTTGCATGTTCCAGTGGCAGGATCTAGCCCCCTGTCACCTTTACAAGATTGCCACAGTTAATGTCCTTCAGGCAGCCTCTGCATTATCAAGAAAGTACTGCTTTTACCCACTATTTTTCTATTTTTATTAGCACTAAGGGCCATATCCTCTGCTGATGTAAATTGGTGCTGCTTTGTTTACATTGATTCGTCCCACACCAGTTTCCTGCAGCTACGGATCCAGTCCATTCAGTCCTAACAGAAAACTCTGGTGCAGGTTTAACATTTTGTAAAGTAGCTCTTTTTTTTTTTCTTGCTTAACACATATTTCAAAAGTCTTAAATCTTTTGATTAGGTTTTTATTTTTAGCTATGAGTTGTATATTAAGCCTATTAGTTATTTAAAAAAACACCAGTGGTTTTCATTTAGTTTATGCGTCAGTTTTCATTGTATATCAGATGATTATTAGTATCGCTTCACTGTTTGTTCACTTTCATGTAATACTCAGTTTCATATTAGTACAGTCTGTCTTGAAAGAGTCAGATGTTGATACAATTAATTGTACAATATATAGATGAAGATGAAATTAAATATACCTTACTCCATGGGTGGGTGAGAGAGAAGATGTTTTTACTTGAAGCCTTAATATTTTCCTATTTTATTTCTTTGTGTGTTGACTTAATAGGAAAACTGTAGAAGCAATGAATTTCAAATGCCAGGCCAAATTCTGCACTGGCTTATAGGTGGCATTTGGCCCTGTATGTCAAAAACTAGATGCAGAAATAACTTAGGAGTGAGCAAAGTTTTTTATATTCTCAGAAGCAAAAATTCTCGGGACTGATTATTTTCATGCAGATGGCTAACAACATTTGAGATACATCACGCTATGAGAATTTGTATTAAAGAAATCTCTAAGTCTTGCATTATCGAGGGAATTGATAACAAGAAGCATACAACCATCACAAGTTTGTATTTGCCTTTTAAATTAAAAAAAAAATCAAGTTATTTATTTTGGTTGACCTCAGCAGTAAAAGTGGCTCAGACCTCTGATCCAGGGGCTAAAATTGGATGTGTGGCAAACATTTTTCTTTATGTTGTTACTTCAAAAATACAAACCAAGGGTTACACAAACTTTGCTGAAGACAATTGTATCTGGGGCAGGGGGAAGAGGGAGGCTCCTTGGATGATGACTGTACTCCTAAAAAAGCTTAAATAATGTGGAAATTGGAATGTGGTTTGTTTTGAACTATATAGCCTATTGGTGAGGCAAGGGGGGCATTCACTGTTGTTGTCACATAGACAGTATGGGAAGTTTATGTTGACATGTTTATATGGTCTGTATTTCACCTGTTTTGCCATCTTGAATTGTTGGAATGTATCTGTGCAGGCTTTGTGGAGCTCTGTCTGTAATAATTGTTGTGGCTCTCGTAATACATATATATTTTTTAAACTCTTGAGTCACTTCGGTATTTTAAGGTGTCCAGTTTTCCTGGTGTGTATGCATCAGACTCTTGTCCCAATATGGTTTGGATTTGTGATGTTCTACCCTCTTTTTGAGGCCTTGTTAATGTCCTACTGATTGCATCCTGGTCCATGGACCAAACCAAGTGGCATGGTGCTTCTTCAGCTGCTGTTGTCTGCAATGACTACTGCAAATTCTTGGCACCTTTCATGGTCTGACTTCTACTTATTTGCAAAACGTAGAAGTCTGTAAAATATGGTAATCTAGCATGGGACAAAGAAGGTCAATCCAAATGCAAAGCTCCATGTGATAAAACACAAAAGGAATTCATTGTATCTTACATACCTCCTTCAAGGCTCTTTAAAGAGGGTAGAAAATAAGATTAGTCTTAAGGTAATTGCTGCAGAGCACAGGCATTGCTATTACAGTGTCCTACCCGTGACATCTAGATTTGTACATCTTCAAAGTATCAAAATGCCAGGCTGTCTAACCAGTTCTACTCATCTCTGTTTCTAGTGTGTGAAATTATGCCTGTTAGATGTGGGATATTAATTCATAGTTTATACAGTTGCCAAACCCTCAACAGCAGCTGCTGTGGAAGCTCAGAGGCTGGAATATGCATGATGTAGACTAATTACATTGAGAGAGGATTCATTCAAGAATGTTCTTTGTAAATGCCTGTCATGCTTGTATGCTGTAGTGTCTTTAAATGATAAAGACTAGCCTATATATAGAAGGACTAAATGCTCAGCTGGTGTAAACAGCACAGCTCCCCCAACTGCCATGGAGTCTGCAAGAGTGACACCAATCCACGATTTGGCTCGACATTCTGTAAAGACACCCCGGTTTATGAAGATGTTCTATATAAGACACGGAGAATTATTTGAGCTGGCATTAATTTACCTGCTTTCTTTTTTAATTCTGCGGGCCAAGTTTCTTTTCACATTCAGGAACATAATATTTGAACAAGGAGAGACACAGCTAGGAACTATTTATGCAGGTGAAAATAGCTTTTAAGGGAAGAGCAATTATATTTTAAATGTATTAGAATTACTGTCAAAATAACTTTTGTTCATCTTATCACAATAACTGGAGTTGTTAAAAAAAGACTTATTTTACAGTTGGTGTACCTGTATCACAGAGACATTTAAAAATGTCTTGGCTAGACATTTCAAATGGTATGGGGAAATATGATCTACTTCTACAGATTTGAAAAAAATTCCTCAAGATCTGATGGTACATTTTATAGTGCCTTATAAATATATATAATATGCATATGTGTGTGTGTGTGTGTATGTATATATAGAAACAAAAGTAGGGGCTGTGTCAGTGGCAAAATACCAAATGTGATTGTGAAAGTACAGGCAAACACAAGAAAGAATGATCGAAGGCAATACCTCTGCCAGGGGATTTCTTATGCTGGCGAAGGAAAAGTTAGCAGCAGATCAGTTTAAGACTGCTTTAAGAGCCATTCAGAAAGAAGTAAACAGAATTACAAAGGCCTGGAGCATATCAGTATGGTTATTTTAGACCTTTCCCTTCTTTATTTTGTACATTTATTCCTATAGCTTCTGTTGCCCTATATCTTACACATTTGCCACCTTTTTCACAACACTTCTTCCCAGCCACAGTAGAAGGGAAAAGAAGGGATCTGATGAACCAAGTGGTCTGACTTGCTGTAATTAGTCCTGTGTAGTTAGGTACACTGTGGGCACGTCTACATAAAATGCTTTACTTGAGATTAGAGCAAATTACTGCGCAGAAGTACTGCACAGTCACCATCTACATGTGCAGATGCTTACTGTGCAGTAATTTGCTCTAATCATGAGTAAATTTGCTACCTATAAATACAAGTAGCAAATTTACTCGGAAGTAATTACAATGCAGTACAGCATGTGTAGATGGCTGACCAGGAGCAAATGTGCACCCAGGCAGCAGGGAGCAGGAGATTGCTCCCTGTCCCCAGGAGCTGCTAGGGCGGGCTCCACTGCTGGAGCCCAGGTGGGGACAATGTCACCCTGCCAACAGAGGTGATCATGGAGTGGGGGCTGGAGGATTCTTACTCCCAGCCCCTACTCTATAATTGTGAAGCAAGGGCAGGATATAACTATCTCCCAGCCCCTGCACTGCAAACAGTTGCAGAGCGGGGTCTGGGAGTTCTCTGCCGCCAGGGCAGGACGTTGTCCCTGCCTGGGCTCCAATGGCGGAGCCTGCCCTGGCCGCAGGCAGGTCCTGGGGCAGGGATGGGAGCAATCTCCCAGCCCCCACCAGGAGACAGCTGTCTCCTGGTCCTGTGCTCCCTGCCAGCTCCTGGGCTAGCACTCGAGGGAGCCTAGAGCTACCCCTGGCTGCTGCAGGTGACTGGTGCAGGGCCAGCAGGGGTGGGAGCAGACTGCTGCTGTGAGCAGCAAGTTTGCTCCTACCTCCCCGCAAGTGTAGAGACTTGCCCAGGGTGGGGTTACTCTGGACTAAATTACTCTAGAGTAAACCTACCCCCGAGTATTTGCATGTGTAGATGTGCCCTGTTAGTAAATGGTGCCTATCTATATTTGGCCTGGAATTGGATATACAAAGACCAGTGCTCTAAGGCAGTGGTTTTTCACCTGTAGTCTGTGGATCCCTGGGAGTCTGCAGATTATATCTAATGGGTCTGCGAAAGATGACTGTGATCAATCAAAAGTATGTGAATACTGAATATTCACACTTATAGTTCAAAGGGGTATGTATCGCCATTTGAAATGTTTCAGGGTCCACAAATTAAAAAAAGTTGAAAATCACTGCGTATGGAATAGAGGGGGTGGGGAAGGGCTGGCTGCATTTTCACATGAGTCTAAGAGAAGAGAAAAATGTAATTGTCTCAAAGCTATCATAGGAAATCTGGTATATGTATGCAGCAGGGAGATACCATGGGTCTCCTTCACCTTGGTAGCATTCATCCTACCCCATGGACAAAAGGACCACCCTAAACAATTTCCTGCCCAGCCAACAAACAGCCCTGGCAACTTCTGCAAAGCTTTGGAGGTTAGCTCTTGTATCACAGAGGATAAGTGACTCTTGGACTCTCTTACCTTGTCCCTCCGTTTTCTCCCCCTGTTGCATACACACTATCTTATACCAGGTAACTATCCTATTTCCTTTTTTTCACACTCTGGTTTGTTTGCTTTTTGGTGGAGTCCTCCAACACCTGAGGCACACTAACTGTTTGTGTAAAGGGCACGAGTGAAGAGGAGTAACACTAACTGTCCTTATTGTGTTAGATCTAGTATGCACATTGTCTCCCAGGAGTATGTATCTGGTCTGAAAAGAACAGTATGGGCTGCCTGGGCAACATGAGCAGACCAGTTTAAGATATTTTTGTTATCCATTCCCTAGTAAACTAAGCTGCACCTGACCTCTTGAGCATAGACCATTAAGTGGAGATTCTGTGGTCCAGCATGATAGCAGAAGGTACTTTATGACAGAGGGGCCAATTCCTGTGGTTTTCAATAGTTCAGGAGCATCTCAGAAACTTCAAGGGGTAAAGAAGCATGGCCAACCACAAATGTTCAAAAATCCTAAGATCTAAAGAAAAGAAACACTGGATTCTTTGCACCTGCATTTCACACGTTGAGTCTTCAAGGTGCAGTTCAGTCAACTTCGGACATATTTTCCAGTTTCCCATTACAGCCGTGAGGATCATATAGTAGTAATCATGACTCCAAGAGCTGGTTTATTAACAACTGCAAGATTTGTCATGAAATCCCAGGAGTCGGCAATATTTCTGTAATTTTCTAACATGCACCTAATGGCGGCTGTATTTGCATAGAAGCTGTTCACAAGGTCTTGCTCTTCACTTCCCCCTGGCAGTGAGATGCTACTGGTAATACCAATGTACAGCTGAAAAAGCATTGCCCCATTGCCTTCTACATTTTGAAGCAAGCAAAATTCTCGGTGCAATCCTTTGGCAGTTCTGTGGCACCTGTTCGTCTAAAATATATGTTCATGCTACAGTTGCTTTTTTTTCTGCCTGCCAGGGTTAAGGCAAAGGAGATCACTAAGAAAACATCTAGTAGGTCTCAAGTTAGGGCATTTAAAGCTAAATAGTGTAAACTGACTATTTAGCCCTTTAGGAATGTTTTGGCTAAAATTTAAATTCGGTAAAAACTAACAAAGGTGGCAACCCTATTCTCTTCCCATTCCAACCAAAATGGGCTCTTGTATTCTTGTGCCAGTACATAGCAAACAGAGTGATTCTATTGATTCTACAGAAAGTTTTGCTGGCTGTTCTGTGTTCATACAGACATGAATGGTGTGGAAAAAAGTTATAAGGGCTCCTTAATGTATGTCACAAAAATGTGTAATATGCAAGCTGGAACTGTTAACAAGGCAGGTAAGGATCTCATTCACTCCTACTAGGTTTTATTTAATTTCTTAAACATCCCAGTGCTCCATATTGGTACATACTGCCTGCCTGTATGCTTTCCCCACGTCAGATTAGAATACAACTGTGCATGCCTTCAGTGCTGTTACCTAGACTTCCCCCTGCCAGGAAAACTCGTGCATATCAATGATAATTTAGGGAAAAAAACTCAGAGAATATACCTAGTTAGCCATATAACAGGAGATGCCTGAGTACCCTATAAGGGAAAAGGCAAGTTCCCATCTAATGCATCACTCTTTAATTATCTTCTCTCTTTTAGGATCAAAGTATGCCTAGAGGTATATTTGCTGAGACATTTCTGAACACACGTGGCTGATGGTGTGGACTGAGGCTAGGGTTTTCAGCATCAAAACCACAGCCCCTGAACCTTTGTGATAAGGAAGGAACTCTTCTGCATGAGAAGAGTATTTCCAAAGAGATATGGGATCATGCATTAAAGCCAGTGCATTAAGCCAGGATGCTTTGTTTGCAATAAAGTGGTTAAAATCATGGCCCTGTGAATTTCAGCTTTAATTTTAATAGAGCCACAATTTCAACCAATGTAAATTTCTTCCATGATGCCTACAGGTCATAATTAATGTTAGAACAGTTATTTTTGCCTTCTAGGTCTGTTCAAGATAAACTTCAGAATTTTTCAAAACCAAAGGGACAACCTTCTTCTTTGTGGAAAATCTTCGTAAATATATCCCCACTTCTATTGCTCTGCTGCTTCTGTTGCCCTTGCCACCCAAAGCCTACATTAGTGGGCTTTATACAGGGGCTGGGATGAGGAAAGAATCCTTCTTACATTGCCTAATTGTGTGGTAATCAGGAAAAAATGTAATGCACAGCTGCTCTTTTACCTGTACTTCAAGGGGCTGTAGCTGACAACTGGTCAAATCCCATACCAGGCTCCAGACTGCACTGCTGTAGAGAGATACTGTGTGCATGGGGGTAAAAAGCACCCCTGCATAGTGTGTTAAAAGCCTCTTTCCCCAGCTAGGACAGGAGTGACAGCAGACAGACCTGAATTAATGACTGTCTGCAAAGTGCTTTTGGGACTCTGGATGAAGAGATGCTAGAGGACCACAGTGTAATCTGATCACCCTTTTTGTAGCGTGCCACCCTCACTATCCTGCTTTTCCTCATGTGTTATGTGTTACGTGTTAAATTACTATGACATTGCCAATAATCTTTCCAAATAGCCCTGCCTTCTGTTTTTGTTTCATTGCTCTACAGCTCTGGAAAAGGCATGTGGCATGAGGAGATGTGTCATGGACATGAATGAATGCAGCCTTTACTTAGGCAATGCTCCCATTGCAGCTACCCCAACATCTGAGTAAATCCCACAAGTAGCACTGAGGGCCCGGACCTGCAGCCTATGCACAGTCAGTCCTGTTGGCTGCCAGATCAGGCCTTTACATGGAAGATGTCTAACATTATAGATTTAAAAACAGGAAAACTGAGGCTTATAAATAGATGGTTATGGGGGATGAGTAATTTTTTCAGAGCATCCTTATCACACATGCAGTCAGGCAGATGACTTCCATGGTGTTGGTCACAAGCTGATGCACTTCAGATAATAGAGCAGGCCTACTTAGCACCCACGGCATATTGGCAATTGCCCAGCATTAAGGGTCACAATTTGCAGCAAGCAGACACGCTTTGTTTCATGTACAAGGGAAAGGAAGGTCTCCTGGCCCAGGCACTGGGATAGGCTTCAATTCCTGGCTCTATCTCAGATTTCCTGTTTGACTTTGGACAAGTTGTTTAATCTCCGTGCCTCAGTTCTCTGTGTCAAATGGGAATCCTCACAAGGGCACTGTGAATGCCTGCGAGCTGCTTTATGGTGTGGGGACAAGATACAGATCTAGACAGATCCTTCTCGCAGGAATCTAGGTATCAAATCTGCAGATTTCAGCATTTTCCTACTTCACTCTCAAGCCTTTAGCATCATTTTAACTTACTTGCTTACTGATGGAACTTGGAGGGTGACTGTCTGATACACATTCTGTATGGCAAGCTGGGTCTTTAATGCTGACTTTGAATATCACATTTACTACAGATCTGAAACAAGTTTCTGCCTTGATCTTTCTTTGACCTCTTGCATATTTCCTTATAATGTTTGCCCCCTGCCAAGACTCCCTGCTATACATGATCTCTTAATTCCAAAAGGGCATATGCATGACTGCCTTAAGCAATTCAGCTCTCCGTTGCCTGGTTATTGGGACAGTTGTATATAGATTTTTTAAATAGAACATTGACCAGAAATACATTAAAATGGCAGTAGATGAGTGGCCTTCAGAAGAGGACACCCCATCATAGTAGGCTATGGGTATGTAGCACGGTGATCTGGGAGTTTTATAGACATGGCTGTGGTGTGGGTTGCTGAGGAAATACAACCTTTTAATTTTTTTCTGGAGAGCTAAGAATAAGCTGCTATGTTGCCATGACAAAACAATGATTACGCCTTGTCTCCTTGTGTCCATGTTAATGTTGTACAGAAATACCTATAAATATATATTTATCTGCTACGCAGTATTCATAGCACATGAAGGATATCAAAGAAGGAATAAACTTGTATATTGGTGCACAAAAATTTCCTTTGCTAAGATGTTCTTTCATCCAGAGCCCTGTTGGTCCTAAATGTAATATGAAGGGAGTAGGGAGGATTAGAAATAATAACTCATTGGGATGGTTAAGACATGTAAACACACCTGCTTTTTAAGGGTAGTGGTTAGTGTGTGTGTGAGCGTGTGTGTAAATACAAGTTGCATGAGTTTATTTAACTGTAAAGGAAAAATAAATATATTTATTTTCACTTGTATTAAAGCACAGAATGGCTACATTTTTTCAAACCTTGTAACCCTAAGTAAGAAAATATACCATGGTAATTTACTGTATTTCTCCCTCATTTTTTACAGAATTTATAATGCTGTTCTATATGGGTATTTTACTTTTCATTTAATTTCCAAAATAAATTCTTTTCTCATGTTTTATCTATATGAATTCTTTAGATATCTATATGGCCTGCCTCTATACATATCTAAAGGCCTTGAAGTTGCAGAGTCACACGCTTGTTTTGTGTTCTGTGTTGGAGAAAGAGCTTTATTAAGCAGGTGGAGTTTTTGTGGATGTATTTGCAAAGACACCGTGGAAAACTGGATACAGACTGGTGGGGGAAGCAGAAAAGCAAGTGATAGCTCCTGCTGCTCACCAATATTCTGCTTAGAAGGAAGTACGCACAAGCCCTGTCCCCTCGGAGCAGTCTGCCCATTAGAAGCAGAACGCCTCACACTTCTTGCTCAAGACCAGTGCACCACACTGCATCACACCTGATTGTGAATGATGTGAACCATCAAGCATGTAAGTGTGGACAAGTCAATCAAACATAACCCTGAAGACTAAGAGACCAATAAGCTATTCTAATAATAATAATAATAATAAGCTTTCTGACCTTAGGACAGTCACATCACCCCATTGTGGCTATTTCATAAGCCTGGTATTGAATGTGAGATCCTGGAAACAGTAACTGTGTCAACCAGTTTTAGGCTGTATGTGGTCTTTCCTACTAGCTACATCCAAAAGGCTTTGTAAACTGAGTCCTGCTAAGCACAGAACAGCAAACTTAGGTGAAGGAACAGTAAGTCAGGGGGACACACAATGGGGAAAAAAGAAATATCTTACACTGACATGAAAAAGAATAGCTAGTGCCCAAAGAGAACAAAAGAAAAACCCTTCTGTCCTCTGTCAAAGTGCAAAGAATGCACAGGCTGGACACTTTCTATCAGTTACGTACAAGGTCTCTGCTTTCCTCTTCACAAACCACCTGGTCTTCATTCTACAGAATTAATGGGGGGTGGCGGGGAGGGTATAGCATGAACCCCTAGGGATGGGAGAAGGCAAAGCTGAGTGATGAAAGAACAACCGGAGTCTTATCAGAGGTATGGCATGTCCACCTGCCACTGAGAGAAAGAGGTTGGGAGGAATTTGAAAGACTATCTACATAACACACCATTGGTTCTGTGTGTTCCCCAGCCCTCCCCATCTCTTCTCATTTCTTAACCTAAGCCTAGTTCAGTACTGGGGCAGTCCAGTATGCATTGAAGTCATTCCCTATATCCTGGGTCAGCAACCTATGGCCCATGGGTCAGAGCTAGATCTGGCCTGTGGAGCTGTGGCTGCTGCAGCATTTGGCAATGGGGGATTACCTGTGCTGCACCACAGCTGGGTTGCAGGGCGCAGTAGCAGTGGCTAAGTCCTAGCACCAGGCCACCTCAGACCCCAGCTGAGCCATTTTGGCCCACTGCTGGAAAACATTGCCAACTGCTGCCCGGTGCAGCGAGACCTGTGGTCAACCCCGGTACTGAACAAGGATGAACTGTTGAACTGGGACACCTGTGTAGTAGATCCCTGTACCTGCTGGCAGGGCTGAGTCCAGAGTGTTCAATGTGGGGTCACTGTACAAAGTACACCCATGTTACTATTTTTTTCAATTCAAGCAGCATTCAGCAGTCCTATGTTGCCTGCTGTCTGCCTGATCCCTTTCAACAGAAAGGTCAGAACTGAAGTCGTGTGAAAATAAGACAAAACACTGACAAATTCAGTGAGAGAGAGAGAGAGAGAGATGCAGTTTTTGTTCTGGATCATTTCTGAATGGCCAAATTCTTCTGCTTTTTGTTGTTGAGCTGTTGCAGCACTCTTATTAACATTGTGCAAGATTATCTCTAGCTCAACTTATATCTACCCTTATAGTAGCTCATTACTGTTTGTTTTCAAACTGTAACAAAATCTTGGGAAGATCTGAAGATCCAGATTCAAAAGGGTTGCCCAAAATAGACAACAGAATCTGGGTACAGCTACAGTCAGGGCTGATGACTGTAGGCTTCACAAATATATAGACATGGCCATTCATGAATTCCTGTTAATGTAAATAATTATTACACCTTTCTCCTGGACCTACTCTTAACTATACCTCAAATTATACACTCCTATCTTTATGAACAAGCTGGTTCTCTGGCAATTTATATTTGGTCATAACTATTTATGCAAGACACTAATGGAAAATGGGTTAGAAGAGAGCAGCTTTTATAGAATTTTTCAAATAATTGCTCTTTGGAAATGCTCTCTCATCAGCATCTATCTTTCCTCCACTCTGGATCCAGCAGGACTTTTTAAAAATAGCGTAATAAGTCTGAACTTTTTTTTCCAAATTAACAGGGTTTTTTTGTGGTGTGTTGTGTTTTTGGTTTTATATGAAATTGCTAGACTGAGATACTAAGGGCAGGAGAATGACTATTGATATTGCTGTCCTTACTAGACCTAGCAAAAAGGATTCAATTTTGCACCCATTCTGTAAAATTTATTGACAGTTCAACAAAGTGGGGATGCTTTAAAGTCACCTATGATCTCTGTTCACCATTTTCCTTTTCATTTTGATGGGAATTAAAAGTCAAAATTCTGGAAGGCTCCATACATTTGTACTACTAAGTCTCAAAAGTGCAGACACCAATGGAAAACAAGACATCACTGGGGGCGGGCGGGGAGCCTAAGCAGTATTCCCTTGTTCCTACCTCTGTGTCATTAGATAGCTACCATTCTCCAGTTAAGAACCTATTTAATTGCCCCCCCAAGAGAATGATAAAACCCATTCTTAGACCGTTAACAGAACTTGTCACGTGCTCAGAGTTCAGTATGGGCTTGTCTAAGTCCTTTACTGGTTCTGGACCAGAAGTGCAAAATGTACATAGCAGGTGACAGGCATTACCTCAGCAGGAAAGTCAGAGTCCACCCACACTAGTTCATGCTGGCCTTGTTCATATCAGGAAAAAAATTCACAATGCCCAAGTTACCAGTTTGCTGAAATATTATGTGCACTAGGCAAGGCTCTAGTAGGGGCATCAGCATAATGTATTGCATATTTTTCTTTTTGTGAAGGGCAAAACTGTGAATGTGTGAGTAAATCCATATTGAGAATTCTCCTAGACTGTGCAAACCATTAGCTGGCAAAGATACTCACATCAGACACTGAATGCAAATGGTCTTTTCTTCTGAATAAGATATTTTTGGCAAACACTGCATAGAGTTTTCCCAGGACCTACAAATACAGTTTTATATCTATCTATCTATCTATACATATATAGATAGATATGTATATGTATATGTATGTATGTATACACACACACACACATATGAATCTCTGTATATATATATCTATAGAATGAATATACATATGTATATATTCATTCAACAACCTATAGCCTTTTTACCTGCACGCTGTGATTCATCAACAGCAATAGCTTTTGGCAGGGATATAATTTAAATCATCTATCTAGGATGCCTGCCAGAAAAATTCTGGACAAAGATGGGATGAAAAAGTTATTTATAAATGAGAATAATTATGCCCTACACTTATTAGACTTCAGAATGAAAGACAGAGAAAAGACATGTATAATAATGAATATTTGTAGAAAATTGTGACAAGCTTCATCTCTCGTTAGTCACTGACAAAAGATAATGGTGAAAAGAAAGGAAGAGATGGATGGAGTGAGTGTATTGCCAGACTCACAGATGCTGGAACTGGTGACTGATAATAATAGAGATGACAATGTAAAAATCTCAACTGAAAGGGACATGAGTGAAGCAAAGCTGGGAGGCTCCTATTTGGGAGCATGCTTTGGGACAGGCCTGTTATATCAGTGTAAATTTGGCAGAACTTAGTGGAACGACCCCAGATCATGTTGTAAATGGGATCCACCCTTAATTTTGCATTTTGCTTTTAGAGGCCAAAAACTGAATAGAAGTAGAAACTGCACTAACTGTTCCTAATTGGAAGTGATGTCTCCCAAGGCATGCTGGCAGGAGTTTGCACTGCTGGGTCCCATGGAGAGCTCTGTTCCGTGAGTAATGAGGGCTATTTTCTGTTCCTCTTATCAGACAT
This sequence comes from Caiman crocodilus, assembly GCA_030014935.1. Taxonomy (NCBI): domain Eukaryota; kingdom Metazoa; phylum Chordata; order Crocodylia; family Alligatoridae; genus Caiman; species Caiman crocodilus. Next base: position 14,431,111 of record JAGPOW010001167.1, read on the forward strand.
CACTATGCACATAAAATCCTTTCCTGATAAAAAAAACCCCACCCTTATGAACACTCAGCCAAATTCATCTCTCTCTGCTTTCTATTTAGGTGCAGAAGCCCAGAGACTAAGGGTGAAGTTCAGCCAGCCATTGGAGCCCATATAAACCCCACTTAACCCTTGCATTAAGTGACTTATTTTTTAGCACTGGGACTTGGTTATACTAACAGCCCCATTGACTTCTGTAGGCTTATTCCTATTTAAAGTTAGCAACACACTTAAGGACCTTGCTGATTCTGGGCCTTAGGCCCTTTATTATGAAGAACAGCTTTTGAAAAGCTCATCTGGCTAAATTCTGTCTGCAGCTGCTATTTCTATGGTGTCGCCAACAGAGAATGTCATACATGCGGCTGAATGTCTTGCAGTTTCTCCAGGCTCATAATTAGCATTATTTCCCTCACAAAATATTTTATTGCAGGGCTTTGCCTGTATAGTCTGACTGTAGCTTGAATGCAGAAACAAAGGGTTTAAATGTTTGTTTCCAAAAGAGAGAGAGTGGGATTTGGAGACCCTAAGTCAAGCTTGTCCCCAGTTATTTTTCTAAAGTAAAGAAGCAAATAAGGTCTTTTGAACTAGACTGTCTACAACTGACCACGGTCACATGGCAAGCCAAAGGCAAAACCAAACAAAGAACTAAAATTTCTCAGAGGCCTGTTGTCCAACCACTTGATCCCAATCTCTCTCTGCATATAGACTACCACCATTCAGTGCAATGCAATGGCATCTGACCAAGCACAGCTGTACCAACCAACATATGGCCAAAGAGCCAGCCACTTGGTCTTGAAGGAGATAAAATAACTGGATACATTTTAACAAGCCTATAGTCCCACACTTATTTTCTTTCCAAAAAGGAGAAACTAAAAAATGTGCCTTACAAGGACAGATCAGCCCCAAAAACATGACTTCTAGAAAGTTAACATGCATTGCTGCAAAAGCTGGATCTTGCTTACTAATCAGGATTTAGAAAATGCATACACTATCATTACTATGCTCAGAGTTGTATCATTATGAACAATCAGCAGCACCTGTGCTTAGTTAGCAAAAAAAAGTTTATTGTTGATCTAAGGCAAAAAAATAGGTGGGATATGATTTACAGGCAATGTAATCAAATACCAACTCCCCTTTTTTTTTCCTTGATAAGGATTACACTAAAATGCTTTGCTTATGTTTCCATTTTTTAGGCCATCTGCTCCTAATTAAACTCTTCTGATGTGACACACCATTATGTAGAAGAACTTAAATTAGGTAATGTCACGTTAGCATCTGTTATAAACTCTTAATTTCAGAAGGCAGACCTGGGAAGCAAAATTGGATGGATTTACCCAATGAAAAGGCTAATGACAATAATTAATAAGAATGGTTTTCCAGTTTAAGAATGATTTGATATTTGCATATTTATAACTTTCAAAAGGCTTTATTTCATAAATGTCATAGGCCTTTCATAACTTTCAAAAGGCTTTTGGCTGGGCCTTGGGTTCACAATCACATGGGCTTGAGGTTGGTAGCCTGAAACATTTTGTTTTTAAATGACTGAAATCCAAGTCATTGAAAGTAGCAGCTGAAAGCAACTACTTTCCTAGGATTTTACTACAAGCCTTAAGGGCTCAGGCCTGAAAATACATATGCCTATAAATAATTTGCTTGGAGGAGAAGCCTCTTGCTTTGCATGCATGATGGGCAAATGTCCCTCCACATATTCCTGCAACTCTGCCACCCGTCACTCACGGGATTCTGGCAAATGGACTCCGCCAGTAGCAGTCTCCCATCAGGAGTACTGCATGGCTCCATTCAGTCCTGTTCAGTAGAGTGCATTTTAATGCACCCAGTGAGAGAAACATAAGAATCATGTTCATGAGAACATTATACAGAAGACGCTTATAGTTCTTGGTTAATCCCAACCTTCAGTGAATCTCAGCTGTTTTAGTGACTGGACTATATACATAGTGCAGAACATCCAGGTGGCATTTTCTTTATTCTCTGGGATGATGCGGGCAGGGAAAAATAGATAGGGGACAGACACAGCCTACGTAGGGATAGAATGCCATACATTAATTGTTAGTGATTACTTTATTTGCACAAGGGGGATCTTTGTCGTTGATAAAAGGGGAATTTCTTCCAATCTTCCACAGCTGGAAGGTTGGCAACTGTGGCAGAGCCTGGGAGCTGAAAGCTAAGTTATGGGCAAATCTTAAATGCAGAGAAATGGAGTTTCCATGCTCAGTGAAAGATGACACCCTTTGGCTGTAAATAAGAATATGACTTTATACCTGCATGCCTCCTTTTGTTCATGCATCTCAAATACCAAAAATGTAGACCAGTGTTGCAATGGCACCCAGCCAACCTGGGATTGAAAAGTGTAGGCAGGGAGGCCGTATGCACCCTGTGGGTTGCCCTGTTGCTGCAGTCAGCCAATAGCACAAAATCTCTAAGGAGGCTCTCTCTTTGGATAATTATGGCCCTGGCAGTAGGCACTAGTGTTGAATGGCTGGGCCTGAGAAATTGATGTGAGCTGCAAAACAGAAGGCACTTTCCTGCTCTGGCGTCTGCTGCAGTTTGGGAGCACCAAAATATCCTGCTGACGTGCTGCAACAGAGGTAGGAAGTTGGAATCCCCCTGGATACCTTGCTTTCATCATCACATTTCAAAGCGCTGAGTGAACGATTCACATGGAATAATACATCCAACAAAGGAGTTCATTCATGGTCCTGGTGCACCTGCAAGCAGATTATATTTTCCCCATGTACATTTGTTATTTCCTTTGCAAAACATTTTCACACTATGACTTGGGCATGAAGAGGTTTCCATGAGTGCTCCAGGAATGAGCTTTGAAATTGTTTCTGATGAGGCAATCAAGTCACATTGTGTAATTTTTGCCCCCTTATCAAACAAGTATGCAAAACACAAACACTTGCACCTACCTACATGAAGTTCACTTTCTACAAAATCCCTTGTGTAACTTTGACATTTGCTTTTTGCAAGTACAACTTGATCTCTTGAGTGCTCACAGAAGATAAATGAGGAAGGAGCAGGATTGAAGTGAACAAATAAATATTAATGGAAAATTTTATACAGCATTTACTCAGCTCAAATATCTCATTTGATTATGTTTCCCCTTAAATGATGCTGTCAGATATGGTCAAAGAGCCAGCCTCAGCTTCAAAACTAATTTCTTTGGATGAGTTGAGTCACAAGTAGAGTATTGCTCAAATACAATGTTTTCCTTGGCTTTTTTTAAACTTAATGAGCTTATACAAGCCCCATTTCATGACCAAACAGTTAAAAATGAATGGAACATCCCGTTTGTGCTGGATCTGAAGCAGCAGCGAATGACATCAATATTTCCTTTAAGAAGGCCAGCAATAAACCCACAGTATATATCTAAACACGTTTGGATCAAATGATACAGACTGTTTCCTTTTTCTGTGATAAATAGTCATCTGTAATTGTTATACATGCAGATGATGGATGCTGATTAAACCCTCCTGGGGGAGCTGAAAGTGCTGTTAAAAAGCATGTTTTCTCCATATCAGATGTGCTTTTATAAGTCTAATTACTTTATTTTCTTAATTTTTTTTTAACTTAATAAATTCTCTTTACAAACGATGGGCTAAGGATTTGCTTCTGCTCCCTGAAAAGTTACTGGTAAGGAACCTAGATACAGACTCATTTTGGTAAGAATTTCACATCCCACATGAGCACCACAAGTCCCTTATGGCCTCCTGTTACTAAGGGTGATCCTGTGCCATTGCCTATGTGTTCCTGGTGGCAAGCCAAGGCACAGGAACCCCAACAACCATGTCCTATGCTAGACCTCTTATAGGCTGAAGTGGATTGAGCAAGAGCAGCTAGATCTGCACTTGAGGAATTCATTTGCAATACAATTATTCCCTGGGAGAGGGCTTGCTTTATTTGGTGTCCTTCCCAACAGGGCTCATTTATAGCTACTTTAAAACACTTTTACTGGTCAGTGAAGAACTTTACACTCAGGCCTTCTGATCTCAGATACACCCATTTTACCCTGAAGCAACCCCAGTAATTTTGATAGAGCTGTTCCTGGATTACAGCCATTCTTGATAAGGATGGTGGCAATGGGATCAAATATTGCCCTAGTGCTGGGTTGGGTAAATTACAGGGGATAGGAGATACCAGCACTGGTTTCATAGAAGACTTAATTTGCCTTGCAACATATTCTAGTCTTTAGAGGGCTCAGACTGCCTCCTGTTCAGTATACACACTGCACTAAATACAAGTGCACACACTCCTTTTGGGAGGTTCAGCTAAGTGAACTCAAGGGTTTGCTCACACACCATGTGGGAACTTCCATATGACTCGCACGCTCCATTTCCCCCTCCCTTCTCCACACTGTTTTAGCACAGCCCTGCTAACTAGGGCCTGCATTGTTCTATATCAGCAGTGGTGCCTTTATACATTTTAAACAATTATTTTAAAATAGTTTAAGGAGATATTACGGGTCCCCTAGCTTTATCACAATGCATTCAAAGGCCACATACCAAAATTTCAGCTAAATAGCATTTTTGAGCACCTTGCTTGAAAGCCTCCAAAACAAAATGACATGATAATAGGAAACAACTACATCTCATAGCTGAGCACAGCAAACTGTTCCCTGCAGGATTCATCACTGGGACAGGCTCGAGATCTATAGCAGTAATATCATAGGTTTTCACTGTGTGAGCTAACAGAATAACTCTGTTAGCTGGGAGCAGTAGAAGGCTGCTATCCTGTTAGATGGACCTGGTGCTAGAAGGTGACACACAATACACTGAACCAGTAGGTTGGAGGAGCAGCAAAATAAATAACAAGAAAATGACTAAAGTTAAATAGACAATTATCAGTTTTACTGGACATGACTGTCTTCATGTTCAGCCTGGGGTAGCATTTTAAAAATCATATTTTAAATCACTGTATTCAATCCCTGGTGGAGGTTTTTCAAACCAAAAGTAGTAATAAGAATTATTGATTTAAAAAAAATATCATTCTGTACTTAGCAAGCACCAGTGAGATCTCAAAGTACACAAGTGCCGCAATACACAGACTTAACAAAAAAAGAGGCACTGGACTGATGTGCTACCCAACTGGTCAAGAATACCCAACTGGTCAAGTGTAATCACGCTAGAATGACATCTAAATGCTGCACCAAATAAAGCAAGCAATAGCATCCATCTTCATCATCCAGCACTGGAAAGTTATCCAGACGCTGAGCCAAACTCACTCTTGCTTTAGCTCCATTGCCTTAAATGGCAATACCACAAAGAATGGATTTGACTTACTGCTTATCGCTGGTGTCAGGCTCTTATGGCAGTGGGCCAGATTCAGCTGTGGTGGAAGCTGGTGCTATCGCAGTACAGCCAATAGAGCTGCATCAGCCTGTACCAGGAAAAGAATTGAGAACCTAACCACCGAATACTTCATAGGGACTGCAAGACAGATGCCGTTAATGGCAGCGAGACTCCAAAGTAAACCAGGCATCTTTCCTATATTCGAGTGACTGAGGAAAAACTTCTGAATGTGACAAGTGAAGCATTTGTATAAGTGACATATTCTGGGTACACGAAAGTCATCTAGCCAGGCACAGCAAGGCATAAAACTTGTCCACAGTGCCCATGACTGGCCTCTTAGAAAGGCCAGCTTCTGCTGTTGACCTGGCCTGGTCCTGCCCCCAGAGAGGTTGGCCATGTCCTCTTGGGACTGTAGAGCCCTTGTCTAGGCCTCCCTCTTTCCTGAGTGATCACAGGGAAAGGTGTTGACTGCGAATCAGGGGAGATGGGAGGAAAGAGGGAAGTGGCTGGACACAGGCTGGAGGAAAATTGGGAGGAAAGGATAAGGGACTACCACTGGCAAAAAACCTAGGGTAGTTCTCAGAAAGGTGGGAGATGGATTGATTGACAATGGATGAAACTAGAAAAGTGGCAGTTACAGGCATAGTGCTAAGATTTGAGGATTTTACTTTTCTTCATTGCCTCAAGATGACTTATAAGACAAGGCACATAGTTCCTTAATATGTTAAGGGTTAATGCCTTTTGAGACAGTGAAACAGAATCTAAGTTTAGTTCTTTTAAGATACTTGAGAAGAAACCGAAAGCTAAGAAGGATAACAAAACACTAGGCTACAGCTAATGCACATATCTGTGATACGCTTGTCTAACCCCTGGGTGCCACTGTTGATCTGTAAAATGGCCATGGAAAAGGAATGATAATGCAGCCTCTAAGCCTACCACAACATGAGTGTGGGACAGAGACACGAAGCGGTGGACAGGGGAAACACACTCGGATGGAATAAGCTTAAAGTGGTTTAATTTGTTTAGCAAAAATATCTTCTCTAGCCTCGACACAATGATTCAGCATCTGACCTAAATCCCTCCCAGTGACAAAAGTGAGAGAGCACCAAAATTTAGTGGGGTCTATTTTAAGCCAGGCAGACTGGCCTCAGTTGTGCTGGTGAAAATTTGGAGGCAGTCAGAATTTAGATCCTGGAAACTGAGAGTCCAGCTGAAATGGCAGGAGAACAACATGAACAGCATTGCTTTTCAGTGGGAGAAATTAGAGAGGGGGAAGGTACAACTGAACTGTGTGGACCAGGAAGAAAGGGATGCAAATCAAATACACAATATATCTGTCTTAAGAGCAGATTTTTCTCATTGAAATCATTCAGAGGCCTGAGGCTGCAGTTGAACAGAATTCCTTCTACCCTTTGCAAACCAGAGTTCAGCAAGTGGAAATCGGTGTGAACTCAGTTCCTTGCAGTCACTGTTTATGTCTGTTCCCTCAGACTGGTACATATTTTATAGTCTGCAAATACATTCACACAGAAACCATTGCTCAAAATATTGTTTGGATGTGGTAGCAAAGTCATATATTTAGTAACCTTTAGATATGCAGCTGGGATGCAGGGGCTTGGAGCAGAAGAGATTATATTCTTCTAAACCTCCATCACAGAAAGTCAGAGATTGTTTGTCTAATTTTCTGAACCCACACAAACCTGAAGAGCAAAACTTTAGGGCCGAGCATTTCAGAATATCGGAGTCACACTGAAGCATCCATAAAATGTTAGCAGTGTTAGAGGACTTCAAAGAGATTAAAGCTTAATGCTTTAGTGTCCCCTAAAAAAAACATATATTTATATATAGTAGCAATGTTTAGAGTGCAGAAACAGGAAGCAGTTGCAGAGAAGCATTTACTGATGGTTGCTGTTTCATAAGTCTGTTGCTGTGAACAGAATACTCTGACAGCGCAGGTTTTATACTGTTACCCACTGGAGGCAGATGCTTACCACTGCCATAGGGTCTCTTCCATGTAAAATCAATAGGAATACTCAAATTCTTAGTGGATTGGAGAGTGCCTGCCACTTTTATTCTGTAGGGTTAAAAAACCCTTTGGTTTGGCAGGTTTTTCCTTTTCTTTTTTTGCAAAGGTTGGTGGGTATTATGGGGATGGAAGTGCGTCAAAGGTGAGCGTCAAGTTTATAATGGAAAACTGTAAGATTCCCTGATGATTTCCTGCTCTCAGATATCAGGCTGTCCACTCCTATATACAAATTCACTACTTATATTAAAAAATCATTTTGATCCATATAATTTAGAGTCAATCTATACAGAGGGTAGTATGAAAAAATAATACAACATTAAAACGTCTCATAACATTGAAGAAGCATCTGACTATCAAATCAGCTTAGAGATGTGCTTGGGTATGCTGAAACTATGCATCTCCTATATATACATAGGGTATCATCTGTGGGAGTTACCCAAAGCATAATCTGTCTCTGTGCTCTGCGGTTTCAAAGTTTACACTGCCTGGATTTAGTTGTAGACTTTACAAAGCAGCTAACCAACACCCTTTGCAAACATCTCATGTACTCCTTATATTGATATTGTATAACTTCCCATACAAAGGGCTGACTGTTGGTGTTGATGCTGCTCCCAAGACAAGTGTGCCGAGGTGCAGTAATACAAAGAATCTACCTGAATGCTGGGCATCAACTATTAAGAGACACGGCAAAGGGCTGTATTAATGCCAATATGCAGAATCTTCTTGGAGCTGAACCCTTGGGTAGCCAAGAGAGGGAGACAAATAGGGCAACAAAGAGGAAAGCAAGCTAGAGGGCCAGAGGACTCAGCGAGATGACTGCTACACTAGATGGGAGGGATCGTCCCAAGTTCTAGCTTGGTCCCTCGCTCCCAATGGGGCACAAATTTCCCTACTGCTCTCCATCCACTTTATTCAATGGAGGCAGTATGTCAGCAGAGCACTACTACAAGTGTGCATTACAAAGTGAGGGCCAAATCCAGCTCCAGTGTAAGCCAGATCAACAACACTGAAATCATCTGATTCATCCAGTGTCCACTGGTTATTAGAATCCCACTGGGCAGGGCATCTTTGATTCTAATAATGAGCAGTAAAGTAATGTGTCCAAAGCAAAAAAGCTATGTGGAATCCCATCAAGAAACTCTAGTTTTGATACTTCATTGTATTTTATTCATAGATTCTAACAGTCAGTGAAAAAAGCTTATACACATAGATTATGGTTTAGGATTGTAATTCTAATAAACAAGCTTATGATATAACCAGTCACCCAACACTGTAATTGCATTTCCTTTGGGCCTGGATTTAGCTCAAGAGAGAGATTCAGGGCAGAGTTCTGCTCTGAGTGAAGTTGATGAGAGCTCTGTCACTAGACAAAATGGGAGCAAGATTAGATTTTTGGTGTCCAGCAGTGTGGGCCCTCCCTTTGGTGAGGGCATGGGTCTGACTTGAATTAAGGAAGTTTTAGGGCACTTTTAGTCATGAAAGTCTAGTTCATCCAACATCACTTACTAAGCCAGGAGTGTCAAACTCCTTTGGTGCAGGATTGGTTCATGGGCCAGATGAATCAAAGGAGACAAACTCCTTTGGTGCACGGCTGGCCCCATGGACCACCCAGCTTGTGGTCCAGGACCCAGTGGGAAGAGACCCAGCATACTGGGCACTTCACTGCAGGAGCAAGTCACGGCATCAGGCTTCTTCCTGCAGCAGAGCTGCAGCTCCAGTGCCCCAGCTCTCACCCTAGTGCTTGGCTACAGCCGTAGGAAAGTTCCCCTATCAAAGTTGCAGGTCGGATGACCCAGCTTTGTGGATTATACGTTCAACACCCCTGTACCAAGCTATTGGTCAGAGCCATACAACATCTGGAGCACTTGCCTCCCAGTGCTTTCCTTTGTCAGGACCCAAATCTCACTAAAAACTGAGCAACTCTTGAAAATGTGATTAGCTTCCAGCTGATTTACACCATTCAATCTCCCCAGACTGGGCTCTCAAATTGCCAGTCATTACAGTTGGAGCAGCTAGTATTCGAGTCAGAATGCTAACGATAGTACCGTCCAGACAGCTGAAAAAGGGGTTTAACCCAAAGCATGGCAAAACACCTAACATAACTCTTTGATTTCATTTGAAGGCCTTGAAGAATAAGTATATTGAAGGATGAACTTGAAGGAAAGGGGCTGGCTGCTTGAGGTGCCAGGGGCCTGATTCAGAAGTCTGTGGGAAATTAGGACATTTATCCTATCTCTCACTAGCTTTCAGGTTCGGATGCAAGGGGCGTCTTTACGTGTGCTCCAGGATGAGGGAGGTGGGGATGGGGGGGCTTTGAGAGGTTGAGAGCTCTAATTAAAGTGCCCACAGTGTCATGTGTATTCAGAGTCCTGCGCTTCGAACTGGTGGCAGGGGCGCTTTAACTAAAGCTTGTCAAAGGAGCTTTAGTTTTTGAAGCACTGGGATGCCAAACCCCCTCCCCCTGCTTGTCAACTGATGGGACCAGGATTTTTTGATCTAACGTAGGTGGGATGTACCGTGCAAAAGGCTGACAACCACTGCTCTGGGGGATGCCAAATGACTCTCTCCACTGTCAGATCTCCGCTGCCATCTCCCTTCTTGTGCAACTCCTCCCCTGGCACATTGGCTGACACAAGAAGGTGGAGGGGGCAGGATAAAGACGCCTCCATTTCCAGATGGCCCCGTGCACCAGTCCGCCCCCCTGCACCGGTGCAGCTGCACTGGCCAGCTCCTGCCCCAGCTTGTGAAACTGCCTCCTAGAAGAGGCTGAAGTTGGTTGCTTACTCCTGGTTCCTTCTTCCCAGACGCTTATTCCCAGTTCCCTATTCCTGGTTCCTTTTCCAAAACTAATCTAGACTCAAAGAAAGCTTGTTATTAATGAATTGCACATCCTGAAGAGAGAGACTGTCATTAGCTCTAATTAATATGTAAAATAATACCCCCCACCCATCAAGTAGAGAGCCCCCAGGGGCATCGCGAGGAAGTCCGGGGTGGCCCAAGCATCTGAATCGGACCTTCATTTCGGGCTCTGTGCTCGATGCGGAGTATTATTCGACATATTCCCTGGACATGTGCAGAGCCAATGAAAGTCCCTCCGGGGAGGGTGTGTCGTTCGTTATTGGGGCTAGAGTAGCTTGGCAACACGCAGCGCTCGCTCCCTCCTCCCGGCACCGGCGCCCCCGCCCTCGCGCTACCTGCGCGCGCACGCACCGGGCGGCCGCCACCTCGGCCCCGCGTGGAGGAAGCGTGTCCCGCGCCGCGCTCCGTCCGGGGAGGTCTCGCGATAAGGCGTCGCCTGCCCGGTCCCCGCGCTGCTGCTGCCACTGCGCTCGTCATGTCGCTCCGTCGGGCGCTGGCGCTGGCCGCGTGCGGGCTGGCCGGCGGCTCCGTGCTCTTCTCGGCCGTGGCCGTGGGGAAGTCGCCGGCCCGGGACGCCGAGCCGGATACCCCGGCCCCTGCTCCTGGGTCCGCCCCGGGGCCGCCGCTCCTAACTCCCGGTGCCGCCCCGGGGGCGCTGGTCGTGCTGCCCGGTTCCACCCTAGGGCTTCTGCCTCTACCGCCCGCGGCAGGCCCGACCTGGTGGGCCCGACCTGCGGGCCAGACATGGCTGGAGAGACCCACCGGCGTAGGCTGCTGGGACAGCAACTGGGACAGGTAGGGGCCACGGTGCGGCTGAGCCCGCTCTCCTCAGGCGGTACTCCCCCGCCCCCCCCTCCACGAGGGTGGTACGTTCCTCCGTGCTGTGAGGTAACGGCCGTTTCAGGGGTCCCCCCTCATGGGATGGTAGGTTCCTCCGTGCTGTGGGGTAACGGGTGCCCCAAGGGGATCCCCCGGTGAGATGGTACGTTCCTCTATGCTGTGGGGTAACAGGCGTTCTAGGGGGTTCCCCCCCGTGGGATGGTACACTCGTCTGTGCTCCCCTCCACCACCCATGGGTGCCACCCCAGAAGTGGTAGGGTCTGGCCCTGCTTGGGACAGGCCATGTGGCTGGTGGGGGTGGGGCACTTGAAGGGCTTGTGCTGTGGAGCTGGGGATCTCCTCACACTTGCTTCTGCTCACTTGGGCAGGAGGAGAAGGGACTGGGTCTTAGGATGCCTGGATTGCATTTGTGGCCCTCAGGGGCCTGTTGGGCAGGTCCTTTGGGGCTCCTCGGTTCTCCTTGCCGATCCAGAGACTTTGCCTCTGTTTGCAAAGTGCTTTGAGAGTGTTAAGCGGAGGAGGCCGAGGGCTCTTGTCGGCATACCTGAAACGCCGGGAGCAGGGCACACAGCTAAACCGCTGCTGGGCCTCCAGGGCTGAGCTGCCGAAAGGACTGACCCAGAAAAATAGCTGGGTAGAAATCCGTGATTACCGCCTCTTTTTCTGGAGCTGCCTGCAGCAAACGCTTTGGGGTTTTCTTGTGGCTCTGAGCTTAAGTGGCCAGCGCTCACTGCACACCTCAGTGGAGTGGCTTTTAAAGATGGACCTAATGGACTTTTAAAAGGCATGATGCACAGCCAGCTGCACAAAAGACAGGAAAAAATAATTGGTAGATCCTTTGATCCCAGAGCACTTTGTGAGCTTGACACAGGGGGTCTTCTCATTGCCTCTGAAGCCTCGCAGCCCCTGCGGTGCACTGTGGTGGTGGGACGGCTTCTGGTATCGCTGTACTCCACAGCCTTAAAGAGAGAATGTCACATAACCAGCATAGTTAAGATGTGTATATTGCCTGGGCAGAAATGAAGTGGTTTATGCCTCTTCAGTAACATCAGTCTTGGAAGCACCTAAACACCTTGTGGAAATATCTTCTCCATTTTTAATTTGGATAACTCAACACTTCTCCATGTACGTACCTATCACTTGATCCATGTTGGCCAGTACAGATAGTCTGCTAAACTTTGGCAAAGGATAATCATGAAGTCCCACTGAACCTACTAGCAGAAACTGCTGTAATAAATCATGGCTCAAGTGAGTGATGGAATTGAAATATTTACCCTGTGATAATAACTTTTTGTTTTAAAAATATCTTGGTTTTTTGTAAAAACAAAAACCTGTCAGTGCTGTTGTGGATGATAAAAGTTGTCTCTTGGCAAATACTGAGCCTGCTGCTTTGTTTGCCTCTGGAGCATAAATATGCTTAAAGGCTTCTTAGCATTTTTTTGAAAAATAATCTCAGGCAAGGCTGTGAACTTAATTTTGTGAAACTCTCCATAGAATTGCCTGAATTCAGCCGACTTGTTTATTTTTTTATTATGCTTCACTGTTCAAATGTGCAGATATAAGTATTGAGCTTTGGCTCATGTAGCTCCCATCTCACGGAATTATCCCATCAGAGAGATTTGTATGCCAGACTCCTGTTTTAATAACACTAAATCCAAACTAAGCCTTAGCAGGTGTTTATTGTATAATGCCTAATGTTTTTAATCCGAAACCAAGTCAAATGTCTGCCTGAATGGAGCTATGTAGGTCTCATTTTAAAAACCTTAAAAAATGATACTGTCTCTTTTTTAATGCAGTTATTTTGGCAGCACACTTGTGAGAGTATCTGGTTTAATTCTTGTGCTGATGAAATTGCTTGACTATTACTTTTTTTTAAATTTGTACGTAAATTGATTTCCAAGTATTCCAGACAATCCTGTACCTGTCCCTAGTAATCTCCTTGACTGTGTAGCCACTACAGACTGTTAGCAAACTGGCCCTGATGATGCCACCCTGATGTGTAGGGGCTTCCTGTAGGATCAATTAGATGGCCCAGTTCCCATCCATTCTTGCTTTCTTTACCCAAATTTACATGACAGGCCCATTATGAACTTCTTTCATTGAGTTCACCAATGTACTCTGACGTGGCATCGGATTGTACCGGACTTTGGTTGGATTCAGTATAGCAGTCTGTGGGGTGATCAGATGTGCTCCAATACCAAACCAATTTAAAGGCCACGTAAACAGGACTTGGCAACTTGAGGGCCTTAAAATCCTAAATCCATTTGTAATGTGTCTTAATCTTGGGTGGCTCCTCTGAATTGTACTAAAATATTTGGGTGCAAGTCTCCTCTTACTTGTTGAGGAATGACTTTGTGAAAAGTACATCATTTTTATCATCAGTTACTTCTGTAAGGTCTAGATGTTATGTTGCATGATGGGTACTAGACCTAGGTGATCGTCTACTACCTTTGTTAATGTCTGCAGCTAGCTAATTCATTCTGATTAGTTTATGCACTAACTTTTCATTCTCTAATGTCCTGTGAAAGCTTGTGTTCTCAGACTCCTACAACACTAGCTTAACCATGTGACAAGAGTGTTAGTAACAGGTAGTGCAGCCTTTGCTGTATCTACCCCAAAAGTGTGTTCATTGGATATAATGAGCAGAGTGAAGGTATAGTTAAGGTTGCTAAATATGTAATTATATGTAGGTATGCAACATGTAGGAGTGTAGTGCCACTTGAAAGAGCTGACTCCTGCAAACTTAATTCCTGATTATCTCATCTAAGTTTGGGCAGAGATGTAACTATACAGTTTGTTTGTTTTTTTTTTACAGATAGATCTTGAGGCTGGGAGTGGTAGGCTAAATACATACAAATTAATTCAATGGCTTTGTATCCAACTTTCATATCTGATATTGCAATAAAACTGGTTTACTGCATTGATCTAAATCTGGTTCTCTAAAAATGAAATGGTCTAAAGCAAGCTTGGACTTTTCTCTACTTGTTAGGGAGGGGTACCTGGCAGAGCTGCAGTATTCTGGGAAATAAAAGTAAGAGCTCTGCTAATATGAGAAATCTAGTTTAAAGTCTCTCATGTCTCTTTTAGAAGCATTGTGCTTCAAACTTGCTTGGTAGCTTTGATTCTTGAAGGCAGCACTTGATCTTAAAACTCTTCAGTGGAGTTCAGAAATGTTTTTTTTGAGACTTGTAAGAATAGCCAATTAGCAGGCTTGTCAGCAGGGATTTGCTGTTTTAAAAACTTCCTAGAACAGACTGCATAATTGGTTTCAGTAACATTTAGGCCTTGCAGGTAGTGAATGTGAAAAGGGCAGCAATTTCAGAATAACCAGTCCTTGCTGTTTTTATTGGGTTACAGCTGATCATGCCTAGTAGCAAAGATCAGTCCAGTCTCAAACTTAGTAAGGGCTTTTGGAGGAAGATAGTCCTGTTTCAGATGTGAAAAATGCAATTATTTGTTTTGCAAGCCTTAAAGGACAGTAGCTTTTGCAAATGTCTTTTGTATCCAAACCCTCTGAAGATTAATGTAGTACCGAAAATAGCATCGGGTTGCACTCCTTAGTGAGCTTGTTTGTCACTGAGTTATAACTTAATGTATAGTAATATCATAATTGTCTGGGGTCTTTACTGGTATAATAAGTAATACTGGTATATATACTTTCTCGATGGTAAATTGTCCTTCCATAGATTTTTCTGAGCCTGTAACTGCAGATGGCTCTCAAGTTCTGTTTTACCTGTCTATCTTGAATTGATACGGTTCACGGGAAGAAAAAAAGGAAACCCTGCTAAGTACAAAAGAGGACTCTTCTTTGGGCAGTAATATTAGTGCTTTATTGTAATTGAAAGGGAATCATTACTGAAAAGTCTTATTAAATGGTTTTGGGAGTAACCTTCTTAAAGGCTTAGCAGACTCATTTATTAGGAGGAATGCACATTTTGAATTGAAATAGTGATGCTGACTTAGCTGCTGTTTAACCAAACTGATATTTTTTTTTTCTTTCTTTTCCTGACCAAAGTAGTTGTTATTCTGCGGAAAGGAAGATACCCGTGGTTGAATGCTTTAAAAATACACAGAAGTATGTTTAACGAACAAAACAAAACAAATGGAAGCAGCTGAATACTGTAGAAGCAGCTATAATACTGAAGAAAGTAACTGCTCTGTGATCAAGAGCAGAATTCCTTCTGGGGGATGGATGTGGAGGAGTGAAAGGATTTCTGTGAGATAGGCACTGATCTTCTTCTCCATCTGGAGAAGCAGGACCACAGGGCTTAATCTGGAAGCTCTGGATAGGGTTGGTGGAGTGCATATTGGTGTTGGGTACAGGCAAGCAAAGGAGCAAAGCTAGCGATAAACAGGAAGGTTATTCTTTGCCTCTTGTCCTTTTGAGGATGACTATCAGTTATGTCTGCAAGACGTGCATGATCTATGCAAAGAAGGATTAATGTTCCTTGTGGCAGAATGAAGGGGATGATTACAGTAGCTCTGAGGGAGTGGATAAATAACGGAGGATAATGAGAGGCTGTACTGTAATGGAGGCACATGGCTGACTATATGAAGGAAGCACCAGTTGATAATCCTGTATTCGTATTCTTTGCTGGAAACTGGAGATAGCTGTAATTTCTATATGGTGTATTTGTCTTTTGAGGGTCCATGCAGCTTCAATGACTTAGGAGAAACCTTTGCAGGCAGGATTTGCTGTGTACTAAGTCCTCTGAATGGTTCAACCACTTTCAGTCTCTTTCCAGTTTCTAGCTTTGTGTGGTTCACATTGACAGAAATCTGGCAGCACAGTGGTGAAATAGATGGGACAAGAGATGCGTTGCTAAGCATCTCTTGAATAGTGAAGGAATGTTGGGCCATGAGGATCTAAACTGCCCTCTCATCCTCTGGCTTCAAGATTGCAGCACCATCATAAGATGGTGTAAAGAAGAGCACTTGTGTGGGAATAGCTTCTCTGTGTAGCTTGTCAGCAGCAGACATGCTGTTTATGATGGAATAACTCTTCAATTAGCGCACATGATTTAGTTAGGTACTGTTACAGTGCCTAATTTGGCACAGATTATGCTAATACACTTGGGGTGTACAGGTCAGGCAGATGCCTAAGATTTAGAAATGTCATGAATTTAATGGGCTTCTGGGATCCAAAGACAATTTGTAACACTCACTGAAAAAAATCATATCAGTATCACTGGTCAATGCTCTTTCCAGAATACATGTTGCATGTTGAAGATATGGTCTTAAACCTAGGAGACAAAGGAAATTCAGGCTTCAGATGCATCTATTGTCTCCAGCCCTTGACACTGTGAAGTGAAGTAAGCAAAGGCTGGTGAGAACCATGTTGCAGCCTTCTGTTTGGTTTATGCAGGAGATTCAATCACTGAGTACCTTTGGCCACTTAAGTATTGCAATGTGTTCTGGTACTAATGAGGGGGCTAAGGAGGGTACCATGTACTGTGCTCTGCATTTTCAGTCTTTTGGTATCCAAATGGTACCTTGAATGCTAATTGAATTTTAATTTTGTACAGCAGAAAGGGAAGAGGGGAGGGTGAAGGAATGAGAGCAAATGGGATGCAATGAAATGCTTGAGGATGCCATAGAGAATGGTGTTCTTGCCTGCAGGTGTCTGTTAGCCAGTGCTTCTAGCAAACAGCTACAACAGATGACTGCACAAATATCTCTGTGCTACCAGTCCCTCTTACACTGGTTGCTATGTACTAGGTCATTTTCCTGACAATCCTGTTTCATTGCCTGGTAGCTGAATGAACCATTTCCTTCCCCTTCCTCCCTCCCCCCACAAACCCATAAATATACTTAAGGCAGAAATTGATATTTTGCTGTCTTGAACTGACATTGTCTGCTTTTCTTGATAATTCTGTGGCAGCCTGTGAATCATGTAGCTGAATGTGTTGCCAGCTGTTCAGTCTTTACGGTGATCCGATCCAAACCAGGAATCTCTGAACTGCAAAATCAAGGAATGGGTGCTTGCTTGGTCAGATAAGATGAAGACTTTTTGCTTTGGTTCCAGCTCCTCCCTCCCAAACCCCATCTCCCTTCAGACTTCCTCTTTAAGCCTCTTTAAGTAGTTGGCTTATTTAAATGTCCTTTGTCTGAGATTTTGAACTAAAACGCAGATCAGCATGATTGTCTTCATCATGACAAACTTGGAAAAAGCATCCATACCAGATACCAAAGCTGCCGTATGTACATGCTATTTTTCATGAGAAAAGTGGTAACTGTTTATAGGCAGTGCGGGGAAAACTGATAAATCGCGTATTTCAAATGATGCTCTTACATGTGCTTTTAGGCTAATGAAATTGTATTTGTGTGTACTTTCACATAAACTAGGAGGCTTGTCTACACTAGAGTGGTAAAAAATTAGTGTGTGGATAGTTTAAAAAGTAACCCAAAACAATCCTTATAGATTCATAGACGTTAGGGGCTGGAAGGGACCCCATGATCTCATTGGGTCCAGCCCCCTGCCTCCCCACATGCGTGCCTGTGGGGCACATCTGTAGACTAACGGTAACATAATATTGGAGGAGAGGTAATATTATACTGGCTTATTTTTAACCAGTGAAGGGTTAAAACCTTAGTTTTGCATGTCAGTTCTACCCAGTTTGTCTCTAGTAAGCAGAGAAAATAACCTTAGCTGCACCATATACTGGAACTAACAGAAAGATGGAGTCTACAGTTAAGAAGCAGGCTTGCTTGCCTTTCCTTCTGCCATGTTTAAACGTATTCCTTTCAATATTTTTAGACGTGAGCCACTGCCTCCTGTTAACCTGAAAAAGAAAAATGAAGAGACTGGGGAAGAGGAGCTTACTTCTCGCCTGAATCGCTGCAAACCAAAAGCTACCAGGCACATATTTCTTATCCGCCATTCTCAGTACAACTTGGACGGCCGTGCCGATAAGAACGGAACTTTGACCCCCCTGGGTATGTGACTAGAAGCATGTTGGATTGTACACCTTGCCCTGAGAAAGCTGTCTTGTTCTACCACTGACCTGAATTGTTAAATCAGCTGATTCTACTCTGGATCCCTTTGTCAGCTTCCTAGTCTGCACCTTGGATCCTTTTAAACATACGTGGGCACTTCAATAAGCTTGTTCCTCCCATTATGATTTCTCTAAAATGTACTTAGGCATGTATCAAACATGCCTTTACATGAGTAGCAGTTGTATCTTAAGTCCAGTATGAAGTTTTAACTTCTCTTGAGATTTTTTGAGCTAAACTTTCAGTGTAGTTGGTTTATTTAAATATCCTTTGTCTGAGATTTTGAACTAAAACGCAGATCAGCGTGATTGTCTTCATCACGACAAACTTGGAAAAAGCGCATCCATCCCTTCACCTCTCTGCCCCACCCCTTTTTTTTTGGAGAGAGAGGGGGAGGGGAGGCTCCTGTTTTGGGCTCAACCTTCTATTATGGCAGTATTTCATGTAGCTGAGGTCACAGAATGAAATCTGTCTTCTTTTTTTTCTTTCCATTGGAGTATTCATAGTCAGGGAAGAAGGATGCATACTTCTTGCTGCTTCCTAATTTCTATTGATGCACGTGGGAATAGTACTAATACATTTCTATTTGAAATGAGAATACCCACCATTTGTCTATTAAAACTAATTAACCTGTGCTTGGCAAATACTTATGCCTAGGTATCAAATGAAATAGCACTGACTAACTACTTCATTAAGAGTGCTGATTTCATTAGCACAAGCACATTGACACTTTTGCTGTGAGGAAGCAAGAGCTTTCCTTAGAGTGGTGCTTGAGGTGCAGAAGATGTGGTGCCAAAACTGTTGTTGATGCTCTGGGTTTTACTAGCTTTAATTTAGATTTTAAAGCAGTTGAAAGTGGCTTTAAATAGAGGTGGCCTCAGCAGCTCAAGTAGGGTATGGTCTTGGCCCTGAATTTGTCTGGCTTTATGCGTTTGGGTGAGCTGCTTCAGTTCTGTATTCTTCCATCTATCTACATGCAAGATGGGGATAGATAATTTCCTGCTACCCCAAGTGCTGTGGATTTCAAAGAGTAACTTACTACCACTGTATGGGCTGATGCATACTTCTGTGGTTGTTATTTCAAGACGGGCTATTGGACACGCACTCTCTTCTGCACTCCCAGGATCATAGGGGTGCTGGCAAACTGGCCCCCTGCTTGTGGAAACAGGGAGGGTAACTAGCTTGCCATAGAATACTTCTCACTGAAATGGAAGGGGGTAGTACAAATATGTACTGGAGTCTTGTAGCCAGCAAACTTGGTCTGAGTTGGTAGTGATGCTACCAAAGGTACTTTTAATGTATCCTTTCCAGCCAGTGACATGACATGAATCTCAGTTAATGGTGGCAGAAATGGATGGATTATTATTTGTACTTAGCATCTTACAGACACTTTGAAGGCTATTTCTGCAAATACCAGCAACTTACTATATAGCTAATATCACTTTAAGGTCGTGAACAGGCTGACCTGACTGGGCACAGGCTGGCAAGCCTGGGGTTGAAATTTGATAAGATTATCCACTCCTCCATGACCAGAGCTACGGAAACAACAGAAATCATCAGTAAATATCTTCCAGGTGAGTGGTTTGAGAGCGCTGTGTCATTTTGTGGTTTTTTTAATAGAGTTCTTGTCGCATGCAGTTTAGTTGATGTGCAGGGTGATGGACAAAAGTCTAGCAAATAGTTTGGGATGGGGAGTGTCTGCTTCTGCCCCTGTGGTCTTGGTGCCAGCATACTGAAAGGGAGAGAATGATAACTTTTGCCTTGAGAGTACATAGGAATAGCTACAGGACTGCTATGACTCTGATAGCAGGAAGTAGATGCACCGGAATATCAGACAAGATACTGGACTAGAGAGAAAGGCAAAGGTGGCACACTGAAAGCTGTTATGCAATTTGTCTACCTGTATACAGCAGTGAGAGTACTTGGTCCCAAACTCTGGATTATCTTGGTGGCAAAAGTGCCCAATTTTATTCACACAAGTGTGTGAGCAAAACGCACAAACCATTATGATCATCGTCAGATCCTGATAGACTGAATTTTTTTTCAGGAATCTGTCTAATAATCATCAAGTCCAACATGGAATATATATTAATGGCATTTGACTGCAGATTAGAAGTGGCTTGCCAAAAATTGAAAGTTGAGGAAGGGAAGAGAAGTGAAAAGTGGTGAATTTAAGTTTATCTCTAGTCCCTGAGCATAGGTCTAATAATCCTCCAAGCAGCATCTTCCAAGCAGAACAGAACCTTTCTTCAGACTAAAGCAGCATTTCTCAACCTGTGAGTTGTGACCCAAAAGTAGAAAATTAGTTTGCAAGAATATTTGAAAGGTTTGTGGACAAACTGTAAAAATAGATCAACAAACTTTAAAAATGGATTTAAAAAAAAAAAAAAATGTGGGAAACCATGTCTTCCCATTGCAGGCTGTCAGAATTCCAGCCTGCAAGGGGCTGCTGAGTGGGGCCCCAGAGCCCACTTCCCCAGGCACTGGAGGGCTGGGGCTTAGGGGTGGGGGCAGCGGGTCAGGAATGAGGGGCATTGGGTTGGGACTGGCCATCAATGTTTACAAATGAGTCCTGGTACAAAAAAGGCTGGGAACCACTGGGCTAAAGAAGGTCAAATTTTAGGATCCAATATTAACACGTATTTGGAAAGGGAAGTCTTCACCTGCTCATAATACTTGATCTGAATTCCAGTAGACAAAAGGCTGCAAGAGTGAATGTGAAGGGTTTTTGAACCCGAAAGCTTGCTTAATAGACCAACCCAAATGGTTGGAGAATGGTTAATACAAGATATCAAATTCACCTGAGGAACCCTGTCTGTCTCTGCTGTTGGAAGTTATCAGAGATCCTTAATGAGTAGCTATATAAACCTAAATGTTCAGATTTTGCTTATGACCTAATGACTTCTTTGAATACAGAACACGAAGAAATGTAATTTATCTCTTCCTGACTAAAACCATGAGCCCATTTGTATCGGCTTATGAAGTAATGATTCTTTCTCTTTCTCAATGTGTACTTGATTTCCAGGGGTCAAAAAAATTAGCACTGATCTGCTGAGAGAGGGAGCTCCTATAGAACCGGATCCTCCAATTTCTCACTGGAAGCCGGAAGCTGTGGTAAATTTTTATATACAATTTGTCATTGGGCATATTTCATGCGGGTCTTACTTACTGTACTTTTGTATTGCTTGTGTGCAGGCTGTCTTTTAGGCCTCCTGTAAATCCATACCTTTTTCTTCTGTGAGCACACGTGATATTTGTCCATACCTTAAATTCTCTTTAGTAATCTCACGCAGGTTTTGAAGCTGAACTGACTTCTGACCCTTTAGAAGGTGTCGGTAATGACCTGTGCTGGTATGATCTGTATTTAATGACAAACGCTTTTTTATCAGCAGTATTACGAAGATGGGGCTCGCGTTGAGGCTGCCTTCCGAAATTACATTCATAGAGCAGACGCAAAGCAAGAAGAAGATAGCTATGAAATCTTTGTCTGCCATGCAAATGTGATCCGCTACATAGTTTGCAGGTAATTGTGATGCAAGAAGGATTCATCTGCACAATTAACAGATTTTTACTAAAATTGGTTTAGTGCATTGTGGTGTTAGGCCATTATAGCTAGGAAATTGCTCAAATTATTAACAGGGTGAAGGTGAATAATGAGGATAAGTGCTACACTGTGAGCAGCTGTTCCTACATCATGATGGGATTAAGCTGCGGATATGAAAATGGGATTTAAAATGTGAATGTTCACAGGGATCGTAGTAAAGTAGGGCTGAAGGGACCTCACAAGGTCATTTAATCCAGCTCCCTGCTCAGAGCAGAATCATCCCTGACTAAGCCATCCCAAATTGGGTATCTGAACTGGCTATTCAAAGCTTTCAGAGATGGAGACTCTACAGTTTCTCTAGATAGCTTGTTCCAGTGCTTGATCACCCTCACCGGTTGATGCTTGACCATTCCTACTGAATGATTGTGAAGTAAAAAGGGAAAGATTTACCAAAGGTCACTGGAAATTGAAACCCATTTCTAGGTCTCAGTTACTAGTAGTGTCCTATGCCTCTCCAGCCCTGGCACCCCCTAAGTATGGATTGTTGCAGAGAAAACTAATCAAATGGGATTGGCAGAGTGGTGGGGAACTTCTCTCTCCTGTCTTTGGCAATATACTTGCATCTCATTGGTGTCATTCTTTCTGAACTTGATCTTGCAATCAGTAGTTCATGCTGCCTTAACAGTCCTACCTCCTATTGTGGGAGCAGATCAGGGCTCCCATAGCAAATGAACACATCTGGTAATAGCATTTAGGGTTGAATTAAAGTTGGTGAGCTTCTGGTATTAGGGCACAGCTGGTAAATCTGTTGTGGTGGGAGGAAAGGGTCATGCGGGAGGGGGGGCCCGCAGATCAACACCCTCCATGGAGAAGAAGGGAGGGGTAGGGGCAGGTACTACCCAGCCAGGGTAGAGCATGGGATGGAGTCACGGCTCACTAGTTGGGGGGTGGCTTCCACTGATGCACACATCCTGGTTGGTGGGGGGCATGTGCCCCTGGATCTGCTCGGGGCAGGCAGGCTGGAGCTGGGGCAATGCTAGATTCTTCTTGGCAGGGGTGGACCCAGGCAGGCGGCAGCGGTGCTGGGAGAGGGCACTGGAGGTGGCTGCAGCCACCCT
Organism: Caiman crocodilus; assembly: GCA_030014935.1. Lineage (NCBI taxonomy): Eukaryota > Metazoa > Chordata > Crocodylia > Alligatoridae > Caiman > Caiman crocodilus. Next base: position 14,453,827 of record JAGPOW010001167.1, read on the forward strand.
AAATCTTGTCGTAGCCCCCTGGAATGCTGCTCCCAGTGCTGCCTCCGCCTGCCTGGCACAGCCCTGGTTCAGCGTATGGTCATTTATCGGCCATATTATTGGTCACTTCAGGCTGATTTCTGATGCAGCCAATTTTTCTTTATATTGGTACAGATTTGATATTGGACCAATGTATTGGTGCACCTCTGCTTTTCATTGCAGTGCTAATGGTTACTTGACAAGATCTGTTTTCACTCCTGGAATAAGCTAGAGTGTTTTCCTGAAGTGTTCAGTGTGTGGGGGTTTTTTTGTTTGGTTAGTTTGCTTTTTACTTCTGATTTCCCCAAGTTTGCTGAATTTACTCTCTTCTTTCTTCTTCCCCCCACCACTTCTCTACATCTCTTAACTCCAGGTCCTGACCTATCTGTCCTACCCCTGCCTTCCTTTTGTTCCCTCCTTGCCCTTGTTTTCCTTTTGAGATCTAATTTAATAATAGTTCAACTTCACCAATGCTGTGTGGTGATATCCTGTAGAAAATTCTTGTGCAATAATTAGTTTTGACTCATGTTGATAATAAGTCTGAGATGGAGTCCAAGCTATAGCTTTTGAATAGCAGTTTTTAGGCTAGGTGTGCAGAACCCCTAGGGTGCCTCCCAGATGCGAGTCTGTAACTAGCTGATTCAGTTTAGAGTTGATGGGAAGTTGGGGTTAAAATATTTGACCAAGGATTGGAAATACCTGATAAATCGGAGTTTTGCGAGTGCATGAGGGAGGAGAAGACAAAAGTGTGAGACCTGCAGGTGTGCCTACCATTCAGTGCTTGCAATACATGCTCTGGTTATAGTGGCACAGACTTGCCAATAGGAGCTTGCTTCTTCGCTGCTATCACTGATGCTAATTTAAATTAAAATTCTTCTTGCTGTTGTCCTTTCTTTCCTGCACCTTTCACTTCTAGGCATGGAGCTACAGTACCATGACTGTAGGCAGGAGATTTTGCATGTAAACTGTTTGATGCACAGCTTTAATGGGGTAGATGTTTCCACCTAGCAGAGAAGAAAATGACACTGGAGCTACCAACTGCATGCTCATCTTCATATTTGCTTACAGATTAACTATACCTGTTGTATTCCCCCCCCCCCCCAATAGAGCATTACAGTTCCCCCCAGAAGGCTGGCTTCGGATGTCCCTAAATAATGGCAGTATAACACACTTGGTGATCCGTCCGAATGGAAGAGTGGCACTTCGAACGCTTGGTGACACAGGATTCATGCCTCCAGAGAAAATCACACGCACCTGAGTTAGTACCATTGATGGCCATTCTGGAGCTGCCTCTAGTCTCTGCACACTAGTATGTTCAGCTACAGTACCACTAGATTTGTTTGTAATACCGGGTGTGATGCTGTTAAAATTGTATTCTAACTTCCTTTCTCCTTCACACATGCCAGGCCTGCCTTTCAGGCTAGAAAAGAAGAGATTTCCATTTTACATGTGAAGAGATAAAGTTGCTCACTTAAATCCAGCAACCTTGCTCTGAGCTATGGAGTGTGGAAAGACTTAATAATTTTGTTCCCAGTGCAACCAAGCATGCCTGGCTGTCAAGTGAAAGGTACTCTTTCCTCTTTAACCAGAGCTTGGGTTTTTTCCAAGGACTTTATTTTCCTTGTGGTAAGGAGCAAAATGTGCAGATCCTTCTGAGAGGACCTTCTATCATGCTAGGCTTGATATTGAAGACAAGCAAAGCTGCTTAACTCTTGCAGAAGACATGGATGATTTGTGTAGAAGTTCTGCTGTACAGATATGAGTGGCTGTGCTTTCAGTGAACTGGTTTATGTGTTAGAGAGGGATGTTGCACAACTCTTCTGCTTGTTGAAGTCTTGTACACATCAGTACGCTTGGTGGTAGTGCAGTTCTTTCTTTCAAATATACCTATGTTCACAGTGGAGCTTTAGTGCTGTATTAACTGCTGTACAAGTTCAGCATTTTCCCCTTCTCAGGAAGAAGTTATTTTAAATAATGTTTGCTTAAGCAACAGTCTTTTACACTGCTGTTATCTCAAGTCAGCTTACTCTATGGAAGTGGTTAGGGAACATTGGTAATCTTCTGTAATACTAGAAATGGAAGAAAAGGAAAGGGGAAGGAAAAATAGTAATGTTTCAGGCTCTTTCTCCAGGCAGATGCTAGCTAGAGAAGACCTAGGGGAGAGGAGGTGCTGAAGAGAGACTCATTCCTTCCCTCTCTTCCCCAGTAGTTTTTTATATAACTTTAGTTTTTTCCTTGCCTTTCACAGGCAGATGAACTGTGCTGGCAGAAGCCTCTTTCAGGATAGGGAGGAAGATCTTGGAGAACTCAGTGACAAAGTTAAATCACTGCTTGTCAATGCCAAGTTATCAAGGGATTATAGACATTCACACTCCAGAACCTTCTAGAGGAATACATTCAGGCAAAAAGTTCATGTACTTTTTATAGAAAACTAAAGCTGGTATTCAAGGGTGATGCAGCACATGTTCTTTTCATGGTGTCTGAAAGGTGGCAAACATGGACCAGATAAATGCTTAGGGTGCTGAAAGTTGTCAAGAACCAAAAACTAGGGTCCCTAAATTTAATTGAGTGGTGGCAGAATCTGTCAAGCCTGAGATTTCCTTTCAAAAATCTCTTTAATTAGTTTATTCATCCCTCAGTCTCCATTATCAGCTATCCAAAGCTTTAATCATCATAGAAGTCATTCTGTAGGAATTCATGCAGCTGAAACCATGAGCTTGATGCAAAATACTGTGCAACACAGATTACTAGTCCCAGTTTTACTGAACTGTCAAGCAGCTAAATCCTGCAGGAGAAAAATGCACGTGGGGGAAATTAAATGTGGGGTTGTCAAATCAATGCAAGAAACTGTAATGTATCTACTTAGTTGGCTTTTTTAAACATTTTTTGAATAAAAATAACTGGTCTGGCTCTTAGTGGTTTAATTTGTGGTGTTTGTCACTAGGATCTATACAGTGACATTTTAGAAGTGGTCAGGCTAGGATTACTCTTCAAACTCTCCCACTCACGAAGGTGGCCTTGTAACTACTGCACTGGATTTAAGGAGTATATTTTTCTCTTTAATGGGCTGAAGTAAGAATGTACTTCTAAAGCTACAGTTACAGCTAGAGAAAATTGAGGCAACTCAGCCTGATGTGACTAAAAACAATCTAGGGAAATGCATTAAGGGAATTTCCAGAAATAGCAAAAATAGTAGAATTGCTGCAGCATAACCAAAAACGGGCAGGGGGATTCCAAGCAGTTTGCTGCCAGTTTTAGCCCCTCTAATGCTAAACTGCATTGCACAGTTATCTCAAGCAACTTGTTTCATTGGAAGATCGGGGGCAGAATGGGGGTGTGAGGAATGCATTCAAGTTGATAGAAACAAGACTTAGTTTAGACTTGGGTGCCATTGTTACATGACAACAGTTCATGGCCCATGTAACTTGTTAAAACTTAACATTTGTGATGTATTTTCACTGATTGTCTATCTTCTTCCACTGCTTTTGGTGGAAGGAGGGAAGGTAACATCAGTACTATGAGCTTCTTGTAGTGCTGCCTGACCTTCCAGTTCTAACCTGTCTTGTTTGTGTCTCTGACAAACACTAGACTTGAAAGCTGTGGTCCTTTTTGTATTCCAACCAAAAGCTGACTTTTTTGAGGCTTTCATGATAGGAAGTCCTCAGCTTGCTTGAAGTAGCAGGAAAATCTGACCATAAACTTTCCCTGGTAAACTCTAGTAATGCTGCACAGAACTTTAATCTAGTCCTCAGGTAGTACTGCAAACAAGAAGCCAGCAATGCAGGTTGTATCAGGATAAGAAATAACATAAATCTGTTTTATATGATCTTTGTATCACACTACAGCAGGGGCAGGCAATTATTTTGGGCTTACCAAGTTGTGGCAAGCTGTTGGGCTGCATTTCCCTCTCCAGTGCAGGGAAGCAGGAAGGGGTTTCTAATTGCGGAAGCAGGGCTGGGCAGGCCTTGCTGCTGGGTCCTGCCACCAGTTTCCTCTGGATCCTACTGCCCCTGGCTCCTGTCATCTTTGACAGGCAGCTAGGAACAAATAAATATTAATTTTTCTAAATTTTTTTAGGGGCTCCACATGCTGTATTTTGCTCATCTCTTCACTACAGTAATGGCTTCTGAAGGGATGAAACATCTAGCTTCAGTAACTGCAGACTTCCTAAATAATTACGGGGGTTTTGCACCAACAACAAAGAGTAAAGGCAGCCAAAAGCTTGTTTACCCAACTTGTCGGTCATACTACAAATTTGACCACCAGCTGCAGCTGGTAAGTAAAATTTATGGCAGTTTCACCAGTAACAATTAAACTGCTTTGTTTTTTGGTAATTAAGTGTTTGTTTGGAATATGCTCCAGTGTCTCCTATCTTTGCCCCAGGGCTGAGATTCAGTAAAAAGTAGAACACAGAAGCTGAAAGCAACTGGTGTTTTTCAACAGGCGTTCTAAACAGTTCTGAGTTGTACCAGAGTTTTTATAACATTCTGGATAGTTGCATAATATACACAAGAGACTAGTTAACTATAGCATGACATTAGAGTCCTACTCAGTTATATTGATTCACTGAGCTGCGACTAAAAATGAATAAAAAAATAAAGCAACTTTAAATCACATGAGCAACACTTAAACTAGTAGTTTATTGGATATCCACTCAGTTTCAATTATTTTGTGCATTATATGAGGATATTTCAATACCCATTTAATATTCTTGGATTTTAGATGCTAGAACACAGTCATGAATTAAAGCAGACACTTATGTTGCGACTCTTAGCTTTCCCATATGAAATGGATAACTGTTCTTGTCCAAGTAACTAACCCTTCCTTCAAGATGAATTGCATATCTAGCTGAAGGTGATCTTGCAACTCTGACTAAATATGTTCCCTACAGCCTAATCCTCCTTGCTGTTACTCTCAGCCTAACATTCATCCAGAGGCAGGGAGATCTTTAACCACTGTGTATCGTTCACATGCATCAGTGCTACTAGCAAAATGAACAAACTTCTTTTTCCCTGGTTGTCACTTTCTTCTTTTTCAATGAAAATCCTTTAATTGCAGGAAAAAAATCCACTAGTAAAAACAATTCAGAGTGATATCTTGTTTCACCAGTGTGGCGGGCCAGTAGGGGCGCTCCCGTTTTGAGCCGCCCACCTCCCTGTGCCCGACCACCTGCCAGGCTCCGAGTGCCTCCCTTGGGGTGCCTCGCGTCCGGCCAACCCCTTCCCTGGAGCATACCCGCTAGCCTGGGGGTACTGCTGCCACCATCCAAGGCTCTGGACTTAATTCTGGCCCTGTGCACCTTGGAAAACACAGGCCTGTTCGTCCACTGGGTCCTAGACCCAATACCCGCACT